>JAJQQW010000007.1:30693284-31298284 GCA_025583905.1 Ia io
CATGCACTGGGCCTCTAGTAGGTTATATATTAAAAGTTTTAAATAAAATAGAAAGCTTTAAAAATTATAAAGTGGCAATATTCTCCATTTTTTAAAAAATGTAGGGCCCTAACCAGTTTGGCTCAGTGGATAGAGTGTCAGCCTATAGACTGAAGGGTCTAGGGTTCCATTCCAGTCAAGGGCATGTACCTGACTTACAAACTCGATGCTGGCCCTGGTCGGGGCTCATATGGGAGGCAATCAATCAATGTGTCTCTCTCACATCGATGTTTCTGTCTTTGTCTCTTCCCCTCCCTTCCGCTATCTCTAAAAATCAATGGAAATAAAGTGCATGAGTGAGGATTAGCAAAAAAAAAAAAAAGTAGAACTTATTTAACCTAATCATAGCCTATTTGATTCTCTTGTTTATTTGATGATTCACAAAGCACAATTCTATTAGATATGTTACTTCTTTACTCTGTCCCTTAAGAACATACTGCTTATCACACATCTCATCTTATCAGACCTAGTCTGGCAAGCCATCATGAGATGTTTCCTTGTTTTTGTTTCAATTTATTTTATGTATTAGACCTTCAAAAGAAAAGCACGCTTGTTTTTATTTTATTTTTTTAAATATATTTTTATTGATTTCAGAGAGAAAGGAGAGGGAAAGATAGAAACATCAATGATGAGAGAGAATCATTGATCAGCTGCCCTCCAGCACGCCTTCCACTGGGGATCGAGCCTGCAACCCAGGCATGTGCTCCCAACCTGAATCAAACCCAGGACCCTTCAATCTGCAGGTAGACGCTCTACCCACTGAGCCAAACCAGCTAGGTGACTTGTTTTTATTTTTATAATAGATTATCTTTAAAACATAAATATAAACCATTATATGAATAATAAGTAGTTAAAGTAATATACATTATTAAAATAATTATTTCTATATTTTCTGTGCTATTATTATAAAACATTTAGATTTGTTTTCTCATATTTTGGAGAGAAACCAATTGTGATCAGACTTACATAAAAGAATAAATCATTTTTTGAAGTATACATTTTTTATTGTAATGCAAATGATCACAAAAAGAATAACTAGGATAAAAGAAAGGAAAAATGTTTGCCAATATGAGCTTATTTTCCTACTATGCTTTAAAAGTGGTCCAAGAATGTCTTATTGGCAATCTATGGCAGCATTCATGTAAAAAAAGAAAAGCAATATTAAACTGATGTTTAAAGATGCAAAAGCAAGCAAGCAAGGCTAGGTGCTGTACATGTTCCTGTGTAAGCTCATCTGGTTTTTCTCTTTTTCTGTTTTTCTCTCATTATTAAACTAAAGTTTGAAAACATATTCTTCCTTTGGTTTCCTAAACGTAACAGAGGAAATAACAGATGGCAGTATGAATAAATCAACTACTTAATGGAATCTCCAAAAGAAAAGGAAAATAAACACATTCAATATTTACACTACAAAAAATTGGGGGTAATGTCTGGATTAAAGTGGAGTCAGATTTTTCTTACTTTCCTTTAAACTATTTCCCAAAGAGGATATACATAAAAACTCATTAAAAGTATTAAATCTAAGACCAATAGGAAACTAATGCCAGAAACTGAGATAGATATCAACTAAATATAAATTACATTCATAAAAACCATCAGTGGCAGAACTTTTTATCACCTCAAGAAACAAATGCAGTCCTACATGACTGAAAAAATACGGCTCATATTTTTCCTACCATTTATCCCTAACTCAGTGAAATAGAGATTGTGCCAAATAGAAAATTTGGAAGCTATCTTTCTCCTCTTTCTTGCTGCTACTTATTTAAAGTAAACATCAGTCCAAAGTGTTTTTTTTTTCTCTCTCTTAATTCCTCAATACCACGTCTACAAATTTTCAGAAAATTCAATTCCTATAAACTAAGATGGCAGGAAATATCAAGTGTTGGGTGATAACCACATTGAATCGTAGGAAATGTACAATTTAATAAAATGCTACAGAACACTAAGAGGCAGGAAATGTCTGGATAGAAAAGTGTGCTCAGGAATATACAGCTTCACCTGGCCTACTTTTCACTGTCTGAAACTCTTATCTAGTAGGGAAAGGAGATAATCATATTTGAAACAACAGACACTGTCAAAATTGCACTGCCTATTACACTGCTTTCCATGACTATTTCTGAGAAGGACTGAACCTTACCTAAATGCACAGTGAATGAAACCAAAAACAAACCAAACAAACAAGTCTCATGAACTCTGTCATTTGACAGGCATGTGATTTGACTACATTTCTTCTGGATAATAATAATAATAATGATAATAGGTAAATAGAAGTCAAAAGGTGTATGATAGAATATAATAGAATACAGGTAGCAAAACTTCTAAAAGAAACAGGAAGACTTAGCAAGGTTCTAGATCCAAAGGGGCCAGGGCATTGATGCATGGACACATTAAGTGAATGTTCCTACATGAATTGTGTAAGGATAAGTGACTATTGTAGAGATGGAAAGTAAACAATGAATGTAGAAAATGTCTTAGCAGATGTAGAAAATAAGAAAAACAATGAAATTGTAGATCAATTGAGTTAATCCTGGATGACTGGGAGAATAATGGTACCAAATATCCAAATGTGACTATCAATAAGAAGAAGTCTGAGGGGAAATTAGTTTTATAATAAAAATATTTAGTAGTAGTTGACATTATTTCTATAGTAAATATTGGATACAAGTCTATTGTTATCTGATTTAAAGAGAGCATTATTAAACCAATAGTGATTTGTTGGCTAGTTTTATTTAACAAACTTTGACAATATCATGTTATATGAATAAGAAAAAAAGATAATGTTTTAGCCTCTTCTATAATCTGTAAGAAGGTAACTACTTAGAGAAAGAAGTAAACATTCATAAGAGAAAAGATTGATGCCAACAGTAAAAAAAATGTAAGAACAGAGAATTTGGTATAAAAAAAAGGAAGGAGACTGATTTCTGAGCCTGATTTATCAGATATTTCTCTTCATTATCACTTATGCAAAAGCAAAATGGAATGCAAAACATCAAGTTCTTACTAAATATAAAAATTAATTTTTCTGTGGTTGAAAAATAAAGTGCCCATACAATTTTAACTAATGGAAATTTAAGTCCTTAAATATGGTTAAAATGCCTTCTAACATATTGCACACAATTTTGTTTGTTTAGAATGTGGATACTTCTGCTAAAATGTAGTATATTCACCTAATTGTATAATATTACAATCTAAGTCTAATATGTCATTACCAATTCATTTGGATATCATGATTTACATATCAAGCGTACTATTTTCTCAGAACTTATATGTGCAACACTTAAATTATTAGTATAAATCTGAATTGTTTTAACTTTTTGTAATTTATATTTTTTTTTCAAATGAGCAATTAAGGTTTTTTGTAACCATTTTTCTTATTTAAACAATGCTAATAGATAAGAAAAGTTCTTTATTTAAAAATTATGTATTTTTCAGAATTAATTTTGTGGTACAAATACAAAAATCCTTCATAAGTTTGATGATATGTTTTATAGTTTTTCTGGAACTGTGAAAAAATATATTAGATTACCTTCAAGAAGAAAAGCATTCCTGGATTTTAATATGTGTCTGTTGTAAACAGATTCTCCATTATCATTATATTTTGCATATTCTCTGCAAATCTTTAAAAGTACCAGGAGACTATGATTAGAAACACAACACTTCTGATTATATATTTACATTTTAAAATAGAAAATTATGGAGTTATTGATTATTAAGTAAACATAGGTATGATATTTAAGTAATGCTTGATTTTTTTTGTTTTATTTTATTGTTTAAAGTATTACATATAGTATTACATATGTCTTCTTTTTCCCCATTGACCTCCCCGTGGCCAACCCCCCACACCTTCCCCTGGCACATGCCCTGGTTTTCTAATTTATAAAACCTACCTCATTATAGTAACTTTTCACAAAAATATTTGCTGTTTAGATGATTAACATTTCAATTGCACACATAAAACCAAGATTATAATGTATTGAGTCAAGAAATAAAGTAATAAGCTACTTCATTGGGACAAAACATTTTTGATGTAATTGGTATAAGTATAAAATTATTTTATAACTTTTCATAAAAATAAGGAGCTTTAACGGGAATGTATTTTAAATCGTCATTTCTGAGCAGAAATAATTGTTCTTTTGTAATAATCTTCAATAAGAAAATGGGAAGGGAAGAGATATTAACATACCAGGAAATTCCATTTGCCAGAGGCAGAATTATCAAATGGTGACTTGGTGTAAAATCATACAATTTTAATGTTTGAGTGAATAGAAATCATTATATATACCGCATTCTCAATATCTTGAAAGAAAAGTTGCCAAAGGTCTTCAGTTTCACTTTTATGTTCTTTTTTATTTCTTCTATTATTATGTGTATGTAAACTTAGTAGGTGTAACAAGTATGATGAGTAAAATAAGTTAGTCTATCTATATATATATATATAAAAGCCCAGCAACTGAATGGTGGAATGACCAGAACGACGGGTTGACCAGTTGCTATGATGCACACTGACCACCAGGGGGTAGATGCACAACAGGAGTGGCCACTCAGAGGGCAGGTCCACAGCCGCTTGGCTGACCGGGATGAGCGGCGCTCCCACAGCGGGCTGATCCCCACAGGCCATGCCCCCTCCAGTGCACGAATCCGTGCACCGGGCCTCTAGTAGAAATAGAATAACTTTGCACACGATGCATGTTTATAATCTTAATATTACAAAGCACATACAAATCTATTTCATTTTTTAAATAATGCTGAACTACCCAGAAACATTGTTAGTAGAACTTACTAGTATAACACTATATATATTTCTAAATATATTTTTATTGATTTCAGCTAGGAAGGGAGAGGGAGAGAGATTGAAACATTAATGATGAGAGAGAATCATTGATCCACTGCCTCCTGCATGACTCACACTGGGGGTTGAGCCTGCAACCTGGGCATATGCCCTGACTAGGAATTGAACCATGACCACCTGGTTCATAGGTCCAGGTTCAACCACTGAGCCATGCTAACTGGGCTATAACATTATATATTTTTTAGGAATAGATATTTATCATATATTTTCATAGGTATTATTATCTGTTGTTTAAATATCTAATTTTGTATTCCAATTTTACCTCATGTGAATTTATAGAGGTACCTTAGTCAAATTAAAATTGAGAAAGAGAACCAACACAATAATTTACACAAAGAAAATTGCACTAAAGAATTGAAAACAAAAATAGGGAATAGAAGTAATTAAAGATTGACCAGTCGCCCTGGCCAGGTGGCTCAGTTGTTTGGAGCATCATCCTGTACACAAAAAGTGTTCGGGTTTGATTCCCAGTCAGGGCACATATGGGAGGCAGTGGATTGATTTTTCTCACATTGATGTGATGTTTTGTTCTCTCTCTCTCTCTCTCTCCCTTCCTTTACCCCACCAATTTGACTCAATAAATTTAAGAGGTTTACAGATTGTTTAGATGTTTGTGTTTGATTGTGGTGATGAGGAAAAGGGATTTGAAGGTTGGTGAAGGCCCTGGATGGGGGGGGAGGGGATGGAGAGGGGTTAGGGGAGGAGATGGGCTGCAGGGGGTCAATGAGGGGCAAAAAGAAACATATGTAATGCTTTCAACAATAAATAATTATATTTTAAAAATTGAGGTGATGGTCTTACTTTTAATTGCAAGTATCTCTCCTGTTATAGTGGAAAGAGTTTCCCTCTTCCTTTATAGTGCCAATTTCTCTATTTCTACCTTGGCTCACATTCTGTTTTTCATAATTAAGAATTTTGTTCCTAAAATTATGTCTACTCTTTGCCATATCACTTAATTCTACATCATTAAGAACGTATTTTGCCAGCCAACAAAATCATAATAGAATCACTGAAAAAATCCCTTTGACCCTACATGTCTGTCCAAACCATACTATCACATGTTTTTCCACTTCTAGGAGAATGTCTCATGTTTTTCTTGCTCACATTTTTTTCCACTTTATTCTTTTCTCAACCTATTCCAATTTTATTTCCTTCATCCCTCTCAACTGAAATACTATTGTTGAGGTTCTTTTGTTTATACTTTTATCTGTTTTCTTTTAACACTCTATACTAAGGTGGAATTATTAAATATCAATGTTTTAAAAGGCATCTATCTGCTTGTGACTTTCAAATCTATGTCTTCAAGAAAGTTTTACAACTAATACAATATTCTAAAATCCAAATATGATGGTGATAAATAGAACTCTTCTCATATTTTGTGCTTATGCTTCATTCATATCTATGCTGAAATGTCTTATTTGATTACCCGTTCTAAATCCTTAAGAATTCATAAAAGTCTAGAAAGCTGTCAGTTTTCTTCATTTCTAGCTCAGAACTTATTATTCTCTATTCTTTTATGCTGCTTTCTTATTTTTTGCATGAGTTTTATCATTACCTAGTCTTTCATTACACTATTATTTAGTTATTTATTCATTTCTTATCTATTTCCCCTTTTATTATTTTTCTCTATAATCTTTCTCTATGGTCAATGTTTTGTAACATCAGAATGTAGACACAAGTAGGGAATTTGTTTTTGGTAACATCATTGTTATAATACGATAACATCATTGTTACTCCAGAACTAAAAATTATAAACTATGACAGAGAAGGTGCTTAATATGTTTTAGCAACAAATTAATCAACATTTCTTCCTACTATTTTCAAAATAAAGAATAAATTCAAAGCATGCTCTAAAAGCCTTATAATTTATAGTATGTATCAAAGTTTTTAATTTATCTCTACATATTCTCTTGCTTTTTTACTACTTTTCAACTAGACTGCTCTTGTTTGTGATGCTAAACACACCAAATAAATTTACACACCAAACTCTTTTCCTGGACTATTATTCTGTCACTTCATTGATCTCCATCTCTTTGTAATCATTAGCTGAGAAATTTTCTCTGTTGTTCACAGCATCATGTCTAAGATTCTCTTTGGTACATTGTGTTGATATTAATGGAATAATTAATTATTTAACATATACATTTAGTAGACTTTTAAATAGGTAAGTGAGGAGAAAAAAAGTGAACTTAAGAAAAAATTCTTAATGAAAACCAATTTGACTGTCCTGGAAACCAGAGAACAAATGTTTTTCAATAAGAAGAAAGTAGTTAATTCTGCGGTTTAAAATACATCCAGTGTATTGATTACTCCAGCCTCTATGTGTTCAAATTGGTTTTCTCTCCTACCAATTTTTTAGCTACATAGTTAAAAATGTACAGTGAATGTATAACAGTACACAGAATTCAAAATATCTAATTAATTTCATCCTCAAGTCTGCTGTTTTATTTGCCAATATTTGCAATATTAGGTTCCCCAGGAATAAAATCCAAGGCAGAGGTTTATTGACAGTGCTCAACACAATAAAGCTAGTAGTCATCTGACACCATACATAATTATCAAAATATTATTGACAATATCCCCTCTCCTGCATTTTATATCCCCAGGATTATTCTGTAACTACCAATTGCCACTTCTTAATCCCTTTTCTTTTTACACCCATCCCCTAAACCCCTCTTCCATCTTAAAGAAGACTCTTTAACATTTCTTGTAATACTGGTTTGGTGGTGATAAACCCCTTTAGCTTTTTTTTTGTCTGGGAAGCACTTTATTGGTCCCTCTCTTCTAAATTATAGCTTTGCTGGGTAGAGTAATCTTGGTTGTAGGCCCTTGCTTTTCAACACTTTGAATATTTTTTGCCAATCCCTTCTGGCTTGCAAAGTTTCTGCTAAGAAATCAGCTGATAGTCTTACGGGAGCCTCCTTGTAAATAACCAACTGCTTTTCTCTTGCACCTTTTAATATTCTTTTTTGGTCTTTAACGTTTAGTATTTTAATCATGATGTGCCTTGGTGCAGACCTCTTTGGTTAATCTTGTTTGGAACTCTCTTTGTTTCATGGACTTGTATATATATTTCTTTCACCAGGTTAGGAAAGTTTTGTCATTTTTTTTTCACATACCGTTTAAATTCTTTGCTTTCTCTCTTCTCCTTCTGGCATCCACATGATGCAAATATTGGTACACTTGAAGTTGTCCCAGAGGCTCTTTAGAATATCCCCAGTTTTGTTTTATTTTTCATTCCTTTTTCTCATTGTGGTTCTAATTGGGTGTTTTCTGCTCCCTTATCTTCCAAATCTCTGATTTGATTCTCTGCTTCCTCTACTTCACTCTAGAGTTACTGTAATGTATTCTTCATTTTAGATAGCATATTCTTCATTTCTAACTGGTTCTTTTTATGTTTTCTAGTTCTGTTTTTATGTTTCCTATCATCCTATGTTTATGTTTTAAGTTCATCTACTCTATTCCTAAGCTCATGGAGTATCCTTATAAGCAATATTTTGAACTCTGCATCTGGCAGCTTGCTTGTTTCCATTTTGTTTAGTTCTTTTTCTGGAGTTTTGTTCTGTTTTCTATTTGGGACATGCTTCTTTGTCTCCTCATTTTGGCATCCTCCCTGCGATGGTTTCTATGTATTAAGTAGATCTTCTACATCTCCTGGGTTTGATAGAGTGGACTTAGGTAGTAGCTGTCCTGTAGGGCCCAGTGACACAATCTCTAACTGCCTGAGATGGCACTCCAGGTTGTCCCCCTGTGTGGGCTGTGTATACTCTCCTATTGTAATTGAGCCTTGATTGCTGTTGGCATGTCATTAGGAGGGATTTACCCCAAGGCCAATCGATGCAAAGACCATGGAGGATCAGCTGTGCAGGGGCCCACATCATGAAGCAGGACTTACTTCAGTGAGCCTTGGTGCCCACAGAGTCCATCCCTTGAGTCGTTGAGTGTGTTGCTTGTGGAGATGGCTCTGGATCCTCCTGGGAAGTGCAAGCCAAGGTCAGCTGTCATCTGTGTCCTTCCCAGTGCCAGCAGGCATGAACTACAAAGTGATCAGCAGATGGCTGCTACTTGTGCTGGGCTTGAAGGTGCTCAGGAAAGACCAAGGAGAGAAGCAGGTTGACTGACATTAGTGCCACACAGTGAGAGATACGAGGCACACTGAGGCTTATTTGAGAAATTTTAGTAAAGTTTGAGTCATGGGCCAAGATAGGCCGTTTTTATGAAAAAGCTGAAAGAAACAGTTTCAGTGGGCCCAAAAGTTGGATGGGACAGGGTATCAGAGAATCACCAGGGCAGGACAGAGTGTTATTAGGTTGATGGAGACTCATATAGGGTGCCCACTTAGCAGAGGAGGACTCAGAAAAGAAACAATGGCATATGGCAACACTTCTGTTGGAAAGAAAGCTGCCTTTTTAGCTCTCATCCTGATACCAGACATTTCAGTTCCTCCCCATATGTCCCTGGTGACTTTCTAGCTTCTACCCCAGCACTGGAGCTCAGAACAAGTGAGTCTAAGTAAGCTCATGAGAAGGCCCTTTAAAGGAATCACCTGGGACTCCAGCAGCCCTCATTCTCACTCAGCCACAATTCTGGTTTTTGCAGCCATAACTAATGGGTACTTCTCTTCCTGGCACTGGAATACTGGGCTGGAGGCTTGATGTGGGACTGGGAACCTCTTATTCCTCAAGGACAACCTCCATAAGCTCAGGTATCACTCCTGATTTTTATCAGACTCTTGTGTCTGACAAGACCCTTCCATGTCTCCATCTCTGTTTCCACCCTTCCTAAAAGTCTGGATGTGGTTTTTTCTTTATATCCTTAGTTGTAGGACTTCTGTTCAGTTAGATTTCATACATTTTGAATGATGGTTGTTGTGTAGTTTAGTTGGAAGATTTGAGTACGGTGTTTACCTTAGCCACCAACTTTTTATTTATTGACTAGAGGCCCGATGCACAAAGATTCATGCAAGAATGGGCCTTCCTTCCCCTGGCTGCTGAACCACCTTTGCTCTGGCTAGAGCCACCTTTCTGCCTTCCCATGTTGCCTATATGCCAGGAGCGGCTGGGGTGGTGCAGAACACCTGCGACGATGCAAGCATCCCGCCCTGCCCCTGGCTACTCGGTGCCTGGGAGAGGACCTGTACAGCAGGAATGGGGGCAGAGGGCGACCTGTACTCCCCACATGGCCGGGGTGGCTGTGAATGCTTCTGATGGCCCACAGGTGCTGCTTCAGCTCAGCCTGCAGGCTTCGCTTGGCCCCATTCACAGAAGCGCAGGCACCACCTCCATGCCACACCCCCTCTTCCAACAGTCCCACTGCCCTGAGGTGCCCTCCCGGAGCTGTTTCTGGAAAGATCCTGCCCTCAGTGTGCACCTGGCTCCTGAGGAGGCAGGCGACACTGCAGGCAACATTTGGTAGCCATTATTCTGCCTACCATAGTATGAACCAGAAAGAATAAAGTGAAAAGGGACAATGGCAACAAACATTTAAATCTAAAAGGAGGATGAATGTGGTCTGTGCCTTAGCAGCTCGAGGACATTGCCCCTGAAGTGAACCCTAAGCCAGGAGTGAGAAAAGCGAAGGGGCACCAGGGGTTACCCCACAAAACCCCCAAAGGCTCCATGTAATAAATTAAGTATCTCTGGAAGTGGGAGCAAAGCTGGGGCCAAAAACAAGAGGATTGGTCTACAAAGGGCTCTAATCCTCAGATTTCCTTCTGCACTCCACACAGTTGGACAGCTGCCCCGCCCCCGCCCCAACAAAGACAAAAGTTTCATTGCCCTGAGAGGATAAAACAGTCTCTGAAGCCAGGACACAGCAGGACAACTGGGAGGGGAAGCCCTGTGACCCACTAGTGGCTTATTTGACTGCTCCCTCCTGAATGTGGGAAGTCTGCCTTCCATCTCATCACCTGGGGCCCCCCTCCCCTCTGGCTCCCAGACAGTAAAGTCAGGGCTAAACTCTCCAGACAGGACACTCCAGAATTTATTCCCTTCAATCTCTGACTATATTAACAACAAGTATTTTGTTACAGGTTTTTCATTTCCTGTTTGTTTTCATTTTCTTCTCCCTGCATACTGTTTTCTCCAAATTGTTTGTTTTTTTCCTGTTTGTATTAGTTCTCTTTCAGAGTCCAACTCACCAAGAAAAGAATACCTAAATAGATGGGCATCAGAGATTTCCCAATGAAACAGCCCAACCCCAACTCTCTGTATTGAGCCCCTGAGTCAACCAACCCTCATACCCCGCCCCGCCCCCCCCCCCGCCCCCGCTCCCTGCCAGTGTAGGGCTACTCAGCAGCTTGCTTTCATAAACCCTTTTTTATATTCTTTAAGCAATTATAGGAAAATGCAAAGGTCTTAACCCTTTGCACTTGCTTGCTTTTTTCTTGACTCCTTTATCCTACTCAGGATTTAATTTTTTAAATACCCCAGATTTTACAAAGCGCAGCAGTAGAATAAAAAACTGGAGTTTCTTTTCATACAAACTTATTTATTTGGATTTTTTATATTTCAAATTATTGATACAGTCAATACAATTCGACATACGAGCTGCTACCGATGCTAACCGTGTCGAGTCACACTCGACATCCAAGTGCAAAGGTTAAGTGGTCAGTATAATGGCTCTTGACAATTGTATACACCTGCGCAACCCATACCTCACTCAAGATATAGCACATTTCTATCTCCCCAGAAAGTTTCATCATGCCCCAGTCAACATGTCCCCTACCACAGAGGCAACCGCTATGCTGTTCAATCTCTTAGAAATGAGCAGATAACCAGGGGTCATCAATATTTGAGAAAAACCTCTAATATAACAAAAACAAACAGAATTTTGAGGAAACAATATGCAGGGGGGGTGGAAACTTAAAAACAAAACTATTATTACTATATTCAGACTTAGGAAAATATATGGCACATGTGAAATAGAAATTAGATGCTGTTTTTTGGGGAAAAACACTCTGAGAATGAACAAAACAAAACAAAACAGTTCTTAGACTTAGATAATATCCTAGCAAGAAATGCAAACTTACTTAAAAGGGGTCAGCAGCCCTGACTGGTGTGGCTCAGTTGGTTAGGCATCGTACCCTGCACCAGGAGGTTGCCAGATTCCCTGTCAGAGCACATGCCCCAGTTGTGGGCCTATTGATCTCTCTCTCTCTCTCTCTCTCTAAAAATCAATAAACTATTCTTTAAAATAAAATAAAATAAAATAGGTCAGCAAACTACAGCCTGCAGGCCAAATCCAGCTCCACCAGCTTTGTAAGTAAAGTTTTATTGGAACACAGTTACATTCATTTGGGTTTTTAAAAAAATCTTTATTGTTGAGAATAATACAATGTCTCCTTTTTTTCCCTCCATTGCCCCCGCCACCCTGTTCTTGCCCTGCCCCAGGCCTTCACCACCTTATTGTCTGTGTCCATAGGTAATGCATATCTTATATAATAAAAGCTTAATATGCAAATTGACTGAACGGCAAAATGACCGGTCTCTATGATGCACACTGACCACCAGGGGCAGACACTCAACGTAGGAGCTGCCCTTAGCCTGCAGGCCACAGGCTGGCCAAGATGGGTGCCAGCAGGGGCCCCCTGATTACCTTGCCAGTCATCCCACAGATCAGCCCTGATTGCCAGCCAGGCCTAGGGACCCCACCTGTGCACAAATATCATGTACTGGGCCTCTAGTCTTAATAATAAAAGGCTAATATGCAAATGGTTGTTATGTGCAATCAGCAGGAGGCTTCATCCCCCACCTGGAGGGGCTTGATGGGGGATGTGAGGCTGTGTCCTGCCTCCCCCGCCTGGCGGGGCTTTTTGGGGGTGGGGCCTGCTGGGTCTGGGTCTCATGTGATTTTGAGGCACGCATGGGTGGGCGGGGATTTGACTCTGGTCCCGTGGGGTGCCTGAGACTTTGACAGGAGGGAGCTTTACATATACATTTTACTAATTTCCTTTCATTTCTAACACTTCTATTATAGAGAAAAGGCAAATAGCAATATTAAAATATTTCCTCTAATTAATTCCCTTTTAATGTGCATGAATTTCGTGCACCGGGCCACTAGTGTGTGTGTGTATATATATATATATATACATATATATGCATACACACACACACACACACACACACACACACACACACACACATATATATGTATATATATATATATATGTATATATATATATATATACATATATATATATATATATATATATATATATATAGAGAGAGAGAGAGAGAGAGAGAGAGAGAGACATTTATTTGTTGTTCTATTTATTTATGCATTCATTGGTTGCTTCTTGTATGTGCCCTGACCAGAGATTAAACCTGCAACCTTTGTGTATAGGGATGATACTCTAACAAACTGAGCTAACTTCTACTTTTCTACATTTAAATCCCTCATGGAAGGTGTGTTTGTATGTGTGTGTGTAAATTTTATGTATGTAAAAGCATACATAATCAGAGATAACTGTAGGTACTGAAATGATCACTAAATAAAGGCAATTCATTGTTAGTAGGAATTCTGAGCTAGAGAGGATAAAGAAAACTTACAGCCTACTATGATTTTATTAATTCTAAAAATAGGGCCTTGTTCAGGGGAAAACTACACAGTGCCAAGCCGCATCCCTGAGGACAGGCAAAGTGTCTGACTGTGAGAAAAAGGGTCCACGGAACTGCGGGAGGTAGTAGATTTTAGACCTTGGAGTCTGATTTGAGATCTGAGCTCAAAGGCAGCCCTGAAGAGCTAACTGCCCGACCGCACAGTGCCGGCAAGAGAGGAGATTGCAAAGACGCAGTCCCTCTTCGCTCTGGGGCCTGCGTCTTTCTCCACTGAACCTAGTTTGTAGGACCTTTCAGATACAGACACTTACCCGTGGCTGAGGTGCAGGAGAAAGGGAGGAGTGGTGGAACCTGGGGAGAGTGGGCAGAGGTGGAAGCGTGTCTGGGGCTGAGTCACATCGGATCCCCAGTCAGCATTTTCTCCTAAGAGATAACCCCTCCCTCCAGTCTCCAGGCAACCAATATAGCCACACCTGGATACCACTTTGATTAACACTATAGGATTTGAATACTCCCTGAGGCCATAGGTACCGCCCAAAAGAAAAACCTTTAGCATCTATTATGCAATTACATTACCAGAGCTCTTCAGAGTGCTTCAGTGTGCCTCACTGGCAAACTTACCGCGGGTGCTCCTGTGAGCCGCCACTGGGAGTAAGCGCATATCCACCACAGGTACAGCATTAAAAGCTGAGTCTGCCCACCCCACAACTACAGAACTCTGGGCAACACAGTCACACCTTTCCAGAATGCAGGCCCCCCGAGCCACATCACCTTGACAGACGGTTCCTTGGAGCCACTGTGAGTCCCCACTGGGGAAGCGTAATTTCAATTTAGGGTGCAAGACAGAAAAATTGGGATACTACCCTCCACGACTGCTGACCTCTAGACACTGCAGTTGTGCCTCTCAAACTCGCAGGCCTACATCAAGAGAACCCGAATAGTTCAAGTAGGGAACTACACTAGATTACCAAGCCCAGGAAAACTGAGAGATTATACCAGTAGCACCATCACCAAAAGATCCTGGGTAGCAAAGCAATTGGAACTACAATTAAAACATTACAGGAAAACGTGGGGAGACAGAAAGGAAATTCTCAAAGGAAGGAACAAGAAGAATCACCAGAAAGGGAGTTAAATGAACTTGAGGCTAGCAGCTTAACAGAGAAAGAATTCAGAGTATTTGTTATAAGGATGTTTAAACGGATGGATGACAAATACACACAACTCAATGAGAACTATAAGGAGCTGAACGAAAACGTCACCAACATGAAAAGAAACCAAGAGGAGATGAAGAACGACATAGCTGCAATAAAGAACACAATGGAAGGCTTAAAGAGTAGAGTAGAAGAGGCTGAGGACCGCATCAGCGAATTAGAAGACAAGGTAGGAAAAAACACACAAACACAGCAGCAACTGGAAAGAAGACTTAAAAAGCAAGAGGAGAGCCTAAGGGAGCTTTGGGACAACAAAAAACGAAACAATATTCGAATAATAGGGATAAAAGAAGGAGAGGAAGAGAAGCAAGGACTAGAAAACATGTTGGAAGAAATAATGACAGAAAATTTTCCTGATATTGGCAAGAAAAAAACTATCCAAGTCCAAGAAGTACACAGAGTTCCAAACAAGTTGAACTCCAAAAGACCGACATCAAGGCACATCATAATTAAACTGACGAACACCAACGACAAAGCAAGAATCTTAAAGGCTGCAAGAGAGAGACAGAAAGTTACGTACAAGGAATCTCCTATCAGAATATCCACTGATTTCTCAACAGAAACACACCAGGCCAGAAAGGAATGGAATGAAATATTCAAAGTGATGCAAAACAAGGGACTGAATCCAAGAATACTATACCCAGCAAGGCTATTGTTCAAAATTGAAGGTGCAATCAGAAGCTTCACAGACAAAAAAGGGCTAAGAGAGTTCATCACTACCAAGCTAGCAATGCAAGAAATGCTAAAGGGGCTGCTGTAAAAAGAAGATAGAGAAAGGCAAGAAGAAACATAAACACTAAGGAAAAATATGTCAACAAACAGGTACTTATCAATAATAACATTAAACGTAAATGGATTAAATGCACCAATCAAAAGACATAGGGTAGCTGAATGGATAAGAAAACATGACCCATATATTTGCTGTCTACAAGAGACCCACCTTAGAGCAAAAGATTCACACAGACTGAGAGTGAAGGGATGGAAAAACATTTTTCAGGCAAATGGAAATGAGAAAAAAGCTGGGGTTGCGATACTTATATCAGATAAAATAGACCTCAAAGTAAAGGCCATAATAAGAGATAAGGAAGGCCACTACATAATACTAAAGGGAGCAATCCAGCAAGAAGATATAACTCTGGTAAACGTATATGCACCCAATGCAGGAGTGCCCAAATACATAAAAAATCTGCTGGAAGGTATCAAGGGAGAGATCGACATCAATACAATCATAGTAGGGGACTTCAATACACCACTGACACCAATGGATAAATCCTCTGGACAAAAAATCAGCAAAGAAACAGCAATTCTAAATGACACACTAGATCAGATGGACCTAATTGACATCTTCAGAGTATTTCACCCCAAAGCCATGGAATATACGTTCTTCCCAAGTGCACATGGGACATTCTCAAAAATAGACCACATTTTGGGTAACAAGCAAAGTCTCCCCAAATTCAAAAAGATTGAAATCATATCAAGAATTTTCTCAGACCACAATGGCATAATATTAGAAATAAACTACAATAAAAGCATTCCAAAAAATTCAAACACTTGGAAACTGAATAGCATGCTACTAAACAATGATTGGGTTATCAATGAGATCAAAGAAGAAATTAAAAACATCCTGGAAATGAATGACAATGAAAACACAACATTGCAAATCCTATGGGACACAATGAAAGCAGTCCTGAGAGGGAAGTGTATAGCTCTACAGGCCTATCTCAAAAAACAAGAAAAAATGGTAATAGATCATCTAACCCAACAACTCAAAGAATTAGAAAGGGAGCAACAAGAAAAGCCCACAGTGAGCAGAAGAAAGGAAATAATAAAGATCAGAGTAGAAATGAATGACATAGAGACCAAAAAAAACAATACACAAGATCAACAAAACCAAGAGCTGGTTCTTTGAAAGGATTAACAAGATTGATGATCCTCTAGCCAGGCTCACCAAGAAGCAAAGAGAGCGGACCCAAATAAACAAAATCAGAAATGAAAGAGGTGAAATAACAACAGACCCCACAGAAATACAAAGGATTGTCAAAAAATACTATGAACAACTCTATTCCAACAAACTAGACAACCTGGAGGAAATGGACACATTCCTAGAAAAACACAACCTTCCAAAACTTAGGAAGAGACTAAAAATCTCAATAGGCTGATAACTATGGAAGAAATTGAAGCAGTGATCAAAAAACTTCCAGCAAACAAAAGTCCAGGGCCAGACGGGTTCACAGGGGAGTTTTACAAAACATTCAAGGAAGAGCTAAAACCTATCCTCCTCAGACTATTCCAGAAAATTCAAGAAGAAGGAACACTTCCAAGCTCCTTCTATGAAGCCAGCATCACCCTAATACCAAAACCAGATAAAGATAACACAATGAAAGAGAATTACAGGCCAATATCCCTCATGAACATAGATGCCAAAATCCTCAACAAAATTCTAGCAAATCGAATCTAGCAGTACATCAGAAAGCTCATACACCATGACCAAGTAGGATTTATCCCTGGGATGCAAGGATGGTACAATATTCGCAAATCAATAAACGTCATACATCACATAAACAAATTGAGAGATAAAAACCATATAGTCATATCAATTGATGCAGAAAAAGCATTTGACAAAATCCAACACCCTTTCTTGATAAAAACTCTCAGCAAGGTGGGAATAGAAGGATCATACCTCAACATAATAAAAGCCATATATGACAAACCACAGCCAACATCATACTCAATGGGCAAAAACTAAAACCATTTCCCCTAAGAACAGGAACAAGACAGGGATGCCCACTCTCACCACTCCTGTTCAACATAGTGTTGGAAATATTAGCCATTGCAATCAGACAAGAAGAAGAAATAAAAGGCATCCAAATTGGAAAAGAAGAAGTAAAACTGTCCTTATTTGCAGATGACATGATACTGTACATAGAAAACCCTAAAGACTCCATCAAAAAATTACTAGACTTAATAAATGAATTCGGCAGAGTAGCAGGATACAAAATTAATGCTAAGAAATCTATGGCATTTCTATACACCAATAATGAACTTACAGAAAGAGAGACTAAAAAAGCAATCCCATTCACCATCACACCAAAACAATTAAGATACCTAGGAATGAACTTAACTAAGGAGGTAAAAGACCTATACACGGAAAACTATACAACACTGAAAAAAGAGATAGAGGAAGACGTAAACAGATGGAAGAACATACCGTGTTCATAGATTGGTAGAATCAACATCATCAAAATGTCCATACTACCCAAAGCAATCTATAATTTCAATGCACTTCCCATTAAAATACCAACGGCATACTTCACAGACCTGGAACGAACTTTCCAAAAATTCATCTGGAATAAAAAAAGACCCCGAATAGCTACAGCAATCCTGAGAAAGAAGAATAAAGTAGGAGGGATCTCAATACCAGATTTCAAGCTATATTACAAAGCCACTGTTCTCAAAACAGCCTGGTATTGGCACAAGAACAGACATATAGATCAATGGAATAGAATAGAGGACACAGAAATCGATCCAAATCGCTATGCTCAATTAATATTTGACAAAGGAGGCATGAACATACAATGGAGTCAAGACATTCTCTTCAATAAATGGTGTTGGGAAAATTGGACAGATACATGCAAAAAAATGAAACTAGACCACCAACTTACACCATACACAAAAATAAACTCAAAATGGATCAAGGACTTAAACATAAGACAGGAAACCATAAAAATACTAGAGGAATCTACAGGCAGAAAAATCTCTGACATATGCCAAAAGAACTTCTTCACTGATACTGCTCCTAGGGCAATGGAAGCTAAAGAGAAAATAAACAAATGGGATTGCATAAAAATAAAAAGCTTTTGCACAGCAATGGAAACCATCAATAAAACAACAAGAAAGCCCACTACATGGGAGAACATATTTGCCAATGATGTCAACGATAAGGGTTTAATCTCCAACATTTACAGGGAACTCATGCAGCTTAACAAAAAGAAGATAAACAACCCAATCAAAAAATGGGCAACTGATCTAAATAGACACTTTTCGAAAGAAGACAGAAGGAAGGCCAAGAGACATATGAAAACCTGCTCTAAATCACTAATCATCAGAGAGATGCAAATCAAAACAACAATGCGGTACCATCTCACACCTGTCAGAATGGCCATTATCAACAAGTCAACAAATGACAAGTGCTGGCGAGGATGTGGAGAAAAAGGAACCCTCGTGCACTGCTAGTGGGAATGCAGACTCGTGCAGCCACTGTGGAGAACAGTATGGAGTTTCCTTAAAAAACTAAAAATAGAACTTCCATTTGACCCAGTGATCCCACTTCTAGGAATATATCCCAAGAAACTGGAAACATCAATCAGAAAGGATTTATGCACCCCTATGTTCATAGCAGCACAATTCACCATAGCTAAGATTTGGAAACAGCCTAAGTGCCCATCAGCAGATGAGTGGATTAAAAAACTGTGGTACATCTACACAATGGAATACTACGCTGCGGTAAAAATGAAGGAGCTCTTACCATTTGCAACAATATGGATGGAAATGGAGAATATTATGCTTAGTGAAATAAGCCAGGCAGAGAAAGATAAATATCACATGATCTCACTCATTTGTGGAATATAATGAACAACATAAACTGATGGGGGGAAAAATAGATCCAGAGACAGAGAAACATCAATCAGAACATCAAACCTCAGGGAAGAAATTGTGAGGTAACCAGAAACCCAAGAATGCCTGAGAACGCCTTCCTAGCCATGCTAGCAATCATCAGATGTACGGTAATTTTACCTGGGACAAGAGGGTAAGTATTTTGGTCTTATGTTCCTGACCCTTCATGGGTAAGACCACTCATGTGGGCTGATCCCCTGACTAATGTAGTTACCAATAGTACCAAACACCTTGGTCATCCAGGAGGTCCATGGGTGGGGCAAGTAAGTATAAATACACAGGGGTCTCCACCCAGCTTCCCTTTTGTATGACACAAAATCAAAACAATGCCACTTTGTGTGTAAAATTAAAGAGAGGTTTCTGGCTTGTGTGGACACCAAAGAAAGGGTGTCACTACTATCACTACTTGCCCGCAGTAGAAGTGCAGAAAATGTAACTAAGACCTTGTCTATACAAAAAGAAATAGACAGCTAGTTTGAAAGGGTATTGCCATGGACTAGAACAAAGAATATCCTTACATGATATTATTCTAAACTGTCATTAAAATTTTTCCCAGATCTGGATCACCCCCATTACTTATAATAGTTCCTCACGCCCCTTGGGGGTGGGGGGGATATCATCTGTTTGGTGCTTGGAGACAAACGTAACACATCTCTAGATATTTTAGAATTACAACAGCATATTATACAATTATCCCAAACAAACTTACAAACTAGTTCTTTGAATGTCTGGCAGCAATTTAAAAAGGACATGAAAGGGTTTAATCCCTCCCACTATGTAGAGGGCCCCCTGGGAAGGCACCTGAGCATTCTAAATTGGCCCCTCTTGCCCTCTTGGCCAAGAGGGACCCGCCTCTCACAATCCAATTGTCCACAGCTGTTGCCTGAGCTTCTGTTCATGCCAAGGTTGAAACCTCGTGATGGCTGGTACCATGGATCTGTCTCTTGCCCAGTGGGGTGAGCTGGGCCTCCTTGGAGAAGAAACCTGTGTTCCACAAGATATGTGATCAGTGCTGGGACCCTGCCAGCAGGCGAGGGGATCCCAAGGCAGGTGCTGGGCGTGGAGGCCATGGGGGCATAGGCGACCAAGGAGACAGAACTAAACCTCACATCACCCTGCTTGGCCCCGGAGGATGGCTGGTTAGCCAGAGACGGGTAAGATTCCTCAGGGAAGGAACAACCTAAGACAGGCACAGTCTCATAGGAGCCATCAGGAGAGAACTTGGGGGTCAAGAGAGGTGGGGCACAGACCTTCAGCCCCCCAAGTTTTCAGGGGCTTAAACCCTCACCCCTGCTGAAGGAGATCTCCTGCCCCCATGGCTGCTCAGCTTCACATGCCCAGCTCACATCGGGACCCAGGTA
This sequence comes from Ia io, assembly GCA_025583905.1. NCBI lineage: Eukaryota > Metazoa > Chordata > Mammalia > Chiroptera > Vespertilionidae > Ia > Ia io. The sequence continues at coordinate 30,713,977 of JAJQQW010000007.1, forward strand.
ACAGAGACTTGGCCGATAGCAGATGCCCTCTCACTGCAACAAGACTTGATGGAGATGTCTTGCACCCATGATCCAGGGAACTGAGGTCTATGATATCTAAATCCAGCCTAGCACCAAGAATGCTCAGGGCCTACTCAAGAAGGCAAATAATCCTCTCCACTAATAATTACAGGGTACAACAAGATGGTTGTTAGAGTATTAAATTTAACAGTAAAATAGTAGTCAAGTTTTCAGACTAATTTAAATTGGCCAATCAAAATAAGCAAATACTCTATAAAAATCAATTGTACTGGACAAAAAAGCTGTTACTAAGTGTTAACTATAATTTTTATTGGTAGTTCATCTCATGGTAAAAGTGCGTAACATATAATGAACCTAAAGTAGTCACATTTTAGTGCAAAAAAAAGTAAAATTTAAAAGCTATCAAGATTACAGCATAAACTTTCCAAAAGCCTCCCAATATTTAAACCAAAAAAGGGGGGATAGTAGAAGAATATCATGTAAGGAAAAATATCCTGCAAATAAATTACATCTAGAAAATTTTTACTTTAGAAAATTAACTTTCATTTGTAATGCTAACAGCAAGTCACCCAGGTAAAACATACATGGTGTCAAAACAAGCCAAAGGAAAATCGTTTGGGCAAAAAAATGAAAAAGGATCACAAGTCAAATTTATAGAAAATATTCCTTTATTAACTTTTGGTCGAGAATATGTTTGTATATTTTCAGAAAACAACTCCGAGACCATGTGGATTCCTGCAACAGAGAGGAATTGACACGAGTGTTCCAGCCATGAAGTCAGAAGAGAAACAGTCCAGAGATGGAAGACGCTGACCATGCCTTGCCATACTAGCAGTCAGCAGATATGCGTCACTGCAGATTGCCCAGGACCAAACCAGGGAGGGTCGGACCTGCATTACCACCATTTGTCCACCATCCAGAACTGAAATATCATTGCTGTTATGAACACATAAACAACTATTGGACATAGAAACCGGGACTCAAAAGAACTGTTGGCCCAGAAAGAAACTCACTATAGACTGATTCATTTGCCTCTCAGCATAACTATTATTGCTTGTCTCATTTTCGGTTCCTATAAGTGTATTCCTAGTATCACATGAGCTCACTCATCTAGGGGAAAAGATGAACATCATAGACTGAATAACAAGAACAGCATTGATCAGACTGTCAGACCTCAGAGGGAAGGTAGGGGAGGGTGGGGACAAGGGAGATAGATCAAACAAAGGACTTGTGTGCTTGCATATGAGCCTGACCAGTGATCACGGACAACAGAGGGAGGGGGGCATGCATGTGGGGGGTTTTGGGAAGGGAACGGGGGGGGGGAGGATTGATGACAAATATGTGATACCTTAATCAATAAAGTAATTTAAAAAAATAAAAATAAAATAAAAATAGGGCCTTGAAATTCCACAGTACATGCATGTTTATTTATGCCTTGGGACATCCTGCTTTTTTGCAAATCTCTCTTGTGAGCTTGGAAGCTGCTGAAAATCAGATAAGTTGTCTTATTCAGATTTTGTAATCGTTACATTGACTAGAGAAGGTTCTGTATAATATGAACAGAAAACATTTTTTTTTAACTTTGGTCCCATCCCTATAGTTGAAATCTAAGACACTTATCTAATCTTAGTTATCTATTGATTTGTAATAAATTGCCTCAAAATTTATTGGCTTCAGATAATGATATTTATTATTCCACTATTTCTGAGTCAGATATCCAGACATGTCTTAGCTGAGACTTCATGCTCTGAGTCTTTCACAAAGCTATGATCCTGGTGTTGGCCAGGACTGTGGTTTCATCTGTAGACTTGGCTGGGGGTGGATACATTTTCAAGCCGATTCTACACATTTTTGGCAGCATTTATTTCCCTACAGGCTGTTAAGTAGAAGACCTCAGTTTCTTACAAGCTGTTAGCAATAAGCTTCCCTCACTTTCTTGCTTCATGGGCCTCTTCATACAACAGCTCTTAACACAGTAGCTGGTTTCATCAGAGTGAGGGTGCATGAGGTCAGAGAAAGATGGTCAGCAAAAAAGAACCATAGTTTTTGGGAACCGAATCTCAATAGTGATGGTATGTCACTTTTGTGGTATTTTGTTTATAAAAACAAAACACTATACCTAGTTCACACTCAAAGGCAGAGGATTACACAAGAGCATTAATACCAGTAAGGCAAGATCATTGTGAGCCTGCTAATATCCATGAATTTTATAGTGACATGGAGGTAACTAAAAGTGATCACTTAAAATCATAACACAGTCTTGGTTCAGTCATTAGGAAGTTTAGTCAAGTGTGTTTGTCAAATTTTTAGTTTTAATTTAAATTATAAATTATTCCCAGATATTGAGAAAGATGATTGGTTTGCTTTTCTTTTTCCCCAGTCAATATCTATATTCCTCTCATCTAGGACTGCTGTGTTAGGGAGATCCTGACACAGCATTCACTTTTTTTTTTTTTTTTAAATGGGGCATAATGCCTTCTCACACCATAAAATGCAGGTGGTCTGTCCTTTCCTGCTAGGATGATCACAGTATCTGACCTTGTCATGGCTGTGATATAAAGAAGGGGAAAATATAGGAGTAAGAGGAAAGTTATAACTAAATTTATTCTTATGCTAATATAGCATCGGCCTCATGGACACAAAAGTGCTTTCATTGATTTTATTTTTTCTTTTGGAAAATTGTACGGATGCTGCCCATCACTCAGGAGCACTATCCATACAGGGGCAGTTCGTTATCTATATATGCCTTCATCAGAGCAAAAATATCTCTTCACCTTTTAATTGTCTTTTTAAAACTAGAAAGCTTGTAGTGCCATTTTTAATGTCTCTCAGCCAAGGTCTTTTTACACCTATAGTCAGTTTTCTTGGATAGTGTCCAAGACAAAACCATGCTAACTCTTTTGTGGCAAGGCACACATCTGGTCCTTGGTAAAAACAGATGCTTTATTCCAACAAGCTGTGGAAGGGTGGGCCACACAATGAGGCTACTTTTCTTTTTCTTTCTTTCTCTTTTTGTTTTGTTGATGTCGTTGCTGTTGTTGTTGTTAATCCTCACCCAAGGATACTTGTTCCATTGATTTTTAGAGAGAGTGGAAGGGGGGGAGGGAGAGAAAGAGAGAGCGAGATAAAGAAATATTTGTTGTTCTGCTTATTTATGCATTCATTGGTTGCTTCTTGTATGTGTCATGACAAGAGATCAAACCCACAACCTTGGCATATCAGAATAATGCTCTAACCAATGGAGCTACCCGGTGAGGGCCAGAAGCTAGTTTTCTTATACTTGTATGTCAGAGCTGCTAGTCATATCTAGCAGCTGCTCTCTCTTTAGATATCTCTATAGTGGTCAATTGTCAGTTCACTCTTCATAGGGCATTAACCTAGCTCAGTGAGTTTACTTAAACCTTCACTTTTCCGCTCTCTTTTGGGGGAAGTGGAATTTCAAAGATACCTTAGCTTTGTCAGTTAATCCTAACCTAGCCTCCAACTCCAGATACTTTTAGACTTTACAATGTCATTGAATATGGAAAATTCATTAAAAAAATAAAACCCTTTTTACTGACTCTTTAAAAATATTTTTCCATACTCTTGCTTCTTACTTTGGAATATACCATTTGCTTTTTAAATTTCATAATGAGTGCTTTATACATATAGGTAATAAATAAATATTTTAAAATAAATGATATTATCATTCTGATTAACTCTCTAATCTTTAAGGATATTTCAAACGGATAGATAATTCTTTGGGATAATTCATTATAGGATACTTTATATGCTATACTAGAGGCCCAGTGCATGATTAAATCATGCATGTGTAGGCTGTCTGTCCACTGGTCGGGACCTGGTGTGGCTGGCAGCTCTGAAGTCCCTGGGCCCCCAGGGTGAGGTGGGGCGGGGGCGTGGTCCTCCGGCGGCTGGAGACCAGGCCGGGGTCTTGCCTTTGCCTCCCGCCCAGGAAGGCTGGGGCTGCAGCATCCTCCTCTGCCTTCCGACTCCCTCATGAGCCCTCCCTCGGCTGGCCCGCGCTGCATGGAAACCCGCGTCCTCTGCAGACACTGCCGCGCGCTCCTGCGGCCCAACTGCCACCAGACTCCTCCCCCAGGAGCCGCGCCGCCTGCCCGCCAGTGCCGCCTCATCGGCCGGGGCCTCCAAACGCCTGGCTTGCTGCCCCAGAGACCCCTTCTGTGCCGCAGCACAGCCATGGCGCAGACACTGAGCTTGCGCCGCCGCTGGCAACGCGAGCTCAGTGTCCTTCTGGCCCAATCACCACCCCGGCCACCCCGAGTCCCGCCCCCTGTGCCTCCTGCTGGCCCAATTGTGGACGTAGCGGAGTGATGGTAATTTACATATTACCTTTTTATTATGTAGGATACCAAGTGCACAGAAATCTTATGAAGCATTTTCTTAGGCCAGTTTCCCCAAAAGCAGACTCCTGAGTTGAGAATAATTTTGCAAATGATATATTGAAGACATTCTCTGAGGGGAAACCCATAAGAAAATGTAGAAAACAAAAGAAAATAAGAGAAAGGCAAGCAAGGATGACACTTTAAGCTAAGTCATGCAGAGGGTAGCCTAGGCCTAATCCCATAGGGAAACTCTGGATGTAAGTCTTCACCTCTGAGTTGAATTGACCCAAGGCAAAGGAGCTAGGTCTTTCTTATAACTGTCACATGCCTGTTAGTCACTGGTTAAGAGAAGATCCAGAGAGAATAAATTATCTGGCACTGTCTGGATTTCAAAGAATGTCAGGGAAGTGGACTTAGTAGCCTGGGGGTCCCTTTCTTTAAACACACAAAATGTTGAAAGATATCCCAGAGGATCTGAATGGAGTACCAAACTTGCAATATAGACATTTTTTTTTAATAGCACATGAATACTAAAGCAGCTTTTCAGTTAAATCCTGTTATGTGTTTTTTTTAATGTATTTATAAAACTTACTATTCTGTATCTTGCTCATTTATCCTAAAATTTTCTTGGTGAAAGCTCATGGTCACAACAAGTGTTACAAAACTTTTCTGGAAGGAACAACCAGAGTCTTAACCAGATTACTTTTGAAAATATTATCTGTACTAATTATAGAGGAATATGCAAATTGTCCAGGACTCGGTCACAGTAATGACAGAATAGCAGGCTGCGTGGGGCAACAAGGCCAGCATGGTTGTTAGTGAAGGACAACCAAATGACTGAACAGCAGGCTGCGTGGGGCAACCAGGCCAGCAGGGGGGGCAGTTAGGGGTGACCAGGCCAGCAGGGGGGCAGTAAGGGGCAACCAGGCCAGCAGGGGGTAGGCAATTAGGAGTGACCAGGCTGGTGAGGGGGGATAGTTGGGGACAACCAGGCTGGCAGAGGGGCAGTTAGGGGAGATCAGGCCAGCAGGCAGAGGTGGTTAGGGGTGATCAGGCTGGCAGGGGGGGCAATTATGTGTGATCAGGCAGGCAGGCAGGTGAGCAGTTAGGAGGCAGCAGTCCCGGATTGTGAGAGGGATGTCCAACTGCCAGTTTAGGCCTGATCCCCAAGATCGTGTCTAAACTGGCAGTCGGACATCCCCCTAGGGGTCCTGGATTGGAGAAGGTGCAGGCTGGGCTGAGGGGACCCACGCCCCTGTGCACGAATTTCATGCACCAGGCCTCTAGTTGTCCTATAAATACAGTTGTCCCTTGAACAACATGAGACTTGAATGCATGAGTCCACTTATACAGGAATGTATACATTATACAGGAATGTTTTACAATAAATACCTTTACTGTTTTTGATCTAAGGTTGGAAGTCAAAAGATGTGGAGGGCCAAATATGCATTAATCTACTCAATTTTATATAGTGGACTTCAGCATCTGCAAATTTTGTTATCTGCAGTGGTCTAGGAAACCATACCCCATGGGAGTCAAAAGTTATACATGGATTTGCACTGATGCCCCTAATGTTGTTCAAATGTCAACTGTACTATCTATTGTAGGAAGAATAAATGAGTGCATCATGTATTTCTAAGAGATGTAGAAAAATGCTATCCAATTCTTTTACACAAAGGCTATTGTTAATCGCCTGTAGTCTTTTAATATATCACTTGTTCTAGTCATTATTACCAATAAACTCCTTTTAAAATGCCATGGAATTTTAATTCTAGTATTCCTTGATCATTCTTTGGCTCTTCCACTGTTAAAGATCTACTTCCTGAGCCTGGCTGGTATGGCTCAGTGGTTAAGGGTTCACCTATTAACCAGGAGGTGATGGCTTGATTTCCAGTCAGGGCACATGCCAGGGATGTAGGCTCAATCCCCAGGGAGGGGTGTGCATGAGGCAGCTGATCAATGATTCTTTCTTGTGATTGATGTTTCTATCTCTCTTCCTTTCCCTTTCTCTCTGAAATCAACAACAACAATAATAATAATAATAATAATAATAATAAAAAGATCTACTCCTTGAAATTCTATAATCTTTTGGTTATTTTTTTGTTTCTCATTCTATTTTTTTATACAACAATTCAACAAGTGTGAGAAAATTTAGTAAATGCATATTTTGTTTGGTATCAAGTTGAGTGCTATATAGTAGATATTAAATAATTTTTGGAGTGCTACTATCTTCTCCAAATCTTGGGCTAAGTCCTTGGCATTCTCTCCCTTTGTCTCATCTCTTTTTGTTTCTTTGTTTGTTATTTATTATTATTTTGCCAAATAGCACCACGTTAGTTCTACATTCTCCTCAGACTTCCCCTTTTTTATAATTGTTTGAATTATTCAAAAAAGGACACTATCAGTCCTAGATTATTATTAAAACAAATTAGGTTATTTTAAAAAAATATATTGTTTGAACAATAAGCAGCAATGATAAGGCTGGAGCTTTGGTATTTTAATGCTCATTTAACCACATATTTGCTATACAGACAGTTTCAGTTTTTTCTATTTAATGAGCATTAGTTTCCTAATTGGTTATTGGAAAGGAGAGAAAGTGTAAGAAATATATCCTATATGATAAAAGGCTAATATGCAAATAGACCGAACGGCAGAACAACCTTAACAACTGAACAACCAGTTGCTATGATGTGTGCTGACCACCAGGAGGTGTACCTGGAACGTGGTGGGTGTCGGCCACGGTGGGATGGTGAAGCAGGTGAGCAGGGGCACCAGACCAAGGCAGGCGCTGGTTGCTGTCATCAGGGCGAGCCTCTGGTGGTTACTGAAAATTCTTTGCTTCCGCAAACCGTGGCCCCACCCAGCGCTCGCACCCGCTGTCAGCGCCAGCCCAGCTCGCACCTGCTGCTGGTGCTAGAGCTGCCACTTGCACCCGCTGACGGTGCCAACCCCAATCGCTCCACGCCTTCAGCGGGTGTGAGTGGGGCCAGCGCAACCAGTGTGTGGGAGCGGCAGTGGGAGTGGCGCTACTGGCAGACAGGGGACCAGGGGGGCATGGTGGGAGGGGCCAGGTGGGGGTGTGGAGGATAGACCGAGACCTGCCCCTGTGCCTACTGCACCCTCGCAGCCCACAGTTCCTTTCAAGGTACACGAATTTGTGCACTGGGCCCCTAATATATACTAGTATATATATGATTAGAAATACTTGACAAATATTATCTACTGTTAATAAAATCATTGATGGGTCTGAATCAGTGGTTCAGTGGTTCTGAATCAAGACATTGGAGTTGGTGTAGTATGTTGCTAAAAGTTCTCAGAAGATATTTGTAATTCTGCCACTTACTGTGAATTAATGGATTGCATATTTTTTTTCAGCTCTTTTAGCTCCTAGCTGCTTTGATCTATAAACTAATGAAAGGAGAGGAAAAAAATATATGTTCTCAACTCTTCCTATTTTGAGGTGGAGAAACATCTTGCCTTTTCCCTGCTCACCCTCCCTTCCCCATAGTAGGAGGAATGGATTATCTGGATAGTAAATGGTGAGCAGAAACCAGGAATGTGGATTTCAGGTCTTTCCCTTTCATCTCTCTTCATTTCTGCCTGCCTATAGAGAGCACATTAGTTTTTTTGCTTCCCTAGATATACCCTTTCCTGTGAAGAATGGACAGTGGTTTTCTAGTACTTCCTGTGTTTAGGGTGGTGGAGAAGCCTGTTTAATTCCATGATACTATCATAGTAGTTGTACACCTAAAGTAAAAAAATTCATAAGTTCTAAAGTTTGATATTTTGACCTTCATACCCTTTATCTATCTCTCAATTGGTGGATAATTCAAGAAGTAAATTTAATTTGTTTTACATATTGCACCCCTCAATCCTCAAAATTTATCACTGAATGTATAATAAGGGTATTTTAATAGCTGATTATAAGGAAACTAGAGGCCCGGTGCATGAAATTCATGCACGGGTGAGGTCCCCAAGCCTGGCCAGCAACCAGGGTCAATCAGGGCCAGGCCAATCAGGGCCAGGCTGCAGAGGTGGCAATGGTGTCCGGGCTGGGCATGGAAGAAATGGACGCTGAACACTGATGCCGCCATTGTCAAGGCCCCACCACCGCGTGGTTTCCCGCTTCCCCCCTCCTCCTTCCTTTGCCACTGCAATGCCGTGCCACCATTGTGGCGAGCAGGCAGCGGGCTGATCAGGGCCTGCTGGCTGGGGAGGAGGGACAGGGCACAGGAGTTGGCTGCTGGCCCCGAGGAGGGAGAAGGCCCTTGGCCCTCCTGGGAAAGGGGTCACGTCCACCACCAGCCACTTCCACTTTTGCCTGCCAGCCAGGGGGAGGGAACACAGGAGGTTGGCCAGCCAGGGGGTGGGACCATGAGAGGTTGGTCATCCATGGGAGGTTGGCTGTGGGAGCATACTGACAACCAGGGGTGACTCCTGCATTGAGTGTCTGCCCCCTGGTAGTCAGTGCGTGTCATAGTGACTGGTTGTTCCAGTCATTCCAGTTGTTCTGGTTGCTTAGGCTTTTATATATATAGACTTTAGGCCCGGTGCACGAAATTTGTGCACGGAGGGGGGGTGTCCCTCAGCCCAGCCTGTACCCTCTCCAATCTGGAACCCCTCGAGGGATGTTCGACAGCCCGTTTAGGCCCGATCCCAAACGGGCAGTTGGACATCCTTCTCACAATCCAGGACTGCTGGCTCCCAACTGCTTGCCTGCCTGCCTTCCTGATTGCCCCTAACTGCTTCTGCCTGCCAGCCTGATCACCCCCTAACCACTCCGCTGCCAGCCTGATTGATACCTAACTGCTCCCCTGCCAGCCTGTTTGCCCCCAACTTCCCTCCTCTGCTGGGCTGGTCACCCCTAACTGCCCTCCCCTGCAGGGCTGATTGCCTCCAACTGCCCTCCCTTGCAGGCCAGGTGCCTCCCAGCTGCCCTTCCCTGCTGGCCATCTTGTGGTGGCCATCTTGTGTCCACATGGGGGCAGGATCTTTGACCACATGTGGGAAGCCATATTGTGTGTTGGAGTGATGGTCAATCTGCATATTACTCTTTTATTAGATAGGGTAGAGGCCTGGTGCAGGAGTGGGGGCCAGCTTGTTTGCCCTGAAGGGTGTCCCGGATCAGGGTGGGGGTTCCCTTGGGGTGTGGGGTGGCCTGAGCAAGGGGCCTGTGGTGGTTTGCAGTCCAGCCACGCCCCCTGGCGACCCAAGCAGAGGCCCTGGTATCTGGAATTTATTTACTTTCTACAATTGAAACTTTGTAGCCTGGAGCGGAGCCAAGCCTCCTGCATACTCCAAGGCTGGCAGCCATTTCTGTTTGGGTTAATTCACCTTCTATAACTGAAACTTTGTAGCCTTAAGCGGAGGCCTGGGTCTGGCCAGGGTGTGCGGAAAGCTTTGCTTTCTCCGTTGCCACGGGCAACCCTGGCCTGGTCTCTCCAGCTCTGTGGCTGCTGCCATTCTGTTTGAATTTGTTTACCTTCTATAATTGAAACTTTGTAGCTTGAGTGGAGGCTTAGGCCTGGCAAGGGCAGGTGGAAAGCTTGGCTTCTTCTGTTGCCTGGGAAACCTTGCTCTCTGTGGCTGTAGCCATCTTGGTTGGGTTTATTTGCATACTCGCCCTGATTGGCTGGTGGGCGTGGCTTGGGCTGGTGCGTGTGGCTTGGGCATAGTGAATGTATGGTCAATTTGCATATTACTCTATTATTAGGTAGGATATACTCATATACATAAACTTGCATGCATATAAATATACACAAATCAATTATTATTTCAATAAGTTTGTCAATTTACCTATTTACACAGTAGTATTACCATGTAAATTAAGAAATGGACCCTCCATTTGAAGGATAAGAAAGAGACAAAACAGAAGTTGGTGGCTATGCACTAGAGAGAAAGAACAATGTCCCAGATGGATAATGCCACTGAGGCAAAACAATGAGATTCCTGTTCAAGATGAGACACTGGCTAATTTCAAACAGCAGTAGTTAACTTTCACCTCCTACCAAAACATTAAAGTCAAACCTGCTAGCATCACATCTCTTTATTAGAAAAGACTTCAGTTAACATAATAAGAAATTAACAATATAAAGACAAACATGGATCCAAAAAGAATCAAATTTCTAGGGTAACTAATATTATAAAGGGAAAACCAAACACATATTAGAACACTAAATAAACCCAAGGGAAAAATATATAATGGAAAATGTTTTATTTATTTATTTATTTATTTATTTATTTATTTATTTATTTAATCCTTGCCCAAGAATATGTTTATTGATTTTAGAGAGAGAGGAAGGGGGAGAGAGAAAGGGAGAGGAAGAGAAAGAGAGAGAGAGAGAGAGAGAGAGAGAGAGAGAGAGACCAATTGGCTGTTTCCCACATGCATCCAACATGGCATAGAACCTGAAACCTAGGTATGTGCCCTGAGCCAAAATTGAACCCTTAACCTTTTTGGTATATGGGATGATGCTTCAACCACCTGACCCAACTGGCTGAGGGTAATGTTTTATTTTTAAACTAGAGGCCCAGTGCATGAAATTCATGCACGGGTAGGGACCCTAGGTCTGGCCAGCGATCAGGGCTGATGGGGACCTTCTGGCTACCAGCTGGGGCCTTCCTTCCCTGGAAGCCAGCTACCGGCTGGGGTCTTCCTTCATTCCATGCCACCCCCTGGTGGTCAGGGCATGTCATGTCATTGCAATTGAACACCCGGTCTCCAGGTCGAACTCCTAAGGGGACACTTTGCATATTAGCCTTTTATATATATAAATAATAAAGACAAAAAGATATAGTAAGAGAATAATTGCTACTGATAAACCAGAATAAATTTAAAAAAACCTCAATTGTATAATTTATTAATTTAAATTTTCTATTTTTGAAAATATAATTAAATCTGCAAATTTGTGGTATTTGTGATTAGAAAAAAAAGGAGAAAAAATACATGAGCAAGATTGAGAACAAAAAGAGCATATAACTGAAGATTCAAGGAAGAGTGATAAAATAATAAATGAATACTGTGTTCAACTTATGGCAATAAATTTGACAACACAGACAAATTTGTCAATTTTCTGGAAAAAATGAACATTTCTAAAACTGGCTCAGAAACAAGCATAGTGCCTCAAGAGATCAATACCTGAAACAGATATAAACAGGTAATAAATTTTCTACCTGTAAAGAGAGACAGCACAAAAACAGTTTTAGAGAAGATTTTCTCCAGCATTCAGGGAAGAGATCTGTCTTATCTTTTATAAAACGTTCTGGAGAAAAAACTTAAAAAGGTGAAGACCTAGCCAACTCAATTTACAAGGATTACAGATTCCGGATATAAACTTTTCTATAACAAAAAAATTACCAATAAACAACTGACCAACCAACAAATAAATAAAACTATTTGCCATTCTTACTTGTGAATATAGATGCTCAAAAATACAAAAAAAAAAAAGAATAATGGCAGAAGTAATTACATATGAGCAAAAGGAACTAATATAAAAATATTTCATATTTAACTTATTTCAAGATTACAAGGTTAATGCAATAATAACAAACACCCTAGTGCAATGACCACTAATGTAATCAGTCAATTAGCAGAATTCAGGTTAATAATCAAACTCCTTAAACACAATAGGGTTAAGCCAGCACCAAGCTTATTTAACCTTCTTTTCACTTCGGTGTACTATACTCCTATTATCTTTTTCTTTGCATACTGTGAGAAAGCTTGAGAGGACTTTTCTATGCCATAGGAGTCAGATAATAATTAAACTCATGCTTCTATAGTATGGTAATCATTGCCTTAGTAAGTCACTAGTACTCATGAGGGCTGATTATCTCCTTTAAGTATTGGGCTGGATAAAGGCTTGAAAACAATCTTACCAAACTGTGTGTGTGTGTGTGTGTGTGTGTGTGTGTGTGTGTGTGTGTGTGTCTGTGTGTATGTGTGTGTGTGTGTTGGAGACATATAAGAAAAAAAACAAAGAATATGGACTACAAAATTAAGATATTGTGAACATATGAATATTCACTTCTTCCTAAAAATATAAAAAGAAATAGCTCAACTTGTGTAGCAAAAATAGAGCAAAGAGCAAAAATAAAATGATTCCCAGTACAGTTTCTCATGTCCAACTTACTAGTATGTCATATGTGGGGTATGTGCAGTCATGAGAGATGGAGTGAATGAATATGGCTCAAGGAAGCCATCACTCTTTCTTTCTTCACTTCTTATATTTAATTAATCAGGTGTACATGACCATCAAACATATAACCTTCTGAAGGATATGTAATTATAACTCATCTTCTTATGCAGCTACATGATCTTAAAATTTGTTACACATCACACAATAAACAGTCTTGACAATGAGATATACATGATTAGTCTAGGATAGTCCTCACTCAGATTATAATTTATCTGGGATCTGGCATAGTCTTCTAAAAGTTACATGAGTTAATTTTACAAGAAGAATTTAATAAAATCATCACAAGTCTCTGGACATACTGTTTTGATTATTGTCCTGTATCTTTTCTTAAAAATACAAATACTTAGGTATATACCTAAAAGTAAGATTTCTGGCTGACATGGTAGTTCTATTTTTAATTTTTTGAGGAATCTCCACACTTTTTTCCCCTTTCACCTGCCACGTCATACATTCCCAATAACAGCGTAAAAAGTTACAATTTTTCCACATCTTTACCAACTGTGGTTACTAATTTTTTATGATTATGATTTGCATTTCCCTAGCCGTATACTTGGTGGCATTTGTAAATTTTCTTTGGGTAAATATCTATTCAAATTACTTGTTTATTTTTAAATTGGGTTATTATTTGCTTTTGTTTTTTTGCTATTGAGTTTCATGGTTTTCTTACATATATTGGATATTCACCCCTTATCAGATAGACTAGAGGCCCGATGCACAAAATTTGTGTAAGAGGCTCAGCCCTTGCAGCCATGGCAGCTTGCCTCGGCCCTCGCAGCCCCGGCTTTGGCCGGAAGGACATCCGGTCTAATTAGCATATTATGTTTTTATTATTATAGATGGTTTAGAAATACTGACTCCCCTTAGGTACATTGAAATTTCATTCTGTTGATTGTTTACTTGGCTGTGCAGAAGCCTTTAAGACTGGTGTAGTCCCACATGTCTATTTTTGCTTTAGTCGCTTGTGCTGTGGTACATAACCAAAATAACTGAAATTAGAAACATGAAGAGGTATGTTCACTCCCACATTCATTACAGCTCTGTTCACAATAACCAAGTTATGGAAACAACAAAAATGTCTATCAATAAATGAACAGGTAAAGAATAGGTAGTATATACATACAATTAAGTCTTAGAATTAAAAAAAAAAAAGAGCCGAAGCCGGTTTGGCTCAGTGGATAGAGCGTCGGCCTGCGGACTCAAGGGTCCCAGGTTCGATTCCAGTCAAGGACATGTACCTTGGTTGTGGGCACATCCCCAGTAGGGGGTGTGCAAGAGGCAGCTGATCGATGTTTCTCTCTCATCAATGTTTCTAACTCTCTATCCCTCTCTCTTCCTCTCTGTAAAAATCAATAAAATATATTTAAAAAAAAAGAAATTCTGTCATTGTGGCAATATGGATGAACCTGAAGGACATTATGCTAAATGAAATATGCCAGTTAAAAAATGACAAATACTGCATGATTCAAGATATATAAGTATATAAAATAGGTAGACTTATACAAATAGAGAATAAAATTTTGGATTCAAGAAGCTAGAAGGGAGGGGAAATGAGTTTTTAGATTGATATAAAGTTTCAATTATGCAAAACGAATTCATTTAGAGATCTGCTGTACAACATAGTTCTATAGTCAACAAGACCATATTGTTCACTTAAAAATTTAAGAGGGCAGAAAACAGGTTAAGTATTATTACCACAAAAAAAAAACACAAAGGATATAAGAAAACATTTGAAAATGATGGAGTTGCCTATTACCTTGATTGAGATAACAATTTAATGTATGTGTATATATGGCCAAATTCATCAAATTGCATAAATTAAATGTGTGCAGTTGTAAAGGCTATTTTAGAGCAGTTTTAGGCTCAAAGCAAATTTGATAGAAGGTACAGAGATTTCCCTTATCCCACCTATGCCCACACATATATTGCCTACAAGCATGTCAAACTCACGGCCTGCAGGTCGTAGGCCTTATTTATTTGGCCTGTGTTAGCCTTTGAGTTTGACATGCTTGGCCTACACCATTATCAATAGTTCCCAACAGAGTAGAACATTTGTTATGATACAGTGACAACCCAAAGTCCATAGTTTACATTGTGATTCACTCTTGGTGTTGTACATTTACGACTTTAAACAAATGTATGTAATGGCTTGTATTCATTATTATAACACCATAAAGAACATCTCACTGCCCTCCAAATCCTTTGTGCTTTGCCTATTTATTTCTGCATGAAATCTAATACCTGCAAACCATTATATATTTTTTGTCTTCATACTTTTACATTTTTCAGAATGTCATATAGTTGAAATTATACAGAATATAGCCTCTTCAGGATAAAACAAAAAAACAAAAAACAACAGCTTATTTTACTTAGAAATATTAATTTAAGGACCCTTCTGTCTTTTTATGGCTTTATCTCTCACTGAGGCCCGGTGCACGAAATTCATGCACAGGGCGGTGGGTGTCCCTCAGCCCAGCCTGCACTCTCTCCAATCTGGGACCCCTTCAGGGATGTCCGACTGCCCATTTAGGCCTGATTCTGGTGGGATCGGGCCTAAACGGGCGGTCAGACATCCCTCTCACAATCCAGGCCTGCTGGCTCCAAACCGCTCGCCTGCCTCTGTCTGATTGCCCCTAACCGTTTCTGCCTGCCAACCTGATAACCCCTAACCACTCCCCTGCCAGCCTGAGTGACACCTAACTGCTCCCTGGCCAGCCCAATTGCCCCTAACTGCCATCCCCTGCAGACTTGGTCTCCCACAACTGCCCTCCTCTGCTGGCCCGGTCACCCCTAACTGCCCTCCCTGCTGGCCTGATCGCCCACAACTGCCCTCCCCTGCAGGCCTAGTATCCCCCAACTGTCCCCCCTGCAGGCCTGGTCACCCTTAACTGCCCTCCCTGCTGGCCTGGTCCCCCCAACTGCCCTCCCCTGCAGGTCTAGTTCCCCCTCAAATTCCCTCCCCTGCAGTCCTGGTCCCCCTCAACTGCCCTCCTCTGCCTGCCTGGTCACCCCTAACTGCCCACAACTGCCCTCCCCTGCAAGCCATCTTGTGGTGGCCATCTTGTGTCCACATGTGTGCAGCCATCTTTGACCACATGGGGCAGCCATCTTTGTGTCTTGGATTGATGGTCAATTTGCATATTACTCTTTTATTAGATAGGATTTCCTTTTAGCACTGAATAATATTTCTTTCTCCGGAATTACTAAAGTTTATTTATTCCTTCACTTTCTAAAGGAAAGATTAGTTGCTTGTAAATTTTTGCAATCCTTTCTAATAAAGACAGAATATGCTAATTGACTGTCACACCCTCACAACGATGGGGGCACTCACAGCCAATAAGGAGGGAATATGCTAATTGCTGCCATGCCCTCAAAGATGGCAGTGCCCACAGCCACAAGATGGCTGCGCCCAGTCCCATCAGCCCCGCTGGGGTGTCAGGTGTGTAGCAAAGCCAGGCCCGCCCCCAGGTGGGTCCAGCCACTCCACACGCTTGCCTCCGAAGTCTCCCAGTTCCCTCAGCCCACCAGCCACCCAGGGCCGGCCCGAGGCACAGGCAAGCCTCAGATGGCGACTGCTCAGCTACCCAGTGCTGCCAGAGGCTCAGGTAACCAGGGCCGGCTGAGGCTTGTGCTGCTGGCAGTGGCAGCAGCAGAGGTGTGATGGGCGCGTCACCTTCCCCTGATTGTTAGGTCACCTCCCACCTTTGAGGGCTCCCGGACTGTGAGAGGGGGCAGGCGGGGTTGAGGGATCCCACCTCCAGTGCATGAATTTTCATGCACCAGGCCTCTAGTTATGAATAAAGCTCTTAGAAATATAATATACAACTTTTTGTGTGGACATAAGTTGTCAACTTCTTTGAGTAAATACCAAGGAATACAACTGCTGGGTTACATGATAAGAATATGTTTAGTTTTATAACACACACACACACACACACACACAAACAACACCACCACTCCAAACTGTCTTCCAAAATGGTTGTACAATTTTGCATTCTCACCATCAATGAATGAGAAAGCCTGTTGCCTTTCCTCCTTACTAGCATTTGGTGTTGTCAGTGTTCCACGTATTGGCCATTCTAATATATGCTAATGGTATTTCATCATTGTTTTAATCTGTGCTTCTCTGATGACATATGATGTGGAGGTTCTTTTCTAATGCTTATTGGTCATCTGTATATTTTTTCTTTAGTGAGGTTTTTCTTTAAAATTAGGTTGTTTTCTTAGTGTCAACTTTTAAGGGTTCCTTGCATACTTTGTTAGATTTGTTTTTGCAAGTAATCACATCCAGTCTCCAGTTTGTATTCTCATTGTCTCAATGTGTTTTTCAAAGAAGAATATTTAATTTTAATGAAATCCAACTTAAAATAACTTATTTCATGGATAGTGACCTTGGTGTTATATCTAAAAAGTCATTGCCAAACCTAAGGTCATCTCCTTTAAGAACTTTATAATTTTGAGTTTTGTATTTAATTCTATAATCCACTTTAGTTGATTTTTTGAAGGGTTTGAGGTCTAGGTCTTGACTCATTATTTGCATGTGGATGTCTATTGTTCCAGCACCAATTGTTGAAGGTAATATATTTGTTCCATTGTGTGACATTTGTTTCTTTGTCAAAATTTAGTTAACTATATGTATATGAGTCTATATCTGAGCACTGCCTCCTGTTCCATTGATCTATTCATCTATTTTTCACCATACTCTCTTGATTAATGCAGCTTTTTAATATGTTTTGAAGCTGGGTAGTATCTGTCCCCAGATTTTCTATTTCTTCTACAATATTGTTTTGACTATTCTGAGTCTTTTACTTCTCCATATAAACTTCAGAATCAATTTGTTAATGTCTGCAAAATAACTAGCTGTAATTTAAAGTTGAATTAGTTAAATCTATAGATCAATTGGAAAGAAGTGGCATCTTAACGATATTGAGTCTTCCTATCCATGAACAGGAACTATTTATTTAGTTTTATAATTGTATTGATCAAAGTTTTGTTGTTTTTTTTTATATAAATTTTGTGCATATTTTATTAAATTTATATCTAAATATATCACTTTAAGGAGTGCTAATGTGGCAAGATAGTAAGAAGCTAGGAAAATCCCTGGGCATTGTCCCCCACATTTACAAACACACTCTCAAATCCATCTGGACTTCTGTCGTGAAATCTTTCCTACACAAAGTCAAGGACCTACACGCTACAGGCTGGCCTCAGGCAGACCTGCTCTGGGCAGGCTCCTGTCCAGTAACACTAATATAAATAGTATTGTGTATTTCATTTGTTTATTACTAGTATACAGAGAGGTGATTTACTTTTGTATACTAACCTTGTATCCTACAATCTTTCTAAAGTTTTTTATCAGTTCATTTGTATTTTCTGCATAGACAATTATTTTACCTATAAACAAAGTTTTATTTCTCTCTTAGTAACCTGTATACCATTTATTTTATTTTCTCATTTTAAAACATTAGCTAATACTTCTTGAACTATGTTGAAAAGGAATGGTGGGAGAGGATACCATCGCCTTCTTCCTGATTTTAGTAAGAAAAGGACAAGTCTGTCAACATTAACCCTTTGCACTCCCTTGCTTTTTTCTCGATTCCTGCTACCGATGCTAACCGTGTCAAGTCACACTCGATCTTCGAGTGCAAAGGGTTAATTATGTTATTGTAGAAGTTTTGTATGAGTTCTTTGTCAGTTAGAGAAAGTTTTCCTCCATTCCTAGTGTACTGAGCGTTTTTATTGTTAGTGGGTGTTAGGTTTTGTCAAATGTTTTTTCTATCCAGTGATAAGATTGTGTGATCTTTCTTTCTTAGTTTGTTGATAAGTGGATTAAAAGTAATTGGTTTTCAAATGTTGAACCAGCTTTGAAAACTTGGGATAAATCACACGTATCCCTATAATTCTTTTTATACATTGTTTGATTTAATTTATTACTATTTTGTTGAAGATTTTTGCCTCTATGTTCATGGGAGATATTGGTTTGTAGTTTTTTATCCTTGTAATTTATTTTCCTAGCTTTGGTATTAGATTAACTGGCAAAATGAATAAGTTTGGAAGTATTCTCTCTACATCTATGCTCAGAAAGAGATTATGTTGAATTGGTATAATTCTTCCTTAATTGTTTTGTAGAATTTTCCAATTAACCCATCTGGGCCTGTTGCTTTCTGTTTGGGTAGGTTAACAAATATTAAAAATTTCTTTAATAGCTATAGGTCTAATCAGATTATCTAGTTACTAATTTATGAGTTTTGGTAGATTGTGTTTTTCAAAGCATTGATACATTTTATTTAGATTATCAAATCTGTGTACAAAGAGTAGCATTCCTTTATTAACTTTTTAGTCCATGGGATCTGTTATAATTTTCCCGCTTTTGTTTCTGATGTTAACAATTTGGGTTTATTTTTGTTTGGTTGGTTTTTGCCTGGATAAAGTCTTATTAGTTCATAAATATTCTTTCTTTCTTTCTTTCTTTCTTTCTTTCTTTCTTTCTTTCTTTCTTTCTTTCTTTCTTTCTTCCTTCTTCCTTCCTTCCTTCCTTCCTTCCTTCCTTCCTTCCTTCCTTCCTTCCTTCCTTCCTTCCTTCCTTCCTTCCTTCCTTCCTCCTGCCTCTGCCACTGCATTGGCCAGCCATGAGCCCAGCTTCTGGCTGAGCAGTGCTCCCCCTATGGGAGCACATTGACCACCGGGGGACAGCTCCTGCATTGAGCGTCTGCCTCCTGGTGGTCAGTGCACATCATAGCCACCAGTCGTTCCACCATTTTGGTCGATTTGCATATTAGGGTTTTATTATATAGGATCATTGTGGTAGGAAAATGTTTTTGAGATAAGAGCACTAATTAAAAAGGAATAAAAGTGTCACATTAAACTTGAACACTGTTAAAATTTCTCTACATGAAATAACTATAATTTAGAGAATGAAGTACAAGCCATGGACTTAGAAAAATTATTAGCAGTGCATGTAGCAGATAAATAATTAATTTACAGAATATATGAAGAATCACTAGATATCAGTAATTACAACACAATGTAATAAGAATGGGTGAAACATTTGAAGATACATTTCACACACAAAAAATATTATTCAAAAGCCATTTAAGTCTTTGAAAATGTTCTCAATATTGTTGGTCATCATGAAAATGCAAGAGGAAACCACAATGAGATGATCATCATTCTTAATATTCTTTTGAATAGCTAATTAAAAACAATTGACAACACAAATTTTTGGAAAGGATGTGGACCATTAGAATTCTCATACACTGCACACGCATAACCACATTGGGAAATATTTCAATACTTTCTTATTAATTTTTATACTTGCTATCCTACATATTTATCAAGGAGAAATAAAAGCATATGTTCAAAAAAAGATTCATATAAGAATTTCATAGTCA
Organism: Ia io; assembly: GCA_025583905.1. Classification (NCBI taxonomy): domain Eukaryota; kingdom Metazoa; phylum Chordata; class Mammalia; order Chiroptera; family Vespertilionidae; genus Ia; species Ia io. The sequence goes on from JAJQQW010000007.1 coordinate 30,733,924, forward strand.
TTTAATTTACAATACCCCAAATTTGGAAACAACCAACAGTGGAATGGAGAAAATGATTGTAGAATGCCACGCAGCAATAAAAAAAGAATGAGCTACTGATCTATGTAGGCACATGGACAAATTTCACAGGAATAATATTGAGTCCAACCCAAAGATTTATGCAATAGAATACTACTCATTTGAAATTCAGGAAAATACAACTGTAACATATGCTATTTAAAATCAAAGTAGAGTTTTCCTTATGAAGCAGATGTTGGCATTGGTTGGAAAGTGGCAAGATAGTAGTTTCTGGGATGATGCAAATGTTCTTTGTATTGACTGTAGTGGTAGTTTGGTATATATTCCTTTATATACAAATTATCTCTCAATATAAAAATAAACTATCAAAACAATTAAGGGACTGAGTTAAAAAACATCTTAAAAAATAGGTAAAACAAAGAAACAGCCATAATTGGTCCTAAAATATATGTAAATTATATGTAAAATTGCTTCACTTCACTTATACTAAATGTAAATAAAAACTTTTTGGAGATAAACATTTTTCATCTTTTAGATTGGCACAATTCCAATAGCTTGATTAAACAAAGTATGGCCAACAAGACTATCAGGGTAAAACCCTTTCACAGTTGGCAAGTGAACATGGCATAATCATTATGGAGGGGATTTGGAAAAATCTTATGAAACACATTTATTTTGGGGTTTGCTAGCAATCTCACTTCTAGAAATTTACCCTGAATTATAGATTCACTAATGTGAAAAAAACAACGACATAATATCAATAATAAGAACACATACACAAATGTAATCACAAGATCAATTTTAATAGCAACATATTGGAAACAATCTAATACTGCACATAGTTATTAACTAGAAAAAGAGGGTACTCTTTATTAGAATATTATGCAGCTATCTATAATAATAAAAGCACAATATGCTAATTAGACCAGACGTCTTTCCAGACGTCCTTCTGGATGAAGCCAGGGCTGCAAGGGAAGCCTGGGTCCCAGGTGCCTGCCAGCAGCCACAGGGAAGCCTGGGTCCCAGGTGCCAGAGGGAAGCTGGTGCCAGCAGCCAGGGGAAAGAAGACCTACTCTTGCATGCATTTCATGCATTGGGCCTCTAGTATATTATAAGAAAAATCTCTGTGAATTTATTTTGAATGCTTTCTAGTCTCTATATTAGTAAGTTAAAAAAAGGTCTAATAGTATGCATAATATATTACTTGTTCATAAAGAAAATAAAAATAAGTCTAATTTTTGTAAGAATTTTATTCAGGAATAATAAACTTATAAAAAATAAAACTAATGAAAATAGTTACTTACAGAATGTGGGTTTAAAGTGATAAAATAGCAGATTCAATTTTTGTGAATATACTTTTTTCTACAGTTTTGAATTTTGAGCCATGTTATTATTTGGTTAAATTAATTTTGTTTACTGGAATAATATAAAACATTAAGTTAATTTTGTTTACTAGAGTAATTTAGTAAATTAGTAAATATATTGATTTTCTTAGGAACAATTGTTCTTACTCTAGGGGAAGAGAGGTGCAAATATGGAATAGGAAAAGGAAAGGAGAGTAAGAATGATTTTGAACTATGATGCTGAACTTGAGTTAAAGTCATTGGAGTCAAGTAACCACTAAAAGACATGGAAACCAACTATGCATTAGCAATGACCATATTTCATGCCCATTCTAGATACTATTACCTACTGAAAATTAACTAACTAACTAAAAAACTAATGTTTCTTATAGAAATGACTGGTTAGGTGTTGGACAGAGGAATTTCAAAGAAAGCTGAAATATCCAATTGTTCAATGAAATAAGAAAATCCTCCCAGCCTAATGGAGATCTGGCAAAAACACACAGAAGCCAGATTATACAGCTTCCACTGGCCAAATTATGAGCTTTACAATGAATAGTGACATAAATGAATCTTAACATTGTTTTCAAAAAAAAATATATATATATAGGTCATACTCATAACTAAAACAAAATTATAATTAAAAAGTGAGAGAAGAGCAAAGGAATTGTTTTTCCTTTTCTTTTTCTTTTTTTAAAACATATTTTATTGATTTTTTACCAAGAGGAAAGGAGAGGGATAGAGAGTTGGAAACATTGATGAGAGAGAAACATCCATCAGCTGCCTCTTGCACACCCCCTACTGGGGATGTGCCCGCAACCAAGGTACATGCCCTTGACTGGAATTGAACCTGGGACCCTTCAGTCCATAGGCCATTCTATCCACTGAGCCAAACCGGTTAGGGCAGGAATTGTTTTTCTTAAAAAAATGTTACTGGGTAATTTGTGGACTTCATTTCACTAAATACTCAGTGCATATTTTAATAAATCCATGGATATAAATCATTTTTACACAAATGAACTTAAAAATATACCTTCTGAAACTTTGTATTTAAAATTTTCTATGTATTTATGAGCATTCATATTGAGCTGTTGTTAAAATGACTCTAGCTCACTTGAAAATTGTTAAACAGTAAGTCACAATCTCTTTTGCAAAATATGGGTAAAGCAATGGCTATGTATATTAAATTTTATGGGCAAAGATGATTATTGCCTTTTAAATATGCATGCCATCATATATATTTTTTCTTGTATTTGTCCACCTGTTTAGTGTTTGTTTCTTCCACTAGATTGTGAATTCTATTCTCCTTACAGAATGTTGCATTCATCCTTATTTCCCTAGGGACTAGCATATTGAGGGTATTACTATAGATTTTTAAAGTATAGTAATGGTCAATGTTATTTATTATCATTAATAAGTTATTCAATACAAATGATTGCTTTGTTAAGTAAAGCAATTTTATTTCATAAACAAACTCGATTTTGTTACCCATATATTAAACATAGGTATTTGGTTGGTGCTGTGGGAATAACAATAGTTAACTTGAGGTGCAGCAGACACATACAACATGAATCTATAATGCATGGCTAGAAGTTCATAGTGAGACATCAGAATTTGTTTTGAACAAAAAATGTAGACACTTTCTTGGGAAGGGCTAGGATAGTGGAACTGACATTAAGTACAAAACTATCTACTGAACATGCTTAATAAAAAACAAACTTTCACTAGTCAGAAGGAAATAATTCGTATAAAAACCCATCACTTCCTTTCTTCAGAAGGGATAAAGAAACTTGTGTTAGCCCAATAGCATGAACTCATATGTGAACTCTAGGAAGAGAAAAATAGCTGCAAATAGTTAAAAAAAAAAAAAAAATGATGCAACTGTTTTCAGTCAAACTTCTGGAGATGGTGGCATCAGAGAGTGGCATTATGGGAAACAATACAGAGAGGATGGTATCAAGATCAGGGAAGGTAGAGGCAGCCTCCTTGTTTCCGCCCAATGCAGGCTTGGATGCAGAGGAGCATGTCAGGTGAATGCGCAGAAACCCCACGTCTATCTGGATAGCCCGACCATCAGAGGAAGACAAGAACTGCAAGTCTTCTTCCATGGCACTCATTAGACAACCGCTTTGGGCTCCAAAGGTAAGAAAGAAAACTGTGAGAGGGACTAATACTTGTAATAGCGGATGAAAAAATAGAAATTTCCTCATGATGATATGACTTCATTTTTACTTCCAGACCAGTATGGCCCAGGTTTACACAGAGCTTTTGGTTTCAAGTTCACAGAATAATTTATCTGCCAGTTATATTGTGGAGTTTTTGAAGCAAAAAATATTTAGGTTTCTGGAGATCCTTATAGGTATTAGCCTTACAACTTCCTTTAAGAGTATTTAGAGAAATTTTTTTAAAAGGTGATAATAAAGCACTCGAGGAACATTTATAAAAGTTGAATCATTATCATAGGTAAAATGGTAGGAAGTACTTTGGAGAAGAAAATAGTTTTAAATAATTCAAATAAAAGACTACTGTAGCAGATTATAAAAAAATAAAATTAATTATTGGCTTATTAGATTCCTTATGGCTGTTAGAAATTTATAGAAAATAAAAGGAATAATTTTCTTGTATGGGTACCTTAGTACTAAGAATCAGCAAACATATGACCTTTAATTTGAAAGGGATTAAATTAAATAGTATAATATAGAAAACACTATTTTAAAAATGTGTTATATTTTACGTAATATAATTTATTAATTTGAGTTCTATTGATTGATTTTTTTTTTAACCAATAAAGCCCTTAAATTGCCTCAATGACTTTTGCATTATAAACTTTCAACTTGCAGGGAATTATAAAAGTATAAGATTAGTTGTCAAAATATTTATTAACACTTATTTGTTATATTTATTAAAGCAATCAATTTCATATAACAAATTTGACATGGCAAAGTAATTAAAAATGTGTTTTCATTTTTAAAATAAAAACATATACACAATTAAAATTAAGTTAATAATCTCCAGCATAAATCTTTGCATTTACTTAACAACATTTTTGTAATTTCTATACTTCTGGATAGTCTTCTGGCTGAATTAGGAGGCATTCCAGGAAAAACAACTAAAGATGCTCTTTCTGTATCATACCTTTTAAGCACCCCACATATTCTTTGTGCTCACTGTAACTTTCTTAATTACACTTCCTTTTTCAGTACTTTGGATTGTTGGATTGAGTGTTTTATTTTCTTTTGATCAGAAGGTGTGAGACTTCATTGCCTGATGTGGTGCCATTTGTTCTCTGTGAAATATGGTTAGCGTCACCTTACTTTTTTATTAAGTGTATATTTATAACCTTTAGAAGCAAATGTTCTCTATCCACATGGCTAGCGTTTATTGTTTTATGTTCTGCACGCAAAGCTGCTTTTCTTAATAATAAGAAACAGCTGTTGTAAGCACAACACTGAATGCAGTGGGTCATACATGCTTAAATTAGGGACAAAGGGAGCCGAGCAGGGCTAAACGCTTTAATTCTGTCTCACTCTTCCGTGACTGATGCACTCTAAAAAGAGTGCTTAGACACTGTGTTGAGATTTAACAGATGCTAAAAGGAGCCCGTTCCAGTATACATTTGTTGGGCAGCTGTGTTTTACACCAGCAGTGATTACAATGGGGAAATCAAAGTTTCCATGACTGTAAGACTGGCTGAACGTACATACAGGAAAACTCAGGTAAAATAATGAAAAATATTAGTGTGGTCCACAAACGCAATCAATCACTTCTATGGCAAACACACGCACACACAAACACACACAAAGTTAGATATCATTACATTGATTTGTTCTTAATATCATATGATATATCACTTATTAAATCATATAAATGATTTCATTTGCACATAAATGATAGCTGAGTTACTGAACTATGCAGGCTAGTGGTTATAAGACATATGAAGCTATGTATATTTTAAGGAAAAATGAAAATAAACTTAGAATTTTTGTCATGTGGTACATAAGGCGAGCCAAAAAAGTTTGCTTCTATCTTAACCTCTGTTTTCATGGACTTGAAAGTCATCTTTTGATTCTGTATTTTATATATTAAAATTCAAATGTGGACATTAAGAAAAATTCTCTTTTCTGATGCATATCTACTTAGAAAAGAAGCAAAACTATATATAAAATAACTAGAGGCCCGATGCACGAAATTCATGCATGGAGGGGGGTTGTCCCTCAGCCCAGCCTGTACCCTCTCCAATATGGGACCCCTTGAGGGATGTCCAACTGCCCGTTTAGGCCCGATCCCACCGGGCAGTCGGACATCCCTCTCACAATCCAGGACTGCTGGCTCTCAACTGCTTGCCTGCCTGCCTTCCTGATTGCCCCTAACCGCTTCTGCCTGCCAGCCTGATCATCCCATAACCACTCTGCTGCCAGCCTGTTTGCCCCCAACTTCCCTCCTCTGCCGGCCTGGTTACCCCTAACTGCCCTCTCCTGCAGGGTTGATCACCTCCAACTGCCCTCCCTTGCAGGCCTGGTCCTTCTCAACTGCCCTCCCTTGCAGGCCGGGTGCTTCCCAACTGCCCTCTCCTGCTGGCCAACTTGTGGTGGCCATCTTGTGTCCACAAGGGGGCAGGATCTTTGACCACATGGGGGCAGCTATATTGTGTGTTGCAGTGATGATCAATCTGCATATTACTCTTTTATTAGATAGGATAGAGGCCTGGTACAGGGATGGGGGCCAGCTGATTTGCCCTGAAGGGTGTCCCAGATCAGGTGGGGGTTCCCTTGGGGTGTGGGGCGGCCTGAGTGAGGGGCCTGTGGTGGTTTGCAGGCCAGCCACGCCCCCCGGCAACCCAAGTGGAGGCCCTGGTAACTGGAATTTATTTTCCTTCTACAATTGAAACTTTGTAGCCTGGAGCGCAGCCAAGCCTGGGGCTCCCTCCGAGGCCGGCAGCCATTTCTGTTGGGGTTATAATTAAAACTTTGTTGCCTTAAGCGGGTGGGCCAGGCCAGGGTGTGTGGAAAGCTTTGCTTTCCCTGTTGCCAGTGTCAACCCTAGCCTGCTCTCTCAAGCTCCATTCTGCCGCCATTTGTTTGAATTTGTTTACCTTCTATAATTGAAACTTTGTAGCTTGAGTGGAGGCTTAGGCCTGGCAAGGGCAGGCGGAAAGCTTGGCTTCCTCTGTTACCTAGGAAACCTTGCTTTCTGTGGCTGTAGCCATCTTGGTTTGGGTTAATTTGCATACTCGCTCTGATTGGATGGTGGGCGTGGCTTGTGGGTGTGTCGGAGGTATGGTCAATTTGCATATTTGTCTATTATTAGGTAGGATGCTTACAGAGGATTTACATGGTTTCAGAAAATTTACAATTAAGAATATAATAGCTATCTATACATATAAAAGGTTAATATGCTAAGTGTCCATCTGGGTAATGACGTCACATAGCAACACCTGGCTTCATCTCCCTAGTGATGACTAGCCTCCTTGGAGTTTCTTCAGCCCAGGAACATTACTTGCTTTATAGTCAGGTGGAAAATTTCACACTGTAACCAAATGTCTGTGAAGCGTTTTCCCGTGCTTCATCTCATTTGATCCTCACAGAAGTCTTGGAGTAGGTAGATAGGAGACTCGGTGGAATCCTATTTTCTTTTTATTAGCCAGAAAATGGAGATTTAGAAACTTGACCCAACTGAAAAGAAATAAGAAATGGTGGACCTTGAAAATGACTTCAGGCTTACTGATTGCACAGAATATAGTCAAACACTGCTGCAGTTAAATATTTAACCTTTTTTCTCCCTGCATGATCTACAATAATCTGCTTCATGTTGATATTTACTGCTGAGTTGCTGACAATTACCTGAAAGAGAAGTTGGGGTGTTTCACTGGGCTGGAAAAAGTTTAGCTACATCAGAATGCAGGTCTGATTAAGCAAATTTATTCTATATACACTATATATAAAAGGCTAAGTTTACTCACACATGTGCAATACATATAAAGCTCTTGCTGGCACCAATATCACGTGTGTGTTTCTGTCCGTCATTGTCGATCATGAATTTGGTTGACACTTCTATTATAGAGAAAGGGCAAATAGCAATATTAAAATATTTCTTCTAATTAATTTCCTTTCAGTGTGCATGAATTCATGCACCAGGCCACTAGCCTACACTAATAAAAGAGAAATATGCAAATTCACCATCACTTTGCGATGCCCACCAACCAATCAGGAGTGAGTATGTAAATTAACCTGACAAAGATGGTGGCGGCCCTGCCCCCCAGCCACTCCGGGCCTCTGGGCAGTATGCATGCAGGCAAAGAGCGGCCGGGCATGGTGGGACACCTGCTATGATGGGGAAGTTGGGGAACAGAGGTAGCTACAGGAGTGGTGCTCCGGTTGGAACGAAGACCGAAGACTCCAACCACAGCAAAGACTGAAGGCTCTGGCCAGTGTAAAGACTCTGGCAAGAGCGAAGACAGAAGGTGGCAGCCAGAGCAAGGGCCTGAGTCCTAGGTGCTGGAGGAAAACCGGTGCCGGCAGCCTGGGGAAGGAAGGCCTATTGCACGAATCTTCGTGCAATGAGCCTCTAAGTTTACAAAGTGCCCATCAGTAGATTCGTGGATACATAAGTATGGTACATTTACACAATGGAACACCACTGTGTCATATAAAAGAAGGACATCTTAAAATTTTGTGATCTGGAGAGAATTATGCTAGATGAAATAAGTCAGTCAGAGAAGACAAGTACCAAATGATTTCACTTATATGTGGCATCTAATGAACAAAATAAACAAAATAGAAACAGACTCATACTTATAGATAACAGACTTATAGCTGTCAGAGGGGAGGGAGCTGGTTGAAAAAGTTGAGGGGGTTAAGCAAAGAAAAAAAATCTTGTAGACACAGACAACAGTATGGTGATTACCAGAGAAAATTGCCAGAACATTAAAAAAATAATAATGATGATGGAAGTGTTACAGTCACCCACAACACCAGGAAGGGTGATATCAGATGGCCTGGAGTCAGAGGGAGAAGGCTGTGCCGACTTCTGTTCTTTTCCTTTCATATGAATGAATTAAAATGAGTTACTCAAGATAATTGCATTGTGTTAAAGCAAATTTATTAAGAAGGTAATTTATTAAGAAAGTAAAACATGCAAAGTTATTAAAGGAGTAAGGCAAGCAAATCTATCATCCTACATAATGGGCTTTCTCAACTAATCTGAGGAGCGAGTTGGGTGTGAGGTTTCTGCCTTATAGACTTTTCTGACTATAGGTTTTGAAATTCCTCTGCCAAATATCTTGGCACAGGTTAATTTTCAAGGTCTCCCTTTTACTTTCTTGTGGCTTTCCCAGAATTTGGAAGAAGCACCTGGCAATTTTATCTCGTCAAGCCCCTAGAGTGCTGGATTTTCTGTTTAAGAAGTGGAATGAGAGACTGAATTCTTCCTTCCCCTTCCTCCATCCTCTCTGCATTCTTTGGAGATATATTAACTATTTGCTCTCAAGTGTCCTTGGCTGGGGAAGATAAGAGCTTGCTATTTGCAGGCTGTCTCCAGGCTGCCAAATGGTTTAATTTTCTTGTCTCAGTTTCCCTATTACTCCTGCCTTGGAATTTTTCTAGTTTCTCACTATCGAGTAATAGAAGGAGACTTGATGGGGTGGCAAGCACACAATACAATATACAGATGATGTATTATAGAATTGTACACCTGAAACCTATATAATTTTAACCAATGTCAGCCCAATCTATAATAATAAAAACGTAATATGCTAATTAGACCGGACAGCAGAACGAACTTCTGGGCATCATTCTGGATGTCCTTCCAGATGAAGTCACGGTGGTAGGGGTGGAAACAGAGGCAATTAGGGGAAATCAGGCAGGCAGATGAGCAGTTAGGGGTGATCAGGCAGGCAGGCAGTTAGGGGCAATCAGGCAGGCAGCCAGAGTGGTTAGGGGCGATCAGGCAGGCTGCCGAGTAGTTAGGGGTGATCACACAGGCAGGTGAGCAGTTAGGAGTCAGTGGTCCCGGATTGTGAGAGGGATGTCCGACTGCTGGTTTAGGCCCGATCTCTGCTGGATCGGGCCTAAACCGGCAGTCGGACATCCCCCAATGGGTCCTGGATTGCGAGAGGGTGCAGGCCAACCTGAGGGACCCCTCCCCATGCACGAATTTTGTGCACCGGGCCTCTAGTCTTATATAATAAAACCCTAATATGCAAATTGACGAACAGCAGAAAGTCCCAGGGAATGACTTGTCGCTATGATGTGCAGTCACCACCAGGGGGAAGACACTCAACGCAGGAGCTGCCCCTGGTCAGAGTTGGCAAGTGGGTGGCACCAGGCCACCAGCCAAGGCGAGTGCCAGTGGGTGCCCCCCAATTGCCCCACCAGTTGCCCCACAGATTGGCCCTGATTGCTGGCCAAGCCTAGGGACCCTACCCTATATATTGGGAACAGTCTCTTAGAATTAAAAATTAAAACTGGGCAAAGCTACTCTAACACTGAAAAAACAGGATGATGCAGCAATGACATGCATGGACTCTGGCTTGCACATTTTGTGGTCAGCCCTGATTCTGACACTTATAATTGTGTGACAAAGCCAATTACTTAACTTCTCTCTGCTTTATTTTTTCCACCCATAAGATGGGGAAAATGGCACTACTGCCTCAGAAGGATCATGTTATGTACTACTTTTCATAATCAGGGCAAAAAAATGTATCTGCCCATACAACCGCAAGATGCCTTTCACCGGTATGAAAAGCATGCATGCAGCATCCCGGATTGTGAGAGGGATGTCTGACTGCTGATTGAGGCCTGATTGGGCCTAAACTGGCAGTCGGACATCCCCTGAGGGGTCCCGGATTGCGAGAGGGCACAGGCTGGGCTGAGGGACACCCCCCACATTCCCGTACAAGAATTTGTGCACAGGGCCTCTAGGAAAATCAATAAAAAATTTAAAAAGAATATAGAGGTTTTGTGTGTTTTTTCAGATCTTTTGTCTATTATAAATAATACTGCAATGAATCTGAGAGTGTAAATATCTCTTTGGGAGCCTGCTTTCAATTATTTTGGATAAATACCTAGAGTTTGACTTCTAGATACTATGGTAATTCTATTTTAAAATTTTTGAGAATGCCCTTACTGTTTTCCATAATGGCTGCACCATTTTACACTTCCACCAACAGTGCACAAGGGTTCTAATTTCTCTATATTGTCACAATAACTTGTTATTTCCTGGGGTGTTTTGATAATGGCTATTCTAACAGGTATGAGGTGATATTTCATTGTAATTTAAATTTGCATTTCCCTGATGTTGAGAATCTTTTTGGCTCTTTGTATTTCAACCTAAGTATCCACTGACAGATAAATGGATAAAAAACGTGATATAGAATGAAATATTATTTCTGCTTTAAAAAGGAAGAAAATCCTGTCATGTTGAAACAGGAATTTTAGGGGAATATAGGCAGGTTTAGGGAATTTTTAGAACTGGGGTCCATGGAAAAACCATAGGGCTGAAGGTACATTTCCATAACACAAGGAAGCCAGGCAGGGTTACATTTCCATAACACAAAGGAGAGGCAACAGTTACATTTACATAAGATAAGGGAACTGGGAGTAGCCAAGAGGTCTATTATTTACAAAATAAGGAAGGATGAAGAAAGCCCAGAAAGAATAGGACAGTGAGGGAGGAGGGCCTCAGGAGTTACTATAATAACTAATTGGAAAGAGAATATTGACCAATCAGAGGGGATATCAGGACACAGGAACTGCAGCCTTTATAAACCATGGAAACAGGAAGTCGGTAGGACCCTTTCCTCTTCCCCAAGTGGGAGTCTCTGCTGTGAGATTCTTTCCCCTTCACCACGTGGGAGTCTGTACTTGATCTTCAATAAATCTCCACCTTTTCTATACCACCTTCTGTTCATGGATTCATTCTTCGACTCCCGTGGACAAAGAATCCAGGATCCAGTCCAAAAATTTCGTATCAGTATGTTATAAACCTGTCATAGGATACATCTTGAGGCCATTATGCCTAGTGAAATAAGCCAATTAAGCCAGACCAAATATTGAATGATCCCATTTATATGAGGTATCAAAAGTGGTCAAAATCATAGAAGCAGAAAGTAGAATGGTTGTTGACAGAGGCTTAGGGGGTAGGGGAACATGAAAGCCACTGTTCAATGAGTGTAGTTTTCATCAAGCAATATGAAAAAGTTCTAGAAGTCTTCTGTACAGCAATATTCATATAGCTAACAATACTGTACCATACACTTAAAAATTGATGAGAATAGATTTCATGTTTATAATTATTTTTATCAAAAAATAGAATAGGGGAAAAGAATATAGTCTTACACATATTTACATTCACATAGGCGATTATTTTCATGCAGTTATTTTACTTTTATAAAATAGTTTTCAAGTATGTATTTCATAAGGATTATTAATTAATCTGCTTGGGATGCCATAACAAATTACCACAGATTACTAGACATTTATTTGTTCACAGTTCTGAAGGCTTTAAGTCCATGACCAAGGTTCTGGCTAATTTAGTTTCTGGTGAGAACCTCTTTCTGGCTTTTATCCCAAAAGTCACTGAGGAATAGTTAATTTTCTTCAATTTAAAAAAAAAACTTTATTGTTGAAAGTATTACAGATGTCCTCTTTGTATGTTGATAGCTTTTTTCCCCATTTACTGGCCCTGCACCTGCCCCTCCCAGGCCTTCATCACTCTATTGTCTGTGTCCATGGGATATGGATGTATGCATATAAATTCCCCTGTTAATCACTCCCACCCACCACTGACCCCTGCCTTCCCTCTGAAATTTGTCTGACAAATTTTCTTCAATCTTTTAATGTCTATGTGTTCTTCAAAATTAGTTTAAATAATCTTCAAATTCACTAACTCTTTTTTTCTGTTATCCATTCTTCTGACAAACCCATCAAAACATTTTATTTGTATCAGCTATTATAGTTTTTAGTTCTAGAACTTTAATTAATTGTTGTTTGTTTGTCTTAGTTTTCTATGCTCTGCAGACAGTTCCCATTTTTTTTAAATTGTATCCATCTTGTCCTTTAAGTTTTGTACACACTTTTAGTAACTGTCTTAAAGTTTTAGCTATTTATACTTCTGAGTCCTTTTATTATCAGTTTATGTTTACTAATTTTTCTTGATTATCATATTTTGTTGCTTTTTTACATGTCTAGCAATGTTTATTGTCTTCTTGACATTATGTATATTAAATTGTAGGTGTTGGGATTATGTCCCATTTCTTTAAAGGGTATTGAATTTTTATGCTGACATACCTATTTATTCACTCTTGTGAGAAGACTTTTCTACATTTGGATCCTTACTAAAGTCATAATTTAGTGAAGACAATAAATTCCCTAGGTATTTTAAGTAGAGAGTGATTCAATGGAAATGATTGTTTACAAACTGTTGAAATGCCTAGAGGAAGAAAGGTCAAGAAAAGTGTTGTTGCCCTGGCTAGTTTGGCTCAGTGGATAGAGCATCAGCCTGTGGACTGAAGGGTCCCAGGTTCAGTTCAAGTCAAGGGCACATGGCCCAGTTTCGGGCTTGATCCCCAGTCGGGGGCTTGCAGGAGGCAGCCAATCAATGGTTTTCTCTCATCATTAATGTTTTTATCTCCCTCTTTCTTCCTCTTTGAAATCAATAAAAAAATATATTTTAAAAAAGAAAAGTGTTGTTAATTCTCATTTTTAATGATAGATTTGAGGGAATCAGAAAGGTACCATAGCTCCTGGAGCATAAGATTTAGCCAGCTGTTAATGGACAAAGTTCAGCTTTTCATCAGGGATGTTTTGAAGCTTTTCAAAGTCATGTGTTTATATTCTGCTTTTGGAGGAAGACTAATATCTTCCAAATATCAAATGAATCACTACCTTGGAAACTGGCACTAAAACCCCACTGGAAAAAATATTCTGAAAACAGTAATTTTCATGCTTCTTGACCCTGTCCTACATAAAATCTCTTATAATCCTCATAATATGATATTTGAGTTTTTTACCACTATACCATTGCAGCCATAGCTTCATTCTTCAAATCCACCTGGACAAGAACTGGGGAAAGAAATCACCTTTGCATCCTGCCCAGAAAGAAACCATGTGTTTCAGTTTGGTTCCAAGTTTCAGTAATATACATTGAATGGTATCTGAATTAATAAATTAAAGAATGAAAGAAGAATTGAGTTAATAGCTGGGATAAACTCCCTTTGGAACAATGGCTTCTTCCCCTAACGTTTTAATCCTATTAACTGAAACCTTGTTGTGGGATCCCTTATCACATCCCGCGTGTTTCAGGGTTCCCGTTCAGGTCTGGTTTCTGGAGAAGGCCACAATCAAAATGAAAAGAAGCTAGAAAAGAATCAATTTGGGTAAATGGGGAGCCAGGCGGGAGCCCACCTCTAGTGGGAGGACTACCCACTGCTCTGGCCTTTGCCATCCCTTTTACTGGGGTTCTGAGATACACCCATATCCTTTAGGCAGGAAATTCCAATAATAGACAATCAGCAAAAATTTACATATGATTAACAGGTGAGAGTTGCTTTAACTACCAATGTCTCAACTAAACAATGAGTGACTAGCTCTGACCATTCAGAGCGATTAAGGTTGATCAAAGCATTCTGGATTCCCTTTTCACATTTAACTTCCAATGTCTCAGTGTTCGGTTTCTGGCACCTTGTCTGAAACAACCACTACTTAAAATTTTCTGTTCCCCTTGTAAGCACAAACAAATAAATTTGGGTATGGGAACTGTGAGAAATGGCTCACCTATCCAAATTTCAAATGATGGACTAGGAAATGGAAACATGGCAAAAGGGAGACTTTTAATAACACTCTCGAGAATGGGCGCCCATTTTACAGGATCACACATGGGGCAAGGGACATAGCCTATTTATTTAGACCCTTCTCCAGTTCCTCATTGGCTGAGGACTATTTGGTCACCTATTTCCTGTCTTCCATTGGGTTATTTTTAAAAGATGGGCTGGGGCCTTCTCTAGTTGTCTCCACCTCACTAGGGAAATCTTCCTAGGACATGTGCTATCAGCCACATGTAAGCTCTCATCCTCTCTCTCCACCCCGACATCCTGTGTGCTCTGGGGAAATTCAGCAGCCACCTGGCCACATGCTGTTTCGTTTCTATGAAGATAAATCAGAGGCATCTTTTTTACAGAACCATTAAGACATTCTAAATCCCAAGGGGTTACTAAAGTTTAGTGAAGTATTAAATTATATTTTTTCACTTGGTCCCTTACTTTTACTTCCAGAATTTAGTGATAGAATTCCCTATTAGAAAACCAAATCTCAATTGTAAATAAAACAGCAACAATAACAACAACAACAACAAGAGACACAAAGTAATTTAATGGTAAAAAGAAAAATTTCTTCAACAAATGTTGCTGAAAGAAGAAATAAAGTGAACTCCTCCCAACCTAGTACCATATGTAAAAAAGAATTAATATGATAAATTATGAAAATAAACATAAGAGTTATAACAGTAAAACTTAGAGAATACCTCATTGGAGAAAATATTTGAGATCTTGGATTAGGACAAGATTTCTTAGGAGACATAGAAAGCATAAACTAGATTTTTTTGGAAATTATATCAGGATTAAAATTCATGGGTCATTAGAAAATGAAAGAACCATTATAAAGAAAATAAATTATTTTTTACATACCAAGAGAAAATATATTCATACAATAGAATATAGCACAGTAATTTAAAGGAACAAACTTCCTAATATGTGTAAAAAATGGATAAATCTCAAAAATATTGAGCTGAGTTACAGAAGCCAAATATTGAAACCAAAATGTGGGATGATGAGTCCAAGTTTGTTGTCTCACAAAATGAAGAATGAAGTTGCTGACAAAAACAGTTACCAGAACCCAAGTTTATTGGGAGAAGTCAGTCCTGGACAAGGTGCAGCAGGAGTTCGAGGAGCAGCCCAATGTCCAGAGCTCCCTTTTCATGTTACAGTCGGGAGTAGTTCAGCATCCCGCTAATTAAAATCTATTAGTTCATGTGTGGAGGCCCACATGACCGTAAGCCACTTGGGCATCAGGGGTTGTGCTTACCCCCAACAGGAATGTCAGGTATCCATTGTGCTCTGCACCAGGAGAGAGAGAGAGAAGGAAGCACACGTGCTTTTCTGTATGTATGCTTGTTCGTTTCTGATTGGTCTTTTCAAAGAATTTTGCCTTAGAGTACCTTGTGTTTGGTAAGCTGCCTGTCTTAGTAACATTCATACATTTTAAAGCTAGTCTCCCACACACACCCTTCCTTTCCTGCCCAGTTGGGGTGTCTTAGTAACTCCTCCTAGTTGAGTTCCCAGGTTAATTCCTCTCCCCCCATGATTCCCATCCCTCCCCACCTAGTTTTCTTCTGTCTCCTCAATATGATTTCATTTATCTGAAAATGCATAATACGTTATAGGTTCTTCCCACATTGATGGATGGTAGAATTAAAAAAGGGCATTGGTTATTGGGCCTTATCTTTAATTCTATCTATCACACTAAGCTATGACAATAGAAATAGGATCTGGTGTTTCTTCTGGGATGTGGGATTGATGGGGAAGGGACACAAAGAAACTCACGGGGGTGAAGAAAATGTGTCTTTATTAGTTTTAAAACTGATTGAAGAATACACTTAAGGTTTTATTATTTCCATGTATGCAAATTATACCAGTATAAAAAATAAAAGTATACACACATAAGTATATGCTAAAAAATGTACTAAGAATTTAACATACATAGTATGTTATTATTTTCACAACCGTATAAGGTGAATATTATTGTTATTCCTGTTTTAACGTTTAGGAGACTGAAGTTAAGAACTCTTAAGTAATGTGATTAAGGTGTTATGATTAATAACATGAGAACTAACATTCAATTTTAGATTTCCTAAATGCAGGAGCCAAGATCCTTTCTTTGGGTTTTATATTGGCAGGTTTTTCCCCCAAAAAATTTAAGTTATTCTAATTATTATGATGAATCTGATGATGATTATGAATGAATATGTATATTCATTCATAAATCACAGTAGTTTGAATCAACTACTGTGATTCAAACATAAACAGAAAGATACAGCTATGGGATGGATAAAAGCATAGGGGATCTTGAATTGACAGTTATATTTTTCCTTACCATTATGCCAGGTAATCTCTTCCTTGTTCTCCTAATTCAAGAATGTCAGTTCCTTGCTAAAGCAATTATGTTTGGGGCTCTCCCACTCTGGAGCATGTCTGCACCTTTGCTTTTCCCCTAAGCTCAGTCCTTTACCCTTCTTGTTCCTAATCTCCAAGGGCCCTTCTTTTGCCTCTATACCTTGTTTCCTGAGCTAACTTTTTCTACCTCTGTGACTTTCTCAAAACAACAACAACAACAAAACAATTCTTTTTATACTAGGGGCCCGGTGTACAAAATTCGTGCATGGGTAGGGTCTCTAGACCTGGCCGGCGATCAGGGCTGATCAGGGCCTTCCAGCTCCGGTCATGGCCTCCCTTCTCCCGCTGCTGGCTCCCGACCAGGGCCCTCCTTCTTTCCGCACCACCCCCTGGTGGTCAGAGCATGTCATAGAGAGTTATCGAACTCCTGGTCTCCTGTTTGAACTCCCGAGGGGACAATTTGCATATTAACCTTTTATATATATAGATGGCTGACTTGCCAGTTATACAACGTTAAATGAACATGCACATGCATATGCATATTTATGAATTCAACAAGCAGAGCAAGCAACCTCTATTAGTTTGTGTTTGCTCTGGGTCAAAGTGTCAAATGCTGATTATTTCTTACTCTGAGCACAAAAGAGCATTCAACACTAGACAATGGTTATAAATTAGGTTTGGATACCAGTGTGGCTACTGCATATTCAGAAGCCTCAGGCAAGTTTTACTGAAATTGAATCAATAATACTTTCTAAATTAAATCCTTAATCAGAAGGGCTATCCTATGTTTTTCTAAGTACTGAAACCAGGAATTATAAAAACAACAACACTATTATTAAACAACACTGTCAAGAAACTAATATCACAGGGCTTATCAGCATTCTGCCAGCCTTGACAGGACATTTGTTATAGATGTAATATGCTCACCTTCATCAGACTGAAAACAAGCTCCATTCTGAACACAGGACTGTGGTTAGCACCTCATCAGATTTCCTGAAAAATGACAAAAAGTGCTTGGTGAACCTACACAGATGAAAAGCTATTCTGGTAGTGTTACTGCTCTGCAACATTTTGATGTTTGGTATGATTATACTATTTTCTACACATAAAGTAGAATTTAATTACTGGAACAGGAAAAATTACACCTAATCATTAGACTTTTTCCTAGTAGGTATGTTTAAGTCATGAAAATATTGACATATCTTAATTAAACAGAAAGCTGAAGTATCTTGTTATTATGCCAAGGAGATGAGAATATACTTATGATGTGGGAAAGCTAGAATGGAACACATGGTGTTTCCCTGGGCAGGATGGTTCCTGGGTTCTTTGTCGAGTGGAGTCAAAGAATGAAACCACAGATGGAAAAATGGTATAGCAAAAGGTGGAAATTTGTTGAAAAACAAGCATAGACTCCCACGTGGGGAGGGGGAGAGTCCCACTGAGTCCCTTTTCTCTAAGGTTTATAAAGGCTTCAGATCTTTGTGCCTTATGCCCCCTCTGATTGGTCTCTATCCCCTTAGATTTGTTACTCTAGCAACTCTAGAGCTCAAACCTTCTTCTTCTCCTTATTGTTTCCTTATTCCCTCTGGGCTTTCTTCTTCCATCTCTTTGAATGAGGAGCTTCCTTCCCTTTATTTTGTAAATGTATCCCTTCTGCTGTTTCCAAGGCTCTTTTATTCTATGAAAATATTCCTTCTGCTGTTTCCAGCACCCTTATTTTATGGAAATGTACCCTTTGAAGCTCTGTAGCCCTTGTTTTTTCCATGGACCCTTAATTGCTAAAATTTCCTAAGTCTGCCTATTTCACTCCTGAAAACTCCTTTCACTTAGGATTGAGGATGCCTGTTGTATCTGTGGGGTTCAATCAGGAAAGCACAATCACTATGAGGATTATGTAATAGGGAATTTATTATAGGAATTAACGTTTACCCCATTTGGGAGGAGATAGGGAAGAAATGTCTGAAAAGAGAGCACCAATCAGGGGAAAACATTTAAAAACCCTGGCACAGTAGAAAGAGCTAGAGTTTTCAGGGAAACATGAAAACCAGACATGTCTATATTCAGCTACTTGTTTGGAACTAAAAAAGGGAATAGATGTGGAAGTGTGTGAAAAGTTGTTGACTCTTTATAGTTGTTGACTCTATAAAGTTTGAAGCAAATTGTCTGGTGATAGGCTTATGTCAGGAACTTTGGCAATTTGGGAGTTAGATGGGAAATGGGGAAGATTGAAGACAAACTGGAAATCACTGTTGCGTCTGCACTTGTCTCATATCATCTCTAACCAACAATGACCTTCAGAGAATAATGGTTGCTACTTTATTTTTTCTTTCCAATTTTGTGTAAATTTACTTTTGTTCAACTCTATGCTGATGCTTGAAAAAAAGAACAATTACAGGAAATGGTTTTTGGAAACACCAAGTTAGCAATAGAGTAACTATTGTTCAACACTCAGGAGAAAATTAACTTCAGGAGGAATTTTGTGATGATAGCAAAACTTAGTTTGTGTGTACATTAAAATTACAAACACTAAGAGATCAGTTAAAACTAGCAAAGGTATGAAATCCAAGCATGAGTGGGCTGAATAAAAGGATTTTTTTTTTTTTTGTGGAAAAGCTGAGGATATAGATAGAAGAGATATCCCAAGGAAAATAAATTAACTTTTAGTTTGATAGAATTCAGTTACATTTCTATGGATAGCTTTTTGTTATGGTGAAATCTTAGCATAGACAAAAGTGGTGCCTTGCTATCTCAAAGTATACTAAAGTGAATTTACAACATCTTAGGATCATTTCCAAGCTCATTGTCTTCTTAATCTCCACTTAAAATTTGTGTTCCATGACTTCATTATTTTCTTTCTTTGTGAAAATATCTCTACACAATCATACATCTCTAAGCAACATTTAGCCTATTTGCACATGTTTTATTAATGGCATCACTTTACAAAAATCCTTCTACAATATTCTTGTTTCCTTAATAGATTTTTGAGATTTACCCATGTTGGCACACATGCTCTAATATAGACATTTTGGTTGTTATATTTCATTTTATTGCAGAAACACAGCAAAATAAATTTATTGTACTGTTAATGGACATTTAATCTGATCCCAGGATTTAACTATGATATACTAGAGGCCTGGTGCATGAATTCATGCATGGTGGGGTCCCTCGGCCTGGCCAGCAATCGGGCTGATCAGGGCTGTCTCACCCAGTTGTCCCTCCCTGCGGGAGGTAGGCCGGCAGGCCCGATCAGGGCTGATGGGGGCCAGCCAGGTGCAGGTGAGGAGAGGGACCTCGGGAGGTTGGCTGGCCGGTGGGAGGGACCACGGGAGGTTGGTCAGCCATGGGAGGTTGGCTGTGGGAGCACAGTGACCATCAGGGGGCAGCTCCTGTGTTGAGCTTATGCCCCCTGGTGGTCAGTGTGCATAAATAGCGACTGGTCGACTGGTCGTTTGGTCGACCGGTTGTAACGGCCACTTAGCCTTTTATATATATAGATAATGTTGCTAAGAACATTCTGGAATATTTGGAATGTGGCCTCTAGTGGAATATGCACATGGGGTATATAGATAAGGGTATTTGATGGCCAGAAAGGAATCTTATTGCCTTTGTTTCCCATGGGTGACTGTGCTAATTCATAGTGAAGCAGGAATTTTAGGGGACATATCAGGCTTAGGGATTTTTTTAGAATTGGGATCCATGGAAAAAACACAGGGCCGCAGACTGGGAGAAGGTACATTTCCATAACAAAAGGAAGCCAAGTGCAGTTACATTTCCATAAGATGAGGAGGCAGCAACAGGTATATTTACATAAGACAAGGGAACTGGAAGTAGCCAAGAAAGGTCATATTTACAAAATAAAGAGAAGGAAGCCCTTCATTCAGAAGGAGGAGAAGAAAGCCCAAAGGGAATAGGAAAACAATAAGGAAGGAGGAGGCGGGGAGTTACCTTTGAGCCCAGGAGTTACCATAGTAACCAGTCTAAGGGAATAGTGACCAATCAGAGGGGAACTCAGGGCACCAGGATCTGCAGCCTTTATAAGCCATTGGGAAGAGGAACCCAGTGGGACCCTCCTCCCCCTCCCCACATGGGAGCCCATTCTGTGGGACTCTTTCCCTCTCCCCGAGTGGGAGTCTGTACTTGTTCTTCAATAAATCTCCATCTTTGCTATACCACTTTCTGTCCATGGATTCATTCTTTGATTCCAGCCGACAAAGAATCCGGGTTCCAGTCCAAAAATTTGGTATCAATAGTCCCACCAGTCATGTATAAAACTTTCTATAGTTCAAAATAATTGGTAGATACTTGGTATTGTTAGTATCTATTTTTTGCCAACTTAAACAGTGTGAGATAACATTTATCTCTAGCTTTAAATAAAATCTTTACAATTACTTGTAAGTCTAAAAACATTTTCACTTGTTTATTGTGATTTTTTAAAAATCTTTTAATCCTTATAATTATTCTTACACATTGCAGACACTAATTTGTTAACATTTGTATGCACTGAGAGAATCACAATTACGTAGCTTTCTTTTTCATTTTGTTTTTGCTAATTTTAATGCATGAAATTTACCATTCATTTCCTTTGTTTTTTTATCTATATCTATCTATCATTTATTAATTATCTATCTATCATCTATTATCTATCTATTATCAATCTATTTCTTCAGTGTAATTACTTCTGAGTTTTCTTTCCCAACAAGATTTTAATTCACATGAAAAATAATTTTGAATATAAATTCAATTCCTCCCCCACAACGGATATTTTATTTCCTGATGCAATTTACTGAAAAGTCTATTTTTTCACTGACTTTTAAAATATTTAATTTTGAAAAATATGAAATCTACTGGAAACTTGAATAAATAGTAAAATGAACATATATATTGTATCTAGGTTTATTAATTGTTATTCTTTTATAGCATTTGCTACAAGACATTATTTTCTCACTGTGGCCTCTAGTCAGAAGTGAGAAAGAAAAAAACAACCACAAAAATATCACTTGTTTTAATTTTGCCCTGTTTCTACAGAAAGCATCCATTGCTAATTAATTATCTTTATTTAATTATCCAAATTTTAAGCGAGAGTTTTAACATATTTCTTTCAATATATCTAAATGTTGTAATACATTTTTAAAGAGGAAATATGTTGACTTTATTAGTAAATTATTTAAAACAGTATTTACTGAAAGCCTGCAGCTCTATACAGAGCACTGATTTGGTTTCTTAAAAGATCCTTTAAGCTAATGAGGAAATCCAGTACATGAAAATAAATAACTTAGAAAGAAATAAGAAATGGGAAGAAAAAGTGTTGAGTGTGGCAGGATTAGGGTAAAACTTGTAAATGGAATGTGTGTTATGGCACAAGATCATTTAAAAGGCTGTGTTAGAGAGATTTACCCACACTAAGGAGCAGAACAGAGGCAAAATAAGGTGCAATGTTAAAAAACGATTTGAAATGTAAGTTTTATTATCTTTTCTTAGTTTCTTGAAAATAATAATCAAACAACACATATTGCTACCTGATAGTGTAGAGTGAAAAAAAGGGTTTGTAATCTTGCAGGTGATACAGAATTTTTGGACTGGAACCCGGATTCTTTGTCCACCAGAGTCAAAGAATGAATCCACAGACAGAAGGTGGTATAGCAAAGGTGGAGGTTTATTAAAGAATAAGTACAGACTCCCACGTGGGGAGAGGGAAAGGGTCGCACCGAGTTCCTTTTCCCTGTGGCTTATAAAATCTGCAGATCCTGGTGCCTTGATATCCCCTCTGATTGGTCACTATTCCCTTAGACTGGTTACTATAGCAACTCCTGGGCTACTTTCTTCCTTCCTGTTTTCCTATTCCCTTTGGGCTTTCTCCTCCTTCTGGATGAAGGGCTTCCTTCTCTTTATTTTGTAAATATAGACCTTTTGCTGTTCCCAGCTCCCTCATTCTATGGAAATGTACCTGTTGCAGCTTTTCAGCCTCTCCTATGGAAATATACCTTCTGCTACTCTGCAGCCCTGTGCTTCCTCCATGGTCCCCTTAATTTCTGAAATTTCCTAAACCTGTCTTTTTCATCCCCAAAAATTCCTGTTTCACAGGCATAGTTTTAAATCCCAGTTCTAATACAAAATATTTGTAATTGTAGACTCCATTGATTTTTTACAAAGTACATATGAAAAATGCCTACAATAGCTTGAAGTACTCAGAACAATGTAGTATACCATGGTTATGTATTATGTATATGAAGCTTTCCTTACCCTTTCTTGAATAAATTGACTTGTATACTCCAAAGAATGGACATAAATCCAAGCAAAAAAGTGTTCCAAAGTAAAACTTATCCTTATAGTTTTAGTTCTGGTCCCCAAAAAATGACAGTTAAAAAAATAACCTACTTTATTAATATGTATATTTCAGTATTACCTATTTTATATAAACATTTTTGAGACTAAATCTTATATGCACAAAAACAGGGTAATTCTTACTAAGTATGTATTCTATACATCCACAGAAGAAGAATATAAAACACAAAGAAATATAATTTATTGATAGCAGTACAAATCCTATATACATTCATCCTAAATTAATTTGTTTTCTCCAAGAAACTCCCAACAAAATACTAACTACAAAGAGATAAAAATAACACATTTACAGTGCAGAAGGCTGGGAGATCCCATTTTATTCAATGATTAATGTTAACATTACCAGAAATGGGACACATTGTCATCACGTGTCAATTCATAGGCTACAACATTTTGTTGGGAGGTATTTTGAGGCTACAATAGTATTTTATTCCTTGTTATATTATAAATGAATGAATTAATGCCAGTACAAATTCATGGACCCTTATTTTATTCTATAGTTTTTATTCCTATATAATGAAAGGCCAGGACCATAAGCGTAACGACCGGAATGACCGCTCGACCGGTTGTCATGAGGTGTGTTGACCACCTTTCGATCCCTCCCCTTCACCCCCATCCTGCAGGCTCCGATCGCAGCATGGCAAACGGGGAACCACAGTGAACAGGGAGGTGGCAGCGGGGCCGGACTGGAGACTGTTGAGCCACGGCGTCGGGTGGTGAGCATCGTGGGGCAGCGGCAGCAAGCATCGCAGAGAATTGCAGGGTGAGGAGTGTCACGGGGCAGGGGGCTTTGGCAGGGCATCGCAGGGTGGTGGAGGCAAGCGTCGCAGAGCATCACAGGCCAGAGCATCACAGGCCGGCAAGCCGTGGCGGAGCAGTTGCAGGGCGGGGAGCGTCAAGGAGCATCGTGGGGCGGCGGCAGGGAGCGTCGCAGGGAGCGTCGCAGAGCGTTGTGGGACGGCAGAGGAGAGCGTTGTGGAGATTCACAGGGCATCATGGAGTAGTCACGGGGCAGGGAGCATTGAGGAGTGTCGTGGGGGGGTGGCGGCGGCGAGCATTGTGGGGTATCCTGGGGAGCTGCGGGGTGGCGGTGGGCATCACGGAGCATTGGACATGGTCCTGATCACAGGCTAGGCCTAGGGACCCTACTCAGGCACGATTTTGTGGGCTGGGCCTCTAGTGTTACTATAATTATGTCTACTTTTTGATGTTTAGATGGTCTGTTTTGGAGTGTGGGAGAACTTTCAAGTTATTTCTATGTCCTTTTGTTATTTTTTAAGCACTCAAGATATTTTAAGCAAAACTAAATGTACTGGGCTCCTTTGTAATTTCTCTGACCTAGCCTATTTCTAGGAAATCAACTATTTCTCCAAAGGAGTCCTAGTTTTGTTTTGTTTTTCCCCCCAATAAAGTTTCATATATAAAGCCGTCTTCTGAGATGTGCTTATTAATCTTAATTAATAGTGGACAAAGCTGATGAAGAAATGTATACACCTATATTTATTGTTCTGGGGTTTACTACTCTTTATCTCTCTCTCTCTCTCTCTCTCTAACTTGTGACTTCCTCCTCAAAAAGTGAAATATGTGATTGCCATTATATATAAAAAATTCATTAATTTTAATGGACCTCCTATACATACCCAAATTGTCACCGTCTTACTACACAGATGTCCTTCTCTCTTTGGTTGGTTCTGACGCTCTGTGCTAGGCTGCCACCTCCTCTGTGAATACCCTGCTTAGCTCTGATCCCCATGCTGGGCAGCCTCCCATCCATCACTCCAAGGCCACTGCAACTCTAAAACCGCATGGCATACCATCCCTCCATGAGACAGCCTTCTCATCTTACTTGAGCTCTGACTCTGCTACCCCACTCCCAATTTGGTCTCTTCCTCATTTGATGCTTGCTCTGCATTAGCAATCTGTTCCACGCTTCTACGTCACTGGGTCTATTTTTATTCATTAAAATCGTTCATTAGATTTCACATATGAGTGAGATCATGTGATACTTGTCTTTCTCTGACTGGCTTATTTCACTTAACATAATACTTTCCAGTTCCCTCCAGGTTGTCTCAAAGGGTGAGAAATCCTTCTTTGTACTGATGCAAAGTATTACATTGTGTAAATGTACCACAGCTATTTTATCCACTCATCTACTGATGGGCACTTGGGCTGTTTCCAGATCTTAGCTATTGTAAATTCTGCTGCTATGAACATAGGGGTGCATACATTCTTTCTGATTGATATTTCGGGATTCTTAGGATATATTCCTATAAGTGAGATCACTGGATCAAATGGCAGTTCCATTTTTAATTTTTTGAGGACACTCCCTACTGTTTCCCATAATGGCTGCACAAGTCTGCATTCACAACAGCAGTGTACTAGGGTTCCCTTTTCTCCATATCCTTGCCAGCACTTGTGATTTGTTTATTTGTTGATGGTAGACATCTGACAAGTATGAGGTAATATCTCATTGTTGCTTTAATTTGCATCTCTCTGATGATTAGTGACTTCGAGCATTTTTTTATATGTTTCTTGGCCATCTGTATGTCCACTTTGGAGAAGTGTCTATTTAGGTCCTTTGTCCATTTTTAAATTGGATTGTTTGTCTTCCTTTCATTAAGTTGCATGAATTCCTTATATACTTTGGAAATTAGCCCCTTATCAAATATATTATTGACAAATCTCTTCTCCCATGCAGTGGATTCCCTTTTCATTTTGTTGATGGCTTCCTTTGCTGTGCAGAAGCTTTTTGTTTTGATATAGTCCCACTTGTTTATTTTCTCGTTTGTTTCCCTTGCCCTAGCAGATGTATGGGCAAACACATTGCCAGGTGAGATGTCTGAAATTTTGTTGCCTATATTTTCTTCTAGGATTTTTATGGTTTTATGACTTACATTTAAGTCTCTTTTTTTTCCATTTTTAGTTTATTTTTGTGTGTGGTGTAAGCTGGTATCCAAATTGCAAAGGAGGAAGTAAAACTGTCATTATTTGTAGATGTTTAATTAGCATATTAGCTCTTTATTATATAGGATAATGAACTCACAAAAAAGAAACAAACAAACAAAAAAATCCCATTTACCATTGCACCAAAAAAATTAAGATACCTAGTAATAAACTTAAGTAAGGAGGTAAAAGTCATATACTCAGAAAACTACAGGACATTGAAAAAAGAAGTAGAGGAAGATATAAGCAAATGGAAGAATATACTGTGTTTATGGATTGATAGAATTAACATTATTAAAATGTCTATACTACCTAAAGCAATCTATAAATTCAATGAAATCCCTATTAAAATACCAATGGCATATTTCACAGATCTAGAACAAATACTCCAAAAAATTATATGGAAGCAAAAAAAGATGCTGAATAGCCTCAGCAATCTTGGGACCGCTGGCTCCCAACTGCTCACCTGCCTGCCAGCCTGATCACCCCCTAACCACTCCCCTGCCAGCCTGATTGCCCCCAACTGCCCTCCCCTGCAGGCCTGGTCCCCGCCAACTGCCCTCCTTCCCCTGCAGGCACAGTTGCCCACAACTGCCCTCCCTGCTGGCCTGATCGACCACAACTGCCCTCTCCTGCCGGCCATCTTGTGGTGGCCATCTTGTGACCACATGGGGGCAGCCATCTTGTACTAGGGTGTGATGGTCATTTTGCATATTACCTCTTTATTATATAGGACTAGAGGCCCGGTTCACAAAATTTGTGCACGGGGGGGAGGGTGTCCCTCAGCCTGGCCCCTGCAAGCTCTCCAATCTGGGACCCATTGGGCGATGTCCAACTGCTGGTGTAGGCCCGATACTGGGATAGGGCCTAAACCGGCAGTCAGACATTCCTCTCACAATCCGGAGCCGCTGGCTCCTAACTACTTGCCTGCCTGCCAGCCTGATGGCCTGCAACTGCCCTGCCCTGCCGACCTGATGGCCCCCAACTGCCCTGCCCTGCCAGCCTGATCGCCCCTAATCGCCTCTGCCTCATCACCCACCACTGTGGCTTTGCCTGGAAGGAAGTCAGAGGTCCGGAAGATATCTGGTCACCCGGTCTAATTAGCATATTACCGTTTTATAAGTCTAGATAGTTACTGAGCAGTGCATTCTGGGGAACATGGGGAAGCAGCCCTATGACTCAGAGACCAGGGACTCAACAGGAAGCTGGGAGGTCTGGTCTCACTCAGCAGAGGATGGGCCTGGGATCATGGGTGAGGCCTGGACTCTATTTAGGTTCAAGGAGCCTCCCTCCTCCAGGCACCACTTGCACAGTGGCCTCCCACACACACCCCAACCGGGGTTCAAACCCGCAACTTTTAAATGTATAGGATAAAGCTCCAACCAATGGAGCCACCCAGCCGGGGAGTTATTCTTGGCTTTTCTTTTCTTTTACTTTTTTATTTTAATTTTTACTGTTTTTATTATATCTTTATTGTTGAAAGGTTTACATAGGTTCCCTTGCCCCCCATTTACCTTTTCCAGCCTCCTACCCCTGCCCCCAGGCACTCACCACCCCATTGTCTGTGTCCAGGGGTGATGCATATATGCACACAGGCCATTGGTTGATCTCTTCCCACCCACCCACCCTCCCCTTCCTTCCCTCTGAGGTTCCACAGTCTGTTCATGCATCTGTGTCTCTGGGTCTATTTTTGTTCATCAGTGTATTTGGCTCATTAGGTGTTAAAAGTGCTCTGGTTGTGACCACTTGGGTTTTCTAAAGATGCAGTCATATCACATAGAAACCTTTTTTCTTTTTCCAAATGTACTTGTGGACACATTGGGAATATAGATACCAGAAATAGAAGTCTGTGAATAAGTTGGGAATAGGATGCTTTTTCTTTGTGACGTTGTGTGCATGACCCTGTGCTCCCACCATGTTGAGTACACTGAGTACTGTGGCTGCAGGGAGGCTCTCATTGGCAACTTATCCACATAGAGCCATAGCCTCCCTCTCCATCAGCCACAGCTCCCAGGACAGACGCATGCACCCCTCAGCAGAGGTGGGGGCACTTGGCCACCTCCCGCAGGCTTGCCCCCTGTCATCACCTGGTGGGACCCACCTTCCAAGTATCACCCTCTTGTTCCTACTCCTAGGCCTTTCCATGCACTTCCTTTCACCCAGCCCTCTCCCTCCTCCCATAATGTCCGGAGCCCCAGGTGCTGTCCCTGCGAGGTGTGTGACACTCCCTACCAGACTATTTCATCTCATTCTTTCATGGTGTCCAGTGTTTTTTCTGCTTTGTTAACTTGGTTTGAATCTGACTGGAAATGGCTCCATCTTCTATTCCATTTGTGTCCTTTCCACCCCTAAGTTAATGCCGTGTCCTTAGTATGTGGCTATGAGATGTCTCTATGACTGAGCTGGGAAACCTTTCATGTTTCTCTTTCCTTTTCTTTCATCTCAGGATAACTGAGCTCTGTGGTTTGTGTGGGACCAAAGGCTCTGGGAATACAATGCTGAGCCCTCTGAACTCATTTTATTCTTTATTGTATTATTTGATTCCTGGGGTTGAATTAAACATGAAAACAGAAGAAAATATACCCTTAGATATACAATCTGAGTTATTACCTGGAGATTTCTGCGGGAGCTGACACTGAGTTATGAGGCCCATGTGTTTATTGGTCAGTTTCCTCACCTATGGAACGAAGGTTGAACCTGCCCCTTGGATCCTTATGAGGTTGAATATGATGCATCCAGAGGGATTAACTGCGGTTGGGAGAGTAAGATCAAAAGTCAACAGGCATTTGTTTCCTTTACCTGGACAGAGTTATAAAAACATAATTTTTTATCATAACACCAGGAAGGGCTATGTCTGTGGGAGGAGGTGCAGGGAACCAGGGCTGCCCCCTTGCTCCTGCCCCGCCCTCTCTTCTTCCATCCCTGCACTGGCCTAGCTGCCTGGTTCGGCCCCTCTCCCATGGCAGTATGCTCAACTCAGGCTCTGGCCCCACCCATCCTGCAGGGAGGAGCGTGCACAGTTTCTTGCAGACACGAAAGCAGCTGTGGAGTAGGGAGGTGGCAGTTTTTCCCCCCAAGGATAAGGTGACCAGATGTCCCGTTTTTGGTGGGACAGTCCCGATTTTTAACAATTTGTCCCACGTCCCGTGGCGTTTTAAAAAAGTCCTGATATTTGGAAAGAATGCACAACAAGCTAGGGAACGGAGGGAGAACGGGAAGGGAATATATGGTTTTCGGCGGCCATGTGGCTATTTAGCCAGGATATGAGTTTTATATTATTTTTATTAATTTTATAATGTTAAACTTTAATAATAACAAATAATTGTTGAGAACTGATTATCAAGAACTGCTTATCAAAGTTCGCATTGTTGATCAGTTGTTAGAATTCGACCACCATTGTTTGGACTTACTGAATAATGGCATTTTTTGGGATTGGCAACAACGAAAACATTTTGTAACTGTTTCTCAGACGATACACATCGTACTGCATGCTAGTAAGCTAGTTAAACAAGTGATGTCATTACAAATCAGCTATTCAGATAATTTAGGTAAGTAATTTATTTATTTCATAAATACATAAATTTTCTTGAATTTAGCAGACAGTACTCGTATTATTTATATTTTATAGTGGCGGCAAAAAGTCTAGTGCCGGCCTTGAAAGTGACACTTACGACTTACGTTACGGCAAATTCAGAGGGAAAATAATACAAGTTAGTATTGTTATTATTTAGAAAGAAATATAGGATTAAAATAATTTTTAAAATATAGTTACTTTATAACAATCAAATTAATTTAATTTATAAACTAACAATAAAATATGTTCATATAATTATGTACCTACTTACTGTGTTTTTAAGCAATATGTATATAATAATTTATAATATAATTTTAAATTATTTTTTTTAGATTTTTAACATAATGAGTAAGAAAAAAGGATGCAAATTCAACGATGATCTAAGAAGTGAATTTCCTTTTATTAAAAAAACCAAAAGCAATTACAATATAGACCAAATTTTTAATCAAGAACCGCCCCCCCTCTCCCCCCCGCCCCGGGCTGAAACTGGTTTGGCTCAGTGGATAGAGCCTCGGCCTGCGGACTCAAGGGTCCCAGGTTGGATTCTGGTCAAGGGCATGTACCTTGGTTGCGGGCACATCCCCAGTAGGGGGTGTGCAAGAGGCAGCTGATCGATGTTTCTCTCTCATCGATGTTTGTAACTCTCTATCCCTCTCTCTTTCTCTCTGTAAAAAATCAATAACATATATTAAAAAAAAAAAAAAAAAAAGAAAGAACCCCCCAGCACCCCCCCCCCCCCCCCCCCCCCGGTCAATGGTGTCCCGCTTTACCAATGTTAAAATCTGGTCGCCTTACCCAAGGAGGGTGTTTGTGCTTTAAAGCTGTTGCTCTCTGTCCACCTCCTAGCAGTGAAGGCTGAAGGTCGCTGCAGGCCCTGAAGTCCTTGTTGAAGTCTTCGCTCCGGAGCCTCTCACAGTAGTGAGTCCGCGTCCCAGGAAGCTGCGCAGTGGAGGTGCCATATTCCTTTCAAAAGAAACACCTCCTGGTCCTTCCCCTCAGCTGGCAGGATCAATCAGAGCCTGCCAGCTGAGGGGAGGGACCAGGAGGTCTGCCTTGTGCTTGCTCTCCAATCCCCAGTCCCGCTCCGCTGTGACCCAGCCCAGTTCCCCATGGCTCTCTGTTGGCCATCCAGCGATGGGAGCCTGCAAGCCTGTGGTAGGGAGGAGTGGGGGGAGAGGGACCGAGAGGTGCTCCATGCACTTCCTGGTGACCGGTCATCCCTCTGGTCATTTAGGACATGACGGTCCCTGCTCTTTTATAATATAGATTTCTATTATACACACAACATCCTGGATCATTCTTCAGGTAATTTTACTAAGTGAAGAAAGCCAATTCCACAGGATATATATCTATATATCTATAGATAGCTATAGATATCTACATCTAGATATCTATAGCTATCTATAGAAATATCTGTAGATATCTACATCTATATCTATCTATCTATAAATAGATAGACAGATAGATAATATAATTATCTTGAAATAACAAAATTATAGAAATGAAGTATAGATTACTGGTAGTCAGGTGTTAGGAATGATGGGGGAAAAGGTGGAAATGTGAATGGCTATAAAAGGGCAGCTTAAGGGTTTCTTGTGGTAATGAAAATGTTTTGTATCTTGAAAGTGTCAATGTAAATATCCTGGATGTGATACTGTAGTATGGTTTCGCAAGATATTACTGTTATGGGAAACTGGGTATACATGGAATCTGTCTATATTATTTCTTGAAACAGCATGTAATTCTTTCAAAGTATCAAGTTCAGGAATGACAAAAGAAGTTAAATGAGTGGTAGAATTGGACTATTTATCCCCAGGTGCCCTACTCTTAACACTACACTATAATGACCTGCAATATTTTGTCCTGACTATATCCCATGTCCTCAGTTT
Organism: Ia io; assembly: GCA_025583905.1. NCBI lineage: Eukaryota > Metazoa > Chordata > Mammalia > Chiroptera > Vespertilionidae > Ia > Ia io. The sequence goes on from JAJQQW010000007.1 coordinate 30,765,196, forward strand.
GTTTTTACCAACAAAGATTTTTTTTCATTTTCTGATTGTATGATGATAGTTTCTAGTATTTTCCCCTAGATTTTCTTTGCAGTTAAATCCAAAAGAACACAACTGTGAAACTTTATGATTTAATGTGTATGTATTTTGGGTATTTTATGGGCAAAGGGTTTCCCATAAAATACCCAAAATACATACACATTATTTCCCAGTTTCCCAAAGAGTTTTATTAAGAGTACTATCATGCTCTATTTTATGGGAGAAGCACTTAGGAAATGAGTCAGAAAAACCATCTCATTCTATTTTCTCATAAGTCAATTGAGAATAATCACTTCATTGGCTATGAGGATTAAAGAGAAAGTAACCATCACCGTACTTGACACACAATAAAACAAGATAATTTATTTTTCTCCTCTTCTCCCCACCTGCCTTTCTCATAATAACTATTTAGAACTTGCACAGAATCTTTCCATGGATGTTCTTAAGTGTTCTGACAAAAGGATATATGTTAGCTCAGTCAGAATTTCCAAATGAAGGATTAGAGAATATTTCGGCCAGGGGATACCTGATATAAGAGTCATATATAACTGGATGAATATAACTCAGGGTAAGACAGCGTTACAAATGTGAATGCTATAAGATGTTATTTTTTATCTTCAGAATCCGTGCCTCCTATTTCAAAATGAGCAATAGCATAACATACTATAAGCCTTTGTCTATAGCTAAATTAACATAGAATTTGCATTTCAACACAATGAAGGCTTTAATTAAAAACATGGATTCTAATTATGTTGATATATTTATTACATTTCAAAAATTATTTTATGTTATTAAGGTAAAGCCATCATATAGATATATATGTATAGCATATACTATACACATATAGTGTATTTAGTAAGAATATAGATTACTCTCTCTAGATTAGTACATTATTTATCCCTTGAAAATTTGAAAGTCTTCTTCACAAAAATCCGCCAGTCCTGGAGCCATTTTTTTCTTTTTATCCTCACCTCAGGACATGCTTTTATTGATTAGAGAGAGAGAGGAAAGGAGAGAGAGAGAGAAAGAAAGACAGAGAGAGACATCAATGTGAGAGTGAAGCATCAGTTTGTTTTCTCCCATACTCACACCTACCTGGATTGAACCCCAACCTGGGTATGTGCCCTGACTGGGAATTTAACCCACAAGCTTTCTGTGTATGGGACTATGCTCCAACAAACTAATCCACGTTGGCCAGGGCCTGGAGGCCTTTTTATCTAATAATGTTTCTCAATTATTTTCCTGATTGTGATTTTTTTTCTAATAAACATAAAGCTAATTTTGCAAATTTTAAAAATATGAATTGTGTTTTTCTCACTAGATTTCTCATACTATTTAGCACAGCTTTATATATTTATTAATTTGTAAGAGTTCTAGTTCTTTTTTTTTTACAAGTAGCTTCATTTTTTAACATTTCATTTTATTAATAAAATGAAAAATAAAATGTAAGGCTAAAAAATGCTACAAATAAATCCTTATACTATAAATAAAATTATCCTGGGCCAAATAAATTTATTTTTCAATTATACCTGACATTCAATATTATTTTATATTAGTTTCATGTGTATAGATTAGTGGTTAGACATTTATGTAGTCGCCATGCATAGTTATTACAATATTAATAACTACATTCCCTACGCTGTACTCTACAACCTCGTGATTATTTTGTAACTACCAATACGTACTTATTTATCCCTTCACCTTTTTCACGCAGTCCCACAATCTCGCTCCCATCTGACAATTATCAGTATGTTTTCTGTTTCTATGAATCTGTTTCTGTTTTATTTATTCATTAATTTTGTTCTTTAGATTCTGCATATAAGTGAATTTATATGATATTTGTCTTTCTCCGTCTCACTTATTTCACTCAGCATAATAACTTCTAGGTTCATTCATGTCAGCACAAATAATAAGATTTCATATTTTTATAGACAAGTAATACTCCAGTGTATATTATGTACCACATTTTCTTTATCCAATTGTCTATTAATGGGCACTTAGGTTGCTTCCATATCCTGGCTATTATAAATAACTAGAGGCCCATTGCACGAAATTCGTGCATGGAGGGTGGTTGTCCCTCAGCCCAGCCTGTACCCTCACCAAAATGGGACCCCTCAAGGGATGTCCGACTGCCCGTTTAGGCCCGATCGGGCACAAACGGGCAGTCGGACATCCCTCTCACATTCCAGGACTGCTGGCTCCAACTGCTTTCCTGCCTGCCTTCCTGATTGCCCCTAACTGCTTCTGCCTGCCAGCCTGATCACCCCCTAACCACTCTGCTGCCAGCCTGTTTGCCCCCAACTTCCCTCCTCTGCCGGCCTGGTCACCCCTAACTGCCCTCTCCTGCAGGGTTGATCACCTCCAACTGCCCTCCCCTGCAGGCTTGGTCCCTCTCAACTGCCCTCCCTTGCAGGCTGGGTCCCTCCCAAATGCCCTCTCCTGCTGGCCATCTTGTGGTGGCCATCGTGTATCCACAGGGGGGGCAGGATCTTTGACCACATGGGGGCAGCTATATTCTGTATTGCAGTGATGATCAATCTGCATATTACTCTTTTATTAGGTAGGATAGAGGCCTGGTACAGGGGTGGGGGCCAGCTGGTTTGCCCTGAAGGGTGTCCCAGATCAGGTGGGGGTTCCCTTGGGGCATGGGGCGGCCTGAGTGAGCCTGTGGTGGTATGCAGGCCGACCACGCCCCCTGGCAACCCAAGCAGAGGCCCTGGTATCTGGAATTTATTTTCCTTCTACAATTGAAACTTTGTAGCCTGGAGTGGAGCCAAGCCTGGGGCTCCCTCCGAGGCCAGCAGCCATTTCTGTTGGGGTTATAATTGAAATTTTGTTGCCTTAAGTGGGTGGGCCCGGCCAGGGTGTGCGGAAAGCTTTGCTTTCCCTGTTGCCGGCGGCAAGCCTAGCCTGCTCTCTCAAGCTCCATTCTGCCGCCATTTGTTTGAATTTGTTTACCTTCTATAATTGAAACTTTGTAGCTTGAGTGGAGGCTTAAGGCTGGCAAGGGCAGGAGGAAAGCTTGGCTTCCTCTCTTACTTAGGAAACCTTGCTCTCTGTGGCTGTAGCCATCTTGGTTTGGGTTAATTTGCATGCTCGCTCTGATTGGATGGTGGGCGTGGCTTGTGAGTGTGGCTCGTGGGTGTGTTGGAGGTATGGTCCATTTGCATATTTGTCTATTATTAGGTAGGATTCTGCAATAAATAGAGGTGCTTTTAATGACTCTATAATTTGGAACCAGCCTTTCCTTCAATTTAGTTCAGTTTAAACTTATCTATAGACAAATTTCCTTAAGGTTTCTGTCATATCCTATCTAATAAAGAGGGAATATGCTAATTGACCATCACACCCTCACAAAGATGGTGGTGCCCACAGGCACAAGTTGGCAGCACCCAGTCCCTTTAGCCCCTCCTGGGGTGGCAGGTGAGCGGAGCGGCTGGGTCCACCCCCAGGTCTGCCTCCAGAGTCCCCCAGTTCCCTCAGTCCCCCAGCCACCCAAGGTCGGCCCGAGATACAGGCAAGCCTTGGATGGTGGCTGCCTAGCCACCCAGGGCTACCTGAGGCTCAGGTAACTAGAACCGGCCAAGGCTTGTGCTGCCAGCAGTGGTAACAGCAGAGGTACGGTGGGGGCGTCACCTTCCCCTGATCACCGGGTCACCTCCCGCCCTTGAGGGCTCCTGGACTGTGAGTGGGGGCAAGCTGGGCCTCTAGTGATTATACAATCTCTTTCAGTATTCAGTTGGGATCGTTTGAGTGCATTGCTGGAAAGTAGTTATGTGTCTGTGTAGTTATGTGTCTATGCCTCTCATCTACAGTTTTTCCTTCTTGTTTCTTATGTCTTTAACCCCCTTATAATCCCATCACTATTAATACAGATCTCCCCTCAATTTATGTTCTTTCTCAGTCCCCCCTTTTCCTTCCTTCCTTCCTTCCTTCCTTCCTTCCTTCCTTTCTTTCTTCCTTCCTTCCTTCCTTCCTTCCTTCCTTCCTTCCTTCCTTCCTTCCTTCCTTCCTTCCTTCCTTCCTTCCTTCCTTCCTTCCTTCCTTCCTTCCTTCCTTCCTTCCTTCCTTCCTTCCTTCCTTCCTTTCTTTCTTTCTTTCTTTCTTTCTTTCTTTTTTTCTTTTTTTTCTTTCTTTCTTTCTTTCTTTCTTTCTTTCTTTCTTTCTTTCTTTCTTTCTTTCTTTCTTTCTTTTCTTTCTTTCTCCTTCCTACAAGGAACAAAGACTCACTTGAACCATCTCAGGTAACTGGTTTTTATATGGGTACATACTGTAGTCTCACAGAAACCCACAAACAGACCAAAATACATATAGGCCTCTTATGGAGAGCCACTGGGAATTGAAAGGTCATCAGAAATTCAAATTCCTATTTATCATGGTTCATTTATCAATGAACTTCTCTCAGTCATTACATTTCTGCTCTTCTCTGGGTGTCTGAGCTCTTTATATGTTTCATCTCAAGTGCTCAATAACAAGTGGCTCAGTCTCATATATCCAAATTCTAAGTTTCTAAAAGATACATCTAATTGCCCTAAATTATATTTTTACTAGGACTGCCAAAGTCATAGAGAGTGAAGGGACCTCAATTTTCTTCATGTTCTACATTAAAAGAGTTGTTATGTCCTATGTATTTTGTGTGCACACCACTTAGATCTCTTCTTCTCTTGTCATATTTATGACAGGTCTTTGTTCTAGATGGCATTGCCTCTAGCCCAACTATTACACTGCCTTTCACATGATTTTCATACCTATATCTTCTCACTGGGTCTACACCTGCCCGGCACCTCCCCCTGAACTACCAGAAAGATGAACAAGTGTGTCCAATACCAAATTAAGCTTGAAACATTGTTGGGAGAACTGTACTATTTTGGCCACATCATGAGTATGGGGTTCTTAGAAAGAAATAATCTTGGGAAAGTAGAAGGAAGCAGGAAAAGAGTAAAACCAAATATGAGATGGATTAACTTCATGACAGAAAGCTTAGTCATGAGCCTATAGGAGTTGAACAGGGCTATTGAGGACAGGCCATTGTGGATATCACTCATTCATATAGTCACCAGGAGTTGGAGTCAATTTAATGACAAGTAACACAAACACATTCTTGCTGCTTCAATGTATCTTCCAGGACACTATAACTAACTTTAAGGAATGAAGATTATGCATCTGTAGGAAAATCGCATAGAGGAGCAAGAAGTAATAATTAGAAAAATTATAGACTTTAGGTTCAGGTAGACCATATCTAGAATCTTGGTTCTTGAATGAGTTATTTACCTCTAAAACGGTTGCTTAATTTCTGAAAGCTTATGTATTTTCTGAAAATGTGGATTTCTATAGTTAGAATACCAAAATTGTCCAAGTAAGAGGCCAATAAATCTGACAAGACTGCATGCTCCTTCATGAATTTGGAAGAGCCCAGAGACTAGTCTGGCTCTTGGTCTAACTGCTAAGAAATTCTATTTGTTAATACACTTAGCACAATTTCAATGTTACTCATTCTGTAATATTATTGCTGGGGTGATTTTTTTTTTTTTTACATAATTACTATTTTACAAACATATTTTTCTCTTCACAATGTTTATTGGACATGCAAATAAGACCTAGGTGGTAAGTAGGACAAATATTGATACAGATATTTACACTAAAATATCATATCTATGGCTTCAAGAATGCCACTGAGGTTAACTGGCTTATCTGTTTATCATCCTGAAAAAAATATTTCAGCCTGGAATGAGAACACTGCTATCTTCAGGGTTTTTCCAATATGAGTGTGCTTAGTGCTATTTGTGGCATCTGAACAGTAATGTGTTGTGGTTAGTCAAAACTCCATGGCTGTCATCAGTGGAAAAGGTGGTGTAGAGGAAATTAACTTGAGGCAAGGAAATAATAATGGCCTGAAACATGGATTTTTATTTTTATGTAGACAGTAATTTTCTGAGTCTATAATAGCATTTGTGGTACCATTCATTGGAGATTTGGTTTCAACAAAATTTCCAACTACAGATGTTATTAATTTCCTTCAGAAACCACAGACAACAACATATTGCAGGATTGTTAATTTGTTTCTAACAGAATATCATATAAAATTGTATTTTGAGTAAGGAAATGGCAAAATAAAACAACTAGAAACAAATACTTGCTGTGAAAACTGAGTATTCTTTAATGCAAAACTGGTTTCAAATTAAAAATTGAATTTTATGGTAACTGAAAACTAACAGCAAATGTATTTTCTCATGTAGAGTCTTATGTCCAGTGCCCTACATATTACCCCTTTTATTTATGTTACAAAAATGTATTTAGTTTTAGGCAAAATAATATTTATCAGTTATTAGCTTAGCTACTAATATTACTCAAAATTATATTTCAAATAAGGCGATTTATATGGTAGATATCTTTAGAAATATTAAAAAAAAACTACTGGGGATCCAGCCTGCAACCCGGGCATGTGTCCTTGACCAAAATCAAACCTGGGACCCTTCAGGGTAACTTGCGTGGTCTGGGTTTATTTAAACCCTAGTTAGTGAACAATTGGTCAAGTGGGAATGGCAACAGATATTACACAAAATAGAAAATTATAATAATAAAAACTTCACTGAAAAAGTTGTTTGCCTAAAGATTTAAAGAGATCTATTTAGTTACTAGATCTCTTTTTAGCTATGTAACCTAGTCCATAAAGGATTAAATTACTTTACTTTGGACTGTTGAATTTGCCACAGAGAGGGTATACTCTTTCTGAGATTATGATTTGCCTCAATAATAAACTATTGGAAGTGATAATATTGTGTTACTTCTTCTACCTCCTGGATGATTTTATCGTGTTCCTATAATTGGTGTTCACTTTTTTAGTGTATCAGCTTATTAAGAATATATTATATCAAATCTGTCAGGTTGGCAGTAATTTTGAATATTATACTGAATGGTGAACCAAGCTGTTATTCCCAGTTTCACATAAATTTAAGATTCTAAATCACAAAATATAAGGGAAAATGTGTTCCACATTCATGCATACTTCATTTCATACTAAATTTCCAAATTTAGAGTCAAATGACTCTTTTAGTAAGCACTTTGTAAACTTTTGCTTAACCAAATTTTCTTCTATTCATTAAACTTTATAAATGTTTTTTGGAGTGTTTCAGATTTTGAAGTCTCAGATTGGATTCCGAGTTTCTTAAAACAAATATGTCTATGTACTTTTCTTTTAAAATATGTGAAAACAGTGCATAAAATTATAGCACGCAGCATGTCAGATAACTGTAAAGCCAACGCCCTTGTGACTACCATCCAGGTTGGAAAGAAACTTGCTACCTGCCCAGAAGTAGTACCTCATGAGATTTTTCTTGACCACCCCTTCCATCCTCAAGAGTAACTACTATGCTAACTTTTATGGTAATTAGCTTTGTACTTTTAATATTTTTACCAGCTAGTATATATCCCAAAAAGATTCTGCTAAAAACATAGTAAGCTGACTGTGGTAATTTCTTCTTTGTTTATATTCCTCTTTTCACCAACTTCTATACACTGAAAGTTTTTGTCTGCACCCACCACCTCTGCCTCCATTCATATGCTGACATCCCAAACCCGATGTGAAGTGTGTAGGTGATTAGGTCATGAGGACAGAGGGCTCTTCTGAATGGGATCTGTGCTTGTTGAAAAGACCCTGGGGACAGTGTGGTGGTCACATTGTAAGGTATATAAATATTGAACCATTATATTGTGCACCAGAAATTAATAGAGCATAGTACACTTAAATATAAACAAACAAACAAACAAACAAATAAATGGCGAAACAACTCCACCAACAGAAAGACACAGAAGAGCTCATCTGTCCCTTCCACCAGTGAGGGCAAGACAGGAAGATGCAGCCTATCGACCAGGAAGCAGGCTCTCATAGACACTGGGTCTGCCAGCACCTGAATCTTGGACCTTCCAGCCTCCAGGACTGTGAGAATAAGTATTTGTTTCTTGGCACCCATTCTATGGTATTTTTTTTTTTTTTTTTTTTATGACAACCCATGGACTAAGACACTCTCCATCTATATGTCCCTAAAAAGATATAATACTGTATTTTTTTAATAAATGTAATCATAGTATATATTTTATTTTTTGTTTGCATCTTTTGATCAATATTGTTTTTATAATACACATATATTTACATGTGGAGTTCAGTACATTTAATTGTTGTATATTTGTATGGCTAGTTAATAATTTTTCTTCTACAAGCGATGTATATTGAATTGTTGTGAAATTTTGGCTAGTACTAAAATGCTGCTATAGATATTCTTGACATTTATTCTGATGGACATGTATGTGTATGAGTTTCCCTAGATTGTCCACCTCAGAGCAGACTTGTTAGGTTGTGGGTATTAATATCCTCAAATGTACTACATAAAGCCAAATGGTTTTCTAAAGAAGTTGTACTTATTTACACTTCTACTAGGAGTGTTTCAGAGAACTTACTCCCTACTTTAGCCAATATTTCTTACTTTGTTTCCTGCCAATCTGTTGTATGTACGTTGTAGAATTGTGTTGAATTTTCCTGTTTGCGAATGATTCTAATTTTCATTTTCTGTTAATTGATCATTTGGATTTCAGCTTTTTTGTTTTGAAATTATTATAGAATTAAGGAGGAGTTGTAAAACTTCTCTACATAACAAATTAAGAAACTTCACAACTTACTGTTTTCATATAAGCTTTACCCTCTTTTCCCAAATGTTGACATTTTAAATAGCTATAGTAAAAATAAAAACAAATAAATTCATTTTGGTAGAACAATACTAACAAATTATAGATTTTATTTTGGTTTTAACAATTTTTCTTCTAATGTCATTGTTCTAGTTAATACAGGAGAGTACATTGCATTTAGTCATAAAATCTACTTAAATCTGTGAGAGTTTCTCAGTTTTTTTCCCCTTTTTTTAAAAAATTACTTCTATACTTTTGAAGAATTCTGGTAAGAAATTTTGTAAAATTACTTCACTTAAGGTTTGTCTAATGTTTTCCCATGATAGCCTGGAGTTATACATTTGGGGGAAGATTGTACAGAGGTGAAGTGTCACTATTAATTCCTATCAGAGGTTACATAATATCAATATGAATTGTTTCTGGTAATGTTAGCTTAATCATTCTAAATTGTTGTGAGCCAGATTTTTCTACAGCAAAGACAATATCTTTTACTCTCCATTTTCTATTTCGTTAAAGGAAATCACTAAGTCTAGCCCACACGTAAGAGGGACAGAGTTAAACTTCACTCATAGAGGGAGGAATATAAAAACATTTATGGAGATAAGATAAACCATAACAATCAATAATCTCTGAGGCTGTTAAAACGTTCATTAATTTCAGCATTCATCAGTAGATTTTGCATTCAACAATTATTACTGTGGTTTTCTAATGGTGATCCTTTACTATTTTTATTCCTTCTACCTTTATTATTTGAAATTATTCTGGAAATAAAATATGTTTCTTCTGTGTTCCTTTTTTAAATTTAATCATTTAGTTATATAAATGTGGGCTTAGATATTTATTTTATTTTTTTGTTTATAACCCAATATTGTCATTATTTATTTTGTTGCCAAAATTGTTTTAGTTTTGGTCATTGGAGGTCTTTTGTTTGGCAACTGTGTTCCTCTAACATACTTTCATCCTTCTGTTCCTTTATCATCCATTCTTACTTGATTTTATATATATATATAAATATATATATAATATATAATATAATATAATATATATATATAATTGATTTTTAGAGAGAGAGGGTGGGTGAGGGAGAAAGAGAGAGAAACATCAATGTGAGAGCTAAACATCTATCAGCTGCTTCCTGCCTGATCCCTGAACCCACAATCTAGGCATGTGCTCTGGCAAGGAATCAAACCAGCAACTTTTTGGTGCACAGGACAATGACCAACCAACTGAGTCACACTGGTCAGGGCCCTTCTTACTCTTTGGTAATGCAAAATTATACAGGATTGTCTTGTGTTTTCCCTACACCAAGCTTAGAATCAACTATTTTTCTGAGGAATTTTGGTTCCCTTTATCAAAAAATGATATTTAGAAACCAAGGTCTTAGTACTGGTTGCTATTGAGGTGCTTCTAAATCTTCTAAGTGAACAGAGGTAGCAATAAATGCATATGTGCTAACCTGTGTAAAACGTATATTTATAATTGCTTCTGTATCTATTTGTTATGTAGAAAGGTAAAAATGCATCTACATTGACATCAGTTAAGGCAAGTTTAAAATGTTGTGGCAAAGCAAAACTCTGAAGTAGATTCAATAACCAGTTTTAATGTAAATAATAGTTAAAATAGCAAACAAATATTATAAGAACTAGAGGCCCGGTGCACGAAATTCATGCACGGGGGGGGGGTGTCCCTCAGCCCAGCCTGCACTCTCTCCAATCTGGGACCCCTCAGGGGATGTCCGACTGCCGGTTTAGGCCCGATCCCACATCCCTCTCACAATCTGGGACTGCTGGCTCCTAACCACTTCTGCCTGCCAGCCTGATCACCCCCTAACCACTCCCCTGCTGGCCTGATTAATACCTAACTGCTCCCCTGCCAGACCAATCACCCCCAACTGCCCTCCCCTGCTGGCCTGGTCGCCCCCAACTGCTCTCCTCTTACTGGCCTGATCATCCCCAACTGTCCTCCCCTGTTGGCCTGATCTCACCCCCAACTGCCCTTCCCTGCCAGCCTGATCACCCCTAACTGCCTCCGCCTGCCTGATCACCCCTAACTACCCTCCCCTGCAGGCCTGATCTTTCCCACAACTGCCCTCCTCTATCAGCCAATTTGGTTCTGATTGGTCAGTTTCTATGCCAGTTAGTGTCAAAAGCTCTGCCTCCTAGGCAGCCATTGGCTCCTCACACTTCACCCAGATTTGGTTCTGATTGGTTGGTTTCTATGCCACTCAGCATCTCTGGGCCTATCAACAGGGCCTGATCAGAAAGGTGGAGGCCTGGAGAGAAATGGAGGCACGGCTGCTGACCAGGCCTGGAAAGAGAAAGGCATGTGCTGATCAACAGCTGCCACAGAGGCTATGGATCAGACCCTGCTTCTCTCTTCAGGCTTCTCTCTGGGCCTGATTTGCAGCCCTCTCAGCAGTCAGTGCTGGGTCACCATGCCTGCAGCTGTAGCAGTCAGTGCTGGGTCTCCACAGCAACCAAGCACTGACTGCAGGACTGACTTTTGGTTGGTCAAGCCTCCCAGTCATGATGGACCCAAGGTTTTTATATATTAGGATATATCTCACCACCAACTTTTTACTGTTTCATTTACTAAATATTTTAGCATAACAGCAAGTAGAGAAACACTACTAATAAATTTTTTGAAATAGCAAACATGTTAAACAAAATTATAACCATAAATTTAATTTATATTAATACATTGAAAGTAGTATTATAATTGGATACTTTGAATGAAGATGATACTTTATATATGAATGGTAACATCTAATACAACCATCATCTGTTATTTAATCTTTTTTTAGACAATCAACTTAGATTTTTCAGTGCTAAAACAAGAGCAAGAATAGATGTTGATTTCAATTAAAAATACAAGTGTTTGGTACATTAAACATGTATTGCTGCTTACAGTTGTATATAATTATGTTTTTATGAACATTGTGACACTAACAGTTGGCAGAATTTCTGTATAGCATCACATGTATTTACGAATTCAGGTTGCTATAAAATATCTCCCTCTGAGGTGAAGTGAAAATTTTAAATCATTGCTAAACTAAACTTTGATTTAATTTTATGACAATGTTGACAAAAAAATCTAAAGGCATCATCCATATAGCTTTCTAGAAGACATTCAATAAAATTGAAAACATTGGTAAAAACAGATATTAATTAAATTTGAATTATAAGCACTTGTTAATTATGAATTAAATAATGTTCATTATATTTTAATTAGGAACTACAAAGCCTCGTATTTATTGGGAAAAATCAATCAATTTTGCATTTAAATTGCTTTATTTTATAGTTAGAAAATATCTGAGTTAACATCTCAATTTCAGAGCCTATTAACTTCCAATACCAGTTTCTACACCTGGTCAATAAAATATCTGTCAAATTGGGAACATTTAATAAGAAAATTTAACTACTTCTCTTCTACAATGCACAGTGAGCACTTTTTGCGTAATTAAAATGAGAGGAAGAAAGATAATGGCATTGAAAAAGGAAAAGGGAGATTTTGTGGAGGGACTGAAGAGAAAAAAGAGGTAAGTGGAAGGTGGGAGGTGAATAGGAAGGTGGGAGGTGAATAAGGTGGAAAGGCAATCAAAGCCTCATACATAAGATTTTGTCTTGGTTAGAAAGTGGAGTCCACAAGCTGTGAGCAGATTAATTGTAGGAAACCAAGCAAAGTCACAGGTACTTCAATGTCAGCACTGAATTATGGAGGGTCTTCTCCCAGGCTCTTTATAGAACCTATTAACATTTAAAATTTCTTATTTTTTAAATCAACATACAATAAAATAGATTTTCTTTTTAGTGTATAGTGCTATCAAATTTGACACAAGTATAGCTTTGTGAAAGCACCACTATACTCAGGATATGTAATAGTTTTACCACCCCATAGAAAGAAAATCTCCCTCATACTCTCTATCCATGTATAGTCATATTTTCCCTCTTAATCCCTGGCAACCACTGATTACCCTCCACCATGTCATTGTGTCTTTTCCAGCATGTCATGTAAATTGAATCTTGATATATATAGCTATTGAAACTTGCTTCTTTTATTTATCAAATGCATTTATGATACATTCATGTCACTGTATGAATGAATTGCTTGTTTCTTTTTTGTTGCTGTATAGTATTCTACTGTATAGATGTATTACACTTTTGTTTATTGATTCAGTTAGGAAAGGATATTTGAGTTGTTTCCAGTTTAGAACTATTATGGGTAAAGCTGCAATTAACATTTTGTACCGATTTGTGTGTAAATATGACATTTTATATCTTTGCGTAAATAAGAAAGAATGATATTGCTGGGTCATAGACTAAATGGATATTTAACCTTCTAAGAAACTGCCACAGTCTTTTGTAGAGGTGTTACACCATTTTCCATCTCCACTAGAAATTTATGAGAGATCTAGTTTCTCTATGTCCTTGCCACCATGACAGTCTCATTATTTTCATTGTTATTGTTTTAATTTTATCCACTCAAATAGGCATGTTTTAGTCTATCATGATTGTAATGTATATTTCCCTAATGTATAGTGATGTTTAGCAATTTTCAGGAGCTTATTTTCTCACTATCGAGATTTGAGAGTTCTTCACCTATTTTTGTATACATGTTCTTTGTCATATATATGATTTGAAAATATTTTTTGACTATGTGCTTCATTTGTTTAAACATGTTTTCACAGAACAGTTTTCTTTAAGAATTTTTCTTTTTGTAGCATATCTAAGAATACTTTGAATAACCCTAAGTCACAAATATTTTCTTACATCTTTTTCTAAAGTATCACTTTACATTTAAAGTTTTAAAGTTAAAACTTTAGCCCTGGCCCAGCCAGTGTGGCTCAGGGGTTGAATGTAAACCTATGAACCAGGAGGTCATGGTTAGATTATGGATTGGGGCACATGCCTGAGTTGCTGGCTCAATTCCTAGTGTGACGCATGCAGGCAGCAGCCTATCAATGACTATCTCTTATCATTGATGTTTCTCTCTCCTCCTCCCCCCATCCCTTTCACTCTCTCCTAAAACCAATGGAAAATATATCCTAAGGTGAGGATTAACAAACAAACAAAAATTTACATTTTAAATTTAGCTCTATAATTGATCTAGAGGTGATTGCAGTGTGACTGCAATTATACTTACACAGTAAGCTGTGAGATTTAGTTTAAGGTATTTTATTTATGAATTTATTTTGCCTATGAAATATGCTTTATTGGGCCCCATTTAAAAAAAATATTTTTATTGACTTCAGAGAGGAAGGGAGAGGAAGAGAGAGACAAACATCAATGATGAGAGAGAACCATTGATTGGCTGCCTCCTGCACGCCCCACACTGGGGACTGAGTTGGCAACCTGGGCAAGTGCCCTGACCTGGAATTAAACTGTGACTTCCTGGTTCATAGACTGATGCTCAAGCACTGAGCCATGCTGATCTGGCTGGCACCATTTTTTGAAAAGCTATATGTAGGGTACTATATAGCATTATCATTAATTTTTATGAGTTAACTTTGTGACTTTATGATGATACTGTTGTAATTAACTTTTAATTAATAATAGGAAAGGAGCAAAGGGAAGTCCAGACATTCCAGGCATGTTATTTGGGAAGCTTAACCAGGAAACTACAGCTTTACATCCTCTGGAATCCAACAAAGGGAAGATAGACATGCTCAATAAAGTTGGGATAATAGGGAAGATACTTGCCTGTAAGTTACATTTGAGAACAGGGGTCATTGGCCAAAATTAGCATTGCCACTACAAGCATGAGAACATTTGGGATATTTAATCCCTTGAACAAAGAAGTTAAATATATATATATATATATATATATATATATATATATATATATACACACACACACACACACACACACACACACACACACACATACACACACACTAGAGGCCCGGTGCATGAAATTTGTGAATGGGGGGTGTCCCTCAGTCCAGCCTGCACCCTCTCCAATCTGGGACCCCTTGAGGGATGGCAGACCCCCACCGGGATCGGGCCTAAATGGGCAGTTGGACATCCCTCTCACAATCCAGGACTGCTGGTTCCCAACTGCTCGCCTGCCTGCCTTCCTGTTTGCCCCAAACCGCTTCTGCCTGCCAGCCTGATCACTGCCTAACCACTCCCTTGCCAGCCTGATTGATGCCTAACTGCTCCCCTGCCAGCCTATTTGCCCATAACTGCCCTCCCCTGCAGGCCTGGTCACCCCCAGCTGCTCTCCCCTGCAGGCCTGGGTTCCCCCCAAACTGCCCCTTTCTGCAGGCCTGGTCCTGCCCAACTGCCATCCCCTCTGACCTGATCGCCCACAACTGCCCTCCCTTGCAGGCCTGGTCCCTCCCATCTGCCCTCTGCTGCTGGCCATCTTGTGTCCACATGGGAGCAGGATCTTTGACCACATTGGGGCAGCCATCTTGTGTGTTGGAGTGATGGTTAATCTGCATATTACTCTTTTATTAGATAGGATAGAGGCCTGGTGCATGGGTGGGGGCCAGCTGGTTTGCCCTGAAGGGTGTCCCAGATCAGGGTGGGGGTTCCCTTGGGGCATGGGGCAGCCTGGGTGAGGGGCCTGTGGTGGTTTGCAGGCCGGCCATGCACCCCGGCGACCCAAGCGGAGGCCCTCGTATCTGGGATTAATGTATCTTCTACAATTGAAACTTTGTAGCCTGGAGCAGAGCCAAGCCTTCTGCTTGCTTCATGGCCACAGCCATTTCTGTTGGGATTTATTTACTTTCTATAATTGAAACTTTGTAGCCTTAAGCGGAGGCCTGGGCCAGCAAAGGCAGGTGGAAAGCTTGGCTTCCTCCATCACTGGGGAAACCCAATCTTCCCTCCTGTTCTCCTTGGCCTCAGCCATCTTGGTTGGGTTTATTTGCATATTCACTCCTGATTGGCTTGTGGGCGTGGCTTTGTGGGTGTAGCGGAGGTAAGGTGAATTTGCATATTACTCTTTTATTAGATAGGATATACTAATAAAAGCATAATATGCTAATTAGACCAGGAGACCTTCCAGACATCCTTCCTTGCAAAGCCATGTTGGTGGGGCTGAGGCAGAGGTGGTTAGGGGCAATCAGGCAAGCAGGGGAGGGCAGTTGGGGGCGAGCAGGCCAGCAGGGCATGCAGTTGGGGGCAAGCAGGCTGGCGGGGGGTCAGGTGGGGGTGACCTGGCTGGCAGGGGATGGCAGTTGGGGGTGAGCAGGCAAGCAGGGGGGCAGTTGGGGTGAGCAGGCCCGCAGGCAGAGCAGTTAGTGGCGATCAGGCAGGCAGGCAGGTGAGCAGTTAGGAGCCAGTGGTCCTGGATTGTGAGAGGGATGTCCGACTGCCCGTTTAGGCCCGATCCCTTTGGGAGGAGGCCTAAGCTGGCAGTTGGACATCATTAGCGCTGCCATGGAGGCAGGAGAGGCTCCTGCCACCCTTCTGTGCTCACCAGCTGTGAGCCCAGCTTCTGGCTGAGCAGTGTTCCCCCTGTGGCAGAGCACTGACCACCAGGGGGCAGCTCCTGCATCGAGTATCTGTCCTCAGGTGGTCAGTGCACTTCATAGGGACCAGTCGTTCCACCATTGGGCCGAAACCAGCTCTCCGACATCCCCTAAGGGATCCAGATTGTGAGAGAGCACACGCCAGGCTGAGGGATCCCACTGGTGCATGATCAGGTCCTGGGAAGGACGTGGGAGGTAGGCCAGCTGGGGAGGGATCACAAGAGGGCTCCAGGGCATGTCTGGCCTGTCTTGCTCAGTCTCGATCAGCTGGACCCTAGCAGCAAGCTAACCTACCAGTAGGAGCATTTGCCCCCTGGTGGTCAGTGCATGTCACAGTGACTGGTCGACAGGTCGACTGTCTGCCCTCTGGTAGTCAGTGTGCATCATTGCAACTGTTCGACCAGTTGACTGTGTGCCCCCTGGTGGTCAGTGCACATCATAGCGAGCAGTTGAGCGGCCTTAGCATATCATTAGCATATTATGCTTTGATTGGTTGAATGGCCAACTGGATGACCAGGCACTTACCATATTAGGGTTTTATTAGATAGGATTTTTTTTTATTGTTTAAAGTATTACATATGTTTCCTTTTTCCCTGATTGACACCCCCCTGACCACTCCCAAACCCAAGGGCAAGTCCCCACCACCCCAGTGTCTGTGTCCATTGGTTATGCTAATATGCATGTATATAAGTCCTTTGGTTGATCTCTAACCACCCTCTCCCCTGCCATTTGTCTCTGGATCTACTTTTGTTCCTCAGTTTATGTTGATCATTATATCCCACATATGAGTGAAATAGTGTGATATTTATCTTTCTCCAACTGGCTCATTTCACTTAATATAATGCTCTCCAGTTCCATCCATGCTGTTGCAAATGGTAAAAGTTCCTTCTTTTTTATATTGGCGTAGTATTCCATTGTGTAGATATACCATAGTTTTCTAATCCACTCATCTGATGATGGGCACTTGGGCTGTTTCCAAATCTTAGGTATTGTAAATTGTGCTGTTGTGAACATAGGGGTGCATATATCCTTTTTTTTTTTAAATATATTTTATTGATTTTTTACAGAGAGGAAGAGAGAGGGATAGAGAGTTAGAAACATCGATGATAGAGAAACATCGATCAGCTGCCTCTTGCACAACCCCTACTGGGGATGTGCCCACAACCAATGTACATGCCCTTGACCGGAATCGAACCTGGGACCTTTCACTCCGCAGGCCGACGCTCTATCCACTGAGCCAAACTGGTTTTGGCCATATATCCTTTCTGATTGGTGTTTCTGTTTTTTTGGGATATAGTCCTAGAAGTGGGATCACAGGGTCAAATGGGAGTTCCATTTTTAACTTTTTGAGGAAACTCCATACTGTCTTCCACAGTGGCTGCACCAGTCTGCATTCCCACCAGCGATGAATGAGGTTTCCTTTTGCTCCACATCCTCACCATCACTTGTTGTTTGTTGATTTGTTAGTGATAGCCATTCTGACAGGTATGAGATGGTACCTCATTGTTGTTTTGATTTGCATCTCTCAGATGATTGGTGACTTTGAGCATGTTTTCATATGTCACTCAGCCTTCTGTATGTCCTCTTTGGAAGTGTCTATTTAGCTCCTTTGCCCATTTTTTGATTGGATTGTTTATCTTCCTTTTGTTAAGTTGTATGAGTTCTCTGTAAATTTTGGAGATTAAACCCTTATCTGAAATACTATTGGCAAATATGTTCTCCCATGCAATGGGTTTTCTTGTTTTGTTGATGGTTTCTTTTGCTGTGCAGGTTTTTATTTTGATGTAGTCCCATTTGTTTATTTTCTCCTTAGTTTCCATTGCCCTAGGAGCTGTATTGGTAAAGATATTGCTACAACATATGTCTGATATTTTGTGGCCTATGGAGTCTTCTAAGATTTTTATGGTTTTCCATCTCATATTTAAGTCCTTTAGCCATTTTGAGTTTGTTTTTGTGTATGGTGTAAGTTGGTGATCTATTTTCATTTTTTTACATGTATCTGACTAAATTTCCCAGTACCATTTATTGAATAGAGTGTATTGACTCCCATTTTATGCTCTTGCCTCCTTTGTCAAATATTAATTGAGCATAATGGCTTGTGTTGATTTCTGGGTTCTCTGTTCTGTTCCATTGGTCTATATGTCTGTTCTTGTGACAGTACCAGGCAGTTTTGAGAACCGTGACTTTGTAATATATCTTGATATTTGGTATTGTGATCCCTCCAACTTTGTTCTTTTTTCTCAGGATTGCTGTGGCTATTTGGGGTCTTTTTTGATTCCAGATTAATATTTTGAGAGTTTGTTCTAGAACTGTGAAATATGCCGTTGGTATTTTAATGGGGATTGCATTGAATCTATAAATGGCTTTGGGTAGTACGGACATTTTAATGATGTTGATTCTACCAATCCATGAACAAGGTAAGTTCTTCCATCTATTTATGTCTTCCTCTTTCTCTTTTTTCGATGTCCTGTAGTTTTCTGAGTACAGGTCTTTTACCTCCTTAGTTAAGTTTATCCATAGGTATTTTAATTTATTTGGTGCAATGATAAATGGGATTTTTTAAAGTTTCTCTTTCTGTGAGTTTCATTATTGGTCTATAAAAAGGCCATAGATTGCTAGGTGTTAATTTTGTATCTGCTATTTTGTCGAATTCATTTATTAGGTCTAGTAGTTTTTTGATGGAGTTTTGGGATTTTCTATGTACTGTATCATGTCATCTGTGAATAAGGGCAGCTTTACTTCTTCTTTTCCAATTTGGATGCCTTTTATTTCTTCTTCTTGTCTGATCGCTATGACTAGCACTTCCACTACCAGGTCAAACAGGAGTGGTGAAAGTGGGCATTCCTGTCTTGTTCCTGTTCTTATGGGAAGAGTTTTTGCCCATTGAGTATGATGTTGGCTATAGGTTTGACATACAAGGCTTTTATTATGTTGAGGCATGATTCCTCTATTCCCACTTTGCTGAGAGTTTTTATCAAGAAAGGGTGTTGGATTTTGTCAAATGTTTTTTCTGCCATTGATATGATTATGTGATTTTTGTCTCTCAATTTGTTTATGTGATGTATCACATTTATTGATTTGCAGATATTGTACCATCCTTGCATCCCCGGAATAAATCCCAATTCGTCATGGTGTATGATCTTTCTAATGTAATGCTAGATTTGATTTGCTAGAATTTTGTTGAGGATTTTAGCATCTTGTTCATCAAGGATATTGGCCTGTAGTTCTCTTTTTTGTGGTGTCTTTATCTGGTTTTGGAATTGAGGTAATGCTGGCTTCATAGAAAGAGCTTGGAAGTGTGCCTCCCTTTTGAATTCCTTGGAATAGTCTGCAGAGGATAGGTTTTAGTTCTTCTTTGACTGCTTGGCAGAACTATCCTGTAAAGCTATCCAGACCAGGGCTTTTTTTTGCTGGAATATTTTTGACTACTGCTTCAATTTCTTTGGTAGTTATTGGCCTATTAAGTTTTTTTTTTAATTTTTCCTGGTTGAGTTTTGTGATCTTATATTTTTCTAAGAACATGTCCATTTTGTCTAGGTTGTCCATTTTGTTGGAATAGAGTTGTTCATAGTATTTTTTCATAATCCTTTGTATTTCTGTGGGATCAGTTGTTACTTCGCCTCTTTCATTTCTGATTTGTTTACTTAGGTCCTGTCTCTTTGCTTCTTGGTGAGCCTGGCTAGAGGTTCATAAAACTTTTTTATCCTTTCAAAGTACCAGCTCTTGGATTTGTTGATTTTTGTATTGTTTTTATGATCTCTCTGTTTTTTATTTCTTCTCTGATCATTATTATTTCCTTCCTTCTGCTTACGCTGGGCTTTTTCTTGTTGCTCTCTTTCTAATTGTTTGAGTTGTAGGGTTAGATAATTTATTACCATTTTTTTTCTTGTTTTTTGAGGTAGGCCTGTAGAGCTATGAACTTCCCTCTCAGGACTGCTTTCACTGTGTCCCATAGATTGTGTTTTGTTGTGTTTTCATTGTTCTTTGTTACCAGGATGCTTTTTTATTTCTTTGATCTCTTTGATAATGTAATCATTGTTTAATATCATGCTATTTAGCCTCCAAGTGTTTTATTTTTTCATTATTTTTATTGTAGTTGATTTCTAATTTTATGCCATTGTGACCTGAGAAGATGCCTGATATGATTTCTATCTTCTTGACTTTGAAGAGACTTCCTGTGACCCAATATGTGGTCTATCCTTGTACATGTCCCATGTGCACTTGAGAAGAATGTATATTCTGTGGCTTTGGGGTGAAATGTTCTGAAGATGTCGATTAAGTTCATCTGATCTAGTGAGTCATTTAGGATTGCTATTTCTTTGCTGATTTTTTGTTTAGAGGATTTATCCAGTGGTGTTATGGGGTATTAAAGTCCCCTGCTATGACTGTATTGCTCTCAATCTCTCCCTAGATAACTTCCAGAAGTTGTTTTATATATTTGGGTGCTCCTGCATTGGGTGCATATATGTTTACCAGAGTTATATCTCCCTGTTAAATTTCTCTCTTTAGTATTATGAAGTGGCCTTTGTTATCTCTTGTCATGACCTTCACTTTGAGGTCTAATTTGTCAGATATAAGTATTGCTACCCCAGCTTTTTTGTCATTTCCTTTTGCCTGAAAGAATTTTTCCATCACTTCACTATCAGTCTGTGTGTGTCCTTTGTTCTGAGGTGTGTCTCCAGTAGACATCATATATATAGGTCATGTTTTCTTATCCATTCAGCTACCTATGTCTTTTGATTGGGGCATTTAATTCATTTACATTTAAAGTTATTATTGATAGATACTTGTTTGTTATCATTTTTATTCTTTATGACTGTTTTCCTTCTTCCCTTCCTATTTCTTCTTTATATAGCAGTCCCATTAGCATTTCTTACATTGCTGTTTTGTGGTCATACTAGTAAACTCCCTTTGTCTGTTAAGCTCCTGATTTCACCTTTAATTTTGATTGATAGCCTTGCTGGGTATAGTATTTTTCGATTCAGTCCCTTGCTTTTCATCACTTTTTATACTTCATTCTATTCTCTTCTGGTCTGATGTGTTTCTGTTGAGAAATCAGTTGATAGCCTGATGGGAGATTCCTTATAGGTAACTTTCTGTCCCTCTCTGGCCACCTTTAAGATTCTTACTTTGTCATTGTTGTTTGCCAATTTAATTATAATGTGCCTTGGCATCAGTATTTTGGGTTCATCTTGTTTGGGACTCTGTGAACTTCTTGGACTTGTGTGAGTTTTTTCTTCCTAATATGAGGGAAGTTTTCTGTCATTATTTCTTCAAACAGGTTTTCTATTCATTGCTCAGTTTCCCCTCCTTCTGGGACCCCTATTATGCAGATGTTGTGTTGTTTCATGTTGTCCCAAAGCTCCCTTAGGTTCTCCTCCTTTTTAGGTTTTTTTTTTCCCCCCCAGTTGCTGCTCTGCTTGGGTATTTTTTCCTACCTTGTCTTCTAGCTCACTGATCCAGTCCTCCACTTCTTCTAGTCTACTGTTGATGCTTTCTATTGTGTTCTTTATTGCAGCTATAGCATTCTTCATTTCTTCTTAGTTCTTCTTCATTTCCTCTTGTTTCTTAAACATGTTGTTGAATTTGTCTTCCATCCTTTTCAGCATCTTTATGACTATTGCTCTGAATTCTTTCTCTGACAAATTGCTTGCCTCCATTTTGTTTACTTCCTTTTCTGGTGATTCCTCCATTTCTTTCTTATGGGGGCTGTTTCTTTATCTCCCCATTTTCACTTTTCTCAGGCTGTCTGGTTATGTGTCCCACTCTTTACCACATGGATTAAAAGGTACAAAATACAACTTGACAAGGCACAACACAGAGGGCACAAAACACGAATATATTCATGATACCAATAACCCCAAATAAAGGTGACCACCAGAGAAAAGAGAATTAGGGGAGAGAAAAGAGTGCAAAAATGATATTGAGAAAAGGTAAAAAGGTAAGAGAGAAAAGAAACAGAAGAAAAAAGAAAGGGAAAAATATATGTATATAGGAAAAAAACTCCAAAAAACCAACAACTAATCCAAAAAATGCAAGCAACAAACACCCAGAAAAGAAGCAGAGAAGCTGAATTGGAAGAGGCAGAACTTATTTCCAGAAGGTAAGGTAAAGGAATTGAATGAATGGGGAAATGGCCATAATTCAGTATAGAGGAGGTAGAAAGAGAATGAATGTATAAGAAGAAAAAAAAACACAAAATACTCAAAAATATAGTAGAAATAATAATTAAAATTAATTAAAAATATATTAAAAGATATACTATATATAAAATAAAAAATATAATTTTTCCCTTTTTTAAAATCTATCTATCCATGTATTCATCTATTTTTGGAAAAGGAGACTAGAGAGCACATAGGCCTTAGTTGGTGATTGAAACTAATTAATCTATTAGTAGAAGAATAGAACAAGCGAGGAGAAGAACAAAAGCATAAAATAAAAAAACCCAAAAAAACCCCACACTAACAAACAATCAAACAAACAAATATCAAGAATGAAAAAAAAAAACTGGCTATCAAAGAAATAGAAAAGAGAAGTGTGCTTGGACTTGGAGCAGGGGAGAGGAAATTAGGTATATGAGTAGGCTAACAGAGACTACTTTAATAGTAATGCGTCAATAAAGCAAATAAAGAAGGTCAATTTTTAACAAGGAGTAAAAAGAAAGATAGAGAAAAACTAAATTTGAAACAAGAGAAGAGAAACAGGATGAGAAAGGGAAAATTGAGGAAGAAAGTGTTGGCATAAAAGAAAAAAATAAGATAGAGTAAAATAATGATAAAAAAAGAAAAAGAAAACTAGAATGCATAACACTAATGAAAAAAATAAAAAAAGAAAGGTAAAAAAATAATAAATAAAAATAATAATAAAAAAATAAAAAACTGAAAATAATTTTAGTTTCTTAAGTAAAAGATAAAAATAAAAAATGAAGTAGTGAAGTTCATTTGCTTCAGCTGAGTATTTAATGTCCCATGGGGGTTGGTTTAAGACCCCTCTCTACTGTTTCACCTGCCAGGTCTTAGTTTCCTGTCAGGTAGTCAGCACAGTGTTTAAGTTCCCAGTGATCCACCACTCCTCTGGGTCATAAGCCACAACCTTGGTTTCAATCAGGCGGGATCAATCTGCCCACTTTGTTTTTCTGCCTGCTTTCAGTCATATTTACACAAGTGTCTATTTCTGACACAGCCCCTAGGTGGTGGTGTTTCTGTATTAGTTTCCAGGACTAAATGACCCCTTAACACAGTCCCCCAGGGCTCCCTGGGGGTATTTAGAATTTTACTTTCCCTGCCGCACCCAAGACTGGGTGCAGCAGCACTGCTAGGAGGAGCTTGGTCTTCAGGAGAAAAATGTCTGTTCAGGGCAGGAGGGACGGACTGCCCCAGAGCTGGCTTCCTGATAATCTCTCCCTATTCTGCTCCCCAGTTTCCACCAAAACCACCTTCCCCTGCACTGCAGCCTCAGTAAGTGTTTATAATTGAAAGATCCTATGCACTGGGTTTAGCAAGTAAAAGCATGAAAATTATAAAGACAGAGCAACTGCACCACCTCGCATCATCTTTCTCTTCCCGGCACTGTGTAGCCAGTGTAGAACTTCAGGCTGCCTTTCTGGGCACAGCCTCCTATGGCTATGGACTTAGATCTAGAGTCCCCTGCTTCCAGCAGCCCTGTGGACCCCCTTCCACATTTGAGAGCTACACTGACTGCAAGGGACGTGGATTTGTTACAGCACAGTCTCCCTCTGAGACTCTAATCCTGGCAGTGTGCGTTTCTCCCTCCAGGCCAGATCCCAGATTCCACCTCTTTCCAGGCAATCTCTGACCTTTCCATCCATGCATTGCCTCACCAGCTGTGTTTAATTTGCCAATTCCAGGCAGATGTTATTCAATTCAGCTGTTTCTTCTATCTACTCTGTGAGAAGGCACAGGACTCATCTGCTTATTCAGCCACCACCTTGTCTCCCCCTGGACAAAGTTTTTAGGTGCCTGCAGCTGGGGAGGCTGGAGTCTCGGTATTCATGGATTCTCAGCCGAGGCAGCTGGTTCCTGGGTGTTGTGGCTGTAGGGTCCTGGGTGGTATCTGAGGTCTCCCCAGGTGAAGGTAAGGCTGGGTTTCTGATCACAGCCACTCTCCCCTTCAAGAAGGTGTGGTCTCTGGGGTAGAGATGACCTCCCTGGGAGAGATTTCAGCGGTAGTAGATGCTGCCCGGCCAGGGGAGCCTGGTCCAACAGTTCCTGACAGTCCTGTGGAATATAACTCCTTAAGTATATTTTTATTGCCATTGAATCAACAGTCTTTACACTTTTTATATATACATAAAAATTAAGAAACATGAAAATATTTTCCCCTCACTTTATTCTGGCCTTCAGGTCTTCATGGTTTTTAATAAGAAATCCTCAGTCATTTATGTATTTGTTTCCCTATAAGTAATATGTGAATTTTCTCTAGCAGCTATCAAGCATTTTCATAGACTTTAGTTTTCAATAGTTTCATTATCATGTGGCTGATATTGGTTAGTTTGAGTTTTACCTGTTTGGGATGTTCTCAGCTTCTTAAATCTGTAACTGTATGTCTTTATATTTAGAAGCTTTCAACTATATTTCTTCAAAATTTTTTTCCTTTTCCACACTTGGTCTCCTTTTCTTCTAGAAGCCTTAAGCTATAAATATTAAACTTTTTTAGTTTTTTCCATTGGTGTCTAAGGCTCTGTAAATTTTTGCCATGCTTTTTTTGAAGTATTATTATTTTTCCCTCTTTTGTTTGTTGTCAAACTTCAATGATATTTCCCCCCAGTATGTTCATTATGCTAATTGAGCTCACCCAGTGAATTTCTTATTGTGGTTATTGTATATTGCAGTTCAAATATTTCAATTTTATTTATCTTTATACATTTTATTTTACTGCTTTAAACTGTCTATTTTCACTTTCCTTACTTCTTGGAGAATGGATGCCATAGCTGCTTTAATGTTTTTATCTATAGCATCAACATGTGCATTATTTTGGATTTTAATTTTGTTGATTTCATTTTACTTTTTATTTATTTTAGTATATTATCTTGTGTAAGACTTTTCTGAGTCTCCCTGTGCTCAGTAAGTTTGGATTGTATCCTAGACTTTTTGAGAATTATGCCATAAGTATCTTGTTCTTGTTTGAATCCTAACATAAAATGCTGTTTTTTATTTGTTTATATGTTTTATATATACAATACACTTTGTTGGCTTTGGCCTTCTCTGAGGGCTGAATTTCATTATGGACCTCAGTTTTTATTACCACTTTACTGAGGTACAATTGACACAAAAATGCTATACAAATTTAATATATACAACTTTATGAGTTTGGAGATTAGCAAATGCTTATGAAACTATCACCACAATCTCTGCCAAACCCATATCCATGACCTTCATAAGTCTCCTCCTGCCCTCTGTGTGTGTGTGTGTGTGTGTGTGAGATAAGAGCCCTTAATATAGGTTCCACTCTCTTAGCAAAATTTTAAGAGTATAATACATTACTATTAACTATAGGCACTATAGTATATGGAATATCTCAAGGACTTATTTATCTTGTATAAGTGTAACTTTGTAGCTTTAAAAAAACCTCTTAGTGCCATTTGGACCTGTCTCACATACACACCACTTAGTGGGAAGTCTGTTCCTGGATGATGGTGAATTTTTTTTGTGTTCTGTTATCAGGAGGGGAGCAGGCCTCATCTCCCCCTGTTACTGCTTGGGGTGGAGTTCTTATGATGTCCTGAGAAAAGCAGTTTTCTGGGACTCACCTGGGAGGATGTGATATGATAGAAAGCTTTATTTCCTTGGAGTTACTCCCTTGGGTTTCCAAAGTCCCATTTTCCTTAGTCCAGTCATGGAAGAAGTGTAGTTGGGGTTTCAGTAGAGCTAAAATCAGAGCCAGTGTCCAGAGTTTCCTTTATGTTGGAGCAGAGTCCAGTTCAGCACCAGTCTAGCAGTAATCCATTAGTCCATTGTGTGTGGGGTCCCCATGGCTATGGGCCATATGGGTAAATGCAAGAAAGCCAAGGGAGTTCACGCCAAGCAAAAAGGGTCCCAAGAGTTCTGAAAGCACAAGAGCACAAGAGAGCAGGCTCCTTTGTTCAGGGGATTATGTGTTCCAAATCTTCCTGTGCTTGTAGTGGCCATGCTTATTCTGGCCAACCATCTCTGCTCCCAGGTGTGATTGACAAGCAACTACTTTTCCTATGTCACCCCAATTTTATTGGTCATGCATCTATCTTCCCTATGTGGTTCCCTCCCCCAGTGTTTAGCAGGGAACATGCCAATAATATCTGGCCTTTTTTTTGTTCCTTTCCTGTTATTAATAACTAGTTCATTATGATGCTATCAGTTCAGTTTTAAAAATCATTGATATTCTGTTTAGGGAAAGATCTATGTAAATGCATCTTGGGGCTGAACCCAGGAAATGAAAACAATTTTAAGAAATTTCGTTTTGGGGTTTCTTCTTCTCTGCCATTGCCCTCATTCTTTCTGCTTTGCTAGGGCTTCATTTCACAAACTTGCCTGCTCCTCCACACACTCTCTGTGACTGAGTCCACATCTAGAGCCAGCTATCAGGATAAAGAGCAAAGATGAGCAATGGGCAACTCGTGGTCTTGGGACTATGGATCCTGTGGTGGGAGAGAAAGGTTCCCATCCCTCTGTGTTTAAGGCCACCACTGCAGTTCCCGTTTCACTGGCACCAGCATCACACAGCAGTCACTGCTGGCTGAGATGAGAGAGAACAACAACAAACATACACACAAAATAAACAAACAAGCAAACAAACAAAAGAAAAACAAAGGAAGACAAATAGAAATCTAACCCACTGTGTCCGACTCTGTGACTCTGTGTTTTTCTCTTTTTTTGTTTACTGGAAAATGAACACTTCCCTTGGAGTCTTTTCTTTCTGCGCACTTCTGGGTTTGGGGTTGTCATTCAGTCTCAGCGAAATAATACCAAAGGCAAAAAATAAACAAAATGGCAATTTTACCACTGGTTCGGTGGAATTACAAAGTCTAGTCTTCTGTAATCAGCCTACCAACATATAAATACTTTGATGAAAATATTTTGTCTGATCATAACACCAAGGAAAGTTGTGATTCATGTAAGTAATTTCAAATTCTTAACTTTATAGATATAGTGACTTTTCTAAGTGATCTAATTATTTAGCTTCAGTTGGTATTAGAAAGCTTCGATTAAAAGAATTTGACCTTTCATGTATTATTGGAGAAATGTGTGGATTGTTTGTCTCCATTGCTAGTGGGAGTGGAGTTCTTGGGGTACCACTAGAATAAGCATTTTTGGAGGCCCCCACAGGAGGATGAGATGTGGTAGAAAGCTTTACTTTCATGTAATTACATTCCTTCAGGCAAGCTAGAAGCTTTACTGACCAAAGTTTCCTTTCTTTGGTGGAGTGGGATCCAGTAGAGCACCGGGCTAGGTGAAGTCCAATAGTCCATTGTATGGAGTCCACATGTCCATGAGCCATGTGGACAAATGCAGAAGCATGAGGGCCCCGCAAGCCAGGGTCATGCGTCTATGATAATAACTAAGTTCATTATGATGCTATCAGTTCAGTTTTAAATAATAATAACTAGTTCATTATGATGCTATTCTCAACCAAGAGGAGCCAAGAAAGCAAACTTCTTTGTTTAGGGCAGTGATTGGCAAACTGCGGCTCACGAGCCACATGCGGCTCTTTGGCCCCTTGAGTGTGGCTCTTCCACAAAATACCACGGCCTGGGCGAGTCTATTTTGAAGAAGTGATGTTAGAAGAAGTTTAAGTTTAAAAAATTTGGCTCTCAAAAGAAATTTCAATCGTTGTACTGTTGATATTTTGCTCTGTTGACTAATGAGTTTGCCGACCACTGCTTTAGGGGATTAAATCTTCCAAATCTTCCCATGCTTGCAGTGGCCACAACTCTTCTGGCCAATGACCTGTTTCCAGGTGTGACTGACAGACAAGTACCTTCCCTATGTCACCCAGACTTTATTGGGCATGCGTCTATTCTCTCCCTTTCTCTTCCCTTCCCCCAGCGATCTGTGGGAAATAGAATGGTGGCTTCCTGACCAAGCTGCACAAGTGGCATGCCTTTGCTCCTTCTCTATTATTCATAACTAGGTTGATTACAATGGTATCACTTGTACAATGTATACATGATTCATAGCTGAATTTCTGTCTTCTTTATACTCACAGTCTTTTTAAAAATTTGTCTTTACCTCTTTTAGTTAAACAATATTTATCTTATTATATTATCTATATGTTTTTTAAGCTTGTTTAAAAAAACAGAATAAAGATAATTTTTTTTTTTTTACCACGTTGTGGCAGGCATAGAACACTGCTGCTCAGATCCCTCCTAAAGCCTGACTAGCTACATATGAGGGATGTGATTAGCTGACAACTTCCACCTGTGAGCTCCCACCTTATATTTGAGTTAATTCTATTTACTTCTTAGGGAAATACCCAACCAGGCTGTGGTACAAGAGCCTGAACAATTTAGTCAAGTGAGAAGCAATGTTAACAGAAAAAGAAAATGTATCTGCAGTAGCTAATATATTTAAAATTCCGGGAGCAGATAAAAGAAAACTAATAGAAGAGCACTAGTTAATTATTAATGAAATTTTCCCTGAGTTGAAAAGACTAAATCTAAAATTGGAAGAGTCAGAGAATTCAGAATGAATTGATCAGAAAGAAAATAAAAGCAAAACCAAATGAAACACTAACCCTAGCATATCCTGGTAAAATTAATGAAATCTAATCACAAAGAGAAAAAATAGCTACATGCTTTCAGGCATAACAAACTTGTTAGTAACTTGTATATAATATTTGCCTGGCATTTTAAGTTTGACAATTATTAAGTAATATTCAGATATGACTGAGAGGAAATGATTGCACCCAATTTACCCAATATCTCACAAAGGTAACTATGGTCAAGAGGAAAGAAAAATCAACACAGATATGCAAGAATTTGGAGATATCACACAAACACATCTGAGGAAAACACTCGAAAAATAATTTTAATCAGAAAGATTAAAGAGAAAAGCAAAGTATAGGAAATAAATGACAAACATAAATGGAGGCCTATATTAAATAGTTATATCTAATAACATTTCATATCTAACATATATGTAGATAGATTTAATTCTCCTATAATGCACTCTCAGATTGGGTTAGTGCAAAACAAATCAACTAAATGTTGTTTCCAAAACAATGACATATTTAGACCAAGAGATAAAGTAAAGTTTGATAATTTTCAATAGAAATACAGAGAAAAACAAAATGAGCACAAATATAGAAATATTCATATTAGATACTAAAAATTGAAAACAAAGACCTAGTAGAACACCATTAAGAAGATATAGGTATCATAAACATGTCCTTAATTGATTCCACAGTAAAAAAATTAACATCATCATAGAGAGATAGAAGATGAAGAGAAATTAGGAGAGAGGGAAAAAAGGGTAGAAAAAAAGAAAAGAAAATGAGAAAATTAACTTTTTCAAACAGATAATATACATACATTATAGAAATATGTACTAGTATACTAGTAAACTATTAGTAAAACCTCTCAACTTTTTGCCATAAGAAAATTAGAATGTTAAGATTTTATTGTCTATACAGGTTATTTCTTATTATCATATGAAATAAAGTTATTCATGATAACTAAAAAGTGTGTCAATAAACATCTTAACTACTTTTGGGAAAATATACTTTGACTCTAGAATCAAAGAATATAATTAAACTAATACAATTCAAACTACTGAGGAATCAATGAAAATAAATACACATACTAATACATATGAAATGGAGTAAATGTTTTAAGATAGGGAGTTTATGGCTATAATTCATTAAAGAAGAAAGAAGTTGCAAAGAATGAAAAATTATCTTTTGAATTTAACCAACAAAACAACAATATAAAGATATTAATTGTGTTTTAGTAACACATAATATTGATAAGCTCTCATCAATTTAAGAAAAAAAATTAAAATGTAAGCAATATTAGAAGGATAGATTAAGCTCTTTTATTTATTTGTTTTTAAAATATATTTTTAATGACTTCAGAGAGGAAGAGAGATAGAAACATCATTGAAGAGAGAGAATCATTGATCAGTTGCCTCCTGTATGACTCACACTGGAGATCAAGCTCACAACCCAGGCATGTTCCCTGACCAGTAATCAAACCGTGACCTCGTGGTGCACAGGTTTACGTTCAACCACTGAGCCATGCCAGCTGGACAGATTAAACTCTTTTAAAGAAAATACTACATGTGAATTTATAAAAAAAATAAATGTTTGATTGCCTAGAGCCATGAAATCATCAAAACTGATCCAAGTAGAGGTAAAAATTTGACTGATTATATTAAAAAAGATTAAGATGGTTAATTAATTTATATTGATAATTTGTAGTTGGATAATGCAGAATTTTACCTAACTTTTTAAAAAATAGTTCAATAATATTTAAATTATCATAATCCATAGAAAAACAAAGCAAATCAAAGCCATACAAGTCTGAAACACACCAAATGATGGAAGGTCATGAAGTAATAAGCTCATGTTATTGGTGGCAGTTTAAAATGGTACATCCATTTTGGAAAAATATCTAGGAATCTATCCTATCTAATAATAGACAAATATTCAAATTGACCCTACCTCCGACACACCCACAAGCCACACCCACAAGCCATGCCCACCATCCAATCAGAGCAAGTATGCAAATTAACCCAAACCAAGATGACTACAGCCACAGAGAGCAAGGTTTTCTAGGTAACAGAGGAAGCCAAGCTTTCCGCCTGCCCTTGCCAGGCCTAAGCCTCCACTCAAGCTACAAAGTTTCAATTATAGAAGGTAAACAAATTCAAACAAATGGCGGCAGAATGGAGCTTGAGAGAGCAGGCCAGGGTTGCCGCCGGCAACAGGGGAAGCAAAGCTTTCCGCACACCCTGGCCGGGCCCACCTGCTTAAGGCAACAAAGTTTCAATTATAACCCCAACACAAATGGCTGCCGGCCACGGAGGGAGCCTCAGGCTTGGCTCCGCTCCAGGCTACAAAGTTTCAATTGTAGAAGGAAAATAAATTCCAGATACCAGGGCCTCTGCTTGGGTTGCCAGGGGGCGTGGTTGGCCTGCAAACCACCACAGGCCCCTCGCTCAGGCCACCCAACACCCCAAGGGAACCCCCACCTGATCTGGGATGACCTTCAGGGCAAACCAGCTGGCCCCCACCCCTGTACCAGGCCTCTATCCTATCTAATAAAAGAGTAATATGCAGATTGATCATCACTGCAGCACACAATATAGCTGCCCCCATGTGGTCAAAGATCCTGCCCCCATATGGACACAAGATGGCCACCACAAGATGGCCAGCAGGGGAGGGCAGTTGGGAGGCACCCGGCCTGCAAGGGAGGGCAGTTGAGAGGGACCAAGCCTGCAAGGGAGGGCAGTTGGAGGTGATCAACCCTGCAGGAGAGGGCAGTTAGGGGTGACCAGGCCGGCAGAGGAGGGAAGTTAGGGGCAAACAGGCTGGCAGCAGAGTGGTTAGGGGGTGATCAGGCTGGCAGGCAGAAGTGGTTAGGGGCAATCAGGAAGGCAGGCAGGCAAGCAGTTGGAGCCAGCAGTCCTGGATTGTGAGAGGGATGTCACGTAAACGGGCAGTCGGACATCCCTTGAGGGGTCCCAGATTGGAGAGGGTACAGGCTGGGCTGAGGGACAACCTCCTTCCATGCATGAATTTTGTGCACCGGGCCTCTAGTCTATATATATAAAAAGCCTGTGTTCCTAATGACTGCAACGACCAAATAACCGGTCACCATGAGGTGGCATTGACCACCTCTCAGTCCCTTTCCCCAGCCTGCAGGCTCCCATGGCTGGATGGCCAATGGGGAACCACAGGGAACCGGGCTGGATGGCAGCAGAGCGGGACTGGGTACTGGCAAGCGGGCACAAGGCAGAACTCCTGGTCCCTCCCTCCAGTCGGCAGGCTCTGATTGATCCTCAGTTTCTTTTGAAAGGAATGTAGAGCCTCCACAGTGCAGCCTCCCAGGACACAGACTCACCACTGTGAGAGGCTCCTCTGGAGCACAGACTTCAACAAGGACTTTAGCGCCTGCAGTGCCTCTCAGCCTTCACTGTTGGGAGGTGGCAGGAGAGCATCAGTTTAAAGCACTAACACCCTCCTTGGGGGGAAAAACTGCCACCTCCCTACTCCATAGCTGCTTCTGTGTCTGCAAGAAACTGCACATGCTCCTCCCTGCAGGATGGGCGGGACCAGAGCCTGAGTTGAGTGGTTCCGCAATGGGGGAGGGGCTGAGCCAGGTGGCTGGGCCAGTGCAGGGATAGAGGGAGGGAGGGAGGGCAGGAGCAAGGGGGTAGCCCTGGTTCCCTGCACCTCCTCCCATAGGTATAGCCCTTCTAGGTGTTATGATAAAAGGAGTTGTGTTTTTCTAACTCTGTCCAGGTAAAGGAAAAAAGTGTCTGTTGACTTCCGATCTTACTCTCCCAGCCACCAGTTAATCCCTCTGGATGCATCATATCCAACACCCTAAGGATTCTAGAGGCAGGTTAAACCTTCGTTCCATAGTTGAGGAAACTGACCAATAAACACGGGTCTCATGCCTGAGTGTCAACTCCCATGGGAATCTCTGGGTAATAACTCAGATTGTATATCTAAGGTAAGGTGACCAGATTTTAACATTGGTAAAGCGGGACACCATTGACCGGGAGGGGGGGCGGTTCTTGATTAAAAATTTGGTCTATATGGAGCAACAAAAATTTCCATAGAACGCAAAAATAGTATTGTAATATATTTTTTTAAATTTCAACATAAGTACAATTTACAAATATAATAAATAAAAAATTATGTATAGTATTATTTTATTCTTTGGCATATTTCTCATTTGAGTGAATTTTTTTAGTAGATTGCTGTCATTGTTTAAAAGGTCATGACATTTTTCACAAGAATTTGTTAAATTATATTTCACACATAAAATGGCTTTCAAAGTCTCAACACTTAATTGTGATTTTTCTGATGTCCACACTTTATTTACAGTAGAAAAAACGGGTTCAGTCGCAACATTAGTTCCTGGTAAGGACAGCGCGTATTCCACAATTTTTAGTGCATTATTGTGTGGAACATGGTTTGTTTCAAAATGATGAAATATTTCTAACTATTTGTTTTCTATTGTGATTTTTGCTGATGCCCAAGATTTAACCTTTTCCTTATCAATATATATTTTTTAATAATGATACCTCATTAAAAAGATCATTTTCGGAAATATTACTATATGGGAAATTTTGAGTAATATGATCGAATGATTTTTGCACATCATTCCAATTAAGTTCTTGTTTTAATGTAACCCAATGAAAATGTTCAATATCATTGTAATGCACCGTCCACTCTTCTAAATAATCTATGCAGTTACTATAGAACTTTTTGACGTGATTCATGATATCTGCACGATTTATTGCACCTTGTTCTTCTAGCTGGCTTATACTATTACGGATAGTTAACGGAAGAAAATTATTTTCTAACCGCTCTTGACACTGAAATTTTAAATTATTAACTTCATTTGCTACTTCGATTACCAAAATTTTGTCACCTTCAATAAGTTTTATAGCATTTTGAAAAAGAGCTGCTTGATTGTGTACAAACTCTAGCCAAATTTTTGAAGATTCTTTTTCAAAAAACTCTTCTAAAATTCTAGGACATTTATCCTGTGATAGAAAGTAGGATTTCAAAGGATCGTATATTTTCAAAATTCTTTCGACAGCTGGCAAAAGAGCTAACCAGCGCGTTTTACTGTATCCAAGTATTTTCTGATATCTGACTTCCACAGTTTCACAAAATTCTTTAAGCATTTCAACGCGCACAGTGTATATATAAAATAAGAATATATTTTAATAACAATATTTTCCACATCTACGGGCAACAAGTCAGCAGCTGTCTGAATGGCGTTATGTATTATGTGCGCTGCACAACCAACACCAATAATGTTTTGATTAAGGTTTTTGTTTAATTTATAAAAAATATTATTTGTACCTCTTCTCGCTTTTCCTCCAAAATTTGCATTCGTGCTGTCTGCACAATATGCAATCATTTTATGTTTTAAATTGTTTTTTTCCAAAATATTAATAATGGAACTGAAACTTATTTCAGAAGTTTCGCTGGACAAAGAAACGAAATCTAAAATTCTAATTTTTATTCCAGCTTCCGAATCAAAAAATCTAATAATGGTTGGAAATAACTTTATATCCTTATGATTAGATGTGTCAGAATATATGGATATAAAATTAATTTTTTCTAGATTTTTGTTTAATTCTGAAAATGCATATGGGGAAAGCACATTGCACACAATTGCCTTGTATTTTGTTCTAGCACAGACAAATTTTTTGTTGAATAAATTTTTGACAACTTGTGATGTACAGTCCATAGATCTGAAGGAATGATTGTGATTAATAGCATGAAAAGACATAAGTCCTTCTGCTAATGCTAATTTCTTTTCTTCGTCTCCATAAGTTGTTTTCCGAAAAAATTCCTGTATTTTGGAGGAAGATGCAGCAGTATTTAAATGTCTTTTATGTTTCTGTGTCTCCAAGTGCTTTGAAATATCATTCTTCCCGCCGTGCGAAAT
Source organism: Ia io (assembly GCA_025583905.1). NCBI lineage: Eukaryota > Metazoa > Chordata > Mammalia > Chiroptera > Vespertilionidae > Ia > Ia io. The sequence goes on from JAJQQW010000007.1 coordinate 30,800,013, forward strand.
AGAAAATTCACCATTACATTTCTCACATTTTACCATGTAATTGTTTTTGGTTTTTTTAATAAAAGGAAATTCACTTCTTAGATCATCGTTGAATTTGCATCCTCTTTTCTTAATGATTATGTTAAAAATCTAAAAAAAATAATTTAAAATTATATTATAAATTATTATATACATATTGCTTAAAAACACAGTAAGTAGGTACATAATTACATGAACATATTTTATTGCTAGTTTATAAATTAAATTAATTTGTTATAAAGTAACTATATTTTAAAAATTATTTTAATTTTAATCTTATATTTCTTTCTAAATAATAACAATACTAACTTGTATTATTTTTCCTCTGAATTTGCCGTAATGTAAGTCGTAAGTGTCACTTTCAAGGCCGGCACTAGACTTTTTGCCGCCACTATAAAATATAAATAATACGAGTACTGTCTGTTAAATTCAAGAAAATTTATGTATTTATGAAATAAATAAATAAATTACTTACCTAAATTATCTGAATAGCTGATTTGTAATGACATCACTTGTTTAACTAGCTTGCTAGCACGCAGTACGATGTGTATCGTCTGAGAGACAGTTACAAAATGTTTTCGTCGTTGCCAATCCCAAAAAATGCCATTATTCAGTAAGTCCAAACAATGGTGGTCGAATTCTAACAACTGATCAACAATGCGAACTTTGATAAGCAGTTCTCGATAATCAGTTCTCAACAATTATTTATTATTAAAGTTTAACATTATAAAATTAACAAAAATAATATAAAACTCATATCCTGTCTAAATAGCCACATGGCCACCGAAAACCATATATTCCCTTCCTGTTCTCCTGCCGTTCCCTAGCTTGTCGTGCATTCTTTCCAAAAATCGGGACTTTTTTAAAACGCCGCGGGATGCGGGACAAATTGTTAAAAATCGGGACTGTCCTGCGAAAAGTGGGACGTCTGGTCACCTTAATCTAAGGGTATATTTTCTTCTGTTTTCGTGTTTAATTCAACCCCTAGAAATAGTACAATAAAGAATAAAATGAGTTCAGAGGGCTCAGCATTGTATTCCCAGGGCCTTTGGTTCCACACAAACTGCAGAGCTCAGTTATCCTGAGATGAAAGAAAAGGAAAGAGAAACATGAAAGGTTTCCCAGCTCAGTCACAGAATCTTCTCATAGCCACATACTAAGGACACAACATTAACTTAGGAGTGGAAATGATACAAAGGGAAGAGAAGATGGAGCCATTTCTGTTCAGATTCAAACCAAGTTAATGAGGCAGAAGAAACACTGGACGCCATGGAAGAATAAGATGAAACAGTCCGTTAGGGATTGTCACACCTCCCAGGGACAGCACCTGGGGCTCCAGACATGATGGGAAGAGGGAGGGGGCTGGGTGAGAGGAAGTTCATGGAAAGGCCTGGGAGTAGGAACAAGAGGGTGATACTCAGAAGGTGAGCCCCACCAGGTTGATGTCAAGCCTGCAGGAGGTGGCCAAGTGCCTCCACCTCTGCTGAGGGGTGCATGCGTTTGTCCTGAGAGCTGCAGCTGATGGAGAGGGAGGCTATGGCTCTATATGGACGAGTTGCCAATGAGAGCCTCTCTGCAGCCACAGTACTTGGTGTACTCAACACTGCAGGAGCACAGGATCATGCACACAACGTCACTAAAGAAAAAGCATCCTATTCCCAACTTATTCACAGACTTCTATTTCTGGTATCTATATTCCCAATGTGTCCACAAGTACATTTGGAAAAAGAAAAAAGGTTTCTATGTGATATGACTGCATCTTTAGAAAACCCAAGTGATCACAACCAGAGCTCTTTTAACACCTAATGAGCCAAATACACTGATGAACAAAAATAGACCCAGAGACACAGATGCATGAACAGACTGTGGAACCTCAGAGGGAAGGCGGGGGAGGGTGGGTGGGAAGAGATAAACGAATGGCCTGTGTGCATATATGCATCACCCCTGGACACAGACAATGGGGTGGTGGGGGCCTGGGGGCAGGGGTAGTAGGCTGGAAAAGGTAAATGGGGGAAAAGGGAACCTATGTAAACCTTTCAATAATAAAGATTTAATAAAAAGAGCAAAAAATTAAATAAAAAAGTAAAAGAAAAGAAAAGAAAAGCCAAGAATAACTGCCCTGGCCGGGTGGTTCCGTTGGTTGGAGCTTCATTCTATACATAGAAAGGCTACAGGTTTGAACCTGGGTCGGGGTGTGTGTGGGAGGCCACTGTGCAAGTGGTGCCTGGAGAAGGGAGGCTCCTCAGACCTAAACACAGTCCAGGCCTCACCCATGACCCCAGGCCCATCCTCTGCTGAGTGAGACCGGACCTCCCAGCGTCCTGTTGAGTCCCTGTTCTCTGAGTCATAGGGCTGCTTCCCTATGTTCCTCAGAATGCACTGCTCAGTAACCATCAATACTAATAAAAGGGTAATATGCTAATTAGACCAGAGGTCCCTCCAGACAAAGCCACGGTGATGGTGGCCGAGGCAGAGGTGGTTAAGAGTATCAGGCCGGCAGGGGAGAGCAGTTAGGGGCAACCAGGCTGTCATGGGAGAGCAGTTCGGGGTGACCAGGTTGGCAGACAGAGTGGTTAGGGGCGATCAGACAGGCAAGCAAGTGAGTGGTTAGGAGCCAATGGTCCCAGATTGTGAGAGGGATGTCTGACTGACAGTTTAGGCCCGAGTGGGATCGGATTGGAGAAGGTGCAGGTTAGGCTGAGGGACCCTCCCCCTCTCTCATGCACAAATTTTGTGCACTGGGCCTCTAGTTGCTTATAAAATTAAAACTATATCCATCATATGGCCCTGTGATTCCAATCCTAAGTATTTACTCAAGAAAAATGAAAACATGTGTCTACAAAATACATGTACAAGAATGTTGATAGCAGCTTTATTCATATTAGCTCCAAACTGGAAAAATTCTATATGCCTATCAGTAGGAAGATGAATACATATATTTTGGTTTGTTAATAAAATGGAACACTACATAGAAATAAGAAACTAACTGGTGTATGCAACCCCATGGATTAAACTCAAAATCCTTATGCTGAGTGAAAGAAGCCTTAAGCAGAAGAGGAATATTGTTTGATTCCATTTTTATGACATCAATGAACAAGCAAATCTCATATATGGTTGAAAAAATTAGAATAGTTATTGTTTCCATGCATGTAGGACAAAAGTTGATTGTATAGGGTATTAGAGAAACTCCTGGGATGATGGTAATATTCTACATTTTGGTATCATTATCGTTTATATAGGTACATGCATTTGTCAAAAAATAGCAAAAACACAGTTAATGTTTAGTATTTTTATTTAGAATACAATAGTTCATGTGATTAATATTATTACTTTTTACCCTTAGAATTTTATGAAATATATTAAGACTGTTTCTCCCAAACTTTTATAATTATAGCAATCACTTAGCTTATTTAGTAAAAATATGGATTCCATGTGTCTTTTTACAGAATATTCTGATTCACTGGACCTGGATCGCAATTCATCATTTTTATGTGTCATAGATAATCATTTTAATTTGAAAAATTCTGCTTTAAGAAATACACAACGTTTGCCTCCATGCTATAAGCCAAAATTTCAAGTCTCACTGACCTCTATCAATTATTGCCACAGGAATATATCTTTGCCATTTTTATTTCCTTTATCACTGATATTACAAATTAATTTTCATAATAATGATGTTTATAAAATATGTGGGTTAGTATAGTATTTCTTAAAAACAAACAAACAAACAAACTAGCTTCTCTTCTTAGAAAAAATATGATATTGGAGAAAAATGAACTATGATTTTTAGAAATAGTTTTAAAATCTTTAGGAAGACATTTTTCACATTACTATGCAATTAGAAATAAACTTTGATGTTATTAAATCCAAAATTTGGTAAAATCTACTTAACAATCAGGTGGACTTAATTCATCTGAACATTTTCCTTAACCATAATAAAGAGACACTAGCGCCCTAGCTGGTTTGGCTCAGTGGGTAGAACATCGGACTGAAGGGTTCCCAGTTCGATTCCAGTCAAGGGCACATGCTCAGGTTGATCCCCAGTAGGGGGCGTACAGGAGACAGCCGATCAATGATTCTCTCTCATCATTGATGTTTCTATCTTTCTCTCCCTCTCCTTACCACTCTGAAATTAATAAAGATATATTAAAAAAAATAAAGAGACACTAGCAGTATTTACCTATTAGTTTGACACTACGTGAGAAATTCTGTGAAAGGATCATTTTGCAAACAATGAATGACTCACAAGTATTGTGGGATTGTTTTGGAATTTAGAAAAATACATAATTTTGGATAGTAATGCAATAGAGTTAAACAGAATGTATTTAGAATATAAATATTGTAAGCAGATATGCTTAGTTAGGGCAATCTGACAGGCTTGCCTATAAAGGTTTTACCTTTGCTATTTTTCTTTCACAAGTTTGAGCCATTGTGCGTGTACCTGTGTGTGTGTGTTTGGACATTAATTAGCTCTTTCTTATAGTTTGGATTAGTTCTTTCCTACAGATTACATGTGTTCATTAAATAAGGGAGAGAGAAGAGAATCCATTTGTTAAAATTGTCCACACTGTAATGCATATGCTCTGCTGTTTTTCACATTAACACTCAGCTTGCTTCAACATGTTTTGATTGAACTTACCTCAACCTCAGGCCTGCAAATGCCCTGTGACTTTTCATCCAGACACAAGAAAGCTGGGAGTTGTCAGGAACACCTAGATGTGTGCATGGCTTTTCTAAGTAACATCAAGTGTTTAGGTGGGAGCAGAAGCTCACTTACTTATTATTGTACATCATATACACATAAAAATAATCTTTTGGGATGAAAGACAGAATCGAGTAGGTTATATTTTTTTATTAGAAGGAATTTATTGCTGCTATTAGAATATAAATTTTCTGAATACAGACCTTTTGTAACAACCGTGAAAACAATGTTTCTGGAGCAAATAAAATGTTTCCTTTATATTTAGTTTTTGCTATTCTGATATTTTAAAAAATCTCATTTTGAATTTCTTATATATTTTTTAAATTCTACATCAAAAAGTTATCAGCCCAAAGGTAAAGCTTTCCATAAGACCATATTTATTTGTTCAAAGAAGTAAAATAGCCAGTTGGATATTTTTTATTTATACACCAATTAATCTATTTTCAAAGCATTTTTGAGAAATTAATATGGACTCATTCCAGCATCTTAGTTGAAAAACATTTTTAATAAAGGGAAGATTACAAGGAAATCGATCTGTTTTTATTTCACGTTGGTCCATTACCAATGGATAATTATGTTGACTTTTTTTGGTGCTTTATTTTTATTTTTTTTTTATTTCAGAGAGGAAAGGAAAGAGAGAGAGATAGAAACATCAATGATGATAATCATTGATTGGTTGCCTCCTGCACACCCCCTACTGGGGATCAAACCCACAACCTGGGCATGTGCCACGACCGGGAATCATAACCTGACCTCCTGGTTCATAGGTCAATGCTCAAGCACTGAACTACGCCTAGCCAGGCTTATGTTGACTTTCTATGTTGAGTTTTTCAGTAACTGTTAATGAGAATCACACATGCCCTGAGAAGGCATTGGGATACAATGAAACAAAAACTACTTTTGATGTAAAACAAATCTGTTTTCTAATGTTTTTTCTTTTTTATTGATTTTTAGAGAGGAAGGAAGAAGAAGAAGAGAGAGAAGCATAAATGTGAGAGAGAAACATGGGTCAGTTGCTTCCCAGACATGCCCGAGCGCCCCTACAAGGGGAATGGACCCTCAGCTGGGTATGCACCCTGACCTGGAGTGGAACCTGCAACCTTTTGGTTCATGGGAAGATACTCCAACCAACTGAGACCTCCAGCCAGGGCTAATTTAAAACAAATTATTATCTATACTAATAAAAGGGTAATATGCTCATTAGACCGGATATATTCCGGACATCCTTCTGGACAAAGCCGCAGAGGCTGCAAGGGCCAAGGGCAGGCCGTCAAGGATGCCGGCAGTGGCAGCAGGAGAATGGTGAGGGGGATGGTGCCTTCCCCTGATCACCTGGTTGCCTCCTGCAGAGGGAGGCCAGAGGCAGCAGCAGTGGCTGGGGTTATGGGGGCGCACCTTCCCCTGATCAGCCCGGTCACCTCTGGCTCCCACAGAGGGAGGACAGAGGCAGCAGCAGTGGCGGGGTGATGGGGGCTGCACCTTCCCCTGATAGCCGGGTCACCACCTGCAGAGGGAGGACAGAAGCAGCAGCAACAGCTGGGTGATGGGGGTGGTGCCTTTCCCTGATCAACCGAGTCCCCTCCAGCCGAGGGAGGCCAGACTGTGGCTTAGGCCCGCTCCCTTCCCCTAAGCCATTAGTATGATATCCCCTGAGGGCTCCTGGACTGTGAGGGAGGGCCAGGCCGGGCTGAGGGCCCCCCCCCCGCTACATCCCAGGTGCCTATGGCTAGCCAGAGGTAGAGAAGCCCTGGTCCCGGTTGCCTGTGGCCAGCCAGAGGAGGGAAGCCTGGGTCCCAGGTGTGGGGGCTGAGACAGAGGCAGTTAGGGGTGATCAGGCTGGCAGGGGAGCAGTTAGGGGTGATCAGGGGTCCCGGGTGCCTGCGGCTGGCCCAGGTGAAGTTGCCCAGGAATCTGGGTGCCTGCAGCCAGCCTGGGTGAAACTGGCCCGGGTCCTGAGTGCCTGCAGCCGGGCAGAGGAGGGAAGCCTGGGTCCCAGGTGCAGGGGCCAAGGCAGAGGAGGTTAGGAGTGATCAGGCAGGCAGGCGAGCAGTTAGGGGCCAGTGGTCCCAGATTGCGAGAGGGATGTCCAACTGCCGGTTTAGGCCTGATCCCTGGGTTCGGGTCTAAACCGGAAGTCGGACATCCTCCAAGGGGTCCCGGATTAGAGAGGGTGCAGGCTGGGCTGAGGACCCCCCTCCCCCCTGAGCCTCTAGTATAAGTATATAAATTATATACTTATACTTATCAACCTCTCAATACCTGCTTATTTATCTATGAAATAGTTCTAAACATATATAAAAACTTGAGATTAAAATATTTTTAAAAGGATTAAGTAGTATAAATTGCAACAATGCCTTTTTTAAAAATTTTAAAGAAAAAAACAACAGAGGTGAAAAATCACATACATTTTTAATATTTGCCTTTACCTAATTCCCAAATTTGTCCACACCCTATCTTATTGTTACCTTATCTTTCAGTTGACTACACATACTGACAAGTCAAGTTGAAGAGGTGTTCCAGGTATTTATAGCTATCACAGTCATTCATAATTCAAGAAAGCCCCCTTTGTCATTTTAACTTTCAGGGTTTTCCTATTCTTTGAATCTCTATAAAAGTAATAGGTTAAAGTGATATAATAAAAGCAGAGACCTAACCGGTTTGGCTCAGTGGATAGAGTGTCGGCCTGCAGACTGAAGGGTCCCACGTTCGATTCTGGTCAAGGGCATGTACCTTGGTTGCAGGCACATCCCCAGTAGGGGGTGTGCAGGAGGCAGCTGGTCGATGTTTCTCTCTCATCAATGTTTCTAACTCTCTATCCTTCTCCCTTCCCCTCTGTAAAAAATCAATAAAATATATTACATAAATAAATAAATAAATAAACACAGACAATTCTTTGAGTACCTTTGTGTACATATCATTGAATCTTGGGGATGTAAATACATTTAAGTTATTTAAGGATTTCCTACATTTCTTCTTCCTTGTTTTAGTTTGGCTTACAATCTTTTCTACATTGCTGGGATATATTCAAGTTATCTGATCACACATGATGTATTTTTGTAAATAAATGTAAGCTATTAAATTTTTACATCTTTATGTTATCTTTTGTTGTTAAAATTCATAATCAAGGGGACAAAATAGAGTTGGTATTCTCAATAATTCTGATTCTATAAAGTTTAAAGTACAGAGTTTGTAGAATTTTGAGATTTGCCTCTCCTTTTAATTTAATTGTCTTCTTTTGTTTGTCTTCTCGTTAGCCATGCTGATTATTAATAAGCATTTTTTCCTTCCACAAAAACATTCTGGAACAAATTAAGACTAACTCAAAACTTAAAACAATGAAACAAGTCTCCTTCCAACACCATTTATTCCCCCTACACCAACTTCAACCTCCCCCTAACACCATATTGTTGCCTGTGTCTGAGGTATATTTTTGCGTAATACCTTCAGTCTTTTCACCTAGCTCTCCAATCCACTTTCCCTCAACAGCTGTCAGGTTATTCTCTGTATTTATTAGTCTATTTATATTTTTATATTTTGTTTGTCAGTTCATTTTATCCTTTATTCCACATACAAGTGAAATCATATGGTATCTTTTCTTACTTTGACAGATTTATTTCACTTAGAATAATAATCTCCAGGTCAATCCATGATATCCCAAAAGGTAAGATATTCTTCTTTTTTATGGTCAAGTAATATTGCATTGTATATTGTACAACAACTTTTTGGTCTACTTCTCTTCTGATAGGCAATTAGGCAGCTTTCAAATTTTGGCTATTGTAAATAACATTGAAACAGACATAAGGACCCATATATTCTTTCAAATTACTGTTTCAGGTTTCTTTAGGTATCTATATATATAAAGAGCCAGGGTTGTAACATCCACAATGACTGGAGGCTTGAACTAATGCCCGGCTGTGCGCAAAGCAAGAGAGCAGGCTGAACTGCTGATCTCTCCGAGAGAGAAAGAGGCAGGGCTGATCAGCAGCAGCAGCAGCTGCTAGTGAGGCCCGGATAAAGAAGCAGGGTGATCAGACCCTGCTTCTCTCTCTGTGCTTCACCAGCAGCCAAGCCTCTCTCTCCCCCAGAGGTCAGCAGTTCAGCCCGCTTGCCAGCAGCCTGGGGCGGCTGCTGATCAGCCCCACCTCTATGGTCAGGCCCGGAGATGCTGACTGGCATAGAAACAGACCAATCAGAACCAAATCTGGGTGAATTGCGAGGAACCAATGGCCCAAGGTTTTTATTTTAGGACTATATTCATCTCAATGTAATTTTGAGGTTTGACTATGTGGTTATTTTCTTATCCCCAAAACATTTATTGTGATTTTTAATTTTAATTGAGTATTTTGACAATGTTTTGTTGAAAACCAGTTAACCATATGAGATTATTTTTGAACTTGATCTTCTGTTACATTGATCTTTATGCCAATATCATATGGTCATAATTTCTCTGCCTTTAAAATAAATTGTAATATCAAGTAATGAAAAGATTATAACTTATTCTGGTTTCTCAAGTTTATTTGACTGTGCTATATTCTTTGTATTTATATATCAAGTTTAAAACCAGATTCTCATTCCTTTAGCATGCCTTCTGTAATTTCAATTGGGATTGCATTTAACCTGTACTTTAATTTGCAAAGGGTTGATATCATAATAATATTGAGTGTTATAATCCATAAATATAGTGTTATTTTTATTTAAGTTATCTTAGATTTTACCTTAGTTTATTTGTTTTGTTTTCAGGAAAATATGCACATTTTTACTTTCTCTCTTTTTTTATATCCCTTGGTTGTTACATTCAATTCTATTTCTTAAACACAACTTACATGACACTTTTAAATGCATATCTCAATTTAAAGACCTCTGCCCAAAGTCTAGATTTAATTATGCAAATGCCTACATAAACTCCTTTCAGATAACTTCTAAAGATCTAAATCACAACATGTCTATATTAAACTCCTATTCTTCTAATATCTACCCTTAATCAATAATACCTTGTCTTGTGGTTTCTCAAATAAATAAACTTGGTGCTATCCTTATATTCCTTTCTCTCACACTGAACATACAAGCTATTAAGAAACCCCATTTTCTTGCCTTTAAAATGCACCCAGAATCTGAACACTTCACATTAATGCATTGTTATTATCCTGGGCTGAGCCTCCATTGTCCTTTAATACCCTCTCAATCTTTTTCTATCACCCCTGTTATTTATTTTAGTTTATTTTCAAAAGTGCAGAAATAGTAATCCTATTGAACCACAGGTAGATTATTAATTTCTTCTACTAATTTTTTTCAGAATAACAAAAACATCTTTATCTGCATTTACCAGACCCTATATAACCTGGCTCCATTTTTTTGTTTGTTTTTTTGTTTTGTTTTTAAGATTTCTTTTTCCACTCCTCTCTCTACTTAATATTCTGCTTCAGTCACTCCAGTCTCCTTATTTTTCCTCAAATATACCAAGCACATTTTTGTTTTAGGGTTTTTGCTTCACTGTTCCCTCTGCCTGGTATGCTCTACTTATCCATATGGCTATATGCCTACATTCTGCAAGTCTTTGTATAAATCTCATCTATTCAAAGATTACCCTGACCATCCTATTTAATATTACACTCCAAGTATCTCCCATTACTACTACTCAGAATTCCTGATTTCCTTTGTTTTCTTTCACCTTTTCTCTTTTCCAGTCTTAATCATTAATGAAACATAAAATTTATATTAGTTGTTTATTATCAGATTCTCCCAGTAAAATAAAAATTATTTCATTACAGGTACAATATAATCTTTTTTAACCAATATATCATTAAAAAATGCCTGGCAATTGTGTAGTGAGTTCTAATGAAATGTTGATTGAATGAATAAGCATAAATATTATAGTTTATCTTTATTTGATTATTGCTTATATTTTTATGAGATCAATTCTTCTTGGGTCAGGTATTTCCATGAGGTTGATACAGAGTTAGGCCAAGGTCTTCTTTGAAGGAAGAAGGAATTGTTTATATAATAATTTGTATATATTATGTATATATGTAAGTTAATTCCTAGTCCTGTAACTGAGGCCTATATTCACAATTTAGAGGACTTTTTCTCTCTTCTATCCTGATTACTTTCTCCATCTTGCATAACTTGGATTTTCTAAACGATTCTTAATTTATAACCCCACATTTCATTCCAAATTGCATCCAGAGATGCTCTACCAGCCTACTTGGTTTTATTTTATTTCCCAAATTGAATATTGTTTTACAACTTACTTGAGAAAAAAATCAATGCAATCCTATATAATAAAGATGTAATATGCAAATTGACCCTCACACCCTCACAAGATGGCTGCTTATGACCAGACAGTCAGGGGGTTAGTGAGGGACGACCAAGTAACTGAACAAGCAGGCTGCATGGGGTGACCAGGCTGGTGGGGGGTTAGTTAGGGGTGACCAGGCTGGCGGAGGGGGCAGTTGGGGGCAACCAGGCCAGCAGGGGGTGCAGTTGGGGATTACCAGGCTGGCAGGGGGGCAGTTGAGGGCGATTAGGCTGGCAGGGGGGGCAGTGAGGGGTGACTAGGCCAGCGGGGGGGTGCAGTTGGGGGTGACCAAGCCGGCAGGGGGGGCAGTTAGGGGTGACCAGGCCGGCAGGGGGGATAGTAAGAGGTGACCAGGCCGGCGGGGGGCAGTTAGGGGCGACCAGGCCGGTGGGGTGGGGGGGGCAGTTACGGGCGACCAGGCTGGCAGGCAGGTGAGTGATTAGGAGCCAGTGGTCCAGAATTGTGAGAGGGATGTCCAACTGCCGGGGATTGTGCCTATATGTCCAACTCCCTGGATTGGGCCTATACCGGCAGTCAGACATACCCCAAGGGGTCCCGGATTGGGAAGGGTGCAGGCTGGGCTGAGGGGACCCCCCATGCACGAAATTCATGCACCAGGCCTCTAGTAATAATAATAATAGCTAACATTCCAAAGCATTGATAGTAATAATAATATCTAATATTTTAATAATCTTTACTAAGTATCTTGCCTAGTTCCAAGTGATATACCTGTTATGTCCATGCACACAGATATAGTAGCATTTAATTTTCTCAATGAAACTATGAAATAAGTAATACATTCATGTCCATTTTAAATTGAGTCTAAGATAAAATATTTTAGGTAAATTTGCTGAAGTTTCAAAATTTTTATGTTACAGATGGTATTTGTAATCCAGATGTAATGATTTAGAATCCATGTTCTTGAATGTCATTCAGAGATATGTCCTCTGCCTTCTTTTTATTAGATGCACATCTTTAAATGTTCCTTCTTTCAATAATAAAAACAGAACAAGGAAATTGATTTTATTCAGGCTATTGCAAGGGAGAGAGCACCCAAGATTTGAAGACAAGAGTGTAGGATGGTATCGCCTTATCTATATGCTAGAGGCCCAATGCACTAAATTTGTGCAAGGGGCTCGGTCCTCACAGCCCCAGCTGCCTCTGCATGCCCTTGCAGGCCCGGCTTTGTCCAGAAGGTCGTCCGGACAGTCATTGTGCTGTTCGGTCTAATTAGCATATTAGCTCTTTATTATATAGGATATAAAAGGCTAAGTGACTGACGGTCCGTCCAGCCGTCAAACCGACCGACTGACTGGACTGTACATATGCTGCGCAATTTAAAAATAAATTTTGATTCACCCATGTGTAATACATATGAAGTTCTCAGAGGGGACTTTTGACAATGTCTCAGTGTTGTGCCACATGCTATGCAATCAGCCATAGTAAAAATGAGTTTAAAGTACTGTAGTGTTTGGGGATGTTTCAGACAGTTGTCTTAAAACAAATATGAGGTCAGAGGATTCTGCTTATAGTGAATGGTTAGCAATACTTGGAGATGGCAGACTTGATAGCAGGTTTCATTTAGGAATGGATATTATTGAAATCCCCCATGAAATGATTTGTAATGGATCTATTGTTGAAGATACCTTTGAAATAGTATATCTATAGATACTATTAAAAATATATCTAAACGTGCAATTCTTTGTCCTAAAAATGTTCATAAATTAAAGGAAGAAATTTTGAATATACTCGATGGAGATTTTCACACCTATTTGAGTGACGATTCCATCGATTCAACAGATGATGCTGAAAAGGAAAATTTTCCCATCAAATTTCTTAATAGTATTACTCCTTTGGGAATGCTGTGTCATAAATTAAAATTGAAAGTAGGTGCAATCATCATGATATTGAGAAATCTTAGTAGGAAATGGGGTCTTTGTAATAGTACCAGATTTATTATCAAAAGATTGCGACCTAACATAATCGAAGCTGAAGTTATTAATAGGATCTGAGGAAGGAGAGGTTGTTCTGATTCCAAGAATTGATTTATCCCCATCTGACACTGGCCTCCCATTTAAATTAATTCTAAGACAGTTTCCTGTGATGCCAACATTTGCAATGACTATTAATAAATCACAAGGACAAACTCTAGACAGAGTAGGAATATTCCTACTTGAACCTGTTTTTGGACATGGTCAGTTATATGTTGCTTTCTCTTGAGTTCAAAGAGCGTGTGACATTAAAATTAAAGTTGAAAATACTTCATCACAAGGGAAATTAGTCAAGCACTCTGAAAGTGTTTTTACTCTTAATGTGGTATACAGGGAGATATTAGAATAAGTTTAATCAATTTGTCAGTCATTGTTTTTATCAATGGTGTTTTTATATCATGTTTTTGTTGTCTTTATATCATGTTTTTATTGTTTTTATCATGTCTTTGCTGTTGTCATATCATGTTGTTGTTATTTATTAATCAATTTATCAATCATTGTTTTTATCAATGTTGTTTTATATCATGTTTTTGTTATTTTTATATAATATCTTTGTTGGTTTTATATCATGTTGTTATTGTTTATTTAATCAATTTATATATTATTTTCATATACATTTTACTAATTTTCTTTTATCTCTGAAACTTCTATTATAGAGAAAGGGAGAATAGCTATATTAAAATATTTTATATTTTAATTTTATAATACTATATTATATATGCTATTTTGATGTAATTTTTTGCAGTAGCGTAATTACCACACAAAACTTTCTTCTAATTAATTTCCTTTCAATGTGCATAAATCCATGCATTGGCCCACTAGTACTTTTATAAGAAACAATAGACGAGTAATAGTTGGAATGATTTAGAGTCAGAATTGATTTTGCAATCAGGGAATGTCTCAGTCAGTCAGCAAAACAAGAAATATTTATCTCTGTATCTAGTTATTTTAGAGAACAAACAGTTCAGCTAATCATTCATAAGGAAAAATATGGGAAGTTGAAGGGTATGTTTCTGGCCTTGTTAGGTTCACACAAAATGTCAAAGATCTGTGTTTAGCCTTTTCATAGGTAAACAAAGAAGTTATATCTCAGTCTTTTGGGAGTCTGTATAACTTATGAAAACGAGTGGACAACAAGTCTAAATAAATCATATGGGGAAGTATTGCTCTTTGTGATAGGCCATACTCTAGGATACAAAGGAGTGGAGGAGATGTATTAACCATTGCTGTTTCTAGGATTTGGGTAAAGTTAAACATTGTCATCTCTTAGGGACTTTCCATATCTCTACTTAACCTTTATTTTATTTGGCTAGTTTTTCTTATGTAATGTGGTTTGGGATTACAGATGTCTCCTAATATTTTTAAAACACTCTGGAGGAGAAGGCAGAAAAAAATTTTATTGTGCTACTTAAAACTGAAAGTTCTAAAAATAAATATTAGATACAAGACCACAAAAGAGATATGTAAGACAATGAAAGCATTTCCATATCACATGTGTTACGTATTTATATTCATATATATATATATATATATATATATATATATATTTTTTTTTTTTTTTTCTTCTTCTTTGGCACTTCTTTTTTATTTCCTGGAAACTTGTTCTTATCATTGTTCATGTAGACATTTTATTATCAAATCAGTTATAAGAATTCCACTTTATTTCCTAGCAAAAATTCCATTATGCAGACATCTTTACTATTCTGCTAAATTTTATAGAATCAGAACTAAGAAAATATTGCCAAATAATTTTAAGGGAATTTTATTATTAGAGCAAAAGTTATTTAAAGTATTAATAAAAATTTGGGGTACTTAATTTGTTTTCCAAAACACACAATGTAATTTTAAGTAAGGACCGAAAGACAGGCTTATATGAATTGACTGTTTATTTGATTATTATTATATAACATTGCAAATATATTAAATATGATGTTAATATTGCTTTTTATTACTTAGAAAAAATTTTGGCTTTTTTATACAATAGGTCATTATTGAAATTCACCATTTACATACTTAACTCATTATCTGCACGCTGCCAAGTGTATGGATGATCTTGTAACCAAAAAAGAAAGGAACACCTGAAGATAATAATTATAATCTTGCAAAAGAAAGATAAAGATTCCCTTGACCATTTACCTCCCTAGAACTGAGTGAAGGTGTTTGAATTTTTCTGAAACTAATAATCATGGTATTAAAGTTTTAATCAAATAAATGTGATTCTATTTGAGATTGTATTTTATGTACCATAAGTGAGCAATAAACATGAGAACTTTTATATATCTAACCATGCATTTCAGCTCCAAAAAGGACTTATGTTGAGACAAAAAAAATAATGCATTTACATAGTGAAGCAATATAAGAAAAATGGTATTATGTAATTACATCAAAATGAGGTTTATATTTTCCCACTTTGGGGGAATGGATTGTGGCAGTTGACCATAATTTATTTGCAATAACAAATGGTCACTAGTTAAAGTTACAATAAAATATCAGTCTCAAATATTCAAAGTGAATATTACCCAGAGAATGTGGGGATATCACAATTATAATTGGCCTAGTTAATATTTAAATGGTGTTTCAAATTTCAGTGCCTCAAACTTAATAGAAATAAAACATTGGAGACAGTACAGTGGAAAGGAAAAGAGATGATTAAACAGCTAGAAAATCAGAATAACATGTAAAACCTAGAAAGTGATATTTTCGTGACTTGAATAAAACACATCTAATGAAGATATCTAATAATAGAACTGTATGTTGTATGTGAGTGAGCTCCTATATTAGTAGATGAACAACTGTTCTCCTCTTGCACCAGGGCAGAACCAAAAAATTGAACTAAATTGCAACAGTAATGATTTAGGCTAAAAGTTAGAAAATGCAGGCGATAACCTGCTAACCATTGACCTCAAGTTTATATCACTCTGCAAATAATTTCAAAGTGCATGGCCTTTTTTAATGATGATGTATAGTTAATTAGTAATTTAGTCTTTCTAAATCTTAGTTTCCTCATCTATGAAAAAATTAAAGAATCATGTACATTTTCATCACAATTTATTAATGGTCTTCTTTCACCAGCACTATCTTATTTTTTATCACCACAACAACTCGATGAGTTAGATGTGGCAAGAATCTATATGCTGTTCTATGGTACAGGACACAGACTCAGAGTCCCAAGGGTTCTCAGGGATGTCAACCAAGATCCCAAGACTCTTGGAGTACTTGTGCTTCCCCTTCACCATGCTCAATTGTATTGGACTTCTTAATCTACAATTTACTTTTATTATTACACTAGAGGCCCAGTGTCGTGCACAGGGGAGGGGGGGTGTGTCCCTCAGCCCAGCCTGCACCCTCTCCAATCTGGGAGTCCTTAAGGGACGTCTGGTGCGATCGGGCCTAAATGGGCAGTTGGACATCCCTCTCACAATCCAGGACTGCTGGCTCCCAACCACTCGCCTGTCTGCCTGCCTGATTGCCCCTAACCGCTTCTACCTGCCAGCCTGATCACCCCCTAACCACTCCCCTGCCAGCCTGACTGACGCCTAACTGCCCTCCCCTGCTGGCCCAGTCCCCCCTCCAACTTCCCTCCCCTGCTGGCCTGGTTCCCCCCAACTGCCCTCCCCTGCAGACCTGGGTCCCCCCCCAACTGTCCTCCCCCGCAGGCCTGATCGCCCACAACTGCCCTCCCCTGCTGGCCATCTTGTGGCAGCCATCTTGTCCACATGGGGGCGGTCATCTTTGACCACATGGGGGTGGCCAGCTTGTGTGTTGGAGTGATGGTCAATTTTCATATTATCTTCTTTATTATATAGGATTTTGAGCAAAGTGTAACATTACATAGGAGAAAATATAAAAGCCAAGTCAATAAATCTCAGCACTCATTGATCTCTACTCATACAGTCTCAAGAAAAAAGAAGATTCATATATACCAAGGAAAAGTAGTCTTTGAAGTTAATATTAATCTATGAAAAATAACATGTAGACCTAACACTGCAAGATACTAATTATAGAAACATACATTTCAATGTTCCCGGGACATATTTTATCTCTTTAAATTTTAAACAAAGTATGCATTGTTTTTGTTTAATAAGCCCTAATTAATTTTATTGACAAAGTGTCTAATATTTTAGCTAATTTTGATTTTGAACCAGGGTCTTTTTTCTTGTTTTTATTGCACAAATAAATAGTTGATTAATTAATTAAAGCATAGTTATTACATAATTCTAATGTTGGAAAAAATGAAAATGTGAAATTATCTTTAGGAAACATGATATGCATAAATATAAAGCTTATTTTCTGTGTAATTAGACTAAAAGGAAAGATAAAGCATCTGTCTTTGAAAACTGTAGAATATTGAGTTGAAGCATCTAATAACAATTATCAACTACAAATGGGGCTTTTTCATACATTTTGAAAGTCTACACAGTTTTTATATTTGGTGAAATATTGACCTTTTCCACCACCAAAGGGTCAATAGTAAATGGATAGATCAGTTAGTTATTCTCTTACTAGGAAAATTGCATACAAATGTATTTTGAGAATTCATTAATTAATAAAAAGAGAAGTAGACAAAAATATATGGAAAAAAGATAATAATAGGTTTTCTGAATAATAATGACAGCAAGGTATAGAAGCAGAGACTTATTTATAAAATGACAGCCATTTGAGTTCTTAAAAAATCACCTGAGTTTCTGCCAGACCTATTATTTGATTAAACTATGAGATTACCAGAGGAGAAGCGAGGTGGGAAGAGGTAGAAGAGGTTATATGGGGGATAAATGGTTATTGAAAGTGACTTGACTTAAGATGGTGAGCACAATACAATATACAGAGGATGTATTATAAAATTGTGCACTTGAAACCTATATAATGTTATTAACCAACTAGAGGCCCAGTGCATGATTGAATCATGCACGTGTAGGGTCCCCTACACACTTTCCCTTTCGATCACGGGGAGCTGGGTGCCTGTCCACTGGTGCACCAGGCCTTTCAGAAGCCTCCGGCTCGGCAGAGGCTTCTGAAAGGCCTGGTGCCGGAGTAGACAGGCACACTGCTCCTCCACTTTTGATGGTCCGCGGCCGCTGAGGGGGGCTACCCTGCTGTTGAGAGGCGCAGGGGGCGGGACTCCCGTCCCCTGTGCCTCTCAATGACCACTGAGGGGGGCTGCCGTGGACACCTGGCTACCCTGCCGTTGAGAGGCACAGCTGGGTGTCCGCGACAGGCCCCCTCAGCGGCCGCGGATCTGGCCGTTGAGAGGCATAGGGGGCATGAGTCCCGCCCCCTGCACCTCTCAACAGCAGGGTAGCCTGCCTCAGTGGCAGCGGATCCGTGCCTCTCAATGGCCGGATAGGCCACCCCAAGTCCCGCCCCCCAGCCTCCCGCCACCCAATCGTGGGCGTAGCGGAGTGATGGTAATTTACATGTTACTCTATTATTAGATAGGATGCCATCCCTATCCTATCTAATAAAGAGGGAATATGCTAATTGACCATCATGCCCTCACAAAGGTGGCCCACACCCAATAAGGAGAGAATATGCTAAGTGACTGCCACGCCCTCAAAGATGGCAACGTGCACAGCAACAAGATGGTGGCACCCAGTCCCCTCAGTCCCCCAGCTGCCCAGGGCCAGCCCGAGGAGCAGGCAAGCCTCGGATGTCAGCTGCCCAGTTGCCCAGGGCCGCCCAAGACTCAGGTAATCAGGGCCTGCTGAGGCTTGCACTGCCGGCAGTGGAAGCAGCAGAGGTGTGATGGGGGCATCGCCTTTCCCTGATTGCCGGTTGCTGCCTGCCCCTGAGGGCTACCTGACTGTGATAGGGGGCAGGCCGGGCTGAGGGACTCCCCCCCTCCAGTGAATGAATTTTCATTCACCAAACCTCTAGTAAATTCAATAAAAACCATGATTACATTATTTTTTGTAAGTAGAGAATAATCAAACATTGGAATTTTTTTTTTTTTATTCACCAGATAGAATTTACAATGACCCCTCAAGACATTGTCTTCTCAGTATACTTATTCTTATTCCAGTGAATTTTCTCTCTGAATCTTCATTCTTATGGGTAACAAATGGTAAACTTTCTGTCTGGGAATGCTAAGAGACAACTATATTTTTTGAAGAAAGAGGCAGGAAATTTGTTTTAAAACTTTGTACATAATTAACATTTTGATTTCATTCATATTTTATGTTTATTTGATGTATTCTAGAGGTAGGTGTACCTTATACAAGGCAACCTTCTTTCTCCTAGGCAGTTATAGTTCACTATGGAATGAGATCACAAAGAAGATTGTGCTTTTCCCACAGCAAACAGAAAAGAAAGCTTGTAAGAATTACTTAAAACATGAACTTCAGAGACAGACACACATGGTTTAGTATGCTTTTTTTTTTCTTAATCACAATACTGTACCTTTCCCCATACTTTATCATCTTAAGTAATTGCACTATTACTCATACAACCTAGAAATCTAGGGAACATTCTTTGGTCCTTTATAAAAATTACTAGAGGCCCAGTACACGAAATTCGTGCATGGGGGTGTTTCTTCAGCCCATCCTGCACCCTCTCCAATCTGGAACCCCTCGGGGGATGTCCGACTGCCAGGTTAGGCCTGATCCCGGGGATCGGGCCTAAACCGGCTAAGTCCCTCAGCCCGGCCTGCCCCCTATCACAGTCGGATATCCCTCTCACAGTCCTGGATCGTTGGCTCCTAATTGCTCACCTGCCTGCCTGCTTGGTTACCCCTAACTGTCCCCCCTGCTGGCCTGATCGCCCCTCACTGCCTCAGTGCCGGCCTGATTGCCCCCAACTGCCCTCCTGCCAGTCTGGTTGCCCCCAACAGCACCCCCCCTGCTGGCCTGGTTACCTCTAACTGCCCCCCCCCCACTGGCCTGGTCACCCCCAACTGCCTCCCCTGCCGGTCTGGTCTCCCCCCACAAACCCCCCCCCACCAGCCTAGTCGCCCCACACAGCCTGCTGTTCAGTCATTTGGTCATCCCTCATTAACCCCCCTGTCAGCCTGGTCACCCCACACAGCCTGATGTTCAGTCATTTGGTTGTCCCTCACTAACACCCCTGCCGGCCTGTTGGTAGGCAGCCATCTTGTGAGGGCATGAGGGTTAATTTGCATATTACCTCTTTATTATATAGGATTACATATGTTAGATCTTCAAAGAATTCTTGTAAATTTTAACAAAAATATATTAATTTCTTTCTTCTGTGACTACTACAATACTAATACAACACATAAACACACTTATAATATGAACACATATATTAGAGATAGATAAATATCTACATATTTATTGTTTCCTATGCCAATTATTATCTATAATAATAAAAGGGTAATATGCTAATTAGACCGGAAATCTTCCATACATCATTCCGGATGTCCTTCCTGACAAAGCCAGGATTAGAGGGAAGCCAGCTGGGTCCCAGCTGGGGCTGGCAGCTGGGGGAAGGAAGGCCTACTCTTGCACAAATTTTCATGCATTGGGCCTCTAGTCCTATATAATAAAAGCATAATATGTAAATTGTCCCCTCAACTGGGAGTCCAACTGGGAGTTTGACAAGGGGATGGAGCCAGCCAGCCAACCACCTGCGCCCCCTCCCTCCTGCTAGCAGTGGCAGCGACAGCAGGAAGCAGGGGAAATTGGGGTGCCCAGCCAGCGGCAGTGGCCAGCCGCCGATAAGGACCCTACCTGTGTGCACTGGGCCTCTAGTATATAAATACATGTAGATATATTATATCCTTCCTATATAAATTAATATATAAAATATACTATATATTAAGTTGTGATTATTCAATTAAAATTATATTATATGTGTATATACATCTTTTAAATTTAATAATCACTAAAAATTAGTGCTACATATAGAGTAGCATTATTTTCTCCATTTACAGATGATGAAAATGATGTCAAGAGAGTTGTCATGTTGCTTAACCCATTGTACTCCATAAGTGTCTGTAGATGCAAGCGGCAGACTTTCCCCACAAGCCACGTGCATCTATAAAAAAAAAAAATGTTTTCCCTGACCAACTTTAACCTTTTGCATTCATTTGCTTTTTTCTCGATTCCTTTATTCTAATGCTAACCGTGTCGAGTCACACTCGACATCCGAGTGCAAAAGGTTAAAATCATTTTTCATGAGAATTTTCAGCTGAAAATATTCAAGAACACCAGAATTGTGAGTAATATATTTATTTTTATAATATTCATTGCAAATTGATTTTTTAAATTAAATTCAAAATATCATGGGTGTGGGGATGGTTTCCATTTTGGACGTGTGGCAATTAACTGGTTAAGATTGAGAAATATAGTCAAGATTAGAACATAGGCAATTCTACTTCAGTGTCTGAAAGTTCCTAACCACCAACCATGGACTATTTCTTTCTTCATACCACACAGGTAATCATTAGCACATATCTGTACTGAGGGAAAATTCATAACAGCCTCCTTCATCTTTGCTCTATGCAACTGCATCCCAAACTTTCCATGGATGCAAAACTGGTAGCTTAAAAGTTACATGGGATAATGCCAGATGCTTAGGTATATAAGCAGAGCTTTTTGGACAGTTTGCCCAGGAAAAGGCTAAAAAATCACCAAAGAATACCTTAAGTTTACACTGCTGGCTGATCTTCAGCACAGAGACAACTAATAATAGCCCCCCCCAACCCCAAATCAATAAATAAAACAATAGAGATAAGGGGCAATCTAATTTTCATAGGTAATACATTATTAGACTCAAATGCCCAATATTCAACACAATAATCACAAGCCATTCAAAGAAATTGGATAAGGATGGCCCATTCAAAGGAAAAAAAAAGTCAATAAAAACTGTCAATGAAATAAACCTAATGGCAGATATACTGGACAAAGACTAAAAAGCTATCTTAAAGATACTTAAAGAACTAAAAAATATGAAGAAAGTAAAAAAAAATAATGTTTGAACAAAATGAAAACAAGAAAGATCTCAAATCAACAACCTAATTTTATAATTTAAGGAACTAGAAAAAGAAAAAACATGAACATGTGAAAACATGGATGACTCTTGAAGCCATTATGCTAAGTGAAATGTCAGTCAGATAAAATTTAACTGTACAAATTTCCACTTATATAAAGTATTTAGAGTAGTCAAAATCATAAAGCCCAGAAGTATAATAGTGGCTGGGTGAGGGGAGAATGGGAAATTATTGTTTAATGAGTCTAGAAAAACAATTTTCACTTTTTCATCTCATGGCACATATAAACTAATTATTAAAAGTCTGTAGCACACCAAACAATATATTATACTAGAGGCCCGGTGCATGAAAATTTGTGCACTTGGGGGGGGCGTCCCTCAGCCCGGCCTGCACCCTCTCACAATTAAGGACCTCTCGGGTAGGGTCCCTAGGCCTGGCCTGAGATGAGGGCCTATCGGGGCTTTCCTTCCCCAGGCTGCAGACAGCAGGCCCCAACCCCGCCGCTGACACTGCTTGCCATCTGTGCAGCGCTTCCCCCCCTCCCCTGCCACCAGTGGCCTCCCTCTGCAGGCGACAGTCTGGGGTACAATGGCTTGGCTGGCTTGGGCCTCCCTCTTTCTTTGCTGGAGGGCCCAGCCCTGCAAGGGGCCGTCTGCCTACCTGATCGTCCCTAACTGCTCGCCTACCTACCTAATCACCCCTAACCACTTAGCCTGCCTTCCTGATTGCCCCTAACCTCTTGCTTGGGGGCAGGGCCAGCCTGGCGAGGGGCCGTCTGCCTAACTGATCTCCCCTAACCACTTGCCTGCCTACTTGATCACCCCTAACTGCTGGCCTGCCTACCTGACCTCCCCTAACCACTTGCCTGCTTGCCTGTTCACCCCTAACTGCTGGTCTGCCTACCTGATCACCCCTAACCCCTCTGCCTGCCTGCCTGATTGCCCTTTACTACTTGCTTGGGGACGGGGCCAGCACTGACTTCTGGTTGGTCAGCCTCTGGTAGTTACTGGTCATTACGACCCAGGGTTTTTATATATTAGGACTAGTAGCCCTGCACATGAATCCGTGCACCAGTAGCTCGTCAGTAGCTTACTGCTGCCCTCCTGTAGCTCCCCCGCTCCCCCATAGCTTGCTGCCCTGACCCTTCCTGTAGCTCTCTGCCGCCCACTTGTAGCTTGCTGCCCCACCCTCCTGCTGATCCATGATCTGGTCGTCACACAGTCGGTCGTTAACGTTTCATGGTGTAATGACCATTTGCATATTACATCTTTATTATATAGAATTTGTTGCCATTCTGACAAAAAATAGGTACAGCTTTGATTCATTCATACAGATGTATCAAACATTGCTGAGAGAACTGAGTTAAATTTTTCTCCTTAGACTATCTGCCCCTAAAAAATAAATTGTTCTTTATTGAGCCATAAATATTTCATTAATGAAAGTATACAAAATATTTCCCGTTTGATAATTCTGCCTAAAAGTTGAATAATTGTGTGCATGCTACCTGGTCAACTGGAATATTTTAAGTATCTGAGAAATTGAAACTACAGTTTTATAACTTAATCTTTATCCATGATTACTAATAAACTTGGATTGAATTTATCAAGCTCAAGGCAATTATAGTGTTAAATAAACAATTTAAAATTTAACAAGTAATTTTGTACAGGGGAGTTTGTCTCTTTGCACTAGCATAAACTGAAGATAAGTAGCAGACAATAGCACTCACTCTGTATTGATATATGGCCCTATGTCTAAGGATAATAAATACCATCATGCCCCATTTTAGATCCTACAGAATTTTGATTAAAACTCATTGTTTCTGAGCCAAGAGAGGCTTTTCACTCCCACTCCAAAATTCCAAACTGCCCTCAACAATAACAATTACAATTTGAGAAGATGTCTTGAAAGGAATTAATCAAAAGTGGTCTGACAAAAATCAATCAAATGAACAAACAACAGTTGTGCTCCCTTGGACCTAAAAGATTAAGGGAGTGCAGTCTGACTTACTTGGATGAAAAACTGTTCAGACTACAGAGCCCTCAAAACAGGTGGCTGACTGGATCCTGCTCCCATAGAGACTTGGGTGAGGCCAATCCCTTAGCAGATATAAGTGTTTATCATATAACCCACTAGTTAGAATAATCCAAATCCAGTTGTCAAGAAACTGAAGAATGCTTATTACTTTTACTGGAGGAATACTATGACATATATGTATACACACACACACACACACACACACACACACACACACACACACACTAGGGGCCTTGCACGTGGGACCCCAGACCTGCCGTGCTGTGAGACTGAGACCCGCCATGCTGTGAGACCCATCAATGCACCTCCTGGTGACTGGTCTTTTGGTCATTATGGTGTTACGGCCACTGGCCTTTTAAATATCCTAATTTATGACTTTAAGAGACATAGAGGTAATAAGAATGGTTGTTTTCTTTTGTTTTGCCTACTCATCCTCTCTAACTATTCCTTTTTTATTGAATTTATTGGGGTGACATTGATTAATAAAATTATATAGGTTTTAGGTGTATAATTCTATAATACACCTATCCATATATTATACTGTGTGTGTACCATCTCAAGTCAAGTCTCCTTCTATCACCATTTATCCCTCCTTTTTTATCTTCTACCTCCCCCCAACTCCTTTTCCTTCTGGTAATCACCATACCATTGTCTGTCTATGAGTTTGTTTTTTTGCTTAATCTCTGACTGTTCTTAGACCTAGTTATGTGCTGGCCAGGTTTTTGATATAATAACTTGGTACAAATCAACCCCAAAATATTCTTCAATGTTCCCTAGATTTTGCATTGCTTCATAGATCAAATTTTTAAGCATAACATACACTGCTTGAGGTGGGATTCTGAAATCCACCCCTGAACTCACATTATCAGGTTAGTAGATTTAGTCTTACTTTGTTTTAGCTTGCTATTTTTCCCCTTTACTATCTATAATTTTTTATTTTCAGGAAAAAAAGGAAAACCATATATATTGCTATTACTCCAACAATTCTTCAAACTATTTGATTGGGAGGTAGTATTGTATTCATAAAACTCATTTGCTTATTATACTTTCCTTTGTCAATTGAATATTCTCCCTCCTTTATTAATAATTTAGCCACAAATCAATTGACTTATAGGAGAGACTTATCTCCCATACACATTATGTTAATTGAGCATCTGCACAGATTTATGGCTTAGAACAGCTAGTTTATTTTCAGTTCACTGACATCCTATATAATAAGTGAGGAATATGCTAATTATCCATTACACCCTGAGGCGTAATGACCAACCGCATAACCAGATCATGGGGCAGCGAACTACAAGCGGGCGGTGGAGAGCTACACGAAGAGGCAGGGCAGCAAGCTATGAGCAGTGGTAGGGGTCGGGAGGAGCTACAGGAAGGTGGGGCAGCAGGCAGAGAGCTACAGGAGGGTGTCAGCGACCTACTGGCACATGGATTTGTGCACAGGGCTACTAGTCTTTATATAAAAAGAAAATTAAGCTAAATGTCCAAATTTTCCAAAAGTAGTCTCTTTAAGCTGAATCCTTTCTAACCAAGGCTGATGCTTTTCAAAATAATATTCATTTATCAAAATAAATTTTAAAACAACAACAAGATGAAGCTTTGTTTATTAAAGTGGAAAATGCTATAAGATAACAATTTTGGGCTCTAGGAGTTTTCATTGTATTGCTATATATAAGCATGCAAGATAAAGCAGGTTAATATATAGATTGTAGCCATTTTGAAACATAAAAGGAAATTATGCTTAAAATGCTTTCATTTTCTTGTCTATTTGCAAACTAACTTTAATTTGAGGATTATTATTAATTTAAATCTTCCCTCTTTTAAAACTAAATTAATCATACTGTATACTACATTGATTTGCTAGAATGCCATAAAAAAGTACAACTGGTGGCTTAAACAGTAGAAATGTATTGTTTCAGTTATTGTGGCTAGAAGTCCAAAATCAAGGTGTAGTCAGAGTTAGTTCCTTCTTAGGCCTGTGAGGAAAGGAACTATTGTGGGCCTTACTCCTTGGTTGATTGATACCATCATCTCCCTACTATTTCTTCATACCATCTTTTCTCTTAGTATGTCTTTGTTAGAATTTATGTTTTTATGAGGAAACCAATCATATTGGTTTGGAGTTCACTGTAATGATCTCATTTTACCTCTGTAAAGAACCTTTTCCAAATAAGATCACATTTAATACTGGGAGTCTGGGCTTCCATGTATGGATTTGGAAAAGAACACAATACAACTCACAATCCTGATGTTTCCAAAATTGTGTTTAAATCTCACGGTGGCCACAAAGTACACAATTTTCTTTTCCACTGTTTGATCCTGACCTTAGCATTCTGAAATTGGCTCAGAAGACTTATAGTTCGTGGATTATCATGTTTAGTTTTATGAGAAAAGCAATATTTCTTATATGGATATGAATATACAATTAATGGTGATCAATATTTAAAGAACGTAGCTGAGATTTTCCATTTATAATCTCACTTTATACTTATAATAGCTTTATAAGAGGGTAAAATTATTCCTATTTTAATGAAGTTGAGACTAGGCACTAGGAGATTAAATAAATAATTGAATGCCACATTGCTCTATGAACAACTGCAAGATGTGAATCAGCCGTGTAGAGCCTGTTCACTCTTGTATATTGCACTAGAGGCCCGATGCATGAAATTCATACAAGAGTAGGCCTTCCTTCCCCTGGCTGGCACCAGCTTTCCTCTGGCACCTGGGACCCAGGCTTCCCTCTGGCCACCGACAGGCACCCGGGACCCAGCTTCCCTTGCAAACCCAGATTCATCTGGAAGGTCGTCTGGAGGTCATCTGGAAGGATGTCCAGTCTAATTTGCATATTATGCTTTTATTATTATAGATTCCCTCCCTCTGAATCAGCCATTATCCGTAGAGAGTTCTCCAGGGCCAAAGGCAAGAACATTTTTAATGCTATAGATATGTTTTGCCCATTTGAATATGAAAAGGTTGTATATTCATCTAGACTGTATATTTCACTCAATCTTAGTTAGCATCATATGAAGTTCATGATGTCCAATACTAGAGACTAGACATTCATATTTTTTTGTTTCCTTGGGTGTTTTGTAATTTTGAATTTTTAGTAGGGTTTTAACCTAATGAGGCATTCTCTAACTTTATCTGTGGAGTCCTTTGCATTTACTTTTTTGCTAGTTGCTTCTGGCTGCTAGGAAACTTGGAATCACTTAATGTTACCTGTTTGGTGTAAACTTCCTTGACCATGTTGTAATTGCCAAAATAAATAACTTTCTTTAGCTAGCCAAGGGAATTTTTATCAGCATTTCATAGAAGCTTTAGATGTTCTAGAGTTCAGAGTTAAAACTCACCACTCTTAATTACCACAACTAGTAAATGACCCAAGTGTGACTATAACTTGAGCGTCAATTTAAACTTTTCTTGTTCAGATTTTTTTTTTTTTTTTTTAGTTTCTAGGGATTTTTGTTATTCTCCTGAAAGCACAATGTAGCATTATCAAATGCTTGCTACACTTTTCCAACATTCATAAGGTGTTTTGTATCAGGCATTTTCTCGGAGCATCAATTTGGCATATTAATAGAAAATGGAATCCAGGTACTTTCTGTTTTCTGCCAACATAATAAACAAAGAACTTTCAGCTTTTAACTTCCTGAGAGAGAACATATGGCTCTGAAAGAAGATAAGAATACAAAGTCTTGAGAACAAGTAAAATCTACAGATTGGCCACAAATTTTATAAATAAATAAAAAGATAACCAAAGATTCCTCACTGAAATGAGAAAGTGTTTGTGTCACTTATAACAAGTATGGATTTTCATAACCAATAAAAACACCTTCTTTTAAAATGTGATACTAATTGTAATTCCTGAAGTCATTGAAAGTATTTTACTTCCATTATACAAAGAAGAATTTCATCATAAAGGAATATTAAGTAAAAACTTCACATTACTTCTCCATAGCTGCTTTTATATATGTTAGATAAAATGAAAACACTTTACAAGGAAAGAATTTTCTTAAAAACATTTTTGTTCAAATATAAGTACAAATTAAAATAATTAGGAAATTTCTACCAAGATTGTTTAAAATATGATATACATTATTATTAAGTGTTATAACTATTCCATTGCACATTGTCAAATAACTTCTCCAGATACACATTGTTTATATAAGCACAGAATTAAGTTGTCATTATTCTTTTATGTTTATGTCAAATTGACAAAATTCGTCGTAGGTTGTTTACTCTGTGCTAGACAGGTATTTCATATTCTGGTTAAAAATTTATACTATTCACCTATCTTAACTCATAAGGAACCTTTCTGATTTATTGGGGCTCTGACCATTTTGTGCCTTAATTGTCATTATAATTTACCATTCCAACTTTTAGAAAAAAAATGTAAGTGGAAAAAATATATATTTATATCTCATCTTCCCTGTTGATGTGTATATGTCCTGAAGATAAGTATGAGTAACTCATTTATTTATCAATATTTTTTGAGTGACTAGAAGATTGTTCTAAATTTTATGCAAAGTTCTAGCTCGTAAAAAATAAAGTATAAGTAAGGACAAATTTGATATCAAACTTGCCAAACACTATAATCCTATATAATAAAAGGGTAATATACAAATCGACTGAATGGTGGAACTACCAGTTGCTATGACACGCACTGAGCACCAGGGGGCAGATACTCAATGCAGGAGCTGCCCCCTGGTGTCAGCACGCTCTCACAGGGGGAACTCTGCTCAGCCAGAAGCCGGGCTCACAGCTGGCTCTGTGGCAGCGCTAAGGATGTCCGACTGATGGCTTAGACCTGCTCCCCTAAGCTGGCAGTCAGACATCTCCCAAGAGCTCCTGGACTGCGAGAGGATGCAGGCCAAACTGAGGGAGCCCCACCAGTGCACGAATCCATGCACCGGGCCTCTAGTAGACATATAAAAGTGGAAGGATCTAGAGAGGGTGAGAAAGCTCCCAATGTTGGAAGTGGTTGTGTAGTTGGTAGGTACAATTGAATAAGAGAATGATACAACCCCTCTAAATTGGCTAAATATATTTATAATCTTTAAAATTATTTTATCTTTTGACCCTGGAGAACTCTCTATGAACAAAGGTGTATTCAATGGAAGGGGATATCTTTATATCTATCTATATAAAAGGCCAGAGACCAGAATGGCGGAACAACCAGAACAACCAGAACAACCGGTGCACTGTGGCAGCCAACCAGCCTGATCTGGGCCCTGATTCCCACCCACCCCCCCTGGCCAGTCTGGCCCTTGATCGGCCCCCAACACCCAGATCGGGGCAGTCTACTAGGACCCCACCCGTGCATGAATTCATGCACTAGGCCTCTAGTAGTATATATAACAGCAGAGATTCTACTCAAACTTCTTATTCACTTCTTCTATTGGTCCATGGAGTTGTATGTCATCCAATTATTTATTTGATCATCCTTTGCTTAGTTTCCTCTCCAATAAAAATAATTGTACCTGCTCATGAGGTTATTGTGAATATTGTGGAAAGGCTTAGTCACATTTTCCAAATATTAATAATATTCACATTCATATCTGTAAGAGGAAATATGTGATCTAAACTTCCATAAATAAAGGGTAAGTACATAAAAATATAGTATACTTAACGCATTTTTCAAATTAATAGTTAAATTTGCTACGTAATAATAGACCAACATTTATTAAAAATTATAGGTTAAAATTTTGTGCAGTCATTGTGGGTGTAACTGTAAATATAAGTACAATCATAAATTCACTTCCTAGGCATATGGACAAAAGTCAATAGTAAGAATATTTTGTAGGATTTTGGAATAATTTTTTTTCATTTTCCCTCAGTACTCTGGAGTTCCAGTGACTGTGTAAGGAGTAAGAGCACAGGCTCTGGAGCCCAGACTGTGGAGCCAGCTCCATTGCATTAGCTGAGTCACCTGAGCAATTCCTTAAGCACAGCACGGCTCATTGCCTTATCCATAAAACAGGGATGCTAATAGTAGCTACCTCATGGGGGTAGTACTATGTGGATTTCTTGAGTAAATACATTAAAAAAATGTATACTAAGGCTTGTTACAGATTAAATATCATGAATGTTTTCTTAAATAAAATAAATGACCCTCTATAAAAGCCCTTTATAAAAATTAGAAATTATAAAACACGCCTATTCTTTTTATTCTTTAAAATTTGTTCTTCAAGATAATTGCATATATTTTTTTTCTATTTTCTCTCTCAAGTTCCTTTTATTAACAAAAAGTGCAAATGTTTTTAACAAAAGCAAATCACAAATCACAGCAATCGGAAAGACATCAGACATGGAAAAGTGAACAATATGAATTAAGTATAATATAAGGGATGAGGTGCCTCTAACCTGTATTTATAGTCATGCTTTTTCAAATGTGTCTTAGCCAGCTTTCAGTGTAATTTCATAAACAGTACAGCAACACAAATGCAAAAGCACAATGGCAAAGTTTGGCAATTGTTTTAGGCTAATTGAAAGTATGAAAATAAACCTTATAAAATTTTTTTGGAACCACTGTGCAATATATATGAGTCTTTAAATGCATTGACCCTGAAATCATTGTCTAACTTAATGAAAATAAAGGAGAAGAGAGAGTTTTTAAATACTTTTTGCACTTTAGTTTTTTAATCAGAGGAAAAAATAATTTTAAAGATCTTACATGTGTTCATATGACCAAAACCAATCAATTCACATTAACTTATTTCATTTAAAATTACATTTTTAAAATTCACAAAACAGAAAGATTGCGCCATCAGTGGGAATGCACTTGAACAAACAAGATTTATTTTCTTGATAATATATTATGCCTCTTTAGGAATTATGATTTTTTATATATACCAAGAATAATTTTTCCAAAAAAGAAAAATTTCTAAATTGAGGAAAAACAAAACATTATGGAACATTTAAAATGAGGATATCATGTTGTGAATTAGAACATTTTATAAACACCATATGTCCACAGATGGACATGATATTTTCCAAGAGCAAAGTTTTTTTCCTGACATAAAATGTTCAGTTATTAATATTAATAAATGTAACAAAGTATAAATAATTTTAAAGCTCTAGTGTGTGGTTTTATATTGTTATGTAACCTTCTGACCCATATAAAATGAACATGTAGGGAATCCATTTTAATAGCTTTTTCCTGTAGGCTTGAGGGATACTATAGCTAGCACAAGTCCTAAACCAAAAATGCAGTTGGTGATTTCTACTCATTTAAAGATTTCTATGCCAGGAAATTTTGTGTTGAATTGGCATCTCCTAGGAATCCAAGTGAATAAAAAACACAGAAAGAGGTAAGAAAAGAGAAATATTTGTTCAACACTTTGCATTTTGTAACAATGTGCAACATCATTTATGATATGTTACTCAGCCAAAAATGACATGATGTCATAAATCACTAATTCCTTGATTTTGAATAGGAAGTGGGAAATATGGGATAAGGTCATGTTCAGTTCAGGTCATGAAAACCAAAAATGTTCAGGTTGGACTTTTTATAATGTTTTACCAAATCCCAGAAGAGGTTCAATATCATGGTTATTACTATTATTTTCCTCTTGGAAAAGAAAGGAAATGGAAAAATTCTTTCCCAAATTTTGAGGCATTATAATATGGCCTGGACAAGTTTTACTTTTTATTTAATACTTATAAAATCCTGGCTATTCTTTACTTCGAAAGCTAACATTTCAGCAAATAAATATTAATAACTTTTTTTAACATTCCTTATTCCCAGTAATGCATTTTTCTACCTACATTGATCATCCTAAATTTCTGCATCCTGGATTTTATTTGAATCTTCAATAATAGATCTAAATGAGTATAAAATTATGCCACAATGTTTCAAAGTTGAGATATTTTAAATAATAGGACCCAAGAGTATCAAACAGCTGGTTTGAACCGGAAAGACTGTTCTGCTAGAAGGTGAGGAATATATGAATTTTCAGTCTTTCTCTTGTCATTGTGCCAATAGGATCTTTTTCACTCTCAATCAAACTTCTATTTCTTTCACTTAATCTAGGTGGAAAAAACCATGTATAGAATAACAGTTTAAAGATAAATTATCCAACAGAAGAAATAGAAAACTCTGGAAAAGTTACCTTGATTATAAAAGTTCACTGGGCTAAGGATGGAGTTTAGCTCCCTGTCATAGACACTGTTGGAGCTAATCTATTTCCTATATGTTTTGTGTTCTAGTAAACAGCAGTGCGCCTATTAAATAATGTTATTGGACCTTTATTGGACTTGTCATGTAATACACATCAAGATAAACTTCGTCATGTTAAATTCTTGCTACACTTTTTATCCATTTACTCCACAAACATTCATTGTCTATTTCTTATATTTAAAACTTTTAAAACAACTTAAAATAGGGCAATAGAATGTACAAATTCTGTGCACTGGGCCTCTAGTTTTATAAAAATATAAAATTGTTAGTACAGCCTAGTGAAAGAACTGGATAAACTTAAAATGCAATAGAATGAGGTAACCAAAGAATGCATAAATAAGTGAACAACAAATTGATCTCTTTCTTTCTTCCTCTCTCTCTCTCTTTCTCTCTCTCTCTCTCAAACCAATAAAAATACAATAGAATGAAACAGGAGGCTTTATAAATATAAACAAAGAGTGCAACAGGAGAAAGCATGGCTAAGACAAAGAAGTCAGGCTGATGCATATTAATATAGCATCTTTATGAAAAAAGCTAATTTGAAAATCATGACTTGCTAACATTACATTGAAGAATTAACATTATTCACCCAGGTACAGGCATGGCTGGAAAACCACCAACTTCCTCTATTTAGGTTACCTTATAAAATTTATAGCATGAAGAGACCCCTGACTCTAAATGAGCAAAAGAGCTAAGCTGAGCATGTCTGGCTCCTTTTTGTTAAATCTCCAGTCAGGAAACTCACTCCTCCCCAGAGAGAGACAGATAATGGGTGGGGAAAGAGCTTGAAGTGTTATACTAGTGAATTCCTTCTCGTGGAAACGTGCAGAGCTATAACATAAACAACAGTTTACCGCCGAAACCGGTTTGGCTCAGTGGATAGAGCGTCGGTCTGCGGACTGAAGGGTCCCAGGTTCGATTCCGGTCAAGGGCATGTACATTGGTTGGGGCACATCCCCGGTGGGGGGTGTGCAGGAGGCAGCTGGTCGATGTATCTCTCTCATCGATGTTTCTAGCTCTCTATCCCTCTCCCTTCCTCTCTGTGAAAAATCAATAAAATATATTTAAAAAAAAAATAAAATAAATAAAATAAACAACAGTTTACCAAGGACCTTGACTCTTAAGAACTGAAGGACTATAAGGCAGACACTTCCTGGGAACACTTAAGCCCCACCCTCTTTCACCAATCTGACTCTCAGAAAAAAGCAAAAAATCATGGGAAGACTGAACCCTGAACCCTGATACCACTCCCTCACCAGATTACTTCCCAAATTGAGCATGAAATGAAATAGTTTAGTATATATAATCCCTATAATAAGCAATATTTCAGGGGTTTTGGCACCTACTGAAATGTTATTGGCCTCAACAGAGTTCACGTCATAATAACTGAGGATCTGTTATGTAACCTGAACTTAAGAATGAAAGCAAAGCACTGAACTGGAATATAATTCTCCTTATATAGTTTGCTTTATGAAGGGGACTTTTAGTTCACTCACACTTCCAAAGAATATATATTTAAACAAGTCAGTTAATGAGATCATCTTTAAGTTTATAAAAGCATATTTGAGCTTTAGAGGTATTCTCTTTGCCTCTCCCTTTTTCCCTTAAGAAATATAACTTTGATATACATTTTTGGTTGAGGTAATCATACATGTAAATGTTACTTTAAAATAATAAATATAATTAAAAAAAAAACTGATCCTTTCTTCTCTTAATATATTTAATATTACAGACACCCTGCCCTTCTAGTTTCAGAGTGCACTTAAAGAAAACTTTGATTATTATTTCTTAGACTTACATCAGCCATAATTATCTTCTCTAGTCAGATCTCAGAGAAGTCCTCTCTGGCTAAGGCAGAGGCCCACAGCTAGAAAGAAGTAATTCTCTCTTGTTGGGTAGAATTACACGCTTACTTTTTCTGGTTACCACCACTCCTATCATATTATCCTACTTTAGTAGAGCAACTACTATTTTGTACCTTGAAAAAAAAATAACCTCATCATTTAAATAAAGATAAATATATTTAATTGGTCTTTAACTGTTGATTGCTGGAAAGAAAATTTAAATGTCAACTTCTAATAATGCAATATTAAATTAAAAAAAATATATATATATATATAAAACCTAATATGCAAATTGTCCCCTTGGGAGTTTGACCGACTGGGAGTTCGGTCACTTGCTATAATGTGCGCTGACCACCAGGGGATGGCTCAGAATGAAACGAGGCCCCGGCTGGCCGCCGGCAGCTCATAGGGATCCTACCCGTGCACAAATTCTGTGCACTGGGCCTCTAGTCTTATTATAAAAATATAAAATTGTTAGTACAGATTATATGCTAAAGCTTGCGCATCTCAAAATTAAATAATTGATCAATAATGTTTATCTGCACTTTCCTCAAAATTATAAAATGCTAACCTAATTATGTAAAAATTTTTGACATGCTGACAATTGTTAACCCAATGTGAGACACAGCCTCAAATAATCCTTTTTCATTAAAAAATTAAAATAAGCAAATTTGCCTTATAGTTTTTCCTTCTTCTAGCTTGCCACTATATTACTAAAACAGGGTTTCTTTGATATTCTTGAATTTTTCAGTTTATATTTTCATCAAATTTTGGAAAATTTTGTCCAGTATCTCATTAATTGTTCCTTATGCTCACCCTTTATTTTGTAGACTACAAGTACATATGCTACAGATATTACATATATTATGCTATTTAAGATTGATTCATCATTTCCTGGTGTTCTGCTCTTAATTTATATTTTTGAACCTTTGCTCTGTTTCATTCTGGATGGTTTCCATTGCTATGTTAACAAATCCAGTACTGAGGTGTATAGTAGTCCCTATAGTAGCTTATTTAAGTATAATGCATGCCTGATATCTGAGAAATGAACCATTCTTAAAATATTTGGAGTTTACACAGAATAATTTAAATTTAAGACATTTTTAAACTCATAAAAAATTGCTGACATGAAAAGAGAAATATTTACTAAATAACCCCAGGATGCCATTTCAACTATAATCCAAAAATGTTGAGTAATTATTATTGAGTGACTTATACGCCATTTGTGTTTTGGGGAATGATATCAGGTTTACTGTGTAATCAATTAATTCTAACAGCACATCTGGAGGGTAAATACTATTCTTATATAACAGAAAAACAATTTTGTCAGGGTTAGGGCAAGTAAACTACCATAGTACTGGTAAACTGCAGAGCTAAAGATAGACTCTTATTCACTTAGAATCCAAAAATCCATGTCCTTTTCCCCAGGAATCATGGCCTGGAGAGACTGTTCTTTTAAGGGAACAGATACATTTTTGTGAGGATGGGAGGTGGGGCATTGGACTTTGAAAACTTAAACCAAATATGATAAAATGAATTTATACTTAGAAATGAAAGAATATACATTTGCAGCATAAAATCTAGACATTGAGGCTTGACAAATAGCTCAGATGTTGGGGCATGGACTAAAAGGATGTTTAAAAATACTATATTAAAGTTTTCAAATTACTGTGAAAATATAATTTTCCCCAAATTGATGACTCTCAAATCTAGTGATTCTAAAATGAGAAAATAAAGAGCAGCTCTAATTTTACATTCCATACTTTATACCAATAAATACTTTTACATCTGTACTTATATTAATGACAACGAATGAGTCAATATTTAAAAAAAAAATCTCTTGACATTAGCCTTCCCTGACTCTTTGAAGCACTCAAAATACCAGATGTTGTGTTGATGCCATGGAAATGTGTGTCATTAGGAAATTAGATTGGCATTTTCTACAGAACTGCAACTTTGGAGATTAAAAAAAAAAAACTGAGCAAATATCCGCTTATTTCCAACATATAAACAACTTATTGTGTAATTTTAAAAATACTTCATGGAAAAAATTAAATAATATTGTGGAACAAATGTAGCACCTGGAGAAAAATGTCTTACAATAACTATTTGCAGACCTCGAGTTACTTCTCTATTGAAAACAGTTTTTTTTTTATTCCGTTAAATGAAAAGTTTCATATTTCATAATACTTGTGATAACCACTACAAACAAAAACAGATTGTTTAACAAGAGTATAAAAAATACATGCATATTGGAAGTTTTTTCACATTCATAATTTTACATTTAATTTTATACAGTTCAAATATTTAGGCCTTTCAGTGTGCATTACTCAGTGAGGATTTTATGAGATGCATCACTTAAATGGGGAAAAATCAAAGAATTGTTTTCTGCAGGATTCTGCATTCTTCTTCCTAATAGTGGATTGTTAAAGAACATCCTACAATTATGCTTTTACTTTCTTCAGGCCTTTCTTCCAATATATTTTGTTTTTTAGTGTGTTTGTCTTTTGACATAGAAAGCTAGAAAATAGTCCTAAAAAAGGTTAGAAAATATTTTTCTGTTGGTTTCCTTTTATTTGAAATTGTTTACATATTTATTACATAAAATGACATTTTACCCTAACTTAAATGAATTGATGAAGTACAAGCTGTGAATAATATACTTCATAGAAAATATTGTTTATATTTCATTAACCTTTCTACATCAGATTTATAAAATATTACAACTTTTTTATAGTTTTAACAATTTTAGAACTTCATATGAATGAAAAGTACAATAAAATTTATGTGTTATGTACCCTTTTGTGTGTGTGTGTTTCTCTTCTTTAGGGAAGCATGAGACCTGGTTGGAAAGTTTGTAAGGAAGACATTCTGAGAAAAGGGAAGTGTGCAGAAGGCTGCCTGCCTTGTTTATGGGAATTCCGATTTAGGGGAGTGCCAAAGGCAGTGCCCCTAATTATTCCTTGACCTTTCCAAACAAGTCTGTGCACAGGCAGACCCCCGGGTGTTTACTGAAATCCTTGTGCTTAAACTTTTGGGTGTCCTTGCTTAAAAGACACTACAAACACATGTGTCCTCCCAAGATTACTTACCTTACTGATTGCATCTAAAAAACTTTATCTCAAACTGCTGCTACAATAAAAGCCTAACAAGGCAGACAATCTAAGCTGCCTGGTTCCTTTAGCCAGGCAGCCACTTAGCCCTCTCTTTCACAGCAAGCCTTGTGTCGGAGTAATACATTCATCTGTTGCTCAGGGTCTGCTGGTCAGCTCCGTCACTCTTTAGCATAGTGCTTGCGAGACCCATCCACATTATTGGATTCAGTAACTAGTTGCTAAGACCATCTGTATATCAATCCTTTTGTTTAATTTTTTTTTTTTTTGGTAAATATCTGGATCATATGGTAAGTATATATTTGTCTTTATTAGTAATTGTCCAACTATAAAGACAAATAGTGATACTATTTACACATTCACCAACAATATATGAGTCCAGTTGTTTCCCATCTACACCCATGGGAAACCCATTTTTCATAATTTATGCATAATAGTGCATGTATTTTTGTAGTTTTAATTCTCAGATGACTAAAGCTATTGAGCATTTTTATATGTTCAATGCCCATTTATATACCTTCTTCAGTGAAGTTTCTGTTAAAATATTTTCCAGATTTTTATATTGGTTGGTTTATTTTATCATTGAATTATAAGAGTTATTTTTTCCAGTTTTATTGAGAAATAATTGACATATAGCATTGTATAAGTTTAAGGTATACAATGTGATAATTTGATATATGTATACATTGTGAACTGATAACCATAAGAATGTTAGTTAATATGTCTGTTATTTTTAAGTTATAAGCTCTAACGTGTGTCAGAGATATATCTTTTTTTCTTTAGAAAAATAGTATGCTACTTTTTATTCCTCACATCTAGAAATGTTTGGAGATGGAGAAAATGTGGAATTTCTTATTGAAAGAAACTCGAGATAGCACCTAGTTCAGAGTCATTGTTCCTTTTCTAAGGTTGGTTCCAATACATATTATTGGGATGTAAGTGGCTTTTACAGTTCTAACAACACCCTAGCTCCTTAGCCCAACATGAAGCATAATCTGACCCAAGCTGAGTCCATCATGTTGGTTACATCCAGTGTAATGCAAAAGGAGGTTTGTAGTTGTTTGCATGAAAATAATACAAAATTAATAAGTAATAAAACAGGAATAAACTCTGTTTCGCATACTCACAATTATACACTTACTTTTGCCTCACCCTCTATTCTTGACTACATTTTTGAATCAGAACTGTGCACCTGAATCATTAAGCCTTTTAGAATCCTCTACTAGTTTTCCAACCCACAGCAAAGAGCAGGGGAGTCCTTCTCTGGTGGTAGTAACCTTGATATATGAGTTTTAGAAGCTATTGGTGACTATATTCCATGTGAAAAGGAGTAGAAAGTATGAAGTTCACAGTCAAAGAATAAAAAAGACAAGATGGAGGAATGAGTCATGGCAATGTTTCGAACAGTCTTTTCAAAACTATCATCAAATATTTCAATACTAGAGGCCCCGTGCATGAAATTTGTGCACTCGGGGAGGGGGGCGGGGAGCATCCCTCAGCCTGGTCTGTGCCCTCTCACAGTTCGGGAGCCCTTGGGGGATGTCTGACTGCTGGCTTAGGCCCGCTCCCTGTGGGGAGCGGCAGTTGGACATCCTTAACACTCCCACGGAGGCGGGAGAGGCTCCCAACACTGCCGCTGCGCTCGTCAGCTATGAGCATGGCTTCTGGCTGAGCAGCACTCCCCCTGTGGGAGCATACTGACCACCAAGGGGCAGCTTCTGCGTTGAGCGTCTGCCCCCTGGTGGTCAGTGCGTGTCATAGTGACCAATTGTTCTGCTATTCGGTCGATTTGCATATTAGCCTTTTATTACATAGGATTTTTCAATAATTCTCACCTTTACTCTCAAATATATCAAGTTTACTTTTTGACTTATTTGATAGTAAATAATGTACTGACATAAAAAAAAAATTAGCAGATTCTCAATGTCTGGGGCATTTATTTATTTTCCTTAAACAATTCATTTATTCCAAAAATATTTATTAAGCCCCTTCAAAAATAGGAATAAAAGAACACTAATAGTCATGCATTCCTGATGCCTAAATATAATCTAAGGACAATTAACTCCTAATGGTTATTATTCCTGGTACACATTCTATGCCAACTGAAACTATTATTTTATGTGCAGTGGGGTCCCAGTAAAGAGTAATTTTTTGTTTGTTTTGTTTTTAGGAATTTCAAATTTGAATTAGTTGTGTCAGATTCTTATTTTGAGAGACTTGATGATCTGAGGATTATTATGCCTCTTTGTTATCTTTAGTTACACATAAATATTAATTTGTTTATAATCTTCACCAATGCCAAATACCAAAAGTTTTGAATTATTCTTCATCATTTATTGAATTCAAGGGTGCACTTAAATGAATATACATATTTATTGTCCCATAAAATTAAACCTATCTATATTAGGAAATGAAAACAAACGCAATAGCTTTACATAAATTCAAAACATTTCAGTGATTAATTTGTCTTCTCCCCTGGCTAAATTACTTCCTGGGGAGGATATATTATGTAAAAATAAAATATTGTTCAAAATTAGCTAAAATTACAGTTAAATCTGGCCTGTTTTTTCTCCAGATAATTACACTGCATTGAAAACTTACTGCTAATAAATTCTTAATTAAAAACAAAACAAAACTCCTGACACATTATTCTGAGAAAGTTAAAATTAAGGACAATACTCGTTGGCAGGAGAGAGTTAAATTCTCTGTGCACAAATACTGGCAATTGTTTCTATTTTTTGTATTTTAGATGAGTTCATTCTATATTTAGTAATGACATTTAATGCTTGGATTGACAATATTTTTTCTGGCTGTGTACTTCTGCCCTGAGTAGGATAAGGAAACAGGAACACATCACTCTCATCCTCTTCAGACAATTCCCCTGAAACGTTATTTATATTGGGATGAATTCAAAATTGCTCTCAGTACTTAAGGGTTGTCTTGTTCCAATATAACTTATGAATCTAAATTCCCTTTTCTAATTTCCTTAGCTCTCTACAAGGTCTGTTCTATAACCCTTTCTTTCTCCTTGGGGATTTATTTAGTTTTGTTTTATTCTATTCTAATTGATAAAGAAGCTCCATCTAGGGACACAGCAAATGGTTGGTTATTTATGTAGTTGCTTTCACCTACTCTAACATTATAATAGGGGCTTGGTGCCAAGTTCTGGGAAGGAATAAATTGGGTGGACAGAGAAAGAGAAAAAAAAGAGAGAGGTGGGGTTGAGAATGAATGATGAATGAATGAATAAATGGAGGAATATTAAGCTCTTTAAATATGTTTATAGAGTTATAATTAAATTGCTCCAAACATCTGTTTTCATAAGCCATATCAATATTCTATTAATGGTAGATATTAGAGAGACCACAAATATCCCAACTGTTTCTTCTTCTAGATACTCCTGGCTGTTCAGGGTGGGGAAAAAGTAGGTTTACAGTTGTTTGTATGGAAAATAACATAATAATAAATAATACTAGAATAAACAGTTTCACATATGAACAACTGTAAACCTACTTTTGCTCACCCCTGTATTGCACTTCATCTAACCACTTAAATTTAGATGTGGTCAAGGTATTTGTTTTGGCTAATAAATGGGTGGAAGGTACCTGTGTCATTCCTAGGTAAAATTGTGAAGAGCCAGTTAGTACCTTCTCATACTCTTTAACCTCTGTTTTAACAACTAGTAATGGCCCAGATAATGGCAATTCCAGACTGAATCCCATGATGAGGATGATGATGACAACAGGTAGAGCTCACAAATAACCCAAAATAACACTGAGTTTAAACAAAAAAATAAATCATGATTCTTGCCACTACTGTTATTTGGAAGTTATGTGCTACTTCAGAATAAGCTAGATTTTCCTGAAAGGTATAATTAAAATTGAATGACACTCAATTACCTACAGTATTTAATTTTAAATATTTTTACTCATAATTAATATATTTACTCTAGGAAATATCATATATAATAAAAGGCAAATATGCAAATCAAACAAACAGCAGAACACCCGGTTGCTATGATGTGCACTGGCCACCAGGGGGCAGACGTTCAATGCAGGAGCTGCCCCCTGGTGTTCAGTGTGCTCCCACAGGGGGCGCGCCGCTCAGCCAGAAGCCCTGAGCCAGGCTCATGGCTGGTGAGTGCAGCAGCTGTGGCAGGAGCCTCTCCTGCCTCCGTGGCAGCGCTAAGGATGTCCGACTGATGGCTTAGGCCTGCTCCTGGGAGCGGGCCTAAGACATCAGTCGGACATCCCCTGAGGGCTTCTGGACTGCGAGAGGGTGCAGGCCAGGCTGAGGGACTCCCCCAAGTGCAAGAATTTC
This sequence comes from Ia io, assembly GCA_025583905.1. Taxonomy (NCBI): domain Eukaryota; kingdom Metazoa; phylum Chordata; class Mammalia; order Chiroptera; family Vespertilionidae; genus Ia; species Ia io. Next base: position 30,841,459 of record JAJQQW010000007.1, read on the forward strand.
GTGCACCAGGCCTCTAGTAGTTATATAAATCTCTATTATTTGTGGTTTCAAAATCATGATGCACTTTTTAGAAAACTAATGAGTAATGAGTAATGAGTAATGATAAAAAATAATATGGGATAATTTAGAGTAAAGGTACAGCAAAGGCCATGCTGCCTTGCCATATAGAATTATAAGTTCTTTAAATATGGATGTATGTTGTTTTGTTCAACTTTTTTATATGTTTCCTCTTCCTGAATCACTATATTGAATTTGTGCTTTAATCATTTAAATTCTTCAATAATTATTACTTAAAACTTTCTCTTTTATTTCTCTATTTTACTTTTTATAAATCTTATTAGATATATTAAAACATTTTTTCCAATTCATTTTAATATTCCCTTGATATTATCTATCTCATTGTCATTCTCTACTTAGTGTATTCTTTGGATATGTCTTCTAGTTTTTTATTTCTCTCTTCAGCTATATCTTTGTGTCTCTTTTATCCATTTGTTATCCTGTTATATTTTAAGAAATTACATTTTATTTCTCAAGCTACATAATTTTCAAATTTGCTTGAAAACCCAGTATAAGTATTTGGCTTGCTAATATTGTGTTTCTGACAATTTCTATAACATAAGTCCTAGATGATAATTTAAAAAAAATAACACACTTTATTTTATTTTGACATATGAGTACTTTGTGTTTGATGATATTTATTGTAAGTTCATTGTGATGTCTTCATCTGGCAGATAATTATGATAATAAACTAGAATAATTTTTTTAAATCCTCACCTGCGGACATGCTTAGAAAGAGGAAGGGGGGTATAGGGGGAGAAAGAAGGAGAGAGAGGGAAACATTAATGTGAGAGAGAAACATCGATTGGTTGCCTTCTGTATACCCCCAACTGGAGATTGAAACTGCCAGCCAACTATGTGCCCTGACAGGGAATCTAACACATAACCTTTTGGTTCAAGGGGTGACACTCCAACCTACGGAGCCACACTGGTGGGGCAAACAAGCATACTTTTTGTTAAAAGAGGATTCATATCACTTTCAGCTAAGCACCAGGAAAACGATGTGATATGGGAGCATTTTGGCTACTCTCAGGTTTCTTGTCTCAATACGTGGATATCAGTCTCAGAAACTTGCCCAAGTATCACTAACCTAGTATCAGTGACTGCCTGCTTAACCAGTCTCTGGAATACTCCCAGCAGTTTGTGACTGGGTGTCTAAATCGGGTACCAACATGATTTTGTTCTTAATTTTGGAAAGAATGTTCATGAAGAACTTTCCTAATTTTTATAATATTAGCAATGCCTAAAAGAATGGGTCTTTTAGCATCTAGTTGTTCTTCAGTGGGTGTGTTCCCTTCAAGTATTTCCCACACCTCATCATTTAGGATTAAACCCTAGAAGCTGTACATTCACAAGATGGTGATTCTAGAGCATTTGGATCAGTGAAGGTCCTATGATAAATACTGGTATTGAAATGTAAAACTTTATTTCAAAATCCATTGACAAGGTATTAAGAATATCAATGATCACTTTTGTATAGAGTGAATGGAAGAGATGGATTGGAGAAAAACAAAACTGAATCCAAGATTAGAGGAAGAAATGAGGAAGCCTGAGCTATGGTAGTCATAGTGTAGAGAGAAAGCAGATTTAAGACAAAGAATCCTTTTTTTTTTTTTTTTTTAAATCTGTATGGATGTTGGTTACATTATCTGAATTGGAGAAAGTAAAATTTTTGATGAATTTATTTGGGGATTAGAGATGGATTAATATGATTTTAACTTTGAACGCTCTGAAATTGGTATAATATATGGGGATAATCAAGTTAAATGTATGCATTTGTTACATAAATTTTGATGATATCAAGATATATATATGGAATCTGAAACCATGGAAATGAATTATGTGATCCAGGAAAATTATAAAGAGAGGAGAGGAGACAAGACAATGAATCATAGGGTATACCAGTATTTAAAACTAACAAAGAAGTGGAATGGTGAATATTGTCATATTCATATACATCCAAACAAAAAATAAACCATGCTAAGAGAATATTCTGTATTAGATTTCATTTGTCCAGTTTTATCAATCTGGACACTAGTGTCTTAGTCTAGATAATGATTTACAGTAGCAGTCATCAGTCATTATTGTGTATCATAATAACTTATATAGGTTTATAGAAATCGTCATTCTTGAGCTTTTTCTTTAGAGAGTTTTAAGCAGGAGAATTATTATGCACTACCAGATTTACAATTCACAGCTATATACTAATCCAAGCATTTTACATGGACTTAAAAATTAAAAGTTTAACTGCTAATGACTTAATGCTTATATAGTAAGTATGTTATATATTACTATGAAATGTTTATATGGTTTGCTATTTAGTTATATTAATTACCTTCATATATAGTTATTTATACCTGTATGCCAAGTATTTACCTATGGTATCTAAGATTCGATTCAAACATTCTACATCTACAGAAAGCTTAAAAATAAACTTCTCAGACATACATTTTCTTTTTATGTTCCAATTTAATGCCTTTCAATGTTTAATGCTTTATGTCTCAAGGTAAAATACTGAGTATGAATATATGTGTGTGTATATGTTATATATACAATATACTATGATACATATATAGAGAAAGCATAGTTTAAACATATAGGAAGAGTAGATTAACATTCTTTTTGCATATGTTTCATATTATACATCAATTATACTCAAGGGGCAAATTTTTACTCAGATATCCACTAGGTGGCATTACAAACTGTACTGTTTTAATAATCCATTGATTAAACACTTAATAAAATTATCTAATAAAGTACCTGTTTGTAATTCCTTTCAAATAATCTGAGTAATGTCCTCTACCCTTATTTTCAATAATGATATAAAACTTTTATTAAAATTAGGGTTCATCAAAAGTTTTATTGAAAATCTATAAAGTTGTTTGAGTATGTATATAATACTGAAGGACCTAGTTTGGGGACATATTTATAATATTACAGTCTTAATCTCATGATGCACCTTTAAATTCTCATAGGCTTTATATTTCAAAATCCCACCTGTTTAATGGATATTGTTTAAAGAAGAAAAAAACAACAGTGCAAATAGTTTAGATAGGAATACTTTGAGAAGATTTATTAATGAAAGTTGTCATGGTTAACTTGAGGTTTATCTAATCCAGGAAAATAGTTTTATTTACATTTCTATTTAAAACTGCCAGATACTCAAACTGTGGGCTTAAAACCATAAGATTAAACTTTTGAATCACCTGAGGAATAATTTTTTTCAGATAGCCAATTGAAATAATTTCCTATCCTCGATAAGACTGAAAAAATTCAGGCTTAGGATTTCCATAGAGAGATTACTTGTTTAATACTCCCTTAGTCTGGGGAATGAATGTGCAGTTTGTTAGAAATGATTACAAAAAAAGAGGAGAGAAATTTTGGAAGAGACACTAGAGGTGAAGGGATATTAAAGTGGGGATACATGTTGTGAAATATGGCCCCTTGAGAAAAAATGGAGGCTGCAGAGTAGTATTTTCTTGCCTTGTAATTGCGTTTCTGCATCTGTGAGGGAGGTGGAATTGAGATGAGGAAAGGCACACTGAGAAGGCCAACTAAAGTACCAGCTATGTATGCTGGCAAACGTTAAAATGAAAGGAGCAGAATCAAAATGAACCAGTGCTTTGGGGAAGTGGTTTTTAAAATGCCATAGAGTATATATGAAAATGTTTTACTTAGCAATGCCAAACTACGTAGGTTACAAATGCTACCTAAATATTCCATGTCTCATATGGTCAGGAAATCTGTATTTATTGAGTAAGTAAAAGAGTATGACCCTGGAGTTAATCCTATGTTTAAAGCAATTGCCTTCACACAGTAAAATTAATCAACTTACTACCAATTTAATATTATTCTCCTGGAACCAAGAGAAACATGGGAAACTGAGAGTATGAAGATGTGTGGATGAGTGGTGGATGAAAAATGTTTATTTTGCTAAGAAGTGTGATAGAAGAAAGAAGTGATAGTGAGGTAAATGTGGTTAAAGTAGTAAAAAAAATAGTATATAGTCAGGAGTTTCACTTAATGGTATAAAATAAGTAATGCCATACATCTGTACCTCTCAATGATGGGGTCCATCCATTTCAACTTAAACCAAAATATAAATGTTACTGTTCTGGATAAAATATACTGGAAGAAGGAAAATGTAACAGGGGCCAAAACGCAAAGTGTAAAACCATTTGAAGATCATGAAATAATCATGTCCAAGTAAAACATTATATTATCATGTGGACGGAGAGACAAAAAAATCATTTCCAAAAGAAAAAAAAAAGCATTTTTGCAGAATGTATTTATTAGCCTAAATATCTGGTGTACAAATATATGTATAATATACTGTATATAGTAATTAATGTAACTAATCTAATTGCTATCATAGTCACCAGACTTGTACTCTTCGCTGTGTCCCTGCCTCAGCTAAAATTTAAAATTTTGCTTGGGCCAAAAACTTTGGATATTGCTTTAACTACTTCCTCTCAAAGCACACATTGTATCTGTTTGAAAATTTTTATTCTGTCTTCAAATTATACTTAGACTCCATCCATGTCTTATCACTTTCACTGCTACCAAAAATGGTTCTAACTCGGGATATCTCTCATGATGATTATAGCTATCTCCTCCTAAAATATTCCTGTTCTCATCATTACTCCCAGTTTATAAGAGAGAAGCTTGACTGAGCCTCATCTGAAGCCTCACCTGGCTCCCTGTTTCACTCAGAGGAAAAGCCAAAGTCATTTTAATGGCTGAAAATGATTTATTCCTCTCTCCTTCACATATCTATTTCTGTTCCTGAGGAGACAAATCTTCAGTAACATCCACCAAGAAAAAACAAAACAATATTTAAAGTGTTGAGAGAAAAAACACACTCACCAATCTAGAATTCCATGCTCTGTGCAAATTTCCTTCAAAACCAAAGGAGAAATAGAGACTATCTCAGCAAGTAAAAGAATATGAATATGTGGTTAACAGTCTTAACTTTCAAGAAATGTTAAAAATAAGTACACAGAAGGAAATTATATACATCTAAAAACTGATCCACATGAAAAATAAAATGAAAAAAAAAAATTGAAGAAAATAAGTACACGTAAAAAAATAACAAAACTTCAGTTTTTCTTATGCTCAATTGATTTAACATTTAACAATTTGTTCAAAATAATAATTGCAACAATGAATTAAATTGTGTATGATTATTTATATACATACTATGTATTAATGAAAAGAAATACAGCAATGACATAAGGTACAGGAAGAAGCAATTAGGATTATTTTGCTGTTATCAGATATTGGCACTACCCATTAAGTGGTATTGTATTATTTGAAAGTGTATTTGGATTTTAAATGTATTAAAAACATTGCAAATGCATATTTCAAATCCTAGGAGAATAACTTAAAAAGCAAGAAAAAAGAAATATAATGCCCTCCCACGTCCCTCTCCGGCCCTGATCATGCACCAGTGATCATGCGCCTTCTCACAATCCAGGCTGAGGGACAACTCACCCTCCCCCCGAGTGCACAAATTTCATGCACCGGGCCTCTAGTGAAATATATTAGGAAGCATTGTCTCTTCAGGTTTTTGGAAGAGTTTGAGAGAATCATTATCAAATCTTTGAATGTTTGGTAGAATTCATGAATGAAGCTATCTGGTTCAGTACTTTTAATTTTGGGCAGTTGTTTTTTAATGGATTTTTCATTTCACTCTTGTTGATGGGTCTATTTAGATTTTCCAATTCTTCATGAGCCACTCTAGAAAAGTTACATATTTCTAGAAACTTATTACTTATTCTAGATTATTGAATTTTTTGGCATATAGTCTTTCATAGTATTCTTGCATAATTCCTGGTATTTCTGTGATGTATGTTGTAAATTCTCCTTTTTCATTTCTGATTTTGTTTATTTGAGTCTTTTCTCTTTTTTCCTTAATGAGTCTAGCCAGAGGTTTGCAATTTTATTAATCTTTTCAAAGAACCAGACCTTTGTTGCATTATTTTTGTAGTTTTTTAATGTTCTCTACATTATTCAATTCTGCTCTAATTTTTATTAGTTTTTTTCTTTTGCTGACTTTGTCTGTTATTCTTTTCTTCCAGTTTTGTAAAGTGTAATGTTATTTGTTTACTTAAGGTTTGTTTGTGTATGTGTGTGTGTGCGCGTATGTGTGTTTTAGATAGGCCTGTATAATATAAACTTCCCTCTTATTACTGCTTTTGCTGCATCTCAAAAGTCTTGATATATCATATTGTCATTCTCATTTGTTACTATGTATTTTTTTATCTCACCTTTCATTGCTTTGCTCTTTGACCCAGTCATTTTGTAGTAACATGTTATTTAATCTCTACATATCTGTGGCTTCTTTTTCTTCCTTTTTACAGTTGATTTAAAATTTTAAAGCATTGTGGTCAGAAGTTATGCTTGATATGATTTTAATATTCTTAACTTTGATTAGGCCAGTTTTGTGTTCCAACATTTGGTGTATCTTTGAGAATGTTCCTTGTCCATTAGATAGGAATGTTTAATCTGGTGTTCTGGAATGAAAAGCTCTGTAAATGTGAATTATGCCCATTTGTTCTATGTGTCATTTAAGGCTGATATTTCTTTACTAGAGGCCTGGTGCAAGAAAATTTGTACACTGTAGAGGGGGTCCCTCAGCCCGGCCTGCTCCCTGTTAAAGTCCAGGAGCTCTCAGGGGATGTCCTAATGCAGGAGGCGACTGGGCTGATCAGGGGAAGGTGCCACACTCATCACCCCACTGCTGCTGCCATTGCCGGCCACAGCGGCTGCGAGGCCTGAGCCCCGGGCCTCGCAGCTGTTGGGGCTCACGGCTGTCTGAGCCCACGGCTGCCTGAGCCCATGGCTGTTGTGAGCCCTGGGCCTTGCAGCTGCCTGAGCCCACGGCTGCTTTGAACCCCAGGCCTCGCAGCCACCGGGGCTCAAGGTGCCATGAGCTTGGGCTTTGCAGCTGCCAGGTCTCAAGGCTGCCTGAGCCCACGGCTACCTGAGCCCTGGGCCTCGCAGCTGCTGTGGCTTTGTCCAGATGGACGTCTGGATGGACCTCTGGAAGATGTCCGCCCTAATTAGTTTATTACCCTTTTATTAGTATAGATTGATTATCTGTTTGAATGACCTATCTATAGCTGTCAAGGAGGTATTTATGTCCCCTACTATGATTGTTATTTTGTCTGTTTCTGCCTTTAGTTCTGTTAAGAGTTGCTTTATATATTTCAGTACTACCTGATTGGGCACATATATACTGAGAAGTGTTATGTCTTCTTGATGTAGTGTTCCCTTTATCATTATAAAGTGTCCTTCTTTGTCTCTTGTTACCTTTGTTATCTTGAAATCTATTTTGTCATATATAAGTATGGCTACACCTGCTTTTCTGTAGATGAATTTGCTTAGAGAATCATTTTTCAACTTTTCACATTGTCCATATTTGTTTTTGCAGCTTAGATGTGTCTCCTGAAGGCAGCATATGGTTGTCTTTTTTTTTATTTTTTTTATCTAATCTGCTACTATTGTCTTTTTATTGGTGAGTTCAATCTATGTACATTAGGGTAATTGTAGCCGTGTGAGGATTTCCTATAGCCTATTTATCTTTTGTTTTCTGTGTCTCCATTGCTTCTTTTTCTTTGTGCTTCTGTCTTATTTTTGTTTGGTGATATTTCATACATTTTCCTCTATTTTTTAAAAATTGATTTCAGAGAGAGGAAGGGAGAGGGAGAGAGAGAGATAGAAATATCAATGATTACAGAGAATCATCGGTCGGCTGTCTCCTGTACACCCACCATTGGGGATCAAGCCAGCAACCAGGGCATGTGTCCTGACCAGGAATTGAACCCTGGCCTCCTGGTTCATAGATCAACACTTAACCACTGAGCCACAACTGCTGGGGTTTTTCTTCTTTATTTTTTTAAGTTATGTGTCTTAGTTCTGTTTTTTTTTTTTGTGTGTGTGTGTGTGTGTGTGTGTGTGTGTGTGTGCTTGTGTGTGTGTTTGTGTGTATGTATGTGGTTACTACTAGGTTTATGTAAAAGAAAGTTCCATATATACACTAATTCTTTTTTCTTTTGAATGTGACTAATCTCCATCTCCCTTTGCAATACAGCAATGTCACTGACTTAAAACATATGCTTCAGGGATGGATTCTGTTTTCCTTGTAACAACAAGCTAAAGAAGAAGAAAAAACATATATTATGAATGGCCTTATCTTTCTTTTGAATAATACCTTTAAGAATAATGTTGTGCAGTGGGGGCTTGCCCAGGGTGGGAATGGCTTGGGGGGGTGGTGGTCAATTGGGGAAAAAGGAGACATATGTAAAACGTTAGACAATAAAAATAAAATTATAAAAAAATAAATAAATTATGAGACTTCAAACATAAAAAACGAATAATGTTGTGCAGAGATTGCCTTTCAGTGAGGACTACTCATCTTTGAGTTCTTCATAGCTCAGGGCTTTTAATTTTGAAATCTAAACATTCTTTCCCACTATCCTTATTGAATGTAGACTTTATTCTTTCCGCTTTAAATTTCTGTTCTGTTTCTTTACTTTAATCTTTGAAGACTTTTTATTTTCTGTTCATGGTTTAATACCAAATGGGCAGGCATAGGGGGCCTAAGGGGGTGGGGTGTGAAATTAGCAAGCACTTTGGTGAGCAGGCCTTGTTGCAGAGAGGTGAGAAGAGTTTCCAGCCCCATAGCTCTGTCTTCCTCCAGGTCTGAGCCTGGTTGTTGCTGTTCAGTCATACCAGGTCTGAGCCTGGTTGTTGCTGTTCAGTCATACCAGGTCTGAGCCTGGTTGTTGCTGTTTAGTCATGAGTACAGATCTCCCAACTGTACTCATCCAGCAAAGTTCACAGATGTGTAAAGAAGACCCTACAATGCAGGTTAGTTGCATGAACACCACAATAGGGAGAATCCAGAATACCCGAGCCTACCAATCTCGCAGAATGCCACCTCTTCCTTTAACAATCCACATAGCTACAATATCCATCTGTTTGTCCATCTGCAGGGAAACCAGGAGAGTCCTTCAGAGACAGGTGAAGTACTCTCCACAATGGATTGGAATTCTTCAGAAACAACCCCACATCACAGATTGAGGCTACAAATTCAGATTAACAGGGTGGTTTTGCTCCTCAGCTTAGGACCATTGCCCTGACTTTGTTCGGTTCCCACCATTCCCATAGAGGCTGGGTAACAAGTAACTTGGTGAATATTTCTGGTCATACGCAGGTAAAATGGATTTGTTATGAGAAAGGTGTGGGCAGGGAATATCCCAAGAAATGGCCTTGGCAATCTAAGAACCAGTGACAAAGAAGGCTTTGTCCCAAGTCACAAAGCTGGATCCACAGGGTAGGACTGGATCCATGCTATTTTAGGAGAAAAAGTCTCCTTTCAGTTGGCTGGTTACACCAACTTTGAAACTGGCAGGCATCTAGCTCTGAATTATCTTGTTTGTATGGGAAATACACAGAATGCACAGTTTCCTTTAATCCTTGTGAAGAAAGAGTTTAAAGAAAAAGAAAGCAAGCCTAGAATACTATTTTTTTCTTTTTTTTAAAATTGAATTTATTAGGGTAATGGTGGTTCAAAAAAACCATACAGGTTTCAAGTGTACAACTCAATAAAACATCATCTGCACACTGCATCGTGCCACCATCGCCCCAAGCAAAGTCTCCTTCCGTCCCATTTCCCCCACTTTGCTCACCTATGCCAAGACCCCGCCCCTCTTTCCTAATGGCTATCACCACACTTTTGTCTGTGTCTAGGTGTTATGTATCCCTTCACTTTTCATCCAGTCCTCCAAACCCCCCTCTCCCTTTAAAGCTATCAGTCTTTTCCATGTATCCATGTCTCTGGTTCTATTCTGTTCATCAGTTAATTTTGTTCAATAGATTCCACATATAAATGAAATAATTTGGTATTTGTCTTTTTCTGACTGGCTTATTTCCCTTAGCATAATGGTCTCCATGCTATTGCAAAAGGTAAAATTTCCTTCTTTTTTATAGCCATCCTAGAGCCCCAGCGTGCGATTGAAATCGCACAAGGAGGCGCCCCGCCTCCTGCCATGTGAGGAGGCACCCCGCAGGGGACTGAGACCCACGCCTGACTTGCACAGTACCGGCCGCCACGGCAGTCAGGCCGGATTGGCACTGTGGGAGGCCGGACCGGTGCTGCAGGGGGCCAGGACCCCCGCCTGACTTGCAGCGTCCCCCAGTCCCCCGCCTTTGTCCTCTCCAGGGCCACCTGAGGCACTGCACCGGCTCGGGCAGGCCCCCCTGCCTCCGTCTCTTCTCTGCTCTGGGCCTCACCTATGCGCACAACCTCCTCCTGTCTGGTTGTGAACCGTTATGGAGTCCAGGCCTAATTTGCATATTACCTCTTTATAATATAGACTAGAGGCCCAGTGCAAAAAATTCATGCATGGAGGAGAGGGGCGACTGTATGTGTCTCTCAGCCCAGCCTGCACCCTCTCCAATCTGGGACCCCTCGAGGGATGTCCAACTGCCCGTTTAGGCCCGATGCTGGTAGATAGGGCCTAAACAGTCAGTAGGACATCCCTCTCACAATCCAGGACTGCTGGCTCCCAACTGCTCACCTGCTTGCCTTCTTGATTTCCCCTAACCGCTTCTGCCTGCCAGCCTGATCACCCCCTAACCACTCCCCCGCCAGCCTGATAGATGCCTAACTGCTCCCCTGTCAACCCGATTGCCCCTAATTGCCCTCCCCTGCCGGAATGGTACCCTCAACTGCCCTCCCCTGCAGGCCAGGTCCCCCCCAACTACCATCCCCTGCAGGCCTAGTCACCCCCAACTGCTGTCCCCTACAGGGCTTGTCCCCCCCAGCTGCCCTCTCCTGCAGGCCTGGGACCCCCCAACTGTCCTCCCCTGAAGGCCCAGTTGCACCCAACTGCCCCCCTCTGTTGGCTGGTCACCCCTAACTGCCCTCTCCTACTGGCCTACTTGTGATGGCCATCTTGTGTCCACATGGGGGCAGCCATCTTTGACCACATGGGGGCGGTCATCTTATGTGTTGGAGTGATGGTCACTTTGCATATTACCCTTTTATTAGATAGGATAGTATTGCATTGTTTAAATGTACCACAACTTTTTATCCACTCATCTACTGATGGCCACTTGGGCTGTTTCCAGATCTTGGCTACTGTAAATAATGCTGCAATGAACATTGGGTGTATATATTCTTTTGAATCAGGTATTAGGGTTTCTTTGAGTATATTATCAAACATGGAATTGCTTAGTTAAAAGGCAGTTCCATTTTTAATTTTTTTAGGAACCTCAATAACTGTTTTCCACAGTGCCTGCACCAGTCTGCATTCCCATCAACAGTGCATGAGGGTTCCCTTTTCTCCACATCCTCATCAGCACTTGTTTGTTGATTTATTGATGACAGCTATTCTGGCAGTTGTGAGGTAATATCTCATTATAGTTTTTATTTGCATTTATCTGATGATTAGTGATATTGACCATGTTTTCATGTCTATTCACATCTGCATGTCCTCTTCAGAGAAAGGTCCTTTGCCCATTTTTTAAAAAAATTACTTTCTAATCTCAGAAGTAAAGCTAGGTTATACTTATTAAAATACCTGCCATGATTTTATTTATTATTTGTTGAATTGGTCAAACATTGTGGCTAAACTGATGTTTAGCATTATCTGTTTGTCAAAGAAGTGATGAAAGAGGAATATGGTATAATTTTCTAAGTTTTGAAGTAACAAAGTGATCCTTCTGTACTTTTCTGCTGCATTTTTGTAGTATTCAGTAGAAACTGGTGACAACTACACGTGCATTTTACCAGTTTATTTTAAAAACAATTAATAGAAACTGTCATAAAATATTTGCATAAATATAATATTAGTTGCCAAGCTAAATAAAAATTCTTATTTGGTAGCTTTCAGTAATATTTATTCATTAACTTCTGAAGATTAATAATTTTCTGCATACACACTCAGTTTGTTTCTTTCCATGTGTGCTGAAAGCTAAGATTAAAAGACAGACATCTGTTTTTTTCTTAAGATGAACTTTTAAAAATGTAGTTCTTAAAATATTAAAATATATGTCATTCTATATTGCTAGTGATAAAGGCAAAGTTGCATTTTAGTTTTAGAAATAGACAAATAGAACAAGATGGCTCTAAAAAGAACCATTTTACTTCACATCCAAGTACTATCTTCTCTTGGTATAGAGTTATTTTCAATTATCTAAACAATATTATGAGTATAAATTTTAATTGTGTGAAGATATTTTTCTAACCAGATTAAATAATAAAAGTATTTTTTCCTGATTATAATTTCTTTGTTATAGCTCAGAAATTGTTTTAATGGATCTTTGCTTTTTACCATTAATAAAATGTTAATAATCCTATATAATAAAAGCCCAGCGGCCATAATGGTATAACAACCAGAACGATCAGAGACCAGAACCACCACAGCCCCGCGCCAGGCTGGCTCCACCCCCCAGCAAGCAGTTAGGGGCAATCGGGTTTGCAGGAGAGTGGCTGGGGGCGATCAGGTAGGCAGGCAACTGGCTGGAGGTGATCAGGTAGGCAGGTGAGCAGCTGGGGGCTCAGAGGCAGACAGGAAGAGCTCTGCAATGGATTGCCTCAAAGAGGGAGACCCAGGCAATAGCTTTTAGGAGGGATGCTGCAATGGGAGGTGCTGGTGCCACAGTGGCTCCTGAGCAGGCATGGCACCTACAGCCTGGCCCAGGCCTCAGGGTCACAGCCTCTCCCTGCGGCTTCTGTAGGGCTGGACTGCCACTCCTCCTGCTATGATGCCTGAGCAGATCCCGGACCCTTCCATGACTGTGGGCTCTGTGCCAGGGCTTGGACTCCCCAGCTTGGTCCTGACTGCAGAGGAGCTGAAATATGCTGACATCTACAAATTAGGGCCATGATCGCCCCTTTGCACTTCCTGGAGGTGAAACTGGGCAAGAGGCCTCAACCTGTGAAAAGTGAGCTAGACGAGGAAGAGGAGTGGAGAAAAAGGCTCTGCGAAAAGAACAAAGTGGTGGCAGCCCCATGTCGGAACAAGAAGAAGGAGTAGAAGGAGTTTCTGCAGTGGGAATCTGAGTGGCTGGAGCTCATTAATGCGGAGCTGAAAACCCAGATGGAGGAGCTGAAGCAGGAGTGGCAGCAGCTCATCCTGATGCTCAACCAGCATCGTCCCACCTGCATTGTCAGGACCGACAGCATTAAGTCCCCTGACTCAGAAGGCAACCCACTGCTGGAGCAGCTGGAGAAGAAGTGACCATGGGCTGGAAGGAGGAAGAGGAGGAGGAGGAGATTAGGAGAGGGAGGAGGGGGAGGGTCCCAGAGGGCTCTTCCTTGCTGCATGAAAAACTCTTCAATGAGGCTCAGCACAGCCAGCATCGGCCAGGCTTTTTTGTAAAACTCAGGTCAGCCACACCAGGGGAAGAAACCCAGGCTGATGAAACCCAGGACCAAGTGCTGAGACCAAAGAAGTCCTGAATGGGGGCTTGTTCTACTTGGGGCAAGGCTTGCAGGAGGCAGGACAGGGGCTCTGGGCTGGAGAGATGCCCAACCAGGCAGCTGTGGGCACTTCTCCAGCCTCTCTGCCAGGGCACCCACCCAAAGGACCTCTGAATAGCCAGGAAAAGCCACGAGTTGCAACCAAAATTAGGCTGAGTGTGGAACTCAGAGTGAAACTGAAATCTGCCTGCCCCCAGCCCTGACCCTGACCTTGACCCTGACCCTGACCCTGATCCTGATGCAAGGCTGGAGAAGCGCACAGTGCCAGGCCCTGCTGTACCCACCCACTGTGGTCCAGCTCAGTCCTGCCTGGAGTGGCAGCTGGGGTGCACCCTCACCAGCCCTGCTGGAGTTGCTGTGGACATGAGGCATGGGCACCCTTCCAAAGCACATACTCACTGAATGTTTACAGACTGGCTGTCCTGGCAGGGCTTTCAACTGCACATGTTTCTTATAATTTCTTTTTTTTTTAAATATATTTTACAAAAAAAAATTATACAAGCAATATATAAATGGATTTCTATAATCAGTTGATGTGACACAGTATAAATATGCTATGGTTTGTTTGTTACGAACAGATATTCAGCAGTTATGGCCAATGCATGTAACTTCTAAGTACTGTAGCCTCTGGATGTTGGGGGTAGCAGGGGCGGGGTGCAGTGCATTTCCATCCTGGTAAACCCTTCATAGTACTCAGTTCTGTATCACTCATTAAACATTACTCTTACTTAAAAAAAAAAAAAAAGAAAGAAAGAAAGAGGGAGGCCCAGGCACCAGCCAGTGATGATGTGGCAGGTGTGCAGCCGACCAGCGATCACCCCACCAAGGGAGGCCCAGGTCAGCCAAGCCAAAGCACCGCACACCTGTTGCCTGCAAAGGGAGGCAACTGGTGGCAGAGGAGTGGAGGGCAGTGCTGCACAGCTGGCAAACAGTGGCAGTGGTGGGGCAGGGGGAAGGAAAGCCCCAATAGGCCCTGATCTCAGGCCAGGCCTAGGGACCCTACCCGAGGGGCCCTGTATTGTGAGAGGGTACAGTCCGGGCTGAATTTTCATGCACCAGGCCTCTAGTAAAAATATAACCAACAGTATTATAATTATACTAGAAGCTCCATGCACGAAATTCGTGCACGGAGGGGGGTTGTCCCTCAGCCTAGCCTGTACCCTCTCCAATCTGGGACTCCTGGAGGGCAGTCGGACATCCCTCTCACAATCAGGACTGCTGACTCCCAACTGCTTGCCTGCCTGCATTCCTGATTGCCCCTAACCACTTCTGCCTGCCAGCCTGATCACCCCCTAACCACTCCGCTGCCAGCCTGGTTGATGCTAAACTGCTCCCCTGCCAGCCTGTTTGCCCCCAACTTCCCTCCTCTGCTGGCCTGGTCACCCCTAACTGCCCTCTTCTGCAGGGTTGATCACCTCCAACTGCCCTCCCTTGCAAGCCTGGTCCCTCTCAACTGCCCTCCCTTGCAGGCCGGGTGCCTCACAACTGCCCTCTCCTGCTGGCCATCTTGTGGTGGCCATCTTGTGTCCACATGGGGGCAGGATCTTTGACCACATGGGGGCAGCTATACTGTGTGTTGGAGTGATGGTCAATCTGAATATTACTCTTTTATTAGATAGGATAGAGGCCTGATGCAGGAGTGGGGGCCAGCTGGTTTGCCCTGAAGGGTGTCCCGGATCAGGGTGGGGGTTCCCTTGGGGCATGGGGTGGCCTGGGCGAGGGGCCTGTGGTGGTTTGCAGGCCGGCCACACCCCCTGGCGACCCAAGCAGAGGCCCTGGTATCTGGGATTTATTTTCCTTCTATAATTGAAACTTTGTAGCCTGGAGCAGAGCTAAGCCTTCTATTCCCTCCGGGGCGGCAGCCATTTCTGTGGCAGTTAATTCACCTTCTACAATTGAAACTTTGTAGCCTTAAGTGGGTGGGCCCGGCCAGGGTGTGCGGAAAGCTTTGCTTCCCCTGTTTTTTGCAAACCCTGGCTTGCTCTCTCAAGCTCCATTCTGCCGCCATTTGTTTGAATTTGTTTACCTTCTATAATTGAAACTTTGTAGCTTGAGTGGAGGCTTAAGCCTGCAACGGCTATGGAAAGCTTGGCTTCCTCTGTTACCTGGGAAACCTTGCTCTCTGTGGCTGTAGCCATCTTAGTTTGGGTTAATTTGCATACTCACCCTGATTGGCTGGTGGGTGTGGCTTGGCTGGTGGGCGTGGCTTATGTAGCAGAGTGATGGTTAATTTGCATATTAACATTTTATTAGAGAGGATGTATGAACAATACACAACATCATTTACTTTTATAGGCAATGAAATAATAAACTTGGTGTATTTTTCTTTTTGCAAAATTTAGTTAAATAATTATTTTTTAAAGGCAATTACTTTTCCTCAATATTTTTAAAGTGTAAGCTTGTACATTATATATAAGACATTACAAACCAATAGGCATACACTCTCCTAACGTTCTTTGAAAAAGTCTTTCATATGAATAGTGTACTAGAGGGAAAAATGTTTATTGATTTTGTGTATATTTTAAATGATATTTGTTCACAACAATAATATTATTATTTTAGATTGCCCTATTTTCTATTATAAATGTGTAAATTTATATAATATTTTATATAAACTATAATGATTCCATCAGTAATTATTAGAGAGCAATTTTACTGTATGGATTTGGGTGTGCTAGAAAGAGATGATCACAGCAATAACAGTGAATTAATTCAACCTACTGCACTAATTTCCAATAAGACTTCATCTTATCTTTATAGTTATTTTATAAAGATATTATAATTTTATCTTTTAGTGGTAAAAAATAAAGAAAGCATCCATGAAGCCGCTCAAATAAAAGTTGTTTTAGGAATGTCAGAAGAAAAGTCATTATTTCTTTGTTCACCAAACTAATTGCTGGTTGGCCTTAGAGCTGAATAAGTGTGGTGGTACCTAGGCAACCAGCTTTACTGGTGTTAGCATCTGACTTCCATGTTTGCTCATTAACATGAGCAAATATCAGCAATGATATTTTAAAGGCTTCTCCAGTGCATCTAAATCTTCTTGTAGATACTGTGAAACATATGTTACATCTCCATTGTAAATGAGTACTTTCTTCATTGTATAGTTTTATTGGGGTGGCAAGATTTCAGGTGATTACTATTAATATTGTTTCACCTATATTTTTTATGCTTTCTTTTTTTTTTAATTGTTTAAAGTATTACAAATAGTAGTACATATGTCTCCTTTTTTTTCCCTCCCATTAACCTCCCCCTGGCTTCCTCTACCCCCGGCAGTATCTTGTGTCCATTGGTTATGCTTATATGCATGCATACAAGTTCTTCAGTTGGTCTCTTACCACACCCCCACCCCAACACTCCCCTCCCTTCCCGCTGTAGTTTAACAGTCTGTTTGATGCTTCTTTGCCTCTGTATCTATTTTTGTTTATCAGTTTATAATGTTCTTTATATTCCACAAATGAATGAGATCATGTGGTATTTATCTTTCACTGACTGGCTTATTTCACTAAGCATAATGCTCTCCAGTTCCATCCATGCTGTTGCAAATAGTAAGAATTCTTTCTTTTTTTACAGCGTGTAGTATTCCATTGTGTAGATATACCACAGTTTTCTAATCCACTCATCTGGTGATGGGCATTTAGGCTATTTCTAAATCTTAGCTATTGTAAACCGTGCTGCTATGAACATAGGGGTGCATATATCCTTTCTGTTTGGCATTTCTGTTTTCTTGGGTTCACAGGGTCAAATGGGAGTTTCATTTTTAATTTTTTGAGGAAACACCATACTGTTTTCCACAGTGGCTGCACCAGTCCACATTCCCATCAGCAGTGAAGGAGGGTTCCTTTTTCTCCACATCCTCTCCAGATCTTGTCATTCGTTGATTTGTTGATGATATATATTTTTTAAAATATATTTTATTGATTTTTCACAGAGAGGAAGAGAGAGGGATAGAGAATTAGAAACAGTGATGATAGAGAAACATTGATCAGCTGCCTCTTGTGCAACCCCTACTGGGGATGTGCCCGCAACCAAGGTACATGCCCTTGACCGGAATCGAACCTGGACTTTGAGTCCGCAGGCCGATGCTCTATCCACTGAGTCAAACCGGTTTCAGCTATTGATGATATTTTTATTGATTTCAGAGAGGAAGGGAGAGGGAGAGAGAAATATAAACATCAATGATGAGAAAGAATCATCATTGCTGCTTCCTGCAGACCCCACACTGGGTATCGAGCATGTGTCTTGACTGAGAGTTGAACCGTGACCTCCAGGTTCATAGGTCAATGCTCAACCACTGAGCAATATTGGCCGGCTTTAATCAAGTGAAAACATCTAATTATTTAGGAGTGTCATTTGATACGGTTGTGTCTTCTATGTCCAAAGGTAAATAAAGCTTAGATTATAATTATAAAATTTTATTTGGCTTTAAGTTATGAATTTCATCTACTTAAAAAAGTATTAATTTATTTAAAATTGAACATGCTTCAACAAATTATATACTGGTTTATACAATTATTCAAGTAGACTAAGTATCTATTATATGCCAGACAATTCAAATTAGTGGTTGTGAAGATGGATTAGCAAATGATTCTGCTCTATAAAAGTAATAGAACTCATCAAAGAAATATAGGATATAAATAAATAAAGTTAACATGGAATTGTATGCTATAACATGGTACAAAATCCTATGTAATAAAAGTCTAATATGCAAATTGTCCCCTCGACCAAGAGTTCTGTTGGGAGTTTGACTGCTCTACCAGTTGCTATGATTCACACTGACACCAGGGGGCAGACGCTCCAACCAATAAATTAGATTGAGGTGAGAGCCATCAGGAAGCTCCCAGGGTTTGGCCTGAGCCCTGGGCTGAGGCGGGTGGGGGTGGGAGCCAGGAGGGACCTGGTGGCTCCAGAGGCTGCTATGCGTGATTCGAGAGCTGTGGACTGAGCAACTCTCCACAGCCTGTGGGTTCTCACTGCACAATTTATAATCTTCAGAGCTGCTTCTTTTTGTTTGTTAAGTTTCACCAACTACTCCAGGAGAGTGGGTAGCACCATTACAGGGGGGACAGTCCAGGCGTGCCTTTCTAAGGCCAAGGGGTGGCCTTGAGCTACCTGGGACGAAGCAGAGAGGGGGATGGGGCTGAGTCTGAGAAACTAAGTCCAAAATTTGAAAGGAAGTGGTAGGCAGTGAGCGGCGGAGGGTGACAGCTGCACAAGGGCTTAGAAAAGCTGTTGGGTGGGGGCAGCCAAGGATCCCAGTGCCTCTTCCATGGGACAGGGTCCATGTCTCCCCCTCCTTCTCCCAGTGACCCATCACCCCAGCTCTCCTCTAAGGCCCTACCTGCACTGCCTTGCCCACACTGCACAGCCTTTGGGGAGCATCCGCCCCGCCACCAAAGAAGAAAGGGGGAGGCTGAAAATAGGAGGTCGCAGGAGGAGAGGGCAGAGCAGGGCCTACCAAGTTAGATGGAGGGGAGGGAGGGAGAGAACTCACAGGACTAGGGACAGAGATGGGCAGGGAAGGAGGGCTGTGCAGAAGCGTCACTCTTGGTTGAAGTAGAAATCCTGACCCCATTTCACAGACCCCAGTAGAGTGTGGGTATGTGGAGCGGGGCAGGCAAAGACAAAAGAGGGTGTGAGGGGACTGGATGGATGGATAGCACCAACATTTGATTCATGGACTATTTATTTTTATTTTTGTTAATATATTTTTATTGAATTCAGAGAGGAAAGCAGAGGGAGAGAGAGACAGAGACATCAATGATGAGAGAAAATTGATCTGCTGCCTCCCACACACCCCCTATTGGGGATTGAGCCCACAACCCAGGAATGTGCCCTTGACCAGAATTGAACCCAGGACCCTTCAGTCCTCAGGCCATGGCTCTAGCCACTGAGACAAACCATCTAGGGTGACCCATGGCCTTTCTAAAACCACTGCAGTAGGCTGAGCAGGGTTCTTACCATGATGGTGTTACCTGATAATGAGGGTGTCTCTCCTTATGCTGGGGTAATTGGAACTGCAGCAAAATAAAGACACATCCATGGAGTCTGCAAAGGGTTTCCATGCACATGATGCAATTTACTTCGTGTGGCAGCTGAAGAGGGTGAACAGAACCTTGGAATGACATGAGGTCTCTAAGACCAGGGGCTGGAGGGAAAGTGCGTGCCAAGCATTCTGCGCCATGAGCTACAATCTATATATATAAAAGCCTAATATGCTAAGTGTCCAACTGAGTGATTGACCTACTGGTTGCTATAATGTGCACTGACCACTGGGGACAGATGCTCTGACTGGTAGGTTAGCTTGCTGCTGGGGTCTGGCTGATCGGGACTGGGTGAGATGGGGCCAAACATGACCTGGGGCTTTCCCACGGTACCGCTCGCAGTTCCTCCCCAGCCACCGGCCCCAATCGACCCTGATCGGGACTGGGCGAGATGGTCTTGATTGGCCCCGATCACCGGCCAGGTGGAGGGATCCCACCTGTGCATGAATTTTGTGCACCAGGCTTCTAGTAGTGTAATAAATTCTTTCCAGTAGAGGTGAGTGGTAGTACCCAAAACATAATCATGGTTTTGTAAAAATCAGATCTTGCACAATGAGTCTCTGTTATCTTGGATATTGTATTTAAATGTTTTTGAACATAAACCACTGTTATAAACACAGCATACATTGCAAAGAAGTATAAATACAGAGGCACACATATATGTGCATATACACATAGACACTCATGATAATAACTTAAAGTTCATGAAATAATACTTATCCTTAATATGGTTGATACACTCATATTTTTAATTCTGTTTTATTCATTTATGACCCTTAAATTGATTTGACAACCCTACTAATGGGGCCATGATTCTCTTTCAAAAGTACTACCACAAAGGTAATGATATTGTAATTGGTGGTAGGGGAAGGATTCTAAGCACAGGAATTATAGGGCCAATAAAGCAAATTTTAGGTTTACAATGGAAAGGTGAATGAAATGAGAAAGCTAGAAAAAATGGTATTACGTGTGTTTTCTCCCTTATCTTTTCCTTTTTTTATGGTTTCTTAAAAGATCCTTGTTTTTTTATTTTTTTTAATTTATCTTTATTGTTGAAAATATTACAAATGTCCCCTTTGTTTATTTTTCACATTGACCAGCCCCACCCTGCCCCGCCCCACTTTAAAAGGATCTCTTAATGCTTGCTTAATGGACCTAGAGAATTTTAAAAGATCCTTTTAAAGCAATAATTTGAGATATAGGTAAGTCTTACTTGAGGCTAAACATATGAGAGATAAACAGGGTTGAGTCTCATGTAGTCTAGTAAAAAAACAAACAATCACTTAAAGTTATGTGTGCAGCTTAATCTTACTGACAAAGTAGAAGATATATACATTTACATTAGCCTTTTTATGTTAAGGATCTCATCACTTCACAAAAGGTTTAGGAAAAAAATTGTATCATTATGGAAATTAAATTCCCATACAATCTGAAAGAATCACTTTGGGACTGGCAATAGTCAATGATAGGTCATCAATGAAGAAATCAAACAACTAGGTACCATTAATAAAGTTTTCCAGGATTTTGCTTTGATAACATTCATTTTAGGTTATGATTAGAAGAGAAATTTTCTATATCTAGAAAATTTCTCCTATATAACTATCCTTAAGATATCAGCAAATAGTGAAATGATCTCTTTTTATTCAATCATAGGTGAAGGTTTTACAATGTCTTCTCTAGGTCTGCTGTTAATATCTTCAGAAGTAATTCTATAAATCAATGGGCACTTCAAGGACCCAGAGATCATAATACTGTCAAATTTAGTCCAGATATATAAACAATATATATGTATCCTATATCAATATTATTGAAATTTAAATTAAATTAAGTAAATATATTTTTGTTACATGAATTTGATTGCTTAACCAAGCAAGAGTGGTCATTTTTGCCCCTACTCACTTTGTTTTCTCATTTCCTTCCTTATAATATGGCAAGTAAAGGACCATATAAATAAGAGTGTTTTTTTCCCAAATTCAAATTTCTTAAAAGTAGAGAATATACCTGGCAGGAATACTTTAAATACATATCACCATACTAATACATTTTGGAAAAATAAAGTTGGTTCTTGGAAATTTCAAGAGTGCAAAGAACTCAAGCAGCACAAAGCATAGTAAACCAAATACAAATTGTGATATAATTGGCACAAGTTGAAAATCCTGATGTGCCAACCCAGGCTTCTTTGCACATCATTGTGCCTATCTCAAGGGCTTTATGGGAAAAGAACAGTGCCAGATAAAGCATAGTATTTGTTCTCAGACACCTGGTGTGATAATTTACCCTGACCACATCATAGTCATTAGACCTATTGAGAGGACATTTACTTAGTTTTCAGCATTCAGTGACACTGGAGACCAGTATGATATCCTATGTAATAAAGAGATAATATGCAAATTGACCGTCACACTCCCACACAAGATGGCCACCCTCATGTGGTCACAAGATGGCCACCACAAGATGGCCGGCAGGGGATGGCTGTTGTGGGCGATCAGGCCAGCAGGGGAGGACAGTTGGGAGCAACCAGGCCTGCAGGGGAGGGCAGTGGGGTGATCAGGCCAGTAGGGGAGGGGAATTGGGGGTGATCAGGCCAGTAGGGGAGGGCAGTTGTGGGCGATCGGGCCGGCAGGGGAGCAGCTAGGTATCTATCAGGCTGGCAGGGGAGTGGTTAGGGGGTGATCAGGCTGGCAGGCAGGTGAGTGGTTGGGAGACAGCCGTCCTGGATTGTGAGAGGGATCCCAGATTGGAGAGGGTGCAGGCTGGGCTAAGGGATAACAACCCCCCACCCCCATTGCACTAATTTCATGCACCGGGCCTCTAGTAATATATAAACACTCATCAGTCAATAATGTCCACCATGAGGGTTATTCAATTCCTCTTATTTTATGTATAAAATGATAACATTATGTATATATTGTTTGGTTGTCTATAGACACATAATGCTTTAAGCTTTCTCTCTAATCACTTAAGTTGATGCCTTTTTCTTTCTTTCAGATTTTCCCACTGTGTTTTCTGAACTCCAATCATTCCATGATTGATAAACTCTCTACCTCCTGCTCTTAAATGCCAGCAGGTTCTCTTTTGAGAATGTCTATTTCTTATAGCCTATTTCTTATCTACCTGCAACCCTAAGGCAGTATCCTGAAAATGGCTTTTCTTTTTATAAAACTTCTACTTCTTTTATGCTTATTACACTGGGTTTCATTACTTTCTACTTCTCCTCTATTTCCTCAGGCCATTTAATCCAACAATTTTTCTATTTTCTCCCTAGTCAATACTGTCTTCTGTCATCGCTTACCTTCCTTATAGTTTTATAATTGTTCTCTTTCGGATCTTCTAAGTACTTCTCTTTTTTTCATAACCCTGGAGAGAAAAAAAAAAAAAGTCTGCAAAAATATAAATCCAGGCTAGGTGCTTACACCAAAGCTGGTGATTACCGCCAGAAGAAAAAAAAAAGAAAAGAACAGAAAAAGAAACAGAGCAGTCTTTACCATTTTAAGTTGAGTCACAATATTACCTGTTGGGTAAAGTACTAATTACAACGATTTCTCTTTAATCTTTTAAGTCTTCAACCAAACACATCCCTGATATAAAACATTTCCTCTTAACAGAGATGTATAGTTGTGAAACAGCAGATGTTCCCTTTTTTAATACAATCTAATTTTTCAACACAACTGGGCTAATTAATGATACCTATGTTTGTATTGTAAGTGGTGATGGAATCTTTTTGTTTATGCAGCACTTGAGAATAAAACTTAGAAATGCCATGAGAATAAACTTAGATCTAAGCAATGTCTCCTTAGATCTCATTATCAGTAACAAAAGGTAAGAAAAATTCCTTCTGAAAATTATGAAGAAATGGTAACTACAAGAAGGTGGATTTGATTCAGGGTATGATAAGAATTCTGATTATTTGGTAACAGATGCTCTGTTATATCTTCCACTAAATTTTAATAGACAGGCCAGGAATTCCTATTGTTTAATTAATGTTATTTTACATTAAAATTTATTTAATATTTCAAAATTATATTGTATTTTTCTCTATTATCCACCCCCAAAAATCTCAACCTTTATACAAATGTTATTATGAACTCATTTATTTAATCAATTATTTATAGAACTCTTTTTTTTTGTCTAGGATAGAGATCATGGGTTTTTTCATGGATCTTCTCAAATAGGGAATATCATTTGAATTGCCAGTGGGTAACATCTTGGTTAATTATCTGATTGCCACTAGAGTATATTTGACATATAGAGAAAACGTTTTAACTGTGAAACAACTGATTTTCTACTGAATTCTTCAATGGAAAGATCTTTGAGTTCATGATGTAATGCTTTTTTAAGTGTGTATGATACATGATAGGAACTAAAAAGCTAATTCATGACCAATCATTAAGGAGTATATGAACTAGTCTTTGATTAAGGCACAGCTATATCCCTGATTACTTCCTAAAACTTGCATCTTCTTCAATGTGTCTCAAATAAATGGATTGGCAAGCTGGATCAAAAAATATAATGATGAAAATGGAAAAGGTAAAAATTAGCTTAAACCAATTAGATAAACTAGAAAGTTCAGAATATAATCAAAATTGGATATTAAAAATTGATAACTTAGCTTGCTTTGTTGGAGCATTCTTTCATGCTCTAAAAAGGCTGTGGGTTTAATTTCAGTCAGGGCATATACCTAGGTTTCAGGTGCGATCCCTGATCAGTGCATGTAGGGGAGGCAATCAATCAATGTTTATCTCTCACATCAATGTCTCTCTCTTTCTCTCCTTTCCTCTTTCTCTAAAATCAATAAACATATCCTTGAGTAATGATAAAAAATGATAATTTCATAATAATTACTACTATTAAATATAAAGCTTTGAAAATTAAATAGAAAATCTTGACATAATCTATAAGGAATATAAAATTTTTAAGTGAGTGTATATTTAAAAAAATCAGTTAAAAGAGACTAAATATAAAACACTAATCTGTAATTCTATGGCCTGAGTGAAGTCCCCACCGCCGTGCTAAATATTAGACAGAGCTGTCCTCCAGATCATCTGACTACAACAATATTTTTTAAAATAGCATTTAATAAAGATGAGGTTATCAGGTGAATAGGTCCAAATTTGCATTGAATTAAGATTTTTAGAGGCTATAGAGCATAAAAGTATTTTTAGTTTTTTAAAAGATATTTTAAACAAATAATGTCTTTAATATTAAATAGACTAATGCTTGCCAATCAGAGAACAATAATTCAATTTAAACATTACATTTAAGTACTCTATGCAATAAAACATTCACCATTAAGGACATGCATAAAAACACAAAACAAACCATAACAAACAAAATTTAATAAAGCCTCAATTTGCTCATAACAAAATATTAGAAAATGAGAAAGCAAATGACAAAATATGCCTGATGTACACTATGCGGAGAATGAATAATGGATAGGAATTAGCTGTTTCTTTCACATGAGGGAACTTTCCCTTTAAGACCATTCTTAGCAAAATATCACCCTCAAGGATATTTCTCATTCCTTTTTTTTTAAATCCTCTTCTGAGAATATTTTTCCAGAGAGTGGAAGAGAGAGGGAAAGACAGAGAGAAATACCCATGTGAGAGAAATACATCGATTGGTTGTCTCCTGCACTCGCCCCTACCAGGGCCCAGGCTGGGGAGGAGCCTGCAACCGAGATACTTGCCCTTGACCATAATTGAACCAGGGATCCTTTCGGTCTGCAGACTGATGCTCTATCCACTGAGCAAAACTGGCCAGGGCCATTTCTCATTTTTTAGTCTATGCAAAGGTCATTGTATGTTTCCATAATAGCTCTCTAATATAGCAGTTATTATCCTATATGATAAGGAGGTAATATGCAAATTGATCCTCATGCCCTCACAAGATGGCTGCCTACGACCAGGGTGGCAGGGGGTTAGTGAGGGACGACCAAACGACTGAACAGCAGGCTGCATGGTGTGACCACTCTGGCGGGGGGGGGGGCAGTTAGGGGCAACCAGGCCAGCAGGGGCGGAGCAGTTGGGGGTGACCAGGCTGGCAAAAGGGTCACTGAGGGTGACCAGGCCGGCAGGTGGGGCAGTAAGGTGTGACCAGGCTGGCGGAGAGGGCAGTTAGTAGCAACCAGGCCAGCAGGGAGGGGCAGTTTGGGGCAACTTGGCCAGCAGCTGGGGTGGCAGTTAAGGGTGACCAGGCCAGCAGGGAGGCAGTGAGGGGTGATCAGGCCAGAAGGGGGGGAGGAGTGAGGGGTGACCAGGGAGGCAGGCAGGTGAATGATTAGGAGCCAGCAGTCCAGGATTGTGAGAGGGATGTCTGACTGCTGATTTAGGCCCAATCCCCAGGCCTAAACTGGCAGTTGGACATCCCCCAATGGGTCCTGGATTGGAAAGGGTGCAGACTGGGCTGAGGGGACTCCCCCCATTCATGAATTTCGTGCACCGGGCCTCTAGTTATATTATAATAATCCCTTAATAATTCTCTTTTTACAGTAGACTATAAACATCTTAGAAAAGTGTCAGTTTAATTTTTTACAATACATCTATTGTAGTACTTGGACCATAGTCACTGAACAATAAACAGTTGATGAATATAGTGCATAAATCAGCAACTAATATAGAGGAAGGCTCTTAAATTAATGTATTTTCAACTGAATTGACCACATTTTTCCTAACAAAAACTAATAGTTACTCGCTTTTCTCCACATCTGTTACATATAAGGATCTGTATTTTAATTCTACTACTATTTGTATTTTCTTATTATATTAATATTTATTCCATTTCCATTTTATTATACTCCAAGGTATGCATTCATTACCATTGTTTTATTTATATTACCTAAAAGAAACATTATTTTAAAATGTCCATGTCACTTTTAAAAAAATGTTTTTATTGATTTCAGAGAGGAAGAGGGAAGGAGAGAGAAACAGAAACATCAAGATGAAAGAGAATAATTGATTGGCTGCCTCCTGCATGCCCCTTATGGTCATGTGCCCTGATGGTTAATGGAGCCATGACCTTCTGGTTCATAGGTCGAAGCTCAACCAATGAGTCACACCAGCCAGGCTAAAATGTCCATGTCATAAATTAAAATGTACCTCCTGCAATATATTAATTTAGTGTCATTCTCAACTGGTTTAAAATTTGGTACATGAAAAATGGTGTAGACCCCCTGAAGTTACCAATGTTTTGGGGACTATGTCAAGACTTTCAAGAGAAGGTAAAGAGCAAACTTGGGAAATGGAATTCATTTCATTTAACTCCTAGTGGCCATAACACAAGGCTTTAAGATTTGATGACAGTGCAAACGCATGGACTGCATAATCTTGGGGCTTCCAGTTATGTGACAATCTTTGAATGTTAAAGTTGAGAAATAAGTAAGCAGCTTCACATTTTATGCTCAACAAATACTTGGCCTTGGAATGTCTACTGAATCTGTGGGGTCTTACTCCATAGGCAAGGGCAGATTTTATACTGACAGGTCAAAATCTCTCTGCAGAGGTTTCAGCATGATGACTTTTGCAATCACAAGCCTTGCTACAGAGACTATATTGAATGAAAGGATGCCAGAACCTCAGCTTACAGAAAAACATCGATAAAACTAAGAAGAAAAAATTATGTGATTTAGTATTATCATTGCCTATATTATTCTTCTAGTAAAACTGCTTTTTTCACAGATTTTTGGATTAAGAGAGGTAAATGTAAAGCTAAATTCCCCACTATGATAAAGTTATTCATGCATATAGTGCCTTCTCTGTGTTTGCAAATATTTGCTTAGTATATGGTAGGATTCTCTTATTTAAACTGTTAATGATTGGCAAATTTAATATTGAATTATTAATTTTAAACAATAATAAATAAGTTTGCATCCCATGATAAGTTCCCTGATGTTAGAGAAATTTTAGAAGCAAGTTAGATAGCAAGAAAGTCACATTTTAAAGTAAACTATTTAGAAAAATCCACATTGTAGGTATTATATTTTCTGGCAATCAGGTTGATTATACTTGAAACAAAACTTAAAGAGTCGTTTAAATTTAGACGTGTTTATATTTGGTAATAAACAGATTTCTATAAACCTGGCTCAATGAAATAATTGTAAAAATAATTTTCCATAAAATCAGTCATTTTATTTTAATCACTGTCTATAAGCTCATTCTGGAGAAAATATTTGAATATCTATCATCATTCCCGAGCCATTACTTAGAAAATAAATGTTGCTTATAGATTTAAGTGCTTCCCAGAAAATGCAATGGTAAAGTACATAAAAAAGCTCATGGCTTTAGAAAAATAAAAGGCTTTGCATGGATAGTACCCAAAAATATAAACTATTACTTTGTAAAATCAAATAATTTTGCATGTAATATTTTGTGTCCTAAATTCAGATTTAAAACTTCTCTTTAAAATATTATAGCATATTTTGGCTGTTGTAAAATTTTAAATCTCACAGGTATACTTTTTTCACATTGCTTTTTTATTTATTCAATCACCATGACTACTCACATTCAACTCTTTGCACCTGCAAATGAATCAAAGCCAGCTTCTAAGATGTTTGGCATCTTTTTCATAGGAGAAAAGAGAATAAAATTCTGTGGTTTATGCTGGCCCTAAATTATAGCTTACATAAACAGCAGAAAATATTCATGTCATCTTTTCTGTTTACCTTGGTCTGTTTTAATCTCAGTGACACTTGTCTTCATGAGACTCTACTTAAAAAGATGAGTTGAGTTTACATCTGAAGGGAAATGATTTTGCTGGTGCTTCAGGATTCACTGGCTGATCTAACTATAATAAATTGTGGCATATCTTTTATGATTACGTATACTACATGACTGAATAATGCCCTCATCATATATTCCTGAACTGTTTTAATAATCATGTCTGTTATTGTAAGCTTTATCTGAGACTAATGGACTGCCATGTGAGTTATGACCATCAATTGAAGCTCTTGCTATAATATGATACTTAACTTGCTTGCCACAAAGGTTACATGATATGTGAACATTATAAAAGTATGAGAGCATGAACACATCACTATTGACTAATAATCCTGGCTTCTTTCCTGATTAAGTATAGAAAAAGGAAAACACCTCATATATTAATAATCAAGTTTATACATGTCATCCATCCATAAAAACATTTTTTTCAGAAAATAAATGTGAATAAACATATAAAATGGAAAAATGTACGTTTTGGCATAAATTTATAATTGTATGCATATTTATTTACCCAAGTGCAGGACTATTATTCATTCTTTCTTTTGCATCTCTTGGTTTTTAGCTGATTAAAAAATGGTATTTTTGTCAAATTTTGTATACTATTCAAAAACATATTTATTAAAGAATGGTCTACAGCATGGTAGGGAACTTGAATTTTTCCCTTTTATTTTTTATATTTATTATTTTTTTACTTTATTTTTATTACACTATTACTTGTTTTTTTTAATGCTAAAACAAAGCTGCTGTGTTTGAGTAAAGATATTGTTTCTAGTAACTACATAGCAAATTAGGGTAAAAATTGATAAAAAATTTTACTTCCATTACATATGGTCACTTTGAGTAAAGTCTGTAGTATTACTAAGTTTAACCACTGGAGTGACCTTATACAAAATTTTTAGACAGTGTTTTGTAACTGACTGTAAAATTCAAATTGCACAATGAATAGCAAGAGAACCAATCAAAATTGCTAAATCTAATATTATGTTACCCTGCAAAACAACATACAGGGTTACTCGTGTGGAAAACAATAAAATAATTAATAAATAACATAAGAATCAACTCCATGCTTATGAACTCACAACTCTAAATCTACGTTTGCTCACCCCATAATTCTTACACAGATGGCTGCTGTGAAGAGGATGTAGCGATACTCTATTTTCTAAAAACTCTCTTTTAGAAAAAATATTGGAAAATATTTCTAAATAATCATTTAAAAAGTCAGGATGAGGACTTTTCTGAATTGTTGTATAAGACCAAAAGTCAAAAAGACTTAATAGTGACTTAATCCATTTGTTTTGAAAATGGCTTTCTATATAAAATTTATCACCATGAAACAATACCTCTTCTGAACAAATACAAGCTGAATAAATGTGTTATATACATGCAATGTATTTGTTCTGATCTAATAAAGATATTCAATTTAAATATTTTTACATATTTAATATACCCTGATCTACTTTTGATAATGTTTAAGTTCAAAAAACCAGAATGAAAACTAATATGATAAAAAATAAGATTTATATTACAAAACAAATATCCAGATTTCTTAGTAAAGAGACACATATTTAAGTTTTTACATCTGATGGTACTCAAGAAAAATTGAATTGTAGGTAAGGAGTGAGTTGAAGGAACCACTCTTTTAGCTACAATTGTTATAACTTCTCTTAGTAAACGAAGAAGCCTATATGCACATACTGTGTCCTCTGAAAGGTAAAGATAAGGCTTAAATGTAAAATAAAAAATTGGAAAAATTGTACATTGACAATGAAAATTAATATTGCTAGAACAAGAGATGCTGTCATGCTATTTGTTTTTAGATTTTTTGGGGGTAAATTTTGCAAATTTTCCCTTCTGTGTAAGATAGTATTATTTAGAAATCAGTCATGATTCTTTTTTGTTGTTGTTGTTGTTAATCCTCACCAAGGATATATTTTCCATTAATTTTTAGAGAGAGTGGAAGGGAGGGAGGGGGGGAGAGAGAGAGAAAGAGAGAGAGAGAGAGAGAGAGAGAGAGAGAGAGAGAGAGAGAGAGAGAGAGAGAGAGAGAGAGAGAGAGGCTTTGCTCATTGCTGTGAAAGAGACTCATTGGGCCTGGGGATCAAACCTGCAACCCAGGTACATGCCCTTGACCAGGAATCGAACCCTCAATGCTTTGGTGTGCAGGCCCACACTGGCCATGGCAGTCATGAAATAACTAAAATAAAATAAAATTTATTTTACCGTATTTTTGGTTTGTTTTATTGTTGTCTGTATAACAGCTATCTATTTCCCATTGCCTACTTTACCCCACTTCGCCCAGCCCCTACCCAACCCCCCGAGGTCTTCACTACCCTATTCTCTCTGTCAATGGGCTATGCATATAAGTATATATATTCTTTGTTTTCTCTCTCCTGGTTTCCCTAATGCTATCTTCTTTAATTCTCTCTCACTTCTGCCTTTTATTTTATCTCTATTGCTACTCTGTCTCTTTATTTATATATTAACATTTTTCTATATATTTTTTCAGGAAAGACATAATTAATAAAGGAGAATTTTCATTAAATAAATAAATAAATAAATAAATAAATAAATGAGAATTTTCTTCTATCTTTCTTTGATTATCATACATTACATCATACTAAGTTTCCTAATTCCAAAATATTTGTTTATAGTGTTCTTTCTTTATTACTTTTCCACTAGTTATATTTTCTGTAACTGAGTTATCATTTTACCTTTAACTAAAGGGCATTAATATTCTAATATAATTTCAAGTGATAAGGTGTTATTGAAATGATACATGTAAACATATAAAAGCAAGCATTTGGCCACATGAACATACCTACTAAGGAACTTTGAACAGCTCTTCAGAATTGAGGAAATACTCGTCTGGCAGCATACAAAGAAGCAACACAGTGCAGTGGAAGAAAGCATTGTCACTAGAGGCAACCTGGGAACCTGCCCCACCCTTTACCAGCTACATGACCTCAGAAATGTTATTTAAGCTTTCTGTATCTTTCTTTATTCAACTACAAGTGGATATAATAGAACTGCCTACAAAATGAATAAAAAAAGCTCAGGTTAATATTTTAGAATCAGATAAAGAAAGGTATGTAAATGCTCCTAATAAGATAGACATATGAGCCCGACTAGTGTGGCTCAATGGTTGAGCACCAACTCAGGAACCAAGAGGTCACCTGAGTCAGATTTGGTCAAGGCGAGAGTCTTTGTCCTTTTCCTGAGTGGAATAGTTTAAATGTTATACGGAAAGTTCTCAAATGGATGTTCACTTAGAAGTCCGTTAGTCAAGAGTATTTTCACTGCCGCGCTTCCTAGGTTTGATGGGGTTTAGTTAATGTGACATTAAATAGTAATGTCAAGTGATGTGGTGACTGTTTTAATTGGCAAAAGGGAAGATGATTAACTATATCCTCATCCAAAAAAATAATTAACAGCACTGGTCCTGACAGATACTTTATGAATAAAACATTTTGTGATTAAATTAGTTTGGAGAGGATTGGACACTATATGGGCACCATTGAAAAGTTACAATGGCCCAGCCAGTTTGGCTCAGTGATTAAACATCCACCCACGAAACAAGAGGTCACTGGTTGATTCTTGGTCAGGGTGCATGCCCAGGTTGTGGGCTTGATCTCCAGTATGGGGTGTGCGGAAGGTAGCAGTTTCTACCTCTCTATTCTTCCCCCTTCCTCTCTCTCTAAAAATCAATAAAAACGCATTTTAAAAAATAAGATAGACATATAACATATTTCTTTACTAAAATTATTCTATTATATTCACATCCTTATTGAATTATTTCACATTCTTATACCAATATTACATATTGAAATACCTTGCTTTCTAGATTTAATTTTCTTTGCCTATTCTAAATATTTTTAATATAATTTTCTCTGAAGACTTTTTTTCTGTCTAAAAGTGCTGATATTCAAAGAAGAAACAAAACTTCCTTCTTATTCAATATAATAAGAAAGTTACATTAAGTTCCATTATAATTAAAATTTATTTGAAGATATTTAAAAATAATTGTGTGAGCAAGATATTTTGAACGTTTTCCATTTCTTGGCACACATAAACTAATTACTAACATTTTGAGGCACACCAAAATAAAAGAAAAAAAAATATTTTTTTGCCAATTGACAAAAAAGGTGTCATTTTTATTCATTCACACCAGACAACTATTGTTTTGGCCGTTACCATTTATTTTATTTGACAATCTAAGGAAAATGAAGTTAGTGCTCCTAAATAGGTATTGCATGTTTTAAAATTCTTGCAGCACACCAGTATGCCTGCTGCGCACACTGGTTGAAAATCAATAGCGTAAGCAACAAATAAATTATTATAAAAATTAAAGATGGCTTAAATATGTACTAGATGAGATGAATAAAATAGCAAACATTAGTAAGCATTTTTTCTCCTAACATCCTTTTTTTTTAATGCTATATTTTTGTTTCTGTAATTATGTGAAACATACTAGGAAATTTCATTCCTGCCAGTCATGGACATAATGTAAGTCAGACTCTGCAAATATTTCTGCTTTTCTTCTACATCTTAGACAATTATTTTCAATAAAATTTTTCATAGAAAAGTTTAAGCAGAATTCCTCATCTCAATTTGATGATTAATATCCCTCTACAAAAAACTTCCGCATCAATAAAAATACAATATACATTAATTTTTAGGTTTTTGCAAGTGCAAAACCCATCATATATGGAATAGAGACTCAAATTTTTGTTTTTATGAGGAATTGATCTAAACTCCATATCCTTAGCTGGATTCCTGTAGTATTTTCTTTGGCACTCATGTTTTGAAATGTTGCAGAATAGTATTAAACTTAATATCTGATGGAAACTGTTGAGTGCCAAAGGATTGACAATTTGAATTGATAAGGATCCCACTAAAGAAGTCAAGAGTTAAAATTTCATAAAATTTTTAAAATAAAAATGATTGACAGAGTACTGATCCATCCCATTAGGACACTGACATGGAAAAAAAGCCAGGCAGACAAACTGGAAAGGGATCTAAAATACTGGGTCCTAAAGGGGGAAATATAGTTGCTTAGATTATTTTCCAGAAAGTAAAGAGTTGAAAATTATTGAGAAAATGTTTCTTCCTAACATTCTTTTTTTTATTGCTATGCTTTTTTTGCTGTTATTATGCAAACATACTAGAAAAAGCCATTGGTGCCACTTGTGGACATAATGCAAATTAAAATGAGACCCTGCGAATATTTCTGCCTCAGTATTCTATTAATTCTGAATTCTAAATAATCAATTTAGAATGTTTCAGCTTAAATTAAAATTTTATTTTAAAAATATTCTAAAGATAATTTGATCGAGGTTATAATACTGAGTTTAAAATATTAAATAAATTGTATAAAATGTCAGTTAAATATTATTATTAGGAACACACATAATAAATACAAAAAGGATAGTATTTTACAATACAAAACAATAGTTTTATTGAACTGTAAATTTTTCATATTTTTCAAAGTGGTTATGTAAACTTTGAGATTAGGTAACATGTTATGGATGATATAGACTCTCAAGTCTTTAATGATTTAAATTTTTTCTCTTTATTTGACAAATCAACTCAGCTACCTGCTATTTACATGTTTCTTTGTGGGTAAATTATTTTATTATAAAAGCTTTAATAATAATTATCAACTAATAAAAATAATGACACCTTAAAATTGATAAATTATATTTTTGATAGATTAAAATTTTCCTTATTTAACCTTAATTGAAAGTAACATGAAATGATATTCATGGAGAGAGGGTAATGGTAATTGAACAATCTATTTTTCATGCCATTTATATTCTCAGCGTGATATTTCTATTCTAGTTTTCATGCTTCCCTGAATATTCCAAGGTCTAAACATTTCTGAAAATCAGCATAAAGAAATTACTTCATAAATTAGAGGCCCCTGAAAGTTAACTCTTTTAGATTTGAATCTTTGAAATGTCATCAATTTTTTAAAAAGGAAGAAACTCTTTACAAATGATAAATCATTTTTTTTCTATTTAATTCTGATATACAAGTCTTTTGATTTCAATGTTGAAGATGTACCATCATAAAAACTGCTTCTCTGCCAACTTTGTCTCCCAGGTTACCTTTCAACTGTGCTTCTTAAATGTAGTCTTTCTTTCATTTTACTATTTCCATATTTTATGTATTGTGTTATATGGTCACTGACTGAAACTAAAATATAAATGGAATAAAACCTCAAATTACTTTTGTTTATTAATAATGCTCCAAGCCATATTTTATTTAAATTACGCTATGTGGATAAGCATCCCTATTATAAAGAATTTGATCTGTCAATTCAAGCCACCTTTCTTTAGGAATCTTTACTGTATCATTAGTGCCTATAGTTAAAAATATTGTATTGTATATATAAAATTTTTCTTGGAGAATAGATTTTATGTTTAACTAGAGGCCCGGTGCATGAAATTTGTGCACGAGTGGGTTCCCTAGGCCTGGCTGGTGATCAGGGCCTATCGGGGTCATCTCGCCCAGTCCCGATGGGGCCAGGCCACCCGGGACCTGCTGGCTGCCAGATGGGACCTGCTGGATGGGGGAGGGGAGGGGGGAGGGAAAGGGGGAGGTTGTCTGGCCATGGGAGGTTGGCTATGGGAGCACACTGACCACCAGGGGGAAGCTCCTGCATTGAGCATCTGTCCCCTGTTGGTCAGTGCACGTCATAGCAACCAGTTAACCAGTTGTTCAGGTTCTGGTTGTTTGGTCGTAATGATCTCTTAGGCTTTTATATATATATAGATTGTTTTAATAATAATAATAATAACAATAATAATAATAATAATAATAGCAGAAGAAAACTTTGGAGGTGATGGATATATTCATGGTATAGATTATGGTGCTGGTTTTATGAATATGGTTGTGTATTTATCTCCAAACTCATTAAGTTGTATATATTAAACCTGTACAGTTTTTATATGCCAATCATGCATCCATAAAGAGTTTTTTAAAATAAATTAATCAAAATATCCAGAGAAAACAACAAAAAAGAGAATTATATTTTGGAGTCAGATACATTTAAGATAAAATCTTTACTAGGCTTTTACTATAACTGGCTTGGAAATTACTTAATCCCTCTGACTCTAAAACTTCTCATTTCTAAACATTGGGATAGTTGATTCAGCTACAAAGCTGTCATTTTTTATGCATGTTTTGGCTTGCAGAACTGCTGGCACATATTTGGCATCAGGTAAATATTAATCCTGGTTTTCTCTCCTAATTTTCCATTGTGTAGTTCAATTATTGGAATATAATTTTTTGAAAATTTATATAGTGATCATCAATACATGTAATAATTTATATTTACAATTGAGTGAAATAAAAAAGGAATTGTTGAAGGTCCAGATATTTAGAACAGTGAAAGAAAGAAAAGAAATAATTACTGAGAATATTGTTGATGTTATGAAATGATTTTTAAAATTTCTATACATAAAAATATTTTAATAGCTGGACCAGGGCAATTTAAAAGCATAGAAAAATATTTATGTTTATCTTAGTTTGTTGCAGCTTTTGCCCAGATTTCTCTTAAGAAATGTATTGTTAATTAAAATGTTAGTATCTGATTATGTTAAGCACTTTAATACAGTATTTTTATTTCAAAATTAATTCTTAAGGAGACATTATATGTTAACTTGAAAAGTGTAATCCTCTCTCAGGGGATTAAAAGTGTCACTATCGAGAGTTATAAAAATTTGTAATATTGTAATATTAAGCTAGGCCAGTAATTTTGTCTCTTTAACACTTTAAAGCAAATGTTTATTTCAGGAATACATTTAAAATAAAAATTAAAAAAATATATATGTATATATATATATTTTAAATGTGTTCATGAAATAAACATATATATATATAAACATATATAAATAAACATATATATAAACATATATATTAAATGTATTCCTGAAATATAATTGATATATATATATAATTGATTTCTTTACAGAGAGGAAGAGAGAGGGAGAGAGAGTTGGAAACATCGATAAGAGAGAAACACCAATCAGCTGCCTCTTGTACAGCCCCTACTGGGGATGTGCCTGCAACCAAGGTGCGTGCCCCTGACCAGAATCGAACCTAGGACCCTTCCGTCCGCAAGCCAATGCTCTATCTACTGAGCCAAACTGGCTAGGGCGGGAGTACACTTTTTAATTGAACATACTTAAAAAGAAATGAAGCTGCTGGAAATGATGTATAAATTTGGAGAAATCTTGAGATAAAGGAGGCAACAAAAACTTTAAACACCTGTTCAAATAAAAGCCATTGACAGAGTTTGAAAAGCAGCTCTTACCTAGGACCTGTATATTGATTTCTCCTTTCTAAAAGTTTTTCTTTTTTTTCATATTTGATAGCCACAAGTCCAATGTAGTGACAATCAATATATGTAAGTTAAAAAAAAAGATCTGGAGATTACAAACTCACTAAAAGTATCCAGACATCAAAAACTCACCAATTCATAACAAAATGAATTATTTTTAAAAGATAAATAATTTTCATGAAATATTATCAACTAAAATTTTTTTGAATGTCATTATACATTATTCCATGTACATAAATAAATGCTTAATCCATTAACTTTCCATTTTAAACATTCAGTAGGTGTATATATTTTATAATATAAGCTGAAAATTTTCTTCTGTAAAGAATTAAATACAGGCTATTGCTTAATTACAGCAACTGACTGGTTCCTATATTTTAGTATTTAGATATCAATAACATAAATGTAAGATATCTTTTAAAATCTTGGCATTGTAAACCTAAAACCCTAATAGGCAAGGAAAATCATAGCTACTGGAAAATTATCTAGAATTAATAAAACAGAAATCAAGAGGGAAAACTATGTAATTAAGGTCTAAGCTGACAAGTAGAAATAAATTTTTTTCTCTGTTGTTTGCTTATTTAAAATAGAAGTACAAAAAATGACTGTTTGTAATTCCAGTTATATATACTAGAACTCATTACATAATGAGAAGATGAGCAAAGTGTTTGAGGGTTGGGAAGGACTTATTTTTCCATTTAGGAAAAAAAATAATTTTCCAAGGGAGAATTACATGAATCTGTCATTTCCTGGAAAGAATAAAATACCTTAGAGCTCAAAGCAAACAGAGAAAAATTGACCACCTATTTAATAAAATTAGAAGCCTTTAAGAACTGATACATGAAATATCTGTGTTTGTGAGAAAACCGTTTCCAGTTTCTATCATTTAAATTCCTGGTGCTTTTCATGCATAAGGTTCTCAACCTAAGTACATTGACACTTTGGATAATTCTTTGTTAAAAGAGACTCTTTTGTGCATTGTAAGAAGTTTAAAAACATGTTTGGTCTTTACTCACTAAATGCTAATACCACTATTTACCCATACCATAAGAATAAAAGTGCTCTTTACTGATATTCCTCAGGGAAACAATTTTGTTTCAGTTAGGAACTTATTGATCTATAATTGGAACATAAAGCATTGTTTATCCATTATTTTAGGATATTTAATTTTTTGCCAGTTTGTGGTTATTATGAGTAAGGCTGTTTAGAACGTCTCTTTATCAATCTTTCTATGGATATAAGTTTTATTTCTCTTGGGCAATACCTAGTAAAAATACAGGAAGGTATTTTGTCTGGGAAATCATCCTTCCACATTGGTGTCTGCTGAGTGCCACCAACCATTAAATTATCTCGTATGTTTAACCTCTGGACCCCATTTTGGATTTATGTTCTCTCAACTGCTTATGAGTTTCTCTTAATAATGGTAGTAATTGTGTAATGGCTGGTCCATGCTAGGCTTTGGGAAGGGCAGTGGGTATTCTCAGACCCCTCCATGTTGAGATATTAGAACTTTACTCACTAGGTCTTTTCCATCTACACTTCTTTCTATTCCCATGCATCCTCCACTGGTTCTACTGGGGAAGAAAAAAACAGAAACTAACTCTGAAGACTCACTTCCAGCAAATGTGTCTGAAGTCCCGACGCCCTACCATATCAGGTCCATTTGCAGAGAACATTTTCTGGACCAAAAACTCAGATACCAACAATGGATCTTCTCCCACCACTACATTGACTTCCTCTCTCCACCAGAAAACTAAAGAACAGATACATAAAAATTAAGATTCAGATAAAAAAAATAACCTACCTGCTCTGGTTTCTATTTCTATTCATCCACACACAATGCTACTGAGTGGACATTGAAAAGCACTACAGAAGAGCCTAATATTATGAGAAAGACAAGTATCACATGATCTCACTTATATGTGTAATCTAATGAACAAAATGAACTGATGAATAAAAATAGAGCCAGGGACATGGAAGCATGCAACAGTCTGATGAATCTCAGAGGGAAGAGGGGATGCAGGGGTGGTGAGGGAGAGGTAGTGGAAGAAATTAACCAAAGAACTTACATGCATTAATGCATAACCCTTGGACACAGACAATAGTGCAGTGAAGGCCTGACGGGGGGGGGGCTAATGGGGGGAAAAAGGGGACATCTGTAATACTGTCAACAATAAAAATAAATTAAAGAAAGAAAGAAAGAAAGAAAGAAAGAAAGAAAGAAAGAAAGAAAGAAAGAAAGAAAGAAAGAAAGAGAGAAAGAGAGAGAGAGAGAGAGAGAGAGAGAGAGAGAGAGAAAGAAAGAAAGAAAGAAAGAAAGAGAGAGAGAGAGAGAGAGAGAGAGAGAGAGAGAGAGAGAGAGAGAGAGAGAGAGAGAGAGAGAAAGAAAGAAAGAAAGAAAGAAAGAAAGAAAGAAAGAAAGAAAGAAAGAAAGAAAGAAAGAAAGAAAGGAAGAAAAGAAAGAGAAAAACTCTACATAAGAGCCTAATGTTAGGTTAACCTTGACTGCCAGAAGCAACAGCCAAGGACCCCTGGAAAATGATCGGCATGCCACTTTCTTCTTCCAAGTCTTGCACAACTATATCTAATTGTCAGAAAAAAAATCACATCCAGAAACCTGGCTTAAAGGAAATCTCTAATTAGCTTTTTAATTTCTCTAAATAGGAGGGAGAGGGATGTTAGAATCAAATCACATACCCTCCTACTGAGGTATTTAGGTAGTAAGCCTTAGCACCTCATTGGACACATTACAATTAATGCTGGAGTATTTAGTGTTTGCAGAGTGTTCTAAGCGAGGAGGGAAAGTCAGGTTGCCAGCAGGAAGCAAAAGCTAGGATCATTTATGGTAAACTGCCAAAAGACATCTCAGAAGAAAACGGTGTGAACCTCTACAGCACATGTGGGGAAAAAAACATTTTTATGCCAAATTTTCTATTTATAACTTGTATTATTGTTTTCTTAAAGTTTCCCCAAATTATGTTTTAGTTCTCACAATACCCGTTTTTGCTCCTGCCTGTACAGATTCCAATAGCAATGTTGAAAGGAGCAATTGCTTGAAGTTGAGGGTATATGTGTGGGCTGGTGGGAATTGTTGTGTCAGCTTTGGGGGGCTTTAAAGCCAAGAATGAGTCTGTGTGATATCACTAAAAGAGGAAATATAGGTAGAAAAGGGGTCCAAAGAATGGTAACCGAGGCACACCCAACATTAGAGGCCTCAGGGAATCCAATGTTAGAGGTAATGCAATAAGTTGAAAAGAGCCAGTATAAGAAATTTAAAAAAATCAACAAAATCAGAGGATAAAGAAATGTGGTGGTTTAGATGCAACATGAAAATAATTGGGGCCATAGGGGCCTTCTCGCCCAGTCCCTATCGGGGCCGATCAGGACCGGCCAGGGGGAGGGACCACCGGAGGTTGGCTATGGGAGCACACTGACCACCAAGGGGCAGCTCCTGTGTTGAACGTCTGCCCCCTGGTGGTCAGTGTGCGTCATAGTGACTGGTCGACTGGTCGTTCGGTTGCTTAAGCTTTTATATACTATCTAATAAAGAGGGAATATGCTAATTGACCATCACTCCATCACAAAGATGGCTGCACCCACAGCTGAGGCCAAGTTCCCATAAGGAGCCTTAACGAGCAATCAGCAGGGACATGAGGCTACACCCTCCCCTGCCCCCGTGGGGCTTGAAACGGGACCTCAGGCCGTGTCCCCCACCTGCAGGGGTTGACAGAGAATCTCAGGCTGTGCCTCCCACCTGGTGGGGCTTGACAGGGGATTTCAGGCTGCACCCCCCACCGCGGCACCAGGCCGGGGGACCTTAAGGTGGGCTTCCCGTCCTGGTGCTGGGCTAGGGGACCTCAGGCTGCTCCCCCCCACCCAGCGCCAGGCCGGGGGACCTCAGGCCATGCCCCCCACCTGGCAGGGATTGACAGGGAACCTCAGGCTGTGACCCCACCTGGCGGGGCTTGACAGGGGACCTCAAGGTGCACTTCCCATCCTGGCACCGGGCCAGGGGACCTGAGGCTATGCCCCCCTGCCCAGCAGGGCTTGACAAGGGTGGGACTGGCCAGCTCTGGATCTAGACCAATGCGGGGGGTGGGGGGCGGCTGGGTCTGGGTCTCATGCGACTTTGAGATGCATGTAGGTGGGCGGGAAGTTGACTCTGGGTCCCATGGTGAGCCCCAGACTCTGACAGGAGGAAGGTTTTCATATACATTTTACTAATTTTCTTTCATCTCTGACACTTCTATTATAGAGAAAGGGCAAATAGCAATATTAAATTATTTCCTCTAATTAATCCCCTTTTAATGTGCATGAATTTCGTGCACTGGGTCACTAGTATATAGATATGTGTGTCAGTGTTTGAAAACAAGTGGAAGTGTTTGTATGAGTTTGTGATAATGACTATTGCAGGTTGAATGTGTTCATTGTCTAAGGAATGTGCTAATTTAGTATAATTATGGGTAATTTAAGTTATTTCCCTCTTACAAATTAATGACTTATATGAACTCATAAAGGGACTCATTCTTATGTGTTTTTGAATCTTGGACTTTATTTCTGGGAATCACTTTTTTCCTCACTGCATCATCATCCCTTCTGTTTTAGTCATATATCTGCATTTTTCATCTAATTGTCAAACACTGAAACACACCACTAAACACTTTGCATACCACTAAAACGTAAAGAAGGGCAGAAATTGAGCTGTTGGTGAAAGATTCAATGCACCTGTTTCTAATTAAGACATGGCAGTGGCTGCTGAATCCTTCTCCTACGTATCTGGATGGAGGCTCTTGAGACCATGTCATCTCTTTATCCTCTGACTTACATCAGAATGAGTCCAGCAGGGATGGTCTTCATCCCTGTTACAAGAGCTTCTCCCCACAGAGAGTTAGACCCTCTGGCAAAGCCCAGGCCGTAACTGAGATTTCCTGGCAAATTCCATGTGTGGAGAATCAAACCCTCAGAAATCTTCCAGGAGAGAACTTCCATTGGTTTCAGCTGTGCCTAATTTGCCATGAAACTTTAGAGAGGGCAGTAAATTGTTGAATGTTTTGCTGTAGATTTTCCTGCTTAGGATACACACACACATAGAACAGGAGGGGGTCAGATGCAGTATTTTTTCTTTGAAGGTGAAAGAACATTTATGCCCTTTATGTCACTTCAGATATCCATGACTAAACAGGGATGGACATGCCGAAGAGGTAGGTGGAATTCGTTTCTGTAAAACTTATTTCAGTGTAACCAAGTTGATTGTCTTCAGCTTATAAAAACGGGCACAGAAAGAATGAGAATCAGATGCCCTATAATAATTCAGGAGAGGGTGTGTGATGGGATATGACAGTGTCACTAATACCTATGGTGCAATCTGTAGTTATAAACAGAGTTTGCTACTTGTCACAAATCCAGAAAAACATACATTCGTTATGGTATGATTCCCTTAGGAAGAGCTGCATTTGATCACCTATCTTGGTCTTCTCTGAACAATTTTAACTAAAATAAAAGCACTACAGTCATATTTGAACTAAAGGTCCCACTGGATTTATAAAACAGAGTTTCAAAAACCTATTTATTTGAAAAATTGGAAAGTTCTCCAGTGGGGTTGGGGTTATGTGGAAATCCTGCCTCAAATAAAATGAGGGAGACATTTCACACTCACTATGAACAGAAAAGCAGGAGTAATAACTAAAATGATGTATAGAACATACAAAACCAACAAAAACACCATAAGGAAATTTTATGAAGAATAGAGTAGAGCACTGGCTGTTGTAGTTTTGGTGTTTATATTCTGAGAAAGGCTTGTTTTATTATCAATTTTGAAGAATATAGTGTTTATAATTGTACCGAATTCATGTGGATTTCTTTTCTGGGGCTGAAAATATGCTGTTTCTTTAAATAGTTTTGTAAAATATTTAGCCATTCTAACAACTATATATTTAGTCATTCAAAAGAACTATTTATTTCCCCCAAAAAAATATGGCAAATTTTATTTTTATTTTAAAGTAACCTGTACTCTTAGTGAAATTCATGCCTAATTGTATGCATGACTACT
Organism: Ia io; assembly: GCA_025583905.1. NCBI lineage: Eukaryota > Metazoa > Chordata > Mammalia > Chiroptera > Vespertilionidae > Ia > Ia io. Next base: position 30,884,159 of record JAJQQW010000007.1, read on the forward strand.
CTCTATCTCTTAATTAACAGTGTGGAATACTGGAGTAATGAAACATTTCAAGTCACAAATATCCTAAAGCAGGGACAACTAGAGGGTGGGTAGGAAGTAATAAGTTTGTTTGCTTTTTTTTGTTTTTTGTTGGGTATATTCCATATATATGGTCATTTGGCATAGTGGATGGGGAAGAATAGATTTGAAAAGCGAACTTTCATATACTGATAAAATCTTATCAGCTAAAAGGTATCATCTGCTTATGTCTTAATTTCCTGGCCATGGAGTCAGGCTTACATGCTTTTGAATTTGGAATCTCTTCCTCACCAGTTGTATAATTTTGGGCTTGATGATCAACTTGTCTCTAGTAGTCTCATGTGTATCAGTGAGGCACTAGAATAATTTACTTAATGTAGGAGTTAGTGGACAAAATAGAATAATATATATGAAGACAAAGGAAAACATCTGGTTCATAATAAGTACTCAGTATATTATAGCTGTTTTTCTTCTGCTCCCACTTTTACTCCTTCCTCCTATTAAATATGTTAATATGATAAAGACAAAATCTTTTTTATTTACATAAATTGTAGAAGTTTATTATATTTCAAATAAAGATGGCCTGAAGATTTAGACTCTGTTAATTTTTTTCCTTTATTTTTCTATTCTATCCATAATAGTTTTTAACTGAATTGAATAATCCTAATAATTATCTATAGCAACTATATTACACAGAACTGATATTGATTATCAAGAACAAGAGTTCTCATAATTATTAAATCTTTTAGGACTACCTTGGACCACAGATCTTTATCATATTAACAATTTTAAGATGGCTTTAAAATTTATATCATATCACTTATTAATGTTTTATTGTAAACTAGAGGCCCGGTGCATGAAATTCGTGCATGGAGGGGAGTTGTCCCTCAGCCCAGCCTGTACCCTCTCCAATCTGGGACCCCTCGAGGGATGTCCGACTGCCCATTTAGGCCCAATCCTGGTGGGATTGGGCCTAAACGGGCAGTCGGACATCCCTCTCACAATCCAGGACTGCTGGCTCCCAACTGCTTGCCTGCCTGCCTTCCTGATTGCCCCTAACCGCTTCTGCCTGCCAGCCTGATCACCCCCTAACCACTCTGCTGCCAGCCTGTTTGCCCCCAACTTCCCTCCTCTGCCGGCCTGGTCACCCCTAACTGCCCTCTCCTGCAGGGTTGATCACCTCCAACTGCCCTCCCTTGCAGGCCTGGTCCTTCTCAACTGCCCTCCCTTGCAGGCCGGGTACCTCCCAACTGCCCTCTCCTGCTGGCCATCTTGTGGTGGCCATCTTGTGTCCACATGGGGGCAGAATCTTTGACCACATGGGGGCAGCTATATTGTGTGTTGCAGTGATGATCAATCTGCATATTACTCTTTTATTAGATAGGATAGAGGCCTGGTACAGGGGTGGGGGCCAGCTAGTTTGCCCTGAAGGGCGTCCCGGATCAGGTGGGGGTTCCCTTGGGGTGTGGGGTGGCCTGAGCGAGGGGCCTGTGGTGGTTTGCAGGCCGGCCACGCCCCCTAGCAACGCAAGTGGAGGCCCTGGTATCTGGAATTTATTTTCCTTCTACAATTGAAACTTTGTACCCTGGAGCGCAGCCAAGCCTGGGGCTCCCTCCGAGGCTGGTAGCCATTTGTGTTGGAGTTATAATTGAAACTTTGTTGCCTTAAGCAGGTGGGCCCGGCCAGGGTGTGCGGAAAGCTTTGCTTTCCCTGTTGCCGGCGGCAACCCTGGCCTGCTCTCTCAAGCTCCGTTCTGTTGCCATTTGTTTGAATTTGTTTACCTTCTATAATTGCAACTTTGTAGCTTGAGTGGAGGCTTAGGCCTGGCAAGGGCAGGCGGAAAGCTTGGCTTCCTCTGTTACCTAGGAAACCTTGCTCTCGGTGGCTGTAGCCATCTTGGTTTGGGTTAATTTGCATACTCGCTCTGATTGGATGGTGGGTGTGGCTTGTGGGCATGGCTTGCGGGCATGGCTTGCGGATGTGTCGGAGGTATGGTCAATTTGCATATTTGTCTATTATTAGATAGGACTAGAGGTCCAGTGCACGAAAATTCATGCACTCAGGCTGGGGTGTCTCCCTCAGCCAACTCTGCTCCCTCTCGCAGATCAGGAGCCCTAGGGGGATATCCGACTAATGGCTCAGGCCCGCTGCATCTGGTCTCTGTCTGCAGGAGTTGACCCGTGGGTCAATCGGGAGATGGTGCTGGCCAGTGAGCAGCCGGCCCTGCCCTGCCATTGGCCTGGTGGGGTTATCAGGGGATGGTGCCTGCCGGTGAGTGGCCAGTCTCACCCCCCGATTGCCCCTACACCACCACCGATCACCACTGCCCCCCGATTTCCGTCCCCTCCCTCTGCCCGCTGGCACCCGCTGTGGCTGGCATGGCACCGACGCTCGCCCGCCCCATCCCCCACCAACCGGTTGTTCCACCGTTCAATCGATTTGCATATTAGGCTTTTATTATATAGAACTAGAGGCCCAGTGCACAAAATTAATGCCTGGGGAGGGGTGTGTGTGTGTCCCTCAGTCCTGTCTGCACCCTCTCCAATCTGGGACTCCCCGAGAGATCTCTGACTGCCCATTTAAGCCCGGGTCTAAACGGGCAGTCGGACATCCCTCTCATAATCCAGGAATGCTGGCTGCCAACTGCTCACCTGCCTGCCAGCCTGGTCACCCCCTAACCACTCCCTTGCCAGCCTGATCGATGCCTAACTGCTCCCCTGCTGGCCCAGTCGCCCCCAACTGCCTTCCCCTGCCAGCCTGGTCCGCCCTAACTGCCCTCCCCTGCAGGCCTGGTTCCCCCCAACTGCCCTCCCCTGCAGGCCTGGGACCTCCCCCAACTATCCTGCCTGCCTTCCTGATTGCCCCTAACTGTTTCTGCCTGCCAGCCTGGTCACCCCCTAACCACTCCCTTGCCAGCCTGATAGATGCCTAACTGCTCCCCTGCTGGCCCAATCGCCCCCAACTGCCTTCCCCTGCCAGCCTGGTCCCCCCTAACTGCCCTCCGCTCCAGGCCTGGTCACCCCCAACTGCCCTCCTCTGCCTGCCCGGTCACCCCTAATTGCCCTCCCCTGCAGGCCTAATTGCCCCCAACTGCCCTCCCTTGCTGGCTGGTCCCTCCCAACTGCCCTCCCCTACTGGCCATCTTGTGGTGGCCATCTTGTGTCCACATGGGGGCAGCCATCTTGTGTGTTGGAGTGACGGTCAATTTGCATATTACTCTTTTATTAGATAGGATACTAGTGCCCCAGTGCATGGATTCGTGCACATTGAAAGGAAATTAATTAGAAGGTGGCCAGCAGGGCAGGACTGGGTGAGACGGGCTGGACACGCCCTGGAGCCAACCTCCCATTGTTTCTCCCCAGCTGGCCGCACCTGGGGCTGCACCACAGCTTGAAGGTCATCTGCAGATTGAACAGGGTCCCTTGGCCTGGCCTGCAGGGTTTGGGCCGAAACGAGCTCTCCAACATCCCCTGAGGGGTTCTGGATTGTGAGAGGGTGGTTTTCAGGTGACGCACCCAGGAATTGGGCTGCCTCCTCTCTGGTTCTGGGGTGTGTCACCTGAGAACCACAGCTGCCAAGTTACCATAGCTCGGCAGCTCCTGTGTTGAGCATCTGCCCCCTGGTGGTCATTGCACGTCATAGCTACTGGTTGGATGGTCACTTAGCCTCTTTTATATATAGATATGTATTTTATTTAATTGAATATCACTTAATGACATTAAAAGCTTTTGTGAAAATTAATAGTTCTCCACAAAATTCCTCTTACCTATCACATTGATGTCACTACATTAATTGTTTCATGATATGGTCAATTCTCATAATTTATGGTAGTTACATTTTGTATAGCTTCCTCAAGGACCGAATAGTCAATACTGAATCATTGCTCACAGGGGGAATCACAGGGTTAAATTTCCTGCAAACCTGTGATGATAACATATTTAGCAATTGATCATTAGATATCTTGCCTTCCATGTTTCTATTTCAAAATATTTTATCCCTAACCAGTTTTGCTCAGTAGATAGGGCCTGGCCTGTGGACTAAAGGGTTGGATTCCGGTCAAGGTCAGGTAACTTGGTTGCAGGATCCTCCCTGGCCCGGCCCCTGGTCAGAGGGTTGTTCAAGCGACCAATGGATGTGTTTCACTCACATCGATGTTTCTCTCTGTCTTTCCCTCTCTCTTCCACTCTCTCTAAAAATCAATGGAAAAATATCCTCGGGTGAGGATTAACAAAAAAATAAAAAAATATTGTATTTAATCTACATTATTAATTCATTAAATTGAAGTCAACTAAATTGATTGTCCTGAATATAACTATTTATTGATTGAAATAAATATAACTTTAGCCTAAACAAAGCCTCTCTAACACATGCATTTTCTCTGTAAGGCATATCACAACCTGCTTGTGCTTTGGAATAGGAGACCCTTTTCAACACTATCCTTTGTGTCATTTTAAACAGCAAAACCACCAACAAAAGCACATACACACACACACACACACACACACACATGCAAATGCAGCACTAAATAGACCATAAAAATAACACTAATTTCCAGTGTTAGAGTGGAAGCAAGAAGACAGTCACTTTGTTCAACCTCAGCCGAGAATGTGTGTCACCTAACTCAAATTTTATGCTTCTCCACTCATGTCTATTAGTGACCGCAGAAGTGTCATGAGTATTGATTTAGGGATTACAAATAAATTTTAGTGAGTAGGCAAATTTGCCAGTGTAGAATCCACAAGTAAAGAGAATTGACTGACTGTATTTAGAGTGAAATTCTGTCTCTAAAGGATAGAGCTAGTGGAAATGGATTCTACTTTTCAAGTTCTCATATAGTAACTATAAACTTCATTTTCTAGAGAATGTGAATCAGCCAAGTGCAAAAAAATGACCATCTTTATTGTGAGAGTGGGAAAATTTTTTGTAATAATGAATGCAGACTAATTTTGATGCATCTAGAAAGACCTGTAATTTAGACAATTTGTTCTTTACCATAAAGATTTTTATATTATAACACAATATCCCACATTTTTTACATCAACAATGACAAAACAACAATAACAAAAAAAGTAATTTTCTTTTTGAATTTTCTTGATTTAGGAATGCAAATTACTACCCTAAAAGTTTATAAACATCCTAGAAGGCAATGCAATTGGATATATTATTGTGGCTTGACGAGTCTCATTATGTAGTCTCCAGGGAAAAGTGTATGAACACCACATTTTGTAGCTCTTTCAGGCATGGAAGAAAAATAGCACAGATGTTGCCAAATTTAAAAATAAAGACTCTGTGTAATGAGGGAATATATTCCTAAAAGGATATATCCCTAAGGTGAAGCATTTACTTGCCAAACAACTCTTTGTTTGTCAAGGGTTTCCGTGTGTTTTTTAATGAGGTTTATATGAGCATCTCAATTATAATGCAATCATTTCCTGGTTTTTATCTGGCTTTTTCTGTCTTCTAAAAGCTACCTGAAGTGGGGAAATTGATCAAGCAGATACATTGTAAAATTTCTTACAGTCAGTGAAATAAAATGGGTAGTGACTAGAAAATTCCTAAAGAGCACTTTTAGTTTTAAAAATATCATGATCCCTAAAATATTATTAGTTCAAACTTGAATAGTTAAACAGAAAAATATCTTTTTAAGCTGTGGTTCATTACTTCTTCCACAATTTAAACAAAACAAAAGTATTTCTTTATCAATAATCACATTATTAAATTAATGGTTCTTCTATATCTACAAAAGAAAAATATTATATTTAAAGAAAAAAATGTTCTTTCAATGGAAAGAGGGTGAATAACAGATAACTATTAGTGACCGCAGAAGTGTCATGAGTATTGACACTTAGTGTTGCTAAATGTGCAAGGTTCAACTTTAGTGTTGCTAAATGTGCAAGGTTCAAGTGATATGCAGTAATGTGCTGGCTAATTTTTAACAGTCAGTTCTCTCTCTCTCTCTGTCTACACACACACACACACACACACACACACACACACACACACACACACACCCCAACCCCATAATTTGTAGTGTTTGCCAATTTTCATTGTGCAGATAATCCCACTGTGGTTTATTTCAAACTACTAACATTTCACTAAGGATATAACAAAGAGGTAAGTGGGAAGTCAGAAAACTATTCAGCTATCATAAGCATACTTCAGCACACCATTGGTTATAACTCTAAACTATTTTTTTCCATGAATCTGAATTTTTCACCAACTAACTGATAAATCTGTATTCTTAAAGAATCTGTTTTACCTTGCATTATATGTACTTTTAGGAGGAAGAAATAGTGCCAATATTATTAAAGCTTGATCTTTATTTTCCTGATTTGTTTCCTAAAGGTTTTATACATTACTAGTGGCCTGGTGCACAAAATTCACGCATTGTGCGGAGGGGGGGTCCCTCAGCCCTGCCTGGATCCTCTCCAATCAGAAACTCCTCGGTGGATGTGCAACTGCCAGTTTAGGCCTGATCCCTATGGGCCTAAACCGGCAGTCGGACATCCCTCTTGCAATCTGGGACCGCTGGCTCCTAACCTCTCACCTGCCTGCCTGCTTGATCGCTCCTAACTGCCTTTGCCTGCCTGCCTGATTGCCCCTAATTGTCCTCCCCTGCTGGCCTGATATTGCCTCCAAATGCACTCCCCTGCCTGCCTGGTTGCCCCAACTGCCCTCCCCTGCCAGCCTGATCTTGCCCAGTCTCTGTCTCTCTTTGTTTTTCTCATCAGTTCTCCAGACCTCCCTGCCTCCCTGTGTCCCTCTTCCTCTTTCCCAGCTGGGGCTGGGGAGGGGGCAGGGCCAGTGGGGGCCACTCTACTCTCTACCTGCCCTCCCTTCCATCCATGCCTCTTCAGGCCCAGCCTGTTTTGTTTCCTCATTCTGAGAGAGGTTCTGAGAGTGAGCTGGGAGGGAGGGAAACAAAGGGAGAAAAGGCTGTGAGCTGGTGAGCACTGTGTGTGTCTGTACATGTGTGCAGTTGTGAGTGAGTGTGAGTGCCAGCCCCACCTCCCCTGTCCTGTCTCTGCTGCCACAAGTCCCCACCCACCAGAGCCTGCTGCGTGCGCAGCCTGGGCTTTAGGTCGAGTCTCCGGTTGTTGTAGATATGACGGACCCAGGGTTTTTACATATTAGGATTGAAATACTAAAGGCCCCATGCACGAAATTCATGCAAGAATAGGCCTTCCTTCCCCCGGCTGCTGGCACCAGCTTCCCTCTGGCACCTGGGACCTGGGCTTCCCTCACAGCCCCGACTTCATCTGGAAGTATGTATGGTCTAATTAGCATATTACACATTTATTATTATAGATTGTTATTAGCACTTAAAGATGCAAATTAACATTTATAAATAATGGTTTTACCTATAAATAATTACTACTTATAAGCATATGGCTGGTCATCAAATATTTAGATTGACGTGGTTAGATTTAAAATCAGCCTTGCCTTTCCACTAGCTTTCTTCTTAATGGCTTAATGGCAATGCATGGATGTATGTACTTGTGGATGTTGATTATGTTTGTGGATGAGAATTAAGATGAATGCATTGTTGACAAATAAAAAGAGAGAAGGGAAAGAAAGAAAATTATCTTAAGTACTGTTAAAATATTACCAACAAGCTTAATTATAAAAAGAAAACATAATTTAATGGGTGGATAGGACATGATTTATGACAAAGTGTCATGAAAATATCAATAATATATTAAAATGATTGAGTGTTTTTTCAGTTAAATTCATATTCACTGTTTTGTTTATATCTTTTCACATTTTCTTTTTCTTTTTATTCTGGAGTTAAGATTCCAAAGGATAACTTTTTTCTTTCTTCTGTTATTAATTACTAGAGGCCCAGTGCACGAAATTCGTGCATGGGGGTGGGGGTGTGTGTCTCAGCCCAGCCTGCACCCTCTCCAATATGGAACATCCCTGTCACAATCCAGGACTGCTGGCTCACAGCTGCTCGCCTGCCTACCTGCCTGATTGCTCCTAACCACTTCTGCCTGCCAGCCTGATCACCCTCTAACCACTCCCCTGCCAGCCTGACCGACGCATAACTGCTCCCCTGCCGGCCCAATTGCCCCTAACTGCCCTCTCCTGCTGTCCTGGTCATCCTTAACTGCCCTCCCTTGCCAGCCTGGTAACCCCTAACTGTCTTCCCCTGAAGGCCTGGTCTCCCCCTACTGCCCTCCCCTGCAGGCCTGATCACCCCCAACTGCCCTCCCTTGCAGGCCTGGTCCCTCCCAACTGCCCTCCCCTGCTGGCCTGATTGCCCACAACTGCCTCCCCTTGCTGGCCATCTTGTGGAGGCCATCTTGTGTCCACATGGGGGCAGCCATCTTTGACCACATGAGGACGGCAATCTTGTGTGTTGGAGTGATGGTCAATTTGCATATTACCTCTTTATTATATAGAATTTGTAATTGAGTTTGAATTTTCAAAGTGTGTTTTCAGATATTTAAAATAGATGAAAAACTAGGAATCACAATTTAAGATAATTTATGTAGATTTCTGTTCACATTAGGCTATAATTATTGAATTTTTGCATATTCTTATTTTTATTTATTTGTTTATTTTAATCCTCACCTGAGGATATGTTCTAATTGATTTTTTTTAGAGAAAGAGTAAGGGAGATCAAGAAAGAGAGAAACATTGATTGGTTGACTCCCTTTTGTGCCCTGATGAGGGATCAAACCTACAACCAGGGTATGTGTTCTGAATGAGTATTGAACCCACAACCTTTTGGTGTATGATTGACATTCCAACTAACTAAGTGACCCAACCAGGGAAACCTTGTTTATTTTTTTTTGTTTTTTAATGTACAGCTCCTGATTAATTATTATTATTTTAATGCTTTAGCTAACATCTAAGCACAACTTTTTAGGAATACATCTGTTGAGTAAGTCAAGATAAGCCTGTTTTGAATGAGCAAAATCAGAAATGTCAAATGCTTTTTCTTTAAATTATTTTTATTAAAGTATATTTGACACAATATTATACTTGTTTCAGATGTAAAAATAGTGATTTGACACTGGAATACTTAAATAAATAAAGCCACATTAACCCTTTGCACTTGCTTGCTTTTTTCTTGATTCCTTTATTCTACTCGGGATTTAATTTTTTTAATACCCCAGATTTTACAAAGCACGGCAGTAGAATAAAAAACTGGTTTCTTTTCATACAAACTTATTTATTTGGATTTTTTTATATTTCAAATTATTGATACATTCAAAGACTAATTTTAATCTCTAGCTACCGATGCTAACCGTGTCGTGTCACACTCGACATCCGAGTGCAAAAGTTTAAGTCTAGTAACCACCTGTCACCATACAAATTTATTATAATTTTATTGGTCATATTTCCTATGCTATACATTGCATCTCTGAGACATATTTACTTTATAAATGGAAGTTTTAACCTCTTAATTCCCTTCACCTATTTTGCTCATCCCCCCTCCTTCCCATTTACTTCTGGTAATCAGTTTTTTTTCTGTATCTGTAAATTTGTTTCTATTTTGTTTGTTAATTTGACCTACTTTTCAGAATCTACTTGCAAATAAAATCATACAGTATGCGTCTTTCTTTCAATTACTTCACTTATGTTAGTACCCCTAGGTCCATCATGTTGTTGCTTATGACTACATTTCATTATTTTTTATGGCTGCATAATATTCCTTAATATAGATATAGTTATAAAGTACTATCACTTCTTTATTCTTTGTGCATAAACCTATCAATAAACACAGGTTGCTTCCATACTTTGGCTTTTTCAAATTACTGTTGTTATTTTCTTCAGATATGTACCCAGAAATGGAATTGCTGGATCACATAGTAGTTTTATTTTTAAATTTCTGAGAAACCTATATACTTTTTTTCCCCCCATAGTAGCTGAACCAATTTATGTTCCCACCAACAGTGCAAAAACTTTCTGCCTTTTCTACATCCTTGCCAACATTTGTTATTTGTAGTCATTTTTTAATAATAGTCATTCTGACAGGTTTGAAGAGATATCTTATTATGGATTTGGTTTGCATTTCCCTGATGATCAGTTGATCATCTTTTCATGTGTCTGTTGGCCATCTGCATGTCTTTTTCAGATACCTGTATATTTAAGCCTTCTGCCCATTTTTAAATCAGATTGGTTTGTTTATATATTGAACTAGTGTCCCAGTGCATGAAATTTGTGCATGGGAGGGGGTGTCCCTCAGCCCAGCCTGCACCCTCTCCAATTGGGACATCCCTCTCGCAATCTGGGACTGCTGGCTCTTAACCACTCACCTGCCTGCCATCCTGATTACCCCTAACTGCTCCCCCCCACTGGCCTGCTCGCCCTGAACTGTCCCCCCCTGCCGGCCTGCTCACACCCACTGCTCCCCCCCGCCAACCTGCTCGCCCTCAACTGCCCCCCACTGCCGGCCTGCTCGCCCCCAACTGACCCCCCTGCCAGCCTACTGGCCTCTAACCACCTCTGCCTTAGCCCTGCCACCATGGCTTTTTCCGGAAGGACGTCCGGAAGGTCTCCTGGAAGGTCTCCCAGTCTAATTAACATATTACCCTTTTATTATTATAGATTGTATTTCTTTTTATCTTTTTAATATTAACCTTTTATCACATATATCATTTGCAAATATCTTCCTACATTTAGCAGATTGCTTTTCCATTTTGTTTCCTTTGCTATATAAAAACTTTTAGTTTGATATAGTGCCATTTGTTTATTTTTTATTTTTTGTTGACCTTGCCTGAGAAAACATATTTTTAAAATATGTATTGCTAAGACTTATGTTAAAGAGTTTTCTATCTATGTTTTCTTCTAGGAATTTTATGATTTTAGGTCTTGGTATCAAAGCCAGGTTTGGCTGCCTGCCACTTCAAAAGCCAATACTTGAGAGTCAGGTGCTAGTGTAAGGGAAGATGGCTTATTCAAGTGCTGACCACCTGAGAAGATGGGGAACTCTCTCCTAAAGCACATTTTAACATCTCAGTGCAAGCAGAGGTTTTTAAAGGAGGGAGAAGGAAAACAGAACAAAGAGATCATGAGGAGGGAGTTAAAAGTTCTCTATGTGCAGACCAGCACAGTCCATTCTGATAAGAATCTTGAAACTGATCAAGCAATGGTCTGGTGTGCATCAACCTGGTTTCAGAGTTGAAGGTCAGCAAATCTCCCAGAGCTGGAAAGACTGGAGGTCAGAGACTGTATCTTTTGAAGTTAGTTCCTAGAATTCTTATCCAAACATGCTGTTCAACTACAATCTACATGTTATTTAGAGTCAGTATTTACCAAAACAATGTCAAATGAATGGGGGTGGGGGGCGTTTACAATTTCCTGCTGTCAATTCTTTTTTTCATTTAATGGAATTTTCTCTGACTAATGTGTAGCAGAGCCTTGGGACATTAATTAGCATAAAATGCCTGAACTTTTTGTAAGATATAAATTTTAGCTTTCTGTTTGGAATAGAAGCTTCCAATTGCTGAAGTCTGTTTAAACATCCTTGTTATACATAATACTAGAGGCCTGGTGCACGAAACTTGTGCATGGGGTGTGTGTGTGTGTCACTCAGCCCCACCTGTACCCTCTCCAATCTGGGACCCCAGGTAGTATCGGGCCTAAACAGGCAGTTGGACATCCCTCTCACAATCCAGGACTGCTGGCTCCCAACTGCTCGCCTGCCTGCCTTCCTGATTGCCCCTAACTGCTTCTGCCTGCCAGCCTGATCACCCCCTAACCACTCCCCTGCCAGCCTGATTGATGCCTAACTGCTCCCCTGCCAGCCTGTTAGGCTCTAACTGGCCTCCCCTGCAGACCTGGTCACCCCTAACTGTCCTCCCTTGCAGGCCTGGTCCCCCCCAACTGCTCTCCCCTGCAGGCTTGGGTCCCCCCCAACTGCCCTTCCATGCAGGCCCGGTCACTCCCAACTTCCCTCATCTGCCAGCCTGGTCACCCCTAACTGCCCTCCCCTGCAGGCCTGGTCCCCCGCAACTGCCCTCCCTTGCAGGCCTGGTCCCTCCCAACTGCCCTCCCCTGCTGGCCATCTCATGTCCACATGGGGGCAGCCATCTTTAACCACGTGGGGGCAACCATCTTGTGTGTTGGAGTGATGGTAAATCTGCATATTACTCTTTTATTCGATAGGATAGAGGCCTGGTGCATGGGTGGGGGCCAGCTGGTTTGCCCTGAAGGGTGTCCCGGATCAGGGTGAGGGTTCCCTTGGGGCGTGGGGTGGCCTGGGTGAGGGGCCTGTTGTGGTTTGCAGGCTGGCCATGCCAAGCAGAGGCCCTGGTATCTGGGATTTATTTATCTTCTATAATTGGAACTTTGTAACCTTGAGCAGAACCAAGCCTCCTGCTTGCTCCGAGGCCACAGCCATTTTTGTTGGGATTTATTTATCTTCTATAATTGAAACTTTGTAGCCTTGAGTGGAGGCCTAGGCCGCCAGGGTGTGTGGAAATCTTGGCTTCCTCCATCGCCGGGGGGAACTCAAGCCTCCTGCTCTCTCTAGCTCCATGGCTGCCGCCATTTTTGTTGGGATTTATTTATCTTCTATAATTGAAACTTTGTAGCCTTGAGTTGAGGCCTGGGCCAGCCAGGGTGTGCGGAAAGCTTGGCTTCCTCCATTACCGGGGAAACCCAAGCCTCCTGCTTGCTCCATGGCCACAGCCATCTTGGTTGAGTAATTTGCATACTCGCTCTTGATTCGCTGGCGGGCATGGCTTGTGGGTGCAGCAGAGTGATGGTTAATTTGCATATTACTCTTTTATTGGATAGGATGATTATCTTAAATATTTTACAAATGGTTAGTATTAGAAATAAAATGGTTAGGTCTAACTTTATAGTTTCTCCCAGGATAGACTTTAAAGACAGTTAACTGAAGTAGAGTCTAATATCCACAACTATGTGTTATAGATTTTATTGAAACACACTTTCCCCTTAAAATTATCCTAAATTATATAAAAGATAGCCAGATTAAGATTATTTGCTGCATTAAGTCTCAATTTGGCCTCATTATTTGCATAAACACAATAAGAATAATTATTAAGGTATGATTATTAAGGTATAATTCACCAAAATGCTTTAACAAAAGAAACAAGTGTCTTTATAGCTGGAAAATACAAAACAGGTTTAAAATCAGCAATATTTTGAACTTAGACATAAGAATAATAATTATCTTTAGTTCATTTAGTCCTAAAATCAATTCCTATTTATACTAATTATTTGCCAGTATTTTCATGAATCCAGCTGTTCCTTAGAGTTTAAGTCTTTATCTAGTCCAAAGGTATGATTTGAAAATTTATTCTAAGAAACTCATATTTTAGTATGTCATAGTCCTTTTTATGAATTTTTTTGGAGATGTAACATTTTTGCAAATGCATCAGAGTAAAACGATGACTGTCTCTAAATGACAAAAAAATACTTTAAATTACAGGTTTAAGATGTGATTATAATGCAATTGACAAAGGAATTTTCTTTTTTGTGACAACATTTTAAGATAACAATCAGAATTATGAATGAAAGTATATCAGTACTTTGTAGATATTTGACTAAGAAACCAACTAATTTGTTCCCCACTGTCAATTTTAACTGGGGTTCTTCTGGGGAAATAGCAATTGGCTTTGAAAAATTAAAGGGAATTGTGGGTCTTTTGATTTGTCATCACCAGTCTACGTGACTTTCCTTTTCTTTCACATTTTTCTTTTTTACAATGTCCTTCCTCCCTAAAGTATATAGTCCCTTTCTTTTATATCCCTTTCTCACCATTTTTAACTTCCTCAATTCTACTTTTCTTTTTGCTTTTTCCCTCTTCATAATCCTTCTTCAACTTACACAACCCTTTAGCAACTTATACAAACCTTCTGGCTGGCCTTTACAAAACTTATTCAGACATAATTATCTTTAGAAAAAACATATGTTCAATTTTTGTCCTTCACAAAATGTATCTTTATACCTTGTATCTTTTATTCCTAAAGCGATAGAGTTTCTTTTCAATTTAGAATTCTTAATTTGAAGAAATTAAGTAATTAGCATTTTTTTGTTTTATACATTTGTGAATACATTTTTAAGAGACATAACAAAGATAACATGAAACCTTTTTGTAAACCTAGGCAAAACAACATATATCTTATGTTAATAATTTTAAAAGACATTCACTTAAATTGCCAATTTGCATTCTTGGTGATTATCACATTCCTTTAGTGTGCTCAAAAGGAAGCTGCTTGATTATCTAGTGTCCTTGACACCTGTTATGGGGCCAGAGTAAGGTGTCTGGCTTGGGCGACTTCAGCCACTTGAGTTTTAAAAGTGACACTTCAGTTCATCCAGCTTTCAGGTCCCCTCCAGAGGGAAGGCTTCCATAGGTAGTTGTAGATTTGCTGTGTCTATGTGAGAAGGTGAGCTCTGGATCTTCCCGTGTCACCATCTTTAAACTCCATTGAATAAGCTCATGTTTAAAACAGATTTAAATTCAATGTACTACCAAATCAATGCAGTAGTTTGCACAATTATTTCTATTGCATTTTTTTTCAAATTAAAACCGTAAGGTTTGTACTTAAGTTTAAGTTGATATTTGCATTACCTGTTTGTTTGTTTTAACTGAATTAAGATAAGGTATACACATAACTGTTGCTATTATATTTCTAATGCTTATTTAACACACTAGAGGCCAGATTTGTGAAATCTGTGCAAGGGACTCAGCCCTTGCAGCCCCGGCTGCCTCGGCGTTCGCAGCCACAACTTTGACGGAAGGTCATCTGGATGGTCGTCCAGAAGGTTGTCCAGATGGTCATCCTGCTGTTTGGCCTAATTAGCATATCAGCTCTTTATTATATAGGACTAGAGGCCCGGTGCATGAAATTTGTGCACTGGGGTGGGGGGTCCCTCAGCCCAGCCTGCCTCCTCTCACAGTTTGGGAGCCCTCAGGGGATGTCCTACTGTGGCTTAGGCCCACGGGGAGCAGGCCTAAGCCACTGTCTGGCCTCCCTCTGTGGTAGGTGACCGGGCTGATCAGGGGAAGACACCACCCCCATCACCCTGCTGCTGCTGCCACTGCCAGCCGCTACAGCTGCCAAGGTGTTTTCACCATGAAAAAATGACAACTTTCTTTAGGCATTTTCAAGATGTCTCTTTCATAGGATATGAAATTTCTTTCTTTTTTTTTTTTTTTTTTATCCTCACCTGAGGATATGTTTCCATTGATTTTTAGAGAGTGTGGAAGAGAGAGGAAAAGACAGAGAGAAACATCAATGTGAGAGGGACACTTTGATTGGTTGCCTCCTGCATGAGCCCTGACGTGGGCCCTGGCCAGGGAGGAGCCTGCAACTTAGGTACAACGCCCTTGATCAGAATCAAACTCGGACCCTGTGGTCAGCAGGCCGAGGTTCTATCCACTGAACCAAAGTGGCTAGGGCAGGATATGACATTTCTTGGCCCCTCCAGCAGCGGACCTTCGTTTTTTCCTCCAGGAGTGTGGTGGAAAAACCCTAGATCACCTTCTTGGATTCTTATTACCCAAGTTACCAAGAACACTGCGAATGGCAGCATACAGGGAGCTTAGCCAATGAGCGGTCAGAAAAGGTGTTTCCTCTGCAGCTCATGCACAGAGCACCCCCTGGTGTGTGTCTGAGTGTCCACTAGGGTGGGGCATGCTCTGAGCAGTGCCACAGAAACACTATGACTCTTTCCCAAATATGAAGTAAGCATGTGTTAAATATTTAATTGCTCATTATTTAATTAGGAAACAATAGATGCTAAAATTAGGTCAAAGAGCATTTTATGATCTCATATTTACAGATATCTTTACAGGCACATTTTCATTAATGATGGAAGTTGGTTTTGATTGCTGTGTTCAATACTAAATTGGTTATGTATTGAAGGAAAATAGCCATAAACATCTACAGAGGGGAAATAATTTGAACCTTTATGTACAATTTTGTGCATCATAACATGTTAATCCAGTAAGTATGTGTTTTTAATCAATAATCTTAAAAGTGTGAATTCCTTGTTTCTTTGGATACCATTAAATATCACTAAAGGACTTGTTTTAAATTATATTTATTTTTCAAAATTTAGCATAATTTGAGATATTTAATATTTAGTGAGACCTAAAGTATTTTAGATTTTCAATTTCTCTTGCAATGTTAATAATTTTTATCAAATATTTATTTATTACCAGCTTTTTGCTAGATATTGTTCTACAAGGTTGGGCAAAATTAGGCTTACACCTGTTTGTACAGAAAATAATACAATAATTAATAAATAATAATTCAAGAATAAAATCCATGTTTCACGTACTCGCAACAATAAACCTACTTTGCCTCACCCTGTATGTGCTAGATATACAATAATAACCAAAGGGGGAAAAATCCCTGCCCTCATAAAACTTAAATTGTAGGGCCAGGAGAAAACAGAGAGTAGATCTAATTACAATATTTAAATACTTTTATAATATATTCAAAGGTTATTTGTGCTACAAAAAGGGAAACAAGCAATAAAAAGATAATGAAAATTTGGAATGATGATGGGGGAAGGGAATATTTCAGTAGCAAGTAGGTAAGACAGGATCATCTCATTAAAATGGTAAGATATATTGCAGTAGAAATGTGCACACCTGCCCAGAGATTTTGAATTCTATATATAATTCTCCAATAAAAAGAACCAGGGATCCTTAGAAAAATGGCCAAGTTTAGACCCGAAACAGAGAGAATAAAAAATGATCCTGGAGCATCTTATAGTACCGGATATTAAAGAATGCACAAAAAGCAAAAGTATGGGCATTTCAAAAAGAGCCAAACATAAAGTGCTCTCAATGGTCAAAGGTGGGACATTTGACAAAAAAATAAATAAAAAATAAATGTAGTATTGGGTTCTAATCCAAAGTATAAAATAAATATTCAGAAGTCCATACCAAGATAAATAGATGACTAAATACATAAATAAGGGAGGATAAATACACTGAGTGGCCAGATTATTATGACCACCCCATCAGTACTTCGTTGGGCCACCTTTTGCCTTCAATACTGTGGCGATTCTTCTTGGCATTGACTCCATGAGATGTTGAAAGGTAATGCAAGGAATCTGACACCATGCCTGATGAATAGCATTATCCAGTTCTATGAGATTTGATGGTTGTGGAACCAGCTGCCTGATGGCTCTTTTAACTTCGTCACACAAATGCTCAATTGGATTGAGATCTGGTGATTGTGGGGGCCACCTAAGCAAGGTAAAGTCTCCCTCATGTTCTTGAAACCACTCCTGCACAATACGAGCACCGTGGCATGGTGCATTGTCTTGTTGGAAGAAGCCATCTCCATTGGGATATGCCATCAACATGATAGGATGAACTTGATCAGCAATGACACTTAGGTATGTTGTGCTATTCAGATGTTGTTCCACACGAATTAAAGGGCCCAAATCATGCCAGGAAAACATGCCCCAAACCATAACACTGCCCCCACCAGCTTGAAGGGTTGTACTCATGCATGTGGGGTGCATGCTTTCATGCTGTTTCTGCAAAATTCTCACTCTGCCACCTGCATGATGCAACTGGAAACGTGATTCATCGGACCACATGACTGTCCAATCCTTGTGTTCCTGTGTGAATTGGAGACATTTTAACTTGATAACGGCAGACAGCAAAGGTGTTCAAACAGGCCTTCGGCTTCCATATCCCATACGATGCAGTGTACGGCTAATTTGCCTACAAAGGTCAGGTGGTCATAATAATCTGGCCACTCTTTGTTAATTTCTTACAGAAGAATTCCAAAAAATATATGTTGATAACACTAACCTAGTACATGGAGCTTGATTCTGATCTCCCTTGTGGGTGGATTGAACTTAGTGATTTGCCTCTAAATAAAAGAGTATGGGAAAGAAGAATGGTGACTTTCAATAGAGAAACCTGCTAAGTACTTCTTGAATCAAGTGATCAATAGTGTTCTTCTAGTGAAGTTATATGGATATCACCTATCTTCTCATATACTGTGATAAGAACGACACTTCACTTCTGTTTTTGATGTGCCCAAAACCCATAACCCAAGGCTAGTCATGAGTAAAAAGATAAGAAAACATTAAATTAAGAAACGTTCTATGAAATACCTAGACTGTTCTCTTCAAAACTGACAAGGTCATGGAAAACAAAACCTGAGAAACTGCTACTACAGAGGGAAAGAAGGAGCCCTGGCAACTACATGCATTGTAATATCCTAAATTGGATGCTGCCTCCTTCCCCACAGTGGTCGGCAAACTGCGGCTCGCAAGCCACATGCAGCTCGCGAGCCAAGGTTTGCCACTCTGTTGACTAATGAGTTTGCCGACCACTGCCCTACCCCCAAAAAAAGAACGCTAATAAAATCTAAATAACAATTGGATTTTAATTCATGGTAATGTAGTGATACTGGTTTCTTAGCTTTGACAAATGATGCCAGAAGGGGAAACTGAAATTAGCTCAGGAATAGACAGGAACTCTGTACACTATCTTTGCAAGTTTTCTATAAAACTAAAAGTATTACAAAATAAAAAAAAAATTTTAAAAAAAGAGGTGAGATGTAAGCAAATGTTTGGGTGAAATAACAGAGTGGGCCTGGCAATATTGGAGCTGACTGCCCATGTAGAAGTATTCCAGTTAAAGGGAGAAAAAAAAAGGCTGGTGAGTGCCTGGATTGTCAGGAAACGGGCAGGAGACAAGTGTGTCTTCCTAAAAATGAGCAAGTGAGAAATCAGTAAAAGAAGATAAGCTTTTCCTCTAGGGAAGTAAGACATGTGTGTGTGTGTGTGTGTGTGTGTGTGTGTGTGTGTGTGTGTGTTAGCATGCATGTATGTGCCTGTGTTGTGTGTAGAAAACTATGTCAGTATTGGCAAGATTTCAGATGTGGTTTTTGTTTCACAATTTATATCAGCTACTATTTTGGTTCTACTCCTATCTCCTAACTACAAATACATTGTCAACTTTACCACTTGATAGGAGGATTTTTCTCTGTGGAATCAAGGACAATGGAAGAAAAAATATAGTCTGAATATTTTCATACTTATTTGCATGTAGAGCATTTATTAGTTCTACCAAGAACAAAATAATAATAAAAATTACTACACTTTCTAAAATGCCCCAGATATGATTTCTCTACACTAATATTAATAATAATTTTATTGGTTATGACTACAGTTTGAACTTAATAAGAATAATTAAAAATTGGTATTTTTTTTGTATTTACTTTGTGTATAATTAAATCTTCACTTCTTCAGCACCTTTTGCACTCAAAAAATTATCTTCTGCCTCAGCTATAAGAAAGAATGACATACTGCCATTTGCAACAACATGAATGGAACTTGAGAATATTATGTTAAGTGAAATCTTCCAGTCAGAAAAAGCTAAGTACCATATGATTTAACTCATATCTGGTATATAAAACTGAAACTTGTGGACACAAACAGTTTTATGGTGGTTGCCAGAGGGAAGGAGGTGCTAATATATGGGATAGAATATTTGATTTTGGATGGTGATCACATGGTGCTGATCTCAATCTATATGTTCATGCTGACCAATGTTAACCCAATAAATTCAATTTTAAAAAGTTATCTTCTGTTCCAGTAAAAATGTTTGGCAACTATGACATATCCTACTTAAGATGGCAGCAATCCTACCTTATAATAGAGAAACAAGCAAATTGACCGCACCTCCACTATGCCCACGATTGGGCCAGCGGGAGGCTGGGGGGCGGGACTCCGGGTGGCCTATCCGGCCGTTGAGAAGATCAAGATGGCGGTGCCCAGTCCTCTTAGTTCGGGGGGGTCCCTGGGGAGATTGCTGCCCCGGGGAGGCGAGACCTGGATGCCCAGACGATCAAGAGGGTGTCGGGGCGATCAGCAACCTGGGGGGGCGTGGCCGGGCCCATCCTGCTGCTGCCGGGGGTCCCTGGGGCGATCGGCAATGGGGTAGCATGGCCGGGCCCATCCCGCCGCTGCGGGGGATCCCTGGGGTGATCGGCAACCGGGGGGGGGGGTGGCCGGGCCCATCCCGCCGGGGGTCCCTGGGGAGATTGCCAACCTGGGGGGGCGTGGCCGGGCCCATCCAGCCTCTCAGGGGGGTCCCTGGGGAGATCGCCAACCTGGGGGGGCGTGGCCGGGAGATCGGCAACCCGGGTGGTGTAGCCGGCCCATCCAGCCTCTCCCAGGGGTTCCTGGGGAGATCGGCACCCCGGGGAGGTGAGGCGGGACTCGCCCAGCCACTCCTAGGGTCCCTGGGAACATTGCAGGCATGTGGTTGCTGAGACCCAGACCAGGCCTCTGGCCACAGATTCATAG
Organism: Ia io; assembly: GCA_025583905.1. Taxonomy (NCBI): domain Eukaryota; kingdom Metazoa; phylum Chordata; class Mammalia; order Chiroptera; family Vespertilionidae; genus Ia; species Ia io. The sequence goes on from JAJQQW010000007.1 coordinate 30,904,454, forward strand.
CTTTGCGGAGACCTAGGGCAGGGATCTGCCTCATCTGCAGAGAGACAGAGGTTCTGCAGTGCCCCCAAGATGTGGGTGGGCCCAGCCAGGGATCAAGGGGCATGGAAGGACTCCTGGCAGAGGGCCAGGACCCTCACCCCTGAGGCGGGGGGTTGAGGGGTGGTGCCACCTCAGTGGAGGGGTGCTGCACTGCAGGGTACTGGACTGACTGATGTGATTCAGAGAAGCTCCCAGTGCTAATGGGCCTCGCTCAGGCGGCCTTCACACTTCAGAGGCAGTGACTCCTGCTCCTGCCTTGACCCAAAAGCAAGCTCGCTACACCCTCCCCCATAGCAGAGCATGCCTAGGCAGTGAGTGGGAAGCCTTCCATCTGCTTCGAAGAAGTGGGGGGCAGTAAAGAATGGGGGAGAGGAAAGAATGTGGAGCATCCGGAATGAAGAGGTGCTTGAGAAAGAGGCTCGGAAGCCTGACTGGAAGGTTTGTTCTGTTTGCTGGGCCCGCTGCCCCTTAGGAAGCGCAAAGAGCATGGCTCTGAGGGCTTCCTGTGTGCTGAGTCAAGTTCCACAGCCAACTGGAATTGGCCTCAGTTTCCTGGTCTGTAAAATGGATTAAGCGTGTGCCAGTGCCTTCACTGAGCTTTGATGGCCAATTGAGATACTATATAAAGAAAATGAGGGAAGAAGTGAGAAAGAAAAGGAAGGACAAGCAACACAAAAGAAACACTGAAAGGAACCTGTAAACCCATTGTCACTTAAATACGGAATATAGTCAATAGTGTTGTAATGATGGTATGATGCCAGGTGGGTACTAGAAATATCAGGGAACACTTTGTAAAGTATATGATTGTCTAACCACTATTCTGTAACTAATATAAAACCTGAAACCAATACAAAATAATGTTGAATGTAAAGAAATGAACATTGGAGTGAAATTTTTATAAATTTCAAGTTTAAATAAAAGCTGTAAAGGAAGGAAGGGGGAAATAAAAAGTGTTTTTCATTTTGCCACTTCATTAAAAAGACAGTTGTCTTTATATGGTGCTTTTATACTTTTCTAAGTCATTATCTCATTTTAATTTCCGGGCAACTTAAAGACAAGATAAGTATTCCCTCCACTATTCAAAGAAAGGAAATCTTGGTGTCTGGTACTAATGATTCAATCGTCAAGCCCTTATTGTAAAGCAGGGTTAGTAAAATTTTCTGTGCAGGGTCATATCTATACTAATAAAAGCCTTGGGGGTGATCAGGCCAGCAGGGGAGGGTATTTGGGGGCAATCAGGCCCGCAGAGGAGCAGTTAGGGGGCAATCAGGCCAGCAAGGGAGCAGTTAGGGGGCAATCAGGCAGGTAGGTGAGCAGTTAGGAGCCAGAGGTCCCGGATTGTGAGAGGGATGTCCAACTGCAGGTTTAGGCCTGATTCCACAGGGATCGGGCCTAAACCTGCAGTTGGACATCCCCCAAGGGGTCCCATATTAGAGAGGGTGCAAGCTGGGCTGAGGGACACCCTCCCCAGTGCACGAATTTCGTGCACCGGGCCTCTAGTATAATATAAGCATTATAAAACTATAATTAGAATCTGAAGATATTTTTGGAGTTGCAAATTTTTTTAAGTTTATTGTTGTCTTGGTAGTTGTGATATAATTAGTCATAAATCCTTCTACTTTCGCTGTTTTTATAATAGCACATTGTTCAACTCTTTTGAAAGGTTTGTTCTCAACCCAAAGAGTTTCAGCACTTAGGTGAATTTTGTACAACTTTATACTATACCAAAAAAGCTTCACTTAAATATCTTGCTAACTAAAATAAATAAATAATTTCATGTCATCTGTTCTTATTGTACATATACCCAGTTTCTACACTATTAGATTATTATTTCACACATAAAATTGTGTGTCTCTAGGAAAAAGCAATAGAGTAAATCAAAATTTAAATGCCAGGTTATACTAATTTCCTTATGTATAGACCAAAAATATAATCAAAAAAGAAAATATTTTACCTGTTGAAATTTTGTCAGAATTAGAAAACATAGTCATTGGAGATTTTCTAGTCTGAATTTCTTATCAAATGCAACATAATTTTTCCCCAATAACTATGAGAAGTTGTTAATTTGTTCTTCTCTCAGACATGTGTAGGATAAAGGATTAATTACTTTATAAGGTAATTGGCATATTTAGAGGTAAGGTTGTGTGTGTGTGTGTGTGTGTGTGTGTCTTATATTTCATTGAGTTGGCTCTAACTCCTAACAACCCTATGAATGAATGATGTCCACAATGTTCCTTCCTCAACAGCCTTGCTCAGCTCCCGTAGCTCACGCCCATGGCTTCTTTTATGAAGCCAATCCATCTCATATTTGGTTTTCTTTTTTTGCTGCTGCCTTCTATTTTTTCCAGCATTATTGGCTTTTTCAAAGAACCCTACCTTCCCATGATGTCCCCCAAGAAGGACAGCTTCAGTTTTTTTTTATATTTGCCTTCAGCAATGTTTCAGGCTTAATTTGCTCTTGTTTGTCATTCTGGGGGCCCAGGATATCCATAGAGCTATTCTTCAACACCATATTCCAAATGAACCATTTTTTCCTATCAGCCTTTTTTCCCTTTCCTTTTGCATTCATGCATAGTGCAGTAATTCAGAATGAAAGACTGGATGATCTTAGCCTTTTTCTCTAATGACACATATTTGCTCTTGGTGATCATTCCTAATTTTTCCATTGCTCCCTTTTTGAATCTCAGCCTTCTCTTTGACTTCTTGGCTGCAGTCTTTGATTCGAATTGATGACTGAACCAAGGTAAGCAAAATCTTAACAATTTTCATGTCTTTATTGTCTTTGTTAAATTTGAATATTTCTTCCCTTGTCGTGACTTTTGGGTTCTTGATGTCCAAAGGCAGTTACTTTGGCACTTTCTTTTTCTACTTTTATCAGAACCTCCTTCAAATAATCAGTAAGCTATCATCATCCACCATCTACATATTTTAGGTTATTGACATTTCTTCTACCAACTTCACTCCTCTTTCCTCTGAGGCTAGCCCCAGTTTATATATTCTGCATACAGTTTAAACAAATAGGGACATAAAATATACCCTTATCTGATCCTTTGCCTATGGGAAACCATACTGTTTCTTCATGTTGTGTCCTGACTGTGGCTTTCTGTCTCCCAGTATATGGTATACACCAGGAAAATGAAGTGCTGAGACACAACCATTGTTTTCCAAGCAACCCATAACTTTTTATGATCAGAGGAGTCAAAGGTTTTACTATAGTTTATAAAACATAGACTAATATTCCTTTGAAATTCTTTGGAGCACTCCAGTATTCAAGAAATACTTCAATTAGACCTTGAGTGTCTCTTTTCTGAATTCAGTATTTCTTTTCCAAATAAGGTAGAAGCCTTTGTTGCAACACCTTGAGCATCACTTTACTTGCATAGGCAATTAGACCAATTGTCCTATAGTTGCTGCAATCCTTAGCATCTCCTTTCTTGAAGATTGGGATGTATACTTCATGTTTCCAGGCTGTAAGCTATAGCTTTCATTTCCATATTTGCTGATGTAGTCTTGTTAGGATTTTTACAGATTCTGTCTCAGTGGATTGAAATAATTCTATGGGTATCCCATCTACCTTTAGTGACTTATTTTTTCCCAATCCTTACTGAGTAATTTTCACTTTGCATTTTAGAATTGCAGGTTTTTCATCATGGGAATCTTCTTCAAATATATCTGTTATCCTATTGTCACTTCTGTACAGTCTTTCAGTATACTGTTTTCACCTTATATTTATCTTCTCCTGATGAAATACTGTACTTCCTTGTTGGTCTCTCAGCATTCCTAATCTGGGTTTGAATTTCCCTTTCATTTCTTGAATCTTCTGGTAAAGATCATTTGCTTTTATTTGTTATTGTTCTGTTTTATCTCCATACATTGTAGTAGTTCTCTTTATCTGTATGTAATAGTTATTGAAATATGGTGTTCAGGATTCTGATCTTGTTTTTTCAACCTTTACTTTTGCCTCTCATCTGTCTCTAACAACTATTAATGCTCCTTCTGTCATCCATCTCAATTTTTCTTTCCTTTATACTTCTGCCATTGTCTTTTCACATTCTTCCCACATATTTCTAGTTTTAGCCCACATTTCTTGTTCTTGGTCAATTAAGTTTAATAGTGCAAAACTGTGTTTTGTTTTTTATGTTGGACTTTAAATCCACCAGGAATGTTATATACATTATATTTTGGCACTATAATTTTTTTGTCCTTTTTTTCAATTTAACTCTAATGTTTGATATTAACAGTTCATGGCCCATACCACAATCTACTCCTGGTCTTGTTTTTGCAAAGAGAACACAGCTTCTCCATCTCCTGCTTCCAATTACATAGTCTATTTGATTTCAATATTGGCCATCTGGTGATGTCCATGTATAGTCATGTGTTTGGTTGTTTGAAACATGTGTTTGCCATGGACAAGTTGTTGGCTTCACAAAAATCCATGAGCCAATCGCCTATTTAATTTCTGACCTCTTGTCTAAATTTTCTGATAACATGCATACTGCTTTGTGTCTTACTTTTACACTCAAGTCCCTATAATTATCAGCATGTCTTGTTTCAGTGTGTGATCAATGTTTCCTTGGGTATTTGCATAAAAGCTTTTAATTTTATGTTCTTCAGCTTATGTACTTAGAACATAGGCTTGAATGGTGGTTATGTTGGTAGATTTTCCTAGACATTTGACTGATTTTATTTGATCAAAACTTATACTGTAACCCATAACTGTCTGTATTAATCTTGCCTCAGAATTAAAGCAACTTCATTTCTTCTGGGTTTATCATTTCCAGAGTAGAACACTTTGCAGTTGCCTCTCCCTGTCTTTTCATGGCTTTATAGCTCATTTCGTTTTTAGTGCCTAATAACATTCCATTGTCTGGATATACCATAGTTTATTGATCCACCCATCTACTGAAGGATATCATGATTGCTTCTATGTTTTGATAATAGTGAATAAAGGCACTCTAAATATCCACGTACAGGTTTCTGTGTTGACATGAGTTTCAAATGATTTGAGAACGCAATTGTTGTGTCATATTGTAAGAGTATGTTTAATTTTTAAACTGTCACATGGTTTTTCAAAATTGATTACAACAATATGTATTCCCACCAGCAATGAATAAGAGTTCCTGTTGATCTACATTCTTACCAGCATTTGGCATTGTCAGTTTTTTAAATTTTAGCTATTGCAATAGGTGTGTAGTATTATTTTATTTTTAATTTACAATTCTCTAATAAAATGTAAGAGCAAAATTTTATATGCTTATTTTCTATGGTATCTTCTTTGGTAAGGTATCTGCTTTGGTAAGGTATCTCTTCAGATCTTTGCCCATATTAAATGGAATTGTTTATTTTCTTATTGTTGAATTTTAAAGGTTCTATGAATACTTTGGAATACAGTACTTTATAAGAGATGTTCTTGGAAATAATTCATTTTAATCTGTGGCTAGCCTTATTTTCTTGACATGACCTTTTACAGAGCAGAAGGTTTTAATTTTAATGAAGTATAACATTTCAATTATTTCTTCCAAGGATCATGCCTTTGGTATCCTATTTAAATAGTCATTGTCAAATCCAAGGCCATGTATATTTTTTCCTCTCTTCTAGCACTTTTATAGTTTTTCATTTTATATTTAGCTTTATGAACCATTTTGGCAAATTTTTTTTCCCAATATATAATGTGTGTGTGTTTTTTTTTTTCTTTCTGTTTTTCTTTTATTTAAATCATTATTGTTGAAAGTATTACTTAAGTCCTTTTTTTCCCCATTGACCCCTTCTAGCCCACCCTCGACCCATTGGCCCCAGGCCCTCACCACCCCACTGTTTGTGTCCATGACTTATGCATACATGCATTCAAGTTCCTTGGTTGATCTCTTCCCACCACCCACCCCTACCTTACCTCTGAGATTCCACAATCTGCTCCATGATTCCATGTCTCTAGATCTATTTTGTCCAGTAGTTTATTTTATTCATTATATTCCACATATGAGTGATACTTGTATTTCTCTGACTGGGTTATTTTGTTTGGCATAATACTCTCCCTGATTAGGCTAATTACAACTGAAGAAATTGTAGCAGTAATAATAATAATAATATTAATAATAAAACACAAAAATTCCCAACAAATAAAAGCCCTGGTCCAGACAGCTTCACATGGAAGTTTTACCAAACATTCGAAGAAGAACTAACACCTATCCTCAAACTATTCCAAAAAATCCAAGAGGAAGGAACACTTTCATCCTTTTTTAGAAGGTATAAACAGTGCAACACCAGATAAAGACACTACAAAGAAAGAGAATTACAGGCCAGTATCCCTGATGAACATGGATGCTAAAATCCTAAACAAAATATTAGCAATTCAGATCCAGCAATCTACTTAAAAGATCATACATCATGACCAAGTGGGATTTATTCCAGGGATGTAAGGCTGGTACAATATTTGCAAATTAATAAATATGACACATTACCATAAAAAATTGAAAGACAAAAAACACATGATCATATAATTTGATGCAGAAATGGCATTTTACAAAACCCAACACCCATTTTTGATAAAAATAACTCTAAGCAAAGTGGAAATAGAGGGATCATACCTCAACATAGTAAAGACCATATGTGCCAAATATACAGCCAACATCATACTCAGTGGGAAAAAACTAAAACCATTTTCCCTAAGAACAAGAACATGACAGGGATGTTTGCTTTCACCACTCTAATTCAACATAGTAGTGGAAGTGCTAGCCACAGTGATCAGACAAGAAGAAAACGTAAAAGGCCTCCAAACTGGAAAGGAGGAAGTAAAACTCTCATTATTCGTAGATGACATAATATTGTACATAGAAAATCCTAAAGACTCTACCAAAACAAAACAAAAAACTACTAGATTTGATAAATGAATTCAGCAACATGGCAGGATACAAAATTAACACCCAGAAATCTATGGCATTTTTACACACCAATAATGAATTTTCAGAAAGAGAAACTAAACAAACAACTCCATTTACCATTGCAACAAAAAATTAAGATACTTAGGACTAAACTTAACCAAGGAGGTAAAAAACCTGTACTCAGAAAACTATAGGACATTGAAAAAAGAGGTAAAGATAAAGAAGTGGAAGAATATACTGTGTTCGTGGATTGGTGGAATTAACATCATTAAAATGTCTATACTACCCAAAGCAACATATAGATTCAATGCAATTCCCAATTAAAATACAAATGGCATATTTCACAGAATTAGAACAAATACTCCAAAAATTTATATGGAACCAAAAAAGATGCTAAATAGTCTCAGCAATCTTGAGAAAGAAGATCAAAGTTGGAGGAATCACAATACCAGATATCAAGTAATACTGCAAAGCCATTGTAATCAAAACAGCCTGCTACTGACACAAGAACAGGTAGAAAGATAGAAAGATAAATGGAACAGAACAGAGACATCAGAAATCAACCCAAGCCACTAAGCTCAATTAATATTTGACAGATGAAGCAAGAACATACAGTGGAATAAAGATAGTGTCTTCAATAAATGGTGTTGAGAATAATGGAGAGATACTTGCAACAAATGAAACTAGACCACCAACTTATACCATACACCAGAATAAACTCAAAATGGATAAAAGACTTAAATGTAAGACACAAAACCATAAAAATCCTAGAAGGAACCATAGGCAGCAAAATCTCAGACATCTTTTATAGAAATATGTTTGTGGATACATCTCCTCGGGCAAAGGAAACTAAGGGTTAATAAAGAAATGGCACTACATAAAAATAAAAAGCTTCTGCACAGCAAAATGAAAAGGTAGCCCACTGTATGGGAGAACATATTTGCCAATGATACATGTGATAAAGTGTTAATATCCAAAATATATAAGGAACTTATACAACTTAAACAGGGGAACACAATCCAATTAAAAAGTGGGCAAAGGATCTAAATAGACACTTCTCCATAGTGGACATACAGATGGCCAAGAGACATATGAAAAAAAATGCTCCAAGTCACTGATCATCAGAGAGATGCAAATTAAAATGACAATGAGGTATCACCTCATACCTGTCAGGATGAATACGATCAACAAATCAACAAATGACAAGTGCTGGTGAGGATGTAGAGAATCAATCCCTTCCCTAATGCACTGCTAGTAGGAATGCAGACTGGTGCAGCCATTATGGAAAATAGTATGGAGTCTCCTCAAAATATTAAATATGGAGCTGCCATTTGACCCAGTGATCTCACTTCTAGGAATATATCCTAAGAAACCCGAAACACCGATAAGAAAGAATGTATGCACCTCTATGTTCATAGCAGCACAATTTGCAGTAGCAAAGATCTGGAAACAACCCAAGTGCTCATGAGTAGATGAGTGGATAAAAAAAGCTGTGGTACATCTGCACAATGGAATGCTATACAGCAGTAAAAAGGAAGGATCTCTTACCCTTTGAGACAGCATGGAGGGACCTGAAGAGCATTTGGGTAATTTCTTCATTATTTGTTGAAAACCATCTTTGTTCTTTTTTCAAATCAGGTGACTATTTCTGAGTTCTATTTTATGCCATTGATATATTTGTCTATTCTTTCACCAATACCACACTGTCTTGATTACTATATATTTTAGAACGCCTTGAAATAGTGTCAGTCTTCTAACTTGATTCTTCTGCAATATAGTATACTAGAGGCCCAGTGCACGAAATTCATGCACTGGAGGGAGGTGTGTCCCTCAGCCCAACCTGCACCCTCTCCAACCTGGGACCCCTTGGGAGATATCCAACTGCCACAGGGATCGGGCCTAAACAGGCAGTCAGACATCCCTTTCATAATTCGGGACTGCTGGCTCCCAACTGCTTGCCTGACTGCCTGATTGCCCCTAACCACTCCCCTGCCAGCCTTATTGATGCCTAACTGTTCCCCTCCCGGCCCGATCATCCCCAACTGCCCTCCCCTGCATATTCCCTCTTTATTAGATAGGGTTTTTTCTTTAACATATTGGACAGTGTACCTGCTGTGGTCTTGACAAACCAGTAAAAATGTAAACCCAAACTAAAGGTGTCATAAAATAAACTCCTTAAACAGGAATTTCATGAGACCTTGGAAAGGTGATATCATGTGGTTGTTGGGCATATATTTGAATAAGTAGAAGGTTTATAGGTGATTTCACATTTTTTCATATTTTCTAAAAGTTTCCTTTTCTTTTATAAACAATAGACATGTAATCAACTGTCCATCTTTCCCTCCAAAAATTATTTTGAAAGGGCAAAGTCAATTGGAGCCAAGTCTGTTAAGTAATGTAGGTGTCAAGATGGAAGGCTTTTTCACATAGAAGTCTACTAACACTGTACTTATCAATTTTCCCGCAAATTTTTGGCCTATTTTTTCCCTTCTGCTAGAAATACTCCTTCCAAGATGCCTTTCTCCTCTTAATAATCTCAATCCTCTCTACCTATGAAAGTCCTACTGGGCCCTTTGAGGGTTGGCCAAGTCTCTGTGGCCCTCTCCCTATCCTTGCAGCCAGATCTGCTTGCTCCTTCCTCAGTGTTCCCACAGTGCCGTGGACACAGCTCCAGCACAGTCCACACATGCAACATGTTGTCACCATTTCCTGGGAACATCCTGTCCTATTCTCTTCCCTTTATAGGGGAATCAAGCTGGAGTTTTGCAGGTTGGGAAGAAGCTGGCAGCGGCTGAAAGGGGAATGTGCCTAGAGGGGCGCAGACGCCTCCCAGCCAACAGGCCTGCCGCCCGGGTCATGACTGGGAGTGGATCGCTTGGGAGAGTTGTGCCCACAGCCCTGGCCACAGCTGGAAGCGGAACATGCTGAGAGGGGCACAGGTATCTCCCAGCTGACAGGCCTACGGCCAGGGCCACAGCTGGGAGCAGATCGCGGGAGCGGATCACACTGAGAGGGGCACAGGCATCTCCCAGGCGACCAGCCTCGGCCCTGGCAGCGGCTGAAATTGGAGCATGCCGAGAGGGGCACCGCTGCCTCCCAGGCCCACAGCCCTGGCCTCGGCTGGAAGCAAAACCACTGAGAGGAGCACGGGCGCCTCCCAGCTGACAAGCCTACAGCCCTGGCCACAGCTGGGAGTGGATCGCGCCTGGGAGGTGCAGCTGCCTCCCAGGCCCACGGCCATGGCCACAGCTAAAAGCAGAACGTGCGGAGAGGGGCGCAGGCTCCTCCCAGCCAACAGGCCTAAGGCCCGGGCCACAGCTGGGAGCGGATCGCACCACAGCCCTGGCCTCGGCTGGAAGCAAAACTCGCTGAGAGGGGCATGGGCGCCTCCCAGCTGACAGGCCTACAGCCCTGGCCATGGCTGGGAGTGGAACGTGCTGAGAGGGGTGCAGGCGCCTCTCAGCCCACAGGCCAAAGACCTGGGTCACTGCTGGGAGCGATCGCGCCGGAGGGCGTGGCTGCCTTGCAGGCCCACGGTGGGGCTGGAAGCCAATCCCGGGAGGGGGATTGGGGGGGTGCAGGAGCCTCCCAGGTGGACGGCCAGGGATGCACGGGCTGAGGCTAGTAGCAGATCGTTGCGGGGGTGCGGCCACTTCCCAGGCCTATAGCCTGGGCCGCGCTGCCGGCTCTCATCGGCAGCTCTCCCTGGGACTGGGGGTCTCCGGGGGGCCTGAGAAGACTGGGTGCCGCCATCTTGTGTCTATGGGCTCCGCCATTTTTGTCGCGGAGTAATGGTTAATTTGCATATTACTCTATTATTAGATAGGATTCTTTTGCCTCACCACATAAGATGTAGAATCAAATTTTCAATATCTACAAATTACTTGCTGAGTTTTTACTTTGACTTCATTAAATCTATTAATAAAGTTTGGAATAACTGCCATTTTTACAATGCTGAATCTTATCCATGATCATGGCTAACCTTTACATTTATTTAGTACTTCTTTGGTTTGTTTCATCAGAGTTTTGTAGTTTTCCTCACATATACCTGTATATATATTTTTTATATTTGTGCCTAAGTATTTCACATTGTGGATGCTAATGTAAATTATATGGTATTTTTAATTTCAAATTTCAGTTGTGCATTGCTGGTAATACAGGAAAGAAGGCTTACTTTTGTTTATTAACCTTACATTTTGCAACTTTGCTATAAATGCTTACTAGTTATAGGTTAGTAGGTGATGTATTTTATGTTAGAATGACATTAATGAAGTTATATGTCTGAATGAAGTTAATGAGAGTAAAACAAGAAACACCCCATGTGCAGGCAATCAATAAAAACTTCCAAAAGGAGAAGGACTGCATATAGTTGCATCCATCACACTATGTGATAAAATGTCTTGCGTAGTATTCACTCATTCCCAATACTCCGTTCCCTTTCAAAACTGCATCTCTCCTAGCTATGTCATGTTATCTTAAATTGTAGTATTACTGTGTCAGTGAGAAAAATATGGATGGCCCTGTGAAGCATAGACAGACCTTCATTTTGAAACTTATTTTTTCAGCTTTAGCAATGGTTTGTAAATCAACAAAGTAGAATATACCCAAGTGTTCACAACTGTTTCATGAGTAGAATTATAGGCAACTACCAACTAATGTCCATACCATATTATTTGAAAAAAAAAAAAGAGTAGTCTGTGACTTTCATGATTTCCCTTTGCCAGTGTTTTTAGAACATCCTGCTGCAAGTATCACCACTTATAATAACTCAGTGGAGATTTCAACCGACTATCCAAATCTATTAACCATAAGTTATTTTGCTTTGCCAGGTATATAGGGTTCTATAGTATAAACTCTGTGCTACTTACATAAACTTTAGTCATTAAGTTTAAATCAAAGTTTTGGTTTAACTCAGTAGTTTAGCATCTTATTTTATACCTTTCCTGATGACCACTAATTGGGAAAAGTCATACAACCATCCACGTTGTTTCCAGGGCAAATTCATAGCCACAACACAATATAAGCATGCAATGATGACAAAAAAATACTTTTAAAGTTAAACTTTGTCATAGGTTAATTTCTCTGGAAAATAGATTCTGAGACTTGCATGCAGAAATTATATTAGAAAATTATATAAGAATGATAGTTCTGAGGGGTTTGCAGCACTGGAACTGCAACAGCTCCTCAGAGTTGAGAGCTGAAAATAGAATGTGATGCCTCATATTCATTAATATCCCATCTTTCCCCTGCCATTTCCCATTAATAAACTTCATTTTTTCTATAAGAGCCTAAAATTCAGCTGTATAATGAATGGCAAGATGAGGTACTAGGATCAGATACTAATCCTAATTCTACCATTAACTAACCATATGACATATAAGATTACTTTATGTCTCTTGAATTAAAGTTTGTCATCTGTAAAATCAAGGGAGGTAATAATAAATTTATGGAGTAGAATATATTCTGAGTGTGCCTAAACAATTACATAATCACATATGAGATGAAATGGCTCTCAAAAATACAATATTTGGGAGGAAAAAGTATTCCCTGTAAATAGAGTAAGATTGAAGATAGGGGTTGGATTCATAGAAGTTTATTGTTAAATCCCTCTATCTTAGTTTGTGTTTTAAACATTTCCTAATAAAAAGTCCTACATAATTTCATTAACCAACTAGTGGCCCGGTGCACGAAATTTGTGCACATTAAAAAGGAATTAATTAGAAGAAATATTTTAATATTGCTATTTGGCCTTTCTCTATAAAAGAAGTGTCTGGCTGGCCCCACCACCATTGGGCAACATCAAGACTCAGCTGGCCCCACCCCTGTCAAGCCCCGCCAGGCAGGGGATGCAGCCTCACATCCCAGCGCCGGGGAGGAGGGGCATGGCCTCAGGTTCCCCGGACCTGGCCAGTGCCACGCAGCCTCACCCAGACCCACCGTGCCACAAGACCCCAGACCTGCCGCACCGCGGGACCCATCAATGTACCTCCTGGTGACCAGTCATTTGGTCGTTACGGATAAAAATAAAGTCATACACTTAAGCACGCACATTCATTTTCAATGCCTGATTTGTCTACGTTCTCTAAATTGCAAAATAAACAAGATTTTCAGCCAGATAGCATCATAATGCCGAGTTCGTCCTATAATGGCACATACCATTCTCTCCACTCAGTATGCTCCGTTTGAATGGATTAAATGTATGTGACTCATATGAAAGACACTGCTGCTTGCTTTTAATAGAGAAAGCATTAGCTCATTACCTGACGCCATAAAGTGGTTTAAATGGCATATACTGACTTGAAGAAGAGAAGGAAAAATAACAAAACAAAACAAAAAAAACCTAAACACAACGTTCAGTGCTATGAACGGCAGAATCCTCTCCCTTTTGCTTTGTTTTTTTCTGCTTTTCCTATGAACGTATTTGCACTCTGCCTCAAAATCAACACAGAAGACAAAATCAGATGCTGTCATCTGCATTTTATAGTAACATTTGAGTACAAAGAGGTGCTTTTTAATCTTTACTTTTTTTTTTTAATCAATGCAGCTCAAACTTGCTCCCAATGTTCCAGGATCCAGGCCAACATGGCTGTGTGGACACACTTTTGCTAGGTGATTTCAGGCTTCAGGGCTGGGGCAGGGAACACGACAGGGGTTGCTGGAAACAAATCAGCTCTCCTCTCTACATAGCAGGAATCTTCTCATTATAAAATGCAAAGGCCCAGCCATTTCCCGTTACCCCCATCCCCAGGCCTCCTTGCCTAGGGGCGTAGGAAGGGGCTGGGAGGATATTTACTCTCAGGTCTTTGATTTCTCTTATGTAAATGAGTCCAGTGACAGCTGCTTCTCTGAGAGCAACGCCAGCCAGCTCAGGGCTAGCCGCACCTGGAAGGCAAGCTGCAGAGCTGACCAGGGGCTTTGACCAAGCCCGAGAGTGCGGGTCACAGCAACCTCGGCAGGTGGGCTGCTTCCAAAGAATCTAGGCCCCTCCCAGCTCAGCACCCCAGCTCCCTGCTCTCCCCCTTTCACCCACAGGCACCAGCTTGGTGTGCCCCAAGGCTTGGTGTGCAGACACCAGGGTTGCAGGTTCAAGATGCTCTGCCTCCTCCTGGCACTTTGAGCCATAAACACCAGCAGGGACCTTTCCACTTGGTCTTGGTCTTTGGTCACTGCTGAGGTTTTCTGGACTCTCTAGGCCAGGGACAGCCAGGACCTTTGCCTCTGACCAATGCTGTGCCTGCAGCCTGCTTGGGGTACCCCCAGACCCAGGAAAATGTGGGGGCATGGGTGAAGGGACGTAGGGGGGTGGAAGGGTTGGCTAGCCACCCCACCCTCAATTGGGATGAGAGAGGCTGATCAGGGGTGGGGTCAGGGGAGGGCTGGGCAGGGCAGCCATCTTGTGATGGCATTACAGTGTGAGGGTCAATTTGCATATTACCTCTTTATTATAAAGGATGTTATGCCAATAAATTCAATAAAAATTTTAGAACAATATATGGTGTCAGTGTAACTGATCTCTAACATATAAAAATGTACATAAAATGATGTGTTTCTAAATGTCTAATTTCTATATTTTGTTTACAAAAATTTTGGTCAAGAGATACTATAAAACTAAAATATAACAGATCATTTTCTTAGTTTACTCTCTAAACCACATCGATATGTTCTGTCATGTGAGTGTGTACATACACACACATTCAAACAATAATACAAACCTCCCAAGAAATTCAAGATGATTAATACTGAAACTTTAGAATTGTTTTCTTATTGTTAAAAAGTAATATTGTTCTACTTTGTCATCTCCTGAAAAATAGCACTACTGACTTCATATTTACAGGTAAGGATACTCTTTCCAGGTCATTAGACTTCTCTGATTTCTATGTCTATTCTGGTAATTTAGGATCACCTTAAACCCATGGCTAAGCCTTGTAAATATGGTGCTATTTCATTTATTTTTTAATTAAAATTTGTTAATGTTGACTTAATTGCAAGAGTTCCCATTTCCCCTGCGTTTTGCCCACTGCCACCCATCCCTACCTACCCCTTTCTTGACCTTCACCAAATTATTATATGTGTCCATGGGTATGCATATATGTTCTTTAGCTAATCCTTTCACCTTGTTTATGGTGCTATTTTAGATTCAAATTCAATTTTTAAAGCACATGTTCATTTTGGTATTCTTTTAAAAGACTTTCCTATATTTTTTACTCTAGAATCTGCATAAAATATTTTATTTTAGTTCTTATTTTATTATTCTTATTGACAGTTTTCTCTATTGCATTATGCATTTGGTGAGAATTGGGATCTTAACATATATTTTTAATTATTCATTTTCTTAGCAATTAACATAGTATTTGACAGAATAGATGCAAAATGAATTCTTATTAAAATTAATTTAGTTCTATTTTGCTTCTTTAATTTCTGCTCCCATTTTTTTTTTTTTTTCATCTCCTACATTTTTCTCTGGTCACTTATTTTTCTTATAAAAGAACTAGTGTTGTGTTATTTTGTCATCTCCTAAAAAACAGAATTCCAAGGCTCTGTAAACACTGGTTTGATGATGCTTTCCAGAACATTAAGCTTTTATTGACTTTTAGGTCTAAATTAGTAAGTTAAGATGACCTTAAGCCATTATATTTCTCCTGTGTTCATCCTTATTGTTGATCTGCTTTTGGTTTTCCTTTTTCTTTTTAAAGGTAGTCATTTATCATTACTTGACAGCAAGGTTCAATGTATAACAGAAAATAATTCCTCTAATAATTGGAGATTGGAAAGCTTAATGATTATAAAATAAAAGAATAACAAGGTTTAACATGGAAAGCAAATTAGTGAAATATGAAATGAAAAGCATATCTTTAATTAGATATTTTATGTAAATATTATTTTATGTGTTAAAAAGTAAAATTGATTATCTTCTGCTCATGTATGCTCAATCTACCTGGTGACTTTTTCAGACCATAGATTACTTTCTCAAAAGATGTGTAGATTATGATGGAATTTAAAAATAATATATAAAAGGAATACATTTTCTGCTCAGTAATGTATTGTTAGTGGAATCAGTTAATTCAGTGAAACAGTGACATATCAGAAAAATACAAAAATGTCTGTAAAGTATGAGGGACAATAGAAATAAATGGTCTTATACAATAATGAATAGCACTGTGTCGCGTTTGTACTTATTGTCTTAGTCCATTGGGCTGTTACAACAGAATACCATAGATTGGGTGGCTTATAGACAACAGAAATCTATTTCTCACAGTTCTGGAGGCTGGGAAGTCCAAGATAATGTGCTGGCAGATTCAATGTCTGGTGACAGCCTAGTTTCTGGTTCATAAACTGCCATCTCTTATCTGTGTCCTCACATGGCAGAGGGTGTGAGGGGCTCTCTTTCATAGGGGCATTAATCACATTCAGAAAGGTTCCATTCTCATTAACTAAATACCTCCCAGTGACCCACACCCTTATACCATCACAAGTGGGGGTTTAGGATTTCAACATATGGATTCTGGGATGACACAAACATTAAGTCTATAGGACTTATATATGAAGCAGTTGGGTAGCAGGCTGCTTTTGCTCTGTCCCTCTCCCTCCTTGAGTAAACATTAAACCAACTGAGATGTGACTGTAATTAGATCAGGGGACTAGATAGAAAGCTTTTATATTTATCTTTTTGGCAGTAAATCTAGTTCTTGTTCTGTCATGCTCCTCTTTCCCTAGTGTTATTTCTTTTTGTGTGTGTGGCGAGGAGTGTAGTGATAAGTAGTAAGAAGAATTTAAATAAGATTCATTACATAGTACTATTTATAAACAAAATGCAACAACATATTTTCTAAAACTTATAATATAGAAAATGCATATAAGTGGGAGAAAAATTAATTGGTCCTATGTTTCAGGTGAACAGGAAAATACAACCTACTACAAATTTTTCTGAGACTTCAAAGGTGTAAAAGTTTTCTAAGGTAGAACTCCTCTGAACATATGGTATCCAGAGAGAAAAGTGCCCGTAGAATGACTGAGGGTAGAGAGTCAATTGCTTAAGGCTTGAAAAATTGTGGGTCAAACATAAGAATAACAGTGATCTATATAAACCTCACCCTTAGGATTTTTTAAAAGGGAAGTTGTCTCATATAGTATTTCTATATAAGAGTTATCAATGATTGTTATTTTGTGATAAATTAACAAACTCACTTGAAAGTCTGCCATCTTTCTGGGATTTGGAAATCTTGTTGGAGTTTTCTTGTTTAAGCTTTGTTTTGATAAATAACCTCATTTTGACAGAGGTTCAAATACCAATTCCTTTGCGAAGCACAAACATATGTGTGAAACTATGTTGGGTGAAGGACATGTAAATATATACAAAAACATGCACTTTTTCTGCTCTTGAAGAATATGCAAACTGAAAGTAAGAGCAGACATAACCCAATACTGTAACAAAGGATACAAAATAACATATAGCAGGATGCAGATATTTTTCCAGAGCTATGGGAATTTAGAAGAGAACTAGATTGATTCTGACAGGGGAAAAGTTTTCATGGTGGCAGAGGGATTTAAATTGGGATTTCCATCTTGGAAAATCTGGATTTAAGGAGGATTAATATTCTAGGGGAAATGGATTATGAAGGCCCAAAACACTTAATCAGGAAGATGAAAAGTATATGTGGTGAATTTTGTTCAGATTATTTAAAACTAAAATTCAGTGAGAAGGAAGAATGATAGCTACTTTGGAGTAGAGTTGTAGAAAGATTTTAATGGACAAGTTATGAATTTCTGGTTTAAGCATTGAGATAGGAAGTTTTACTGATTATGACAATAAATAACCAAAGTTAAATAGACATTACTTTGATATATAAGGATAGAAAACAGATTTTGTTTGTGACAAATACTTACAAAAACTGTAGGATTTTGACTTTATATATCTAAATCTAATTTCTTTACTGTCACCCTACAGGAAATTTTCATTGATTTAGTGCTGCAGGTTTGGGTCTGTGGACAAAGTTATGGAAAATGTTCGATTAGTTTTTATTTTGTTGCGTTCGACTTGATCAATTTTGACAAGGAAAACAAATCTCTAGAACTTGGGGGTACTGACATGGTTTGGCTATGGAAGGAATCCCCTTGGATCTTGTCTGTTAGAACGTTTCAATGTCAATCACAATGAACGTCTTAGGGATGTGGTTTAGGTCTTTAGGAGAATGTTTTGACAAATTGTTTTGAAGAGTACCTTCCATTATACTTCACAAAAATTTTGGTGGGATTATACAGAAATAAATAGATGGGTATAGCTATAATAATTATTCAGGTGTAACCTCTTGTGTAAGTGATTTCATTTAGGTCATCCTAGTTACCAACCAAGTCATCTCTTTATTGTTACCAAACTAATTCTAGAAGATTCTTTCTGAAAGCTGTGCCATCTTGTTTTTCAGCTATTTCTAGGGCATTACAGCACAGTAATCTCTGAATAAAAATACAAATATTTGGTTCCTAAAAAAAAAAAATGGGTTTATACACACTCCAAAATGTTTTTATCCAAAATTCTACATCTCTTGACCTTGGTAAGATATACCCTAAAAAGTCTTCCTTTATTCTGTTATGTATGAGGATGCCATAAATAGGAAACTTCATTAAAAGTTTCAAAGAAGCAACACAAACTTCAGATTCCAATTCCAGTGAAATAACGTTCAAGGCCAAAATTAAAAAGAAAAGTTTGTAATACATTCTCTAGCTTTTCAAAAAATACATACATTAATGTATAAGAAAGTATGATGAATAATATATCTTTTAGCATATATTTATTTCAAATGTCACTGGAAAAAAGAAATATAACACTTTAGGTATTAGTTTTTAAAATTAAATAATTATCATACGAAAGATATAATAACACTACTCACATTGCCCTACTATTAATGAGCATAATCTTGGAATAAGGTAATTAATTCCCAACCTCAGCTGCCCCTCCTATCTCTCTTTAGCTTTTACTCTCATATATGTACATTTAAGAATAAAATGGCAAATAAAAATATTATTTTTGAAAGAGACGATAGGGCAACATATGATTATTTATGTGTAACTGGAGAATAGAATCATAGTTACATTACTGAATCAAATGTTCCATTTATTTTTTCTACTTTGGTCCTTGTGGTATGAGCCTGAGTGCAGAAAATGGGAGAGCCAACGTAAGCACATAAATTCAAGAGCAAAGTGAAAATATAGACCCTTAAAGAATCATTAGTGGAAATATGATTATGTCACTAGAGAGAATCTTAGTGACCAATGGAATTTAGTTTTGAAATACATTGTATCTGAACTAGAGGAATAAACTGTAAAATAAAAATACAATTTAGAAAGCAGATTGATTTGGGTTGATAAAAACACAAATATGAATTTGAAGTATTCTAGATATGCATCAACTTATCTTCATAATAGGTGAGAAATAAACTGAAACACTATTTTTAAATGCTAATTTACTTCTATTATTATTCATCATTTTATTCAAAATTATAATTTAGATATTTAGCAAATGAATAACATGTCAACATAATTAACTGAAAAGTTAGTTGTTCATCCAGTTGCTTATAGAAAAACTATTATTTAGTGATGTGTCAAGAGAAAAATATAAATTAGAACCTAAGCTTTATATGTATACATACACAAATATAAAATAAACCGGAGACAATAAGTAAATAAGGAGAGAAAGAAGGAGAAAAACATTCAAGAAAAGTATTTTTTAGTTACCTCATTTTTTGCCTAAAAGACTTCATGAAGAAAAAAAGCCAGGGTATCTGACATAGCTGGTCTTTTGTTATAATATTCCATCTTATCTTTTTCTTTCCATAACCTTCTCACCCTCCACATACTCTCTGAAACATTCTTGAGATTCCTCTCAAGCTCTAAAATAATGTAATATAAATATATTCTAAAACATTTATAGTTCTATTTCAACACAATGTCATTTATCTGTTAAGTTTCATTAAAATATTCCTTCAGGCAATGGTAAGATATGTACACATATAATACCTCAATAAAAAAAAATGTCAAAAAAATATTCCTTCAGTCCAATGGGACAAAAATATTTAAATAATTTATTTTAAAAGTGTTATTGTAATAATTCTTAGACATGGCAGCCATCACTTTTAATCATATGATTTCTTAGGGAGTCATTGTCTTTTATATTTATTTTTTGTTAAGTACTGTCTGATTAATAATTTTTTAATTGTCAACACTCTAATGAAATTACATTTTTATAAGAGATATTATCTTGACAATCTTGTTTTACTATTTTTTTCCAGAAAGCATTTTAATAAAATCTTTCACTTCAATACAACACTTTTGAATAAATACCATTTGTGTAAAGAGATGGTTGATTGGGATTTGATAGGAAATGGTTTTTCAGCCCAAAATTCTTTAAGGATTTTGAACAGAAGGCCAGAAAACAGCTGTGAAGAATTCCCTCAGAGGTTGTAAAGCAAATGTCCATTATGACCTCAATATCTAAGGCAGGGGAAATAAATCAGGACATCAAAATATACAAATGGGAGTTATCATGTTTACATGGAGATTAGTCATTCAAGGTATAGGATATAATTTATTAATACACAACAAAGAGCAAATTATTGCTTTTATTTGACAAAATCATGAATCTTTTATCTTAATATAAAAAAATTACAGTATTTTCTGTTAAGTCCTGTGCACAAAATTGCTATACATAACTCTAACTTATGAGTGCCATTATTAAATGATATTTAGGGTGTTGTTTTTTTGCCTTCCTTTCTTAAAGCTGTATGATTTAGATAAATTCACATTAAATATAAACCTAATTAATAGAACAATAGTTGGACTATCTTATCTATCAATTGGCAAGGATAAGCACAATGCACTTAGCAATTTGTCTGACTTAGAAAGATATTTTGGCACAGAAGTATAAGGGCCAACTTAATTAAAGGATGCAATATCCCTATATAGGCTTAAATGACATTGATCCACACAAAGCATAATTAAATTCTATGGTGATCTTTCATGTGAGTATTGTAGCCTTTTATAAATCATGCACTTATATTGTGCACTTAGAAAATAGCTTCAAATTACGTTGCTACCAGGGGTCCTCAAACTTTTTAAACAGGATGCCAGTTCACTGTCCCTCAGACGATTGGAGGGCCAGACTATAGTTTAAAAAAAAAAACTATGAACAAATTCTTATGCACACTGCACATATCTTATTTTGAAGTAAAAAAACAAAACGGCAAAAACACCTGCATGTGGCCCGCGGGCCATAGTTTGAGGACGCCTGCGACAGAAGGGCACTACCGTCACTTATTTAAAAGAAAATAATGATTTTATTAAATATACATCAGTGTACTTCCAATACTTGTGATAGCCGATATACTTACAAATACTTTAATTTATATTAAAATAATTTACTTAAAAACCACTCCTCATCAGTTGCAAAAATTTCATGGGAATTTATAAAAATGACCATAGACCAAAGGGTGGTGAAGGCCTGGGGTGGGGTGGGAACTGGGTGGTGGGGAGCAATATAGTGGAAAAAATGGGAGATATCTATAATATTATCAACAATAAACTAACTCAAAAATATGAATTTTCTTAATGAATGGATCAAAATTAAAGGGAAACACAGTAAATGTGATAGTGTATTCATAGGCAAGAATTTAAAAGCAGAATGCAACAAAAATTTACTTTCATTAATTTTTAGAAAAAACAATTTTTATGCTGTGATTTTTTTAATGGTTATTGACTGTCCTCAGCTCAAAACACCCAAGTACTAGGGAATAGAAAGTTCCATTATTTACATCTCATTGTAAATAAAATGGCTAATAACCCAGGAGTCACACTGCCTTTTGTTTCTGATTTTTTAAATTGGTTTTAATGAAGAGGGGGCCAAATCTAACATTCTGAGTTATTTTACTGATTTTGCAACCTCTCATTTTAAGAAAGGAGGATATCACAGCAATTCCCCATGAGTGCCTCTATCACTTCACTCATGTCTAAAATATTTTTATAGCTTGGCCATGGCCCAGAAACCTAACAGCAAGAATACTGACAGAACTCTGCATTTAGAACTGCCTGGCTGCGTTCAAACCTTTAAAATTCACTGAAGGGTGGGCTGATCCATGGAAAAAATAGCAGTGTTATGGATCATCAGGCAACTCAATGTTTCATATGTTCTGGTTTCAATAATATCTCAAAGATTCCCCCAACTTTGATAGTGTTACTTTAAAAAGTGTACACAAATACACATGTACATGCCCAAAATAACATTATTTGAATTTCTGAATCATTAACATGGAAATCAATAAACTATAAATATTTCGGCAAAATTCAGGGAAAGACATTTGAAATTGCTTTAAAAATGGCCATAGCAGCTAACTACATAAAGAGTTTATAACCTGTGAGGAGGATGCTAAGAGAATTTCATACGTGAATGCTCTCATGAAATGCTCCAATTGCCTTGTGAGATATGTTAGAAAATTATCCTATATAATCCTATATAATAAATGCCTAATATGCTAAGTGTCTGGTTGTCTGGTTGTCCATTCAACCAATCAGAGCGTAATCCTACCTAATAATAGACAAATATGCAAATTGACCACACCTCCGACACACCCACAAGCCACGCCAACAAGCCACGCCCACCATCCAATCAGAGCGAGCATGCAAATTAACCCAAACCAAGATGGCTACAGCCACCGAGAGCAAGGTTTCCTAGGTAACAGAGGAAGCCAAGCTTTCTGCCTGCCCTTGCCAGGCCTAAGCCTCCACTCAAGCTACAAAGTTGCAATTATAGAAGGTAAACAAATCCAAACAAATGGCGACAGAACGGAGCTTGAGAGAGCAGGCCAGGGTTGCCGCCGGCAACAGGGGAAGCAAAGCTTTCCACACACCCTGGCCGGGCCCACCCACTTAAGGCAACAAAGTTTCAAGTATAACCCCAACACAAATGTCTACCAGCCTCGGAGGGAGCCCCAGGCTTGGCTCCGCTCCAGGCTACAAAGTTTCAATTGTAGAAGGAAAATAAATTCCAGATACCAGGGCCTCCGCTTGGGTTGCCAGGGGGTGTGGCCGGCCTACAAACCACCACAGGCCCCTCGCTCAGGCCGCCCCACACCCCAAGGGAACCCCCATCCTGATCCGGGACACCTTTCATGGCAAACCAGCTGGCCCCCACCCCTGTACCAGGCCTCTATCCTATCTAATAAAAGAGCAATGTGCAGATTGATCATCACTGCAACACACAATATAGCTGCCCCCATGTGGTCAAAGATCCTGCCCCCATGTGGACATAAGATGGCCACCACAAGATGGCCAGCAGGAGTGGGCAGTTGGGAGGCACCCGGCCTGCAAGGGAGGGCAGTTGAGAAGGATCAGGCCTGCAAGGGAGGGCAGTTGGAGGTGATCAACCCTGCAGGAGAGGGCAGTTAGGGGTGACCAGGCCGGCAGAGGAGGGAAGTTGGGGGCAAACAGGCTGGCAGCAGAGTGGTTAGGGGGTGATCAGGCTGGCAGGCAGAAGTGGTTAGGGGCAATCAGGAAGGCAGGCAGGCAAGCAGTTGGGAGCCAGCAGTCCTGGATTGTGAGAGGGATGTCCGACTGCCCGTAAACGGGCAGTCGGACATCCCTTGAGGGGTCCCATATTGGAGAGGGTACAGGCTGGGCTGAGGGACAACCCCCTCCGTGCATGAATTTTGTGCACCGGGCCTCTAGTGTGCTAATAATATGCTAAGGCTGTTCAACTGCTCACTATGACGTGCACTGACCACCAGGGGGCAGACAGTTGACCAGTCACTATGACATGCACTGACAACCAAAGGGCAGACGCTTCAACCAGTAGGTTAGCTTGCTGCTGGGGTCTGGCCGATTGGGACTGAGTGAGACGGGCCGGACACGCCGTGGAGCCCTCCCGTGGTTTCTCCCTGGTTGACCAACCTCCTGCGTCCCTTCCCAGCCCCAATTGTGCACCAGAGGGGTCCCTCGGCCTGGCCTGTGCCCTCTTGCAATCTGGGACCTCTCAGGGGATGTCAGAGAGCTCATTTTGGTCCAATCCCACAGGCCAGGTTGAGGGACCCCACTGGTGCATGAATTCATGCACTGGGCCTCTAGTTGAATTATAATTTGGAATAAAGAAATGGAAATATTAATACTATAGTATCATTCTATAATTAAAAATGTGTATCGTTGATATGGAAAACAGACACAGAAAAATTAAGTAAGTAATCCAAAGTCACTGATATAGTGATTAGACAAGAAATTACTTGAACATAGGCAGTCTGATTCCAAGAAATGCACTTGCAGTAACTGTATTATAATGTCTTCCTCTTTTAATATATAAAGGTATCTGTTAACAGAATATTTTATATCTTCCATGAAAAATCACAAATGTCAGTGATTCTAAAGTTTGATAATGAAAATTCACAGAATTTTACTCCACTTATTTTAAAAATATTCCATATCCTTTCTAAAGAGGATATTTATGGTCAAGCTACATATATAGGGTGCCCCCCCCCAAATATATACATACACTTTTAATAATTATAAAGGCAGTGTTCATTAAAATGTATTTCATTTTCAAAATTGAGCTATCAGCTATTGAAGTGTGTATACATTTCTAGGGACACCTGTATATAATTATTCTCTTTATTTGTCTTGCTAAGGTTTGTTTACACATGTAATTAATGAAATCATCCTAACATCTAGGTTCACATGGACCAGAGATGGAAACTGAAAGAACTGGCAGACTCTGTCAATAAAATTATATATTTTTACAGAAGTATTTTTTCAACACATATCTTAGGATAATGGAAACTAAGGAGAAAATAAACAAATGGGACTACATCAAAATAAAAAGCTTCTGCACAACAAAAGAAACCATCAACAAAATAAATTTATTTTTATTTAAGTATAGTTGGTATACAATCATATTTGTTATGTTATTTTCAGGTATATAATATACAATATGATGATTTAAAAATTTTATACCTTACAATGTGAACACTGTGTAAACTTATTACAATATATTGACTTCCTCTTTAGCCCATCTTCTGACCCCTTCCCTTCTGGTATATAAGAATTTTTTTAAAATTTTATTTATAATTTAAATGCCCAAACTCCTCAGTTAAAATGTTTGTATCAAGTAGGTTTATATGATTAAATAAACTTCATAGAACTTATTCATGTTCAAAAATTTAATGTTATAATTTTTTTTTCTAAGTTGTACTACTTTTATGGGTTATGTGGAAGTAATATCTGGAATTAAACAAAAGGATCAATTTTACATACTGAAGATGACTCAAAAACTATTGTTATCTTTGGAACAAGTGTGCTTATATACTTATTAGAGGCCCATTGCATGAAATTCGTGCAAGAGTAGGCCTTCCTTCCCCTGGCTGCTGGCACCAGCTTTCCTCTGGCACCCGGAACCTGGGCTTCCCTCAAGCCCCACTTCGTCTGGAAGTTCATCTGGAAGGATGTCTGGTCTAATTAGCATATTATGTTTTTTTATTATAGATATAGTGTGAGAACAGTTATATAGTGTGAGAACAGTTGTATATTAACTGTATATTTTTGTGGAATCCTTAGAATTAATCAAACTTTATATTAATGTGTATTCATATTAGTGTAAAATATAATGTGCAAGTTTTGAAGAAGAAACTAGGAGTCAATCTAGAAGTTATTGATCATATTCTAATTTTGGTACTGTATATATCATTTTAGGTCAGTCACTGAATTTCTTTGAAAATAATGTTTTCATCTGCCAAATTAGAGAAATAATTAATATATGCGTGTTAAGACTAAAATCTGCCATTAAATATAAATATAAATATAGATTGAGAAAGTACATTTAAAAAATGACCCAAGGAGCCCTAACCAGTTTGGCTCAGTGGCTAGAGCATCGGCCTGCGGACTCAAGGGTCCCAGGTTCGATTCCAGTCAAGTGCATGTACCTTGGTTGCAGGCACCTACCCAGTAGGGAGTGTGCAGGAGACAGCTGATGGATGTTTCTCTCTCATTGATGTTTCTAACTCTCTATCCCTCTCGCTTCCTCTCTGTAAAAAAATCAATAAAATATATATTTTTAAAAATGACCCAATGATATGAATATGAGAAATTCACCTTATATTTTATAATAAAGGTAGGTTTAACTGAAAAATATTAAAAATGTACTATGCACATATCAATATTTTCAAAGTGGCTATATTAATATCTGATAAAGTAGACTTTAGAGCAAACAAGTTTACTAGAGATAGAGAGACACTACCTAATGGTAAAAGAATCGGTAAGACATAATAATCTTTTCTGAAGTACACTTTAATTACAAATTCTAAGTTGGACAATTTTTTCCCCACTACCTTAACATAACTCCTAATGCCATTCAGATGTCATCCTATTTATTTCTTAGTTGATTATGTTTATTTTATCTCTGGCAAATTTTAGAAAAAATTTAGCCATTTTCCTTTTATATAGTTTTTTTTTTTTTTTTTGGCTTTATTTTTTTCTTCTTCTATTGGTTCTACAATTAAACATATATTAAACTTCAAGTCATAGACAACTTAGTTCACTAACCCTTATTCCTAAATTATTTACTTGTAGAGTTTTAATATAATTGTGCTGTGTGTGTGTGTGTGTTTAAGACTTTTTAAACAATATTTTTGAAAAATTTTAGGTTTACAACAAAATTTTAAAGGAGGTAAAGAGATTCCCCACATGCTTTATGACCCCACACAAATATAGCCTCCCACAATTATCAACATCACTCACTAGATTTTTTTATTTTTATTTTTTGCATTGACACATCACAATCACCCAAAGTCTGTATTTTATCTTAGGGTTTATTCTTGGTACTATGCATTCTAGGGATTTGGGCAATATAATCATCATTATATATATACTAGTGGCCCGGTGCACAAAATTTGTGCATGGTGGGGGAACGGGGGGGGTTTGTTCCTCGGCCCAGCCTGCACCCTCTCCAATCTGGGACCCCTTGAAGGATGTCCTATTGCCAATTTACAGGGATCAGGCCTAAACTGGCAGTCAGACATCCCTCTCGCAATCCGGGACTGCAGGATCCTAACCACTCACCTGCCTGCCTGCCTGATGGCCCCTAATCACTCTGCCTGCTGGCCTGCTTGCCCCCAACTGCCCCCCCCGCCAGCCTGATCACCCCCAACTGCCCTCCGTGCCAGTGTGCTTGCTCCCAACTGCCTCCCCTGCCAGCCTGCTCCCAACAGCCGCCCCTGCTGGCCTGATCACACCCACCTTCCCTCCCCACTGGCCTGCTCGCCCCCAACTGCCCCCATGCTGGTCTGCTTACCCCCAACAGCTCCACCCCCCACCAGCCTGATCACCCAAAACTGCCCTCCTCTCTTGGCCTCTAACCACCACTACCTCGGCCCTACCATCATGGCTTTGTCCAGAAGAAGGTCCGGAAAGTCTCCTGGAAGATCTCCCAGTCTAATTAGCATATTACCCTTTTATTAGTATAGATAGAGGCCTGGTGCATAGGTGGGGGCCGGCTGGTTTGCCCTGAAGGGTGTCCCAGATCAGGGTGGGGGTTCCCTTAGTGCATGGGGCAGCCTGGGCCAGGGGCCTGTTGTGGTTTTCAGGCCAGCCACGCCCCCAAGGGGTGAGGGTCACCACTTGGGGGGGCGCATGGCCAGCCTGGATGAGGGGCTGATGGCTCTTTGTAGGCTAGCCATGCCCCCCAGCAACCCAAGCTCCCAGCCCCTCCTTTTTTTCTTTTTTTTTTTCCAGCGCCTCCTTGAGTGGAGGCCAGGACCAGCTAGAAGCAGGTATCTGGGATTTATTTATCCTCTATAATTGAAACTTTGTAGCCTTGAGCGGAGGCCAGGGCTGGCTGGAAGCCTGGGTTTCCCCTGGCAACCCAGGCTCCCAGCCCCTCCTTGAGTGGAGGCCAGGGCCAGCTGGATGCAGGTATCTGCAATTTATTTATCTTCTATAATTGAAAATTTGTAGCCTTGAGTGGAGGCAAGGGCTAGCCAGGGTGGGAGGGAAGCTTGGCTTCCTCCATCGCCTGGGCAACCCAAGCCTCCTGCTCACTCCAGCTCCATGGCCACCGCCATCTTTGTTGGGTTAATTTGCATACTCACTCTGATTGGCTGGTGGGTGTAGCAGAGGTAAGGTCAATTTGCATGTTTCTCTTTTATTAGATAGGATATATTATTTTTGAGAGATTATTTTTTTCTATTCCTTCAAGGTCCTGGTGTGTTTTTTTTAATTGTTTAAAGTATTTTATATGTCTCCTTTTTCCCCAATTGACCTCCACCACCCCTCGCCACTCCTGCCTGCCAGGACTAACCCCCACTGCTGCAGTGTCCATGCACATTGGTTATGCTAATATGCATGCATACAAGTCCTTTGGTTGATCTCTTACTCCCTACTCCCCTGCCTCCTCTCTGAGGTTGGACGGTCTGATCAGTTTTTCTTTGTCTCTGGACCTATTTTTGTTCATCAGTTTATGTTGATCACTATATCCCACATATGAGTGAGATCATGTGATATTTATCTTTCTCAAACTGGCTTATTTCACTTAGCATAATGCTCTCCAGGTCCATCCATGCTGTTGCAAATGGTAAAAGTTCCTTAATTTTTACTGTATAGTAGCAGAGTATTCCATTGTCTAGATGTACTGCAGTTTTTTAATCCATTCATCTGCTGATGGGCACTTAGGCTGTTTCCAAATTTTAACTATTGTAAATTGTGCTGCTATGAACTTAGGGGTGCATATGTCCATTCTGATTGGTGTTCCCTGGGATATATTCCCAGAAGTGGGATTACTGGGTCAAATGGGAGTTCCATTTTTAGTTTTTTGAGGAACCTCCATACTGTTTTCCACCGTAGCTGCACCAATCTGCATTCCCACCAGCAGTGCACGAGGGTTCCTTTTTCTCCACATCCTCATCAGCGCTTGTCTTTGATTTGTTGATGATAGCTATTCTGACAGGTGTGAGATGGTACCTCATTGTTGTTTTGATTTGCATCTCTCAGATGATTGGTGACTTTGAGCATGTTTTCATATGTCTCTCGGCCTTCTGTATGTCCTCTTTGGAAAAGTATCTATTTAGGTCCTTTGCCCATTTTTTGATTGGATTGTTTATCTTCCTTTTGTTAAGTTGTATGAGTTTCCTGTAAATTTTGGAGATTAAACCTTTATCTGAGATAGCATTGGTAAATATGTTCTCCCATGCAGTGGGCTTTCTTGTTATTTTGTTGATGGTTTCTTTTGCTGTGCAGAAGCTTTTTATTTGGATGTAGTCCCATTTGTTTATCTTCTCCTTAGTTTCCATGGCCCTAGGAGCTGTTTCGGTTAAAACATTGCTATGACAAATGTCTGATATTTTGCTGCCTATGGAGTCTTCTAAGATTTTTATGGTTTTCCATCTTACATTTAAGCCCTTTAACCATTTTGAGTTTGTTTTTATGTATGATGTAAGCTGGTGATCTAGTTTCATTTTTTTGCATATATATATAACCAATTTTCCCAGCATCATTTATTGAAGAGACTGTCTTGACTCCATTGTAGTATCATGTAGAGTATTTTCACTGCCCTAAAATGATTTTTTTAAATAATTGTTTTAAGATATATTTCCCATGTATAAATTCATTATTTCCATCTTTATTGATGTATTTTAGGTAATGTGCATGCACAAAGCCATATTTTCCAACACACAACAAAATGTATATTGTATTTTGGAAAGAACCTGAAATTTGTAGTTGAATTAGAAAGCCAGCTCTACACTAGCTTGTGACAACATATATCTATTTAAAACAAGAATAATAAACATTTGATTCAGTACTTTCAAGATGAGTATATGAGAAGTGTATGCAAAGTGTTTGGCATATAGATTATCTTTATTAATATAAATAATTATATTACAGAAATCAGAGAAGTGTTCAGAACACTTTCAGGAATACATACATTAAAGCTACTATTTTTGCTCTAGCATTGATTTTTCTGTTTAACTCTCAGCTTCTCTTTGATAACTCTGGAATTATTTAACCAGAGTTTTCATGTGAATTAAACAGTAAGCAGTTTTATGCTACTCTATTAAGTGTATTAAGGTGATGAGTCCCCATCTTACTAAGAAAATGATGTGATGATCATTTACGAAAATGAAACATACCTAGACACCACAGGCATTTTAACTTTATTTATTTGTTCCATATCCCCAGCTGATGTTTCTTTTTTATTTTATTTTATTTATTGATTAAGGTATTACATATGTGTCCTTATCCCCCCATTGCCCCCTCCCCACTCCCCCACTCACGCCCTCATCCCCAACATTGTCTGTGTCCATTGCACGCACACAAATCCTTTGGTTGATCTCTTCCCCTTAACCTCACCCTCCCCTACCTTCCCTCTGAGGTTTGACGGTCTGATCAATGCTTTTCTTTCTCTGGATCTGTTTTTGTTCATCAGTTTATGTTGTTCACTATATTCCATAAATGAGTGACATTATGTGATATTTATATTTCTCTGACTGACTTACTTAGCTTAGCATAAAGCTCTCCAGTTCCATCCATGCAGTTGCAATGGTAAGAATTCCTTCTTTTTGACAGCGTAGTATTCCATTGTGTAGTTGTACCACAGTTTTTTAATCCACTCATCTGCTGTTGGGCACTTAGGCTGTTTCCAAATCTTAGCTGTGGTGAATTGTGCTGCTATGAACATAGGGGTGCATATACTAAGGAGGTAAAAGACCTGTATGCAAAAAACTACAGGACACTGAAAAAAGAGATAGAGGAAGACATAAACAGATGGAAGAACATACCCTGTTCATGGATTGGTAGAATCAACATCATTAAAATATCCATACTACCCAAAGCAATCTATAGATTCAATGCACTCCCCATTAAAATACCAATGGCATATTTCACAGACCTAGAACGAACTCTCTAAAAATTCATCTGGAATAAAAAAAGACTCCGAATAGCTGCAGCAATCCTGAGAAAGAGAAGCAAAGGAGGTGGGATCTCATTACCAGATATCAAGCGGTATTACAAAGCCACTGTTCTCAAAAACTGCCTGTTATAGGCACAAGAACAGACATATAGATCAATGGAATAGAGAACCCAGAAATGGATCCAAACCACTATGCTCAATTAATATTTGACAAATGAGGCAAGAACATACAATGAAGTCAAGAGAGTCTCTTCAATAAATGGTGTTGGGAAAATTGGACAGATACATGCAAAAAAATGAAACTAGACCACCAACTTACACCATACACAAAAATAAACTCAAAATGGATAAAGGACTTAAACATAAGACAGGAAACCATAAAAATACTAGAGGAATCCAAAGGCAGCAAAATCTCAGACATATGCTGAAGCAATTTCTTCACCAATACTGCTCCTAGGGCAATGAAAGCTAAAGAGAAAATAAACAAATGGGACTACATCAAAATAAAAAGCTTTTCCACAGCAAAAGAAACCATTAACAAAATAACAAGAAAGCCCACTGCATGGGAAAACATGTTTATTAATGTTATCACCGATAAGTGTTTAATCTCCAACATTTACAGGGAACTCATACAACTTAACAAAAGGTAGATAAACAACCCAATAAAAAAATGGGCAAAAGACCTCAATAGAAACTTTTTGAAAGAAGACAGAGGAAGGCCAAGAGACATATGAAAACATGCTCAAAGTCACTAATCATCCAAGAGATGCAAATCAAAACGATAATGCGGTATCATCTCACACCTGTCTAAAGGACTATCATCAACAAATCAACAAATGACAAGTGCTGGCGAGGATGCAGAGAAAAAAGAACCCTCGTGCACTGCGGGTGGGAATGCAGACTGGTGCAGCCACTGTGGAGAACAGTATGGAGGTTCCTCAAAAAACTAAAAATGGAACTTCCATTTGACCCAGTGATCCCACTTCTAGGAATATACCCCAAGAAACTAGAAACACCAATCAGAAAGGATATATGCACCCCAGCTGATGTTTCTTATACCTAATCATATTCATACTAGAGGCCCAGTGCACAAATTCATGCACCAGTTGGGTCCCTTCGCCTGCCTTCAGGAACCTGAAGCCAGCAGTCCAACATCCCCCGAGGGGTTCTGAATTGCCTGAGGGCACTGGCCATGCTGAGGGACCCCACCAGTGCACGATCGGGGCCTGAGAGGGACACAGGAGGTTGGCCAGCCAGGGAGAAACTGCGGGTGGGGGAGGGGTGTTCCAGGGCATTTCCATCCCATCTCACTCAGTCCCGATTGGCTGGACACCAGCAGCAAGCTCACCTGCCAGTCAGAGTGTCTTCCCCCTGGTGGTGAGTGCACGTCATAGCAAGCAGTGAGCGGCCTTAGCATATCATTAGTATATTATGCTTTGATTGGTTGACCTGACACAGAAAGACAGGACACTTAGCATATTAGGCTTTTATTGTATAGGATTTCAGAATAGACTTTTAATATGTAATCACTGAACATAAAACAGAAAAAAGGGCTTGCCTTTTTTCCTATGAGTCAACTGTTTGAAAGCGTCTCTGTTATTATTTTTTTAAATCTTTATTGTTGAAAGTATTATAGATGTATTATAGATGTCCCCTTTTTCCTCCCCAATGACCCCTCCTCCCACCCTCCTCCCACCCCCTCCTTAGGCCTTCACTGCACTATTGTGGGTCTATGGGTTATGCATATATGCATATAAGTTCTTTGGTTAATCTCTTCCCACGTACCTTCAACTCTTTCCATCTGAAATTCATCCATCTGTTGCATGCTTCAATGTCTATGGATATATGTTGTTTGTCAGTTTATTTTGTTCATTAAATTCCACATATAAGTAAGATTATGAGATATTGCCATTCCTGGTTGTCATATTTTGCTTAGCATAATAATCTCTAGATCCCTCCATGCTGCCTCAAAGATATTCTTTTTGACAGCTGCATAGTATTCTGCTTTATTAATATACTACATCTTCCCTTGTTCTTATTTTTAAAAGAGGTTTGCTTTCATTGATGCAGTTTATAGCATGTGCACATGTTTTATTGAAACATTGCACTAGTCATGAATATGCATAATAGCCAAATTCCTTTTTTTTAGTTTATTTATTTATTTATTTTTCATCACCATTTCTCCCCTCTATGACATCTTCCACCTACGTCCAACACCCTCCCGCACACATGTAATCACCACACTATTATTCATGTCCATGAGTTCTTTCTCTCTCTTTTTTTTTTTTTTCTTTTTTGATCTATCCCTCCACCTACAGACAAACAAATTCCTTTTGGCTTTGGTCTGCTTGCACTAAGGAAAATTGATGGGAGGTAAGAATTCATTAGACAAAGAACTATGGAATTGGGGTTGCTTATAATATAGTTAGATTAAAAAATAGATATGCATTTAATAAAATTTACCGAAAGTTAATTAATGCATCCTGATGTTGCAAAATCAGATATGAAAATGCCTGTGATTATATGTTACTCTGGTTTATTTTTTCTTTATTTTATTTTTTATTGTTGAAAATATTACAGATATCCTCCATCCAACCCCCCCTTATTCCCACTCAATCCAGCCCCTGCCCCCGCCAGGCCTTCCCCACACTAATGTCTGTGTCCATGGTTATGTATACATGCATGTATGTTCTTTGGCTAATCTCTTCCTGTCCCCTTTATCTCCTCCCCTCTGAGATCTGCCATTCTGTTCCATGTATTCATGCCTGTAAAACTATTTTTTCCCTCAGTTTATTTTGTTCATTAGATCCCACATATAAAGGAAATCGTGTGACATTTGTCTTTCTCTAACTGGCTTATTTTGATTAGCATAATAATCTCAAGGTCCATCCATGCTGTTGCAAAGGGTAAGAGCTCCTTCATTTTCAGCTACATAATATTCCATTGTGTAAATGTACCACAGCTTTTTTATCCACTCATCTACTGATGGACACTTGGGCTGTTTCCAGATCTTAGCTATTGTAAATAACACTGCTATGAACATAGGAGTGCATACACTCTTTCTGATTAGTGTTTTGGGTTTCTTAAGAAGAGTTAAAACATTGAAATATTACATATTCCTTTGTTGCTATATTGTCATATATCTAGATAAACTGTTGCCTTAATTACCTGGGTAAAATACAGTGA
This sequence comes from Ia io, assembly GCA_025583905.1. Lineage (NCBI taxonomy): Eukaryota > Metazoa > Chordata > Mammalia > Chiroptera > Vespertilionidae > Ia > Ia io. The sequence goes on from JAJQQW010000007.1 coordinate 30,938,480, forward strand.
GTGCTAATAATTTACATATATTTGCCCAAGTAACCCTCACTATTTGGGTTGTTTTTCATTGGTTGGTTTCCACTGAGGAAAATCTAGAGTCCACTTTTTCTAAACCATCCTTTTTACCACATTTTAGAGCAATTCATCCTGCTTGACTGACTACTTCATATTGGGCCACTCATTGCTTTTTAAAATATTTATTAAATGTATTGTAGCAACATTCTTTAACAAAATTATATAGGCCTCAGGTGTACAACTATATAGTACATCATATGCAGATTGGGTTGTGTGCCCACCACCCCAATTCAAATCTCCTTCTATTACCATTCATCCCACCTTTATCCTTTTCATTTGTATTATATCTTCCATTGCTGAATATCTTTGACTTAAATTATAACCGAAAAACAAAACACAAAAAAACACAGCATCAATTATTTTTCAATTTTTCCAAAAATATATTTTACTGTCACTTTTATCTAAATGTATCTGACATCTATCTAAAGATAAATATAAGTATATATGTATATGTATTTATATGTGTGTTTATATATGTATATTTATATATTGTGTTTATGTCTACATCTAATATGACTAGGAAGTTGTTAAATTACCTACAGGAGAATTTATAGACAGAAAAGGAGGGCAAAATCCTCTAGCCAATAAGTGAATACTTGACTGAATGAGTGACACTTGAGATTATTGATGAATTAGATTTTGACAGGTTTATGAGAGCTACTTGGTAAGTTTCCTATTGTTTTACTCTGGTGGACATGGAACTAGCTAAAAATAATATTGGCAAGAAAACTAGTACTCATATGATTTTGGAATCTCTAAGAACGTAAGAGTAAAATCAATGATTTCTGTTAAATAGAAACCTGTGTGTGGTATAGTCTCAGAAACTCTGAGCTGACTCTACCTGTTAACAGAGTTGATGTTTCCATATTGTCTGGGTGTCTTCCAGGTTAAATTGGATGAGCCTGGTCTATATTAGTGGTTCTATAACAGCAAAATTGCATCTGGAGACCATACGCACACTTTCTTTCTTAACAATGTTCACTTGGTTGTATTTATTGAACTTAGAGAAGTGCTGAGTGAGTCATGGCAAGTTGCCTGTCAAGTGAAAGGTGCCATCCAGCCTTGGGGAAGTCAGCAAAGGGACTCAGTATCTTTATATGTAAGTGTCTGGTAGACAACAACTTTGCTATTTCACAATTGTGTATGTAAGCAATAAAATCACTTTTATTAGATACAAAAGATTATAGTTAGAGATTTTTAGTCATTTTTATCGCAAGTGGGAATGCCTTCCATCCAAAATTCCATTGAAATGTCCACTCAGACTTTCTGTATGTTTTCAATACAAGGCTACGTGAGTTAAACACTTCCATTGTTCAGCTGTTACAATTTTTGTCTATTTCTTAACTATTTTATTCTAGATTTATAAGAAAAGTAGGAAAAACTAGCCTATCTGCCAAATTTGCAATGAGAAAGTTGAGAAATAACATTTGTGGGTTACAGGTATAGGTGATTTCATTATGAAATTAGAAGTTGTACTGAAAATAACTCATAGCAACTTTCCACTGTGATCCTGTCTTTCTAAAACACTATACATGTCAGTTTCTGAAAAAAATAATCTTTTCACGAGATCTGAATTTTGCATTTCTCAAGCACTGATCTCAGTTCCTTACTCTAAAAGAATGACTCTCAGTGGGGTGGGGAGGGTTGTTCCACAATAGGCACTAGGCAATGTTTGGATATACATGTGGTTACCACGACTGAGAAGAATGGGTGCTACTGATATCTAGTTAGTAGGGCCAGAGAGGCTACTCAACATTTTACAATTAACAATACAGCCCACAAGAAATTATCTAGTCAAAATTCTTAATCTTTCCAATGATGAGAAACAGTAATCTAAAGCTATCCAGAATACATCTAAGTTTTTAACATACATACTTTTAACTAGAAGTCATATGATCGTCTACATTTATGAGAATATATTAACAAACTGAGGAAAGTGACTTGAGCATGTCAGAGAGCTAGAAAATATCCCCCAGTTGACCACAGATTTATCAGGGTTCATAACTAATGCTTTATCTGCGTCTCCATACATAAGATGATGTTTGCTTCTCATGTCAAAGCTATCATGATTCAGGAATAAATCACGACTCTCCTTTTTGGTATTTGGTTTCAAGACATTAAACAAAACCAGAATTTTGGAAAGCTCTTCACCATGTTTTTACCTCTCTAACTATAGGGTATCTGCCTAGGTGTTCTTCCACCTATAATGGTACTGCCAAAACTAATTCAAAGTTTTGTTTTGTTTTCTACCCCTACATTTTATAGATGTCCACCAATAACTTCTTCTGCATAACTATCTCCTCTGTTGGATAGGAGGAGGGAGATGAGTGGAAACTATGAGTCTTCTGTAGTTTACTTAAGCCTGCGCCTAGCTAAACTTCATTCCTTGTTTTGAGTATTCCCTTCATACATGCATTTTATAGATCATATGTTAAAAACCTGCCCGAGGCATAAGGCATAGTTATAAAGGTCTATGGTCAATTTATATTTGTAACTCAAATATTTTTTTAAATCAGTAAGTGAGGAAGATTTCTTAAAATTTTAAATAACTACACAAAGTAACAGGATAGTCAGACCCAGTTAAATATTGCTGACATCATCTGAGAGAGTAAAGAAGCACTGGAGATAAAAGTGGGACACATGACAGCCTGAATTGCTAGAGGACATGGAAACCTTTAGAGGACAAAGCTTATACAAACTTGAGATCTGAAATGCAAACTGTGAAACATAAACTACCACTCTATTTTGGTTTGCAGTAGTAATGCAAAAATAGTCTTTTAGTTTTAGTGTTGTTGTTTTTTATAGAAAAGCAATCCATGAGATGTTTTGTACAGTTAGCTTAGTGACTCCTTAATTATACCTTCTTCACCAGGTGGGTGTTCTAATTGCACACATATTTGCCAAAGTTTTGAAATTCCCAATGTAAGCATATATTTCTAATTCTTCAATATTTGACATATTATTCATGAGATTGAATGGTATTTTTAAAACATTTCTATATTTTTAAAAGTATTGACTGATTTATAATAAATATACTTCTTATTTATAAAATATTTTTAAAAGCAGATGTAACTCTTGAGGTATTTCCAACTAGTCTATGTCCTCTTCACTCTTACATTCCACCTTCTCTCTAAACCCTTCACCCTGACTCAGTTCAACAACAGTCTTGTCAGGGAAGAATTTTTCATTTTTTTAAGCTACAAAAATGAAAGTAAAAGTAAAAATGAAAATAGCTGAGGTGGAAGCTATATGGTAACAAATACAAGACACGTAAAGTGCTTCTAGGGAAACACAGGGACCTCGCAACAAAAATGATAGACACTCTGGAGCAAGGAGCAATAGCAATTATGCTAAAAAGGGCCTGAGCACAGGATTAGGACTTTTGAATTCGTTCTACTTAAATTTGTACCTCCAGGTTGCTGTGACTGAACTGAATTCCCTTGTTTTATTTTATTTAACAATATCATTTCTAAATTTGTCTCAAAATATCCAAATTTTGAATACATTCCTAACATATTTCCAATCTTTAATGTAGTTTTGGCTGCTTATGAATTGTTTCATTGCTTAAAAATAATTTTCTTTTTTACAGCTGAGTAGTATTCCATTGTATAAATGTCCCACAGTTTTTTTATCCACTCATCTGCCAATGGGCACTCAAGCTGTTTCCAAATCTTAGGTATTGTAAATTGAGCTGGGACCTGGAGAGTATTATGCTAAGTGAAATAAGCCAGTCAGAGAAAAATAAGTATCACATGATCTCACTCATATGTGGAATCTAATGAACAAAATAAACTGATGAACAAAATAGATCCAGTGATATAGAAGCATGGGACAGACTTTTGAACTTCAGAGGGAAGGTAGGGGAGGGTGGGTATGTGGGAAGAGATCAAACAAAAAACTTGTATGCATACTAGAGGCCCAGTGCATGAATTCAGGGGAACCTTGGGAGGTTGGCCAGCTGGTCCCCCCACCCCGATCAGGGCCGATGGGGGGATGGCCGGCTGGGGTGAGGGACCATGGGAAGTTGGCCAGCCACAGGAGGTAGGCTGTGGGAGTGCACTGACCACCAGGGGGCAGCTCCTGCATTGAGTGTCTGTCCCCTGGTGGCCAGTGTGCATCATAGCTACTGGTCATTTGGTCATACAGTCACTTAGGCTTTCATATATACAGATATGCATAACCCATGGACACAGGGTGGTGAAGGCCAGGGGTGGGGGTTGGGGGCTGGCTAGGAGAGGTCAGTAGGGAGAAAAGGGGGACACATGTAATACTTTCAACAACAAAGGGTTTTTAATAAATAAAGTAAATTTTTAAATAAAGTAAATTTTATTTTTTATTTAGTGTAGTTTATATAAAAAAACAACAAATATTCTTTGTTATAGCAAACACACCAGAACCTACATATCATCATACATTTGCTTTAAATCCAAAGATCAAGTAACTGCTTATTGAGCATCCCCAAGTGACCATGAATTCATATCTTTGTATGTATGTGTGGCTTTTATATCTTTACTAGAGGCCCGGTGCATGAATTTGTGCACAGGTGGGGTCCCTCGGCCTGGCCGGTGATTGGGGCGATTGGGGCCATCTCACCCAGTCTTGATAGGGGCTGATAGGGGCTGGCTGGCCTGGCGGGGGGTACTGAGGGAGGTTGGCTGGCTGCAGGAGGTTGGCTGTGGGAGCACACTGACCACAAGGGGGCAGCTCCTGCATTGAGCATATTCCCGCTGGTGGTTAGTGTGCATCATAGTGACTGGTCAACTGGTCATAATGGTCGCTTAGGCTTTTATATATATAGGTAATATGAATTCATATGGATAAAGAATTTACTATCTCTTACTTTTCTCTACACATTATTATCTCTCAAAATAACTCATTTCATTTTTAGATAGTTGTAACTTTTATCTCAGAATCTTTTACTATTAAATTAAACTTCAGTATGATGGGTCCAGAAAGATAAGCTTCAACTTAATTTCTTTAATTAAATTTCAACAGATCCAAAACCAAGTTTAAAATGGCATACATTTTTGATAGTCTTTCATATAAAGACTTATTCTCATTTGTATCTATTCAGGTCTAATTTAGTATTTAGCCCAGTTCAGGCATTTGATATGTGATTATTTAAGCTTATATATTTTCTGAAAATTGAGAAATTGGGCATTTCAAGCAATCTACAATTTACAATGGAAAATGTTAGGCTTTGAGGTTTATGTTCATGCATAAAATTTTAAATTGAAAATGCATAGGGAAGATGAATTTTGATGGAAGGAGACTTGACTTGGGGTGGTGAACACACAATGTAGTGCATAGATGATGTGTTACGGAATTATGCACCTGAAATTTGTATAATTTTGTTAACCAGTGTCACCCCAATAAATTTAATAAAAAAGAAAAATGCATGATAAACAACTTTTGTCATTTGAATTTTATAAATAAAAATCCAGAACATAGTCCAGGATTCCCACATAATTTGCTCAAATTCTTTTTCTATTTCTTCTGAGATTAAACAGACTACCTCTACATCTCTTCCAGAAATGTTTTCATTGGCTTTTCAGACTAATCAGAAGTTTTCAAAATGCAGAGATTACTTGAATTTAATGGACTCCTTTCTCCTATGTAAATCTGGAATTAATTTTTAATGTATAAACATTGAATGAAATCTAAAATATTTCAACAAAATCTGAAATAAAATACGTATATTTCAGTTAGTTTTATTGCCTAAATTATTGACCTACTTATCTTGGTACTGCCACAATCATTATTTCAAATGAAAAGAAGAAGTAGTTTTTATTTTATTCTAAATTGAATAAAGAACTATTAAAAGGCTTCCAGAATCTTCTATTAATGCTTGCTTTTAAATGCAATAATGGTACATCTAAAAGCATATATATACACACATATATATATATATATGCATATACATATGCACATATTGTTTTTATTTGAAACCTTTTGTTTTAAGAATTATTTCTTAAATAATTTTTGATACTATCGTTTGCTTAGTTTCCTCTAATCTCCTTCTACACATTTCTTTCAATTTGCATTTGGTTGCTCTGAATTGCTTAAATATCTATTAACATACCTTCTCTAGTTTTTTGGGGGGGAGGAAGTGATTTTTTATTTTTGCACTTAATAAATGTTTTCTCTATTTCCCTGAATACTATATTTTTTCCTTCTAGGAACAGTTTTTGTTTTGTTTAGTAATTAATTATTTGATTATATTGAGAATGAAGCAAAATAGAGAGCATACTAAGTGTTCTTCACTCGTGAGTGAAACTTGTCAAATGATCTATTTCATTCTAGGATGAGTTCATGAAGATTCTTCATTTTATTCAGCATTCACAAATGTCAATGCAAATTGCTTGTTCTGAGCAATTTCAGCTATTCCAGTCCTTCCCAGTCATATACTTGTACTTAGCATTCCAGTCCTCCCCAGTCATATACTTATATTTTTATGTGTATTTACCCAGGAGGTAGATGCTTGTCTTCTAATCATCTTATATTCAGGAATGGGGGGAGAGGTGTTGTGAAATGATCTGCCTTACATGCCAGGGCACCTCCATCTCAGTCCAGCAATCCCTGAGGTTCAGCACTGGCAGATCAGCTTTCTCCTCTTTTTCAAGCTCTCTGAGCATGTCCTGTACTATGGCTTCCAGTGCTCTACTTTATCAGCCAACACACTTCTAACTGTTCTTCTTTCAGGTATTGGTGGAAACCAATTTCCCATTAATGGCCTTCCTCCACTGTTCTGTTTATTGACATGGGCTTATATCTTTTAAATGATTTTAACGAGGTTCCAGGAGGTAAGCAAATTAATTTAGTTCCAAACTTTGAAACAGAATCCCAATTACCTTTTTAATGCTTGTTATTTTGATTAGTCTGAATCCTTGGCAAGAGTTACTATCTTACTCATATGTCCTTTCTTAGTTCTTGGCATAGTGTTCGGTTCAGAGTTGTCACTCAGTGATGTTCATTTGAAATTAATGGTTCTCTGCAAAAGATTCAGTCCCCCACATTCATACTGTTAAGACGTTGAATGAAAGAAATTCTCTATCTACAGTTGTACATGAATTCTAGTTTTTCTATAATTCCCCAACAAAGCATCTAAGAAAATGCCACTGAACTTCCTCTAACTCATCACAATTTTGTTAAACACATACCAATCACACTATGGACTTTAGGAGGACAGTAAATTATAAGCACCAAAATGAAAGTATTTTAATGTGCTTTAATTATTAAATGCTCCCAGGTGGATTATGTCATTAATTTAAAAATCTATTAACTTAGCTCTTCAAACATATTTAAAAGAGTTTTAGAAGGAATTAAGTAATTATGGATGAAAACAAATGTCAAAATTAAATTTAGGGCAAAACCATCATTAGTCCAACATTTATTTGTGATTAAAAATAGGGCAGATATATGTAAAAAAGTGAAACTAGACCACCAACTTACACCATACACAAGAATAAACTCAAAATAAATTAAAGACTTAAATGTAAGACACAAAACCATAAAAATCCTAGAGGTAAACATAGGCAGCAAAATCTCAGACATTACTCATAGCAATATATTTGCCAATATTTCTGCTAAGGCAAGGGAAACAAAGGAAAAAATAAACAAATGGGACTACATCCAATTAAAACCTTCTTCACAGCAAAGGAAACCATCAACAAAATATAAAGGAACCCACTATATGGGAGAGCATATTTGCCAATAATATGTCTGGTAAGAAAATAATTTGTAATATATATAAAGAACTTCTATAACTCAACACCAGGAAGACAAACAACCTAATTAACAAATAGTCAAAAGAACCAAATAGACATTTCTCCAAAGAGAACATACAATGGCCAATAGACATGGAAAAAAAAAATGCTTGAAGTCACTAATCATCAGCGAGATGCAAATTAAAATTACAATGAGATATTACCTCACACCTGCCAGAATGGCTACCATCAATAAATCAACAAATAACAAGTGCTGGCAAGGATGTGGAGAAAAGGGAACCCTATTGCACTGTTGGTGGGAATGCAGACTGGTGTTGCTATGTGGAAAACAATATGGAGTTTCCTCAAAAAATTCAAAATGGAATTACCTTTTGTCCCAGTGATCCCACTTCTAGTAATATACCCTAAGAATATGGAACACTGATTAGAAAGAATATGTGCACCCCTAAATTCATAGTGGTGTTACTTACAATGATCAAGATCTGGAAACAGCCCAGGTAGCCATCAGATGAGTGGACAAAAAATGCTGTGGTGTATTTACACAATGGAATACTGCTTAGCTATAAACAAAACAAACCAAAAACAAACAAACAAAAAAACCAAAAAAAAACCAACTATTGCCCTGGCCAGTGTGGCTCAGTTGGTTCAAGTGTCTTTCCATGCATAGAAAGTTTGCTGGTTCGACTTTTAGGGCACATACCTAGGTTGCAGCTTTGACTTCTTGTGTGGGCACATACAGGAGGCAACTGATGGGTGTTTGTTTCTTCCAAACATTGATATCTATCTATCTATCTATCTATCTATCTATCTATCTATCTATCATCTATCATCTATCTATCTATCATCATCAGTAAAAATGTATCCTCAGGTGAGGATTAAAAATAAGGAACTCCTACCTTTTGTGACAGCATAGATGGACCTGTTGATTATTAGAAAGATAAATCCATATGCTGTCACTTATATGTCAAATCTAATGAACAATATAAACTGATTAAAGAAATTGAACCAGAGACATGAATACAGGGAACAGACTGACAGATGTCAAAAGGAGAAGGGTGGGGGAGATGGTTGAAAGAGGTGAAGAGATTAGCCAAAGAATACATATGCATAGCCCAAGGACATAGACAACAGTGCGGTCAACGCCAGAGGAGGGGGCCAGGGGCTGAGTAGATGTGGGCAAAGTGGGAGAACATGGGGGACATCTGTATTAGTGTCAATATAAAAAAGTGCTCCCTAATGAACTGTATGCATATGAAAAAAAATTAATGCATATTTATTTGTCTATCCTAAACTCCAAATATAAAAAGGCAGTGATGCAGTAAGTCATTTTATTGTAACACTTTCAAAAAGAAAATTCTACTAAACATCATTTATGGTAATCAAGTATTTCAGAAGGAGACTTTAATGTATTTATATTATAAAGAAAATTAAAGCTATAATAAATATAACTCAGAATCTGTTGTGCACAAAAGGTAATCCTTTTAACTCTAAAATGCTCATAGAAATATGCACTCATAAAGCATTGTCTAAGGTTAAACTAGACTTCCAAACTGCAAAGTTGGACAACATATAATGAATTGCCCTTGGAAATTATTAAACTGTAAACAAGTTCAAAGTAAAACAAACCATGAGAACAATAGCATAGCAACAGTTTTATGCTATAGAGGTGACTACTTTACTTATGTACCCAAATAATAATTTTTAGTAATTGTGGGGAAGCATATGACTTAGTTTGTAAGAAGGAATCTCTCGAAAGGTTGGAATCTCCAGGGGGCTGGGTGGGGGGGACTGGCCCAATGCGACTACCCCTACTTTGACTTTTCCTAACAAGTCTGAGCCCCTGGGTGTTTTACTGGAATCTTTATGTTTAGTCTTTCAATGACGTCCTTGCTTAAAGGACCCTGCAGACATATGTGTCTTCTCAAGCATACATACCCTGCTGATAGTATGTAGAAGTTAATTTTAGTTAAAGCTGTTGATACAATAAAAGCCTAAGGAGGTAGGCGAACAGGGCTGTTTGGTTTCTCAAGCCAAGCAGTCCCTTAGTCCTCTCACAGAAACGTGTGTCAGAGTAATCATTCATCCACCGATCAGGGTCAGCTGGTCAGCCCTGGCAAGTAATAAAATCTTTGTCAGTCATTTATTTTTTATTAATTTTTTATATTTTTATTGATTTCAGAGAGGAAGGGAGAGGATGAGAGAGAGATAGAAACATCAATGATGAGAGAGAATCATTGATCAGCTGCCTCCCACACATCCCCCACCGGGGAATGAGCCTTCAACCCGGGCATGTGCCCTTGACCAAAATTGAACCCGGGACCTTTCAGTCTGCAGGCTGACGCTCTATTCACTAAGGCCAAACCGGCTAGGTCCTTTGTCAGTCATTTAATGTTAAAAATTCACTATGCACTGTGTTTTAAAACTATTCCTATCTTAAAACTTGCTGCTCACTGTACTGCTCTCTTCTATAAGGATTATCATTCTCTCTAATAAACTTCTTCAATTTTGTTAAAAAGCTAAGACAATATTCATCTGTATTCTTTGGGAGGGATCAACTATCTCAGCAACTTTCAACAGAATCAGAAATTTTGGGGCCAAGTGAACATTGACATTTAATATGAGATATTAAACCGTGTTAATATCCTGGATTATTGTAAAATAATTTTTTATTGTTTTTGTTTTAATTGTATTGAGTTATGGTTAAGCATCATTGGATAACAGATGATATATAGATTATAGAAGCAAATGTTCCTAAATTTCAAGCCTGGCTTTATAATTTATGTTATTTTGGAAAATTTACTTTTGAGGTTTAGTTTCTACTTCTCTGCTAGGCTTATATATAATTAAATGATAGAGTATTTATAGAATGATTGGCATACAAGGCTCGTGATATATGTTATTTCTAGCCATAATTTGTACAGGCGGAGTAAAAAATGCCATGTTTGAATACTCATCACCTCAGTAAGTATTTCTTGTCAAAAGGCATTTGGTAATGCCTTAAATGTTGACACTTATACAGATGCCATTTAGAACTCTTTTTGGTGGCATCCATGATGCTAGTGGAGTACGTGAAAGCTATATTCCTTTCAGGACCAAACCAGAATTGCAGTCAAATTATAGCACAATCCAGCTGAATAACCAACTGAAGACTAGCTGAACAGAAGTCTTATAAGGATTTACAGAAGAAATCACATAAAAACTGGTAGGAAGGGCAGATATGCAAAAAGAGATGACCTTGCATCCACATGGGGCGTTGATAATCTGGAGGAATACCTCAGCTGCAAAGGTCTTCCCTGAGGAGCAAGAGGTCTCAATCCTATTTCAGGTTCCCCAGCTGGGAGCACTAGAGCTAAGAAGAGGAGCCCACATGACATCTGGCTGTAAAAATCAACAGGGATTTTGTTCACCAAAGACAGATTGGAGTCTCAGGAGACCTCTTAAAGGGCTAAGCACACAAAATCTCATTCACAACCACTCATCATAGGTTCCAGCAGAGGGAAGGTGACTCAGAGCAAACTGGAGTTATCAGGGAGAGACTGGGTGTGTGGCTTTGAGGATAGGTCTGAAGGGACAGAACACAAGGACCCTGAGCTGAATCCTTCTCCCATCCCACCAACAAATACCATTTTTCCTGGGTCAAGCACTCTCCTTCACATAGCAGAAGCCTAGAGAATTTCACTGGCCCCACCTACCTGTGGTCCTTCTCTACCAAGCTCATGTCCTATAAAGAAGTCTGCTGGTTGTGGCCAGCCAGGGGCACAGTGCAGACTTTGGGATTCTTGAAGAGATCTGGGCAGACTCAATGATGGCAGAGATACACAGGGAGGGACTGAGTTGTGAGACTTATTTTTCTCTCACACACACAACCAGCACCCCTGTTCCTGTGAAGATCCATCCCTCCATACATGCAAATCTTGGCCTGTTTTGTCTTGATAAACTCTGCTGACCTCTCCCTGAGAACTCACCCTGCCACAAAGGGCCACAGGCCCAGGTGAGTTGCAGCTGGGCTTGGTGTACAGTGAGACTTTTGCTAGGTGGCCTCAGACCCAGCACTGGTGCCAAGATTACATCTGTATCAACCTGGTAAACCACACTCACCCCTACCTGGTGACTCACTGAGAATCTACCTTACACAACTCATATGATCAGAGGCTTTTCTAGTAACTCAGCCTAACAAGCATGGTAAACAAAGAGAGACCTTAGGTGCCTTAGACCTTTTGTTGACCTGCCCCTGAGCTTGGTGCTGGTGGAAGCAGGTCTTGGTATGCAGCTTGGACTCTCCCATGTGCACCCAGGCCCAGCAAAGACAGTCAAAAACTATGGGTTGTTTTGTACCTTCAAACAAGTATCCCAGGGCAAGTCATAGGCACTACCTGACATTGAACTGTGCCAGAGACCCCACACCCCCCGCCAAAAAAAAAAAAAAAAAAGGATACAGAACCAACTCACTAGGTGACAGGCTTCAGGCCACATCAGAAACTGAACAAATTAGCTACACAACTAGTACATCCAAAGGGAGATTTCAGCAGGCACCAAACCCTACTGGGACTAATTGGGCTTTGTAGGGTCATCCCCTTCACAGCATCTCATACACTCTTGTTGTGGTCCATCCTCATAGTCAGCAAGCCTGTAGGTTAATCCCACCCATGAATATGACAACAGTAATTAAGACTCAACTAAAATAGGAGGGCTCACATAACCCACACAAGGCACATTCCTGAACACCTAGTTCAGGTGATCGGGTAGACTGTGCACTGAGCCCCACAGCTCACTTACTACTGTAGTAGATCATCATTCCAAGACTAGGAGACATAGCAGATCTACTTAATACACAGAAACAAATTCAGACAGGCAGCCAAAATGAGGAAACAAAAGAAACATACCCCAAATAAAAGAACAGGAATAATCACTGGGGAAAAAAACAAACAAAAACCTAAATGAAATAGAAACAAGTAATCCACCAGACATACAGATTTCAAAACAATAGTTATAAGAATGCTCAAAGAACTGAGAGGAAGAATGGATGATCTCAGTAAGAACCTCAGCAACAACAAAAAAAATAGTAAGCATAAAAAAGGACATATAAAACATTTTAAAAAGTCAGAAAGAAGAACACATATCTGAAATGAATACACTAGAAAAAATAAACTACAGATTAGATCAGACACATGTTTGAATTAGTGATTTGGAAGACAATGTAACAAAAAACACCCAATCAGAACAGGAAAAAGACAAAATAATTTTTTTTTAAATGAGGATATTTTAAGGAACCTTTGGGACAACATCAAGCATAACAACATCCATATCATAGGGGTACCAGAAGGAGAAGGAAGAGAGCAAGATATTGAAAAACTGGTTGAAGAAATAATTAAAAACTTTCCTAAGCAGGTGAAGAATAGAGATACACATATCCAGGAAGCACAGAGGGTACAAAACAAGATGAACCCAAAGAGGCCCACCCCAAGACACATCATAATTAAAGCGGCAAAGTTTAAAGACAAAATATTTCATGAAAATAAATTTGTAAATGTTTTATAGCAATACTTATACCAGACAAAAGGGACTTTAAAAAGAATACTACAACAGAGAAAACAAAGGATGCAGCAATTTTACATCTGGGTATTTATTTGGAGAACCGAAAAACCCAAAATGAAAAGAAATGTGGTACATATATACAATGGAATACTAGTCAGCCATAAGAAAAGATGAAATACTTCCATTTGTGACAACATAAATAGATCTTGAAAATATATTGCTAAACAAAATAAGTTAGACAGAAAAAGTTAAGAACCATATGATTTCACTTACATGTGGGATAGAAGACTATAAGCAACAAACGAACAAACAAGAAAACAAACAAACAAAACTTAGACAGAAGACAACAGTATGTTGGTTACCAGAGGGAAAAGGGAGTGGGCAGCTGTAAAGAGAAAAGGGAGTCAAATGTAAGGTATCTGAATAAAATTTTAATTTTGGTGATCAGCACACAAGACAATATCATAGAAATGTGCACTTAAAACCTATATAATCTTATTAACCAATGCCACCCTAAATAAATTTAATAAAAAAAAAAAGACATATGCATCCATATGTTCATTGAAGCATTTAAAACTAGGCCCAGTGCATGAATTTGTGCACCTTGAAAGACCTGTGGGCCATGGGGTTGCAGTAAGCACAGGGGCCCATTCTCCGTGCCCCCACCTGGCCCCCTGTCCTCTGTCTGCCAGCAACCCCGCTCCCGCCACTGCCACTTCCATGCACAGACGGCACAGAGTGACTGGGGCTGGCGTCAGCAGCCGGTGCAAATGGGGCTGATGCCATCAGAGGGTATGAGTGGTGGCTGCTGCCCCAATTACCCCTTAGGAGCAGGAGGATGTGGAGAAGCCCTCAGAGGTGATCAGAGCTGGCAGCCATCACTTGCACCCGCTGATGGCACCAAACGATCGGGACCGGTGCCAGGCCCTGGCAGCGGGTGTGAGTGTCAGGCAGGACCATGGCGTGTGGGAGCAAAGAATTTTCAGTAACCACCAGAGGCTTGTCCCGATGACAGTGACCAGCTCCCGCCTTGATTTGGCGCCCCCGCTCAGCTGCTCCACCATCCCACCACTGCCAATGCTCACCATGTTCCGCGCACACCCCCGGTGGCCAACGCATGTCATAGTGACTGGTCGTTTGGTTGTTTAGTTGTTTCAGTTGTTCTGCTGTTCAGTCTATTTGCATATTTGCCTTTTATTATATAGGATAGCAAAGATATGGAAACCACCTAAGTGTCCATCAATAGATGAATGAATAAAGAAGTGGTAATGACTCAGCCATTACAAAATATAGAGGGCTTGGTAAAAGTGGATTTGCATTTGTTTTATGGAAAACAATACAATAATTAATAAATAAAAATACATGAATAAACTCTGTTTCATGTACACACAACTGTAAACCTACTTTTGCCCCACCCTGTAAATTTTTTGCTATATGCAACAACATGGATGAACCTAGAGGGTATTGTGCTCAGTGAAATAAGTTATACAGAGAAAAACCAATGCCATATAATTTCACTGTTGCAGAATTTTAATAACAAAGTAAGTAAACAGTCCGAAAACAGACTCACAGATACAGAGAACATTTTGACAGTTGCCAGATGGGAGGGGAATTGGGATTATCAGTGAAAAAGTTCAAAGGATTAAGACTTTTTAGTAATTACATAACAGTTATGATGATATGAAGTACAGTATAGGAAATATAGTCACTAATATTGTAATAACTATGCATGGTGCTAGATGGATTCTGGATTTATTAGGGTACTCAATTTATAAGTTATATAAATGTCTAATCACTGGATTGTACACCAAAAGCTAATACAATGTTGTATGTCTATGTCAACTGTAATCAATACAAATATTTAAATGAAGACAAAAATGTCTTAAAACCATCAAGATAAAGACAGTTACCTACCTACAAAGGAGCTCCCATAACACTATCAATTACTTTCATAACAGAAACATCCCAAGACAGAAAGGATTTGAGTGAAATATTCAAAGTAATGAAAAGCAAAGACCTATAATCAAGACTACTATAACTAGCAAGTCTATTATTTAAAATGGAAGAAATAAAGAGCTTCTTGACAAAAAATAAAGCTAAAATATTTCATTACCACCAAACCAGTATTACAAGAAATATTGAAGTCCTTCCTTAATAAAAATAAATAAAAAAGAGGAACATAATTATAAAGAATAAAAAGATAATAAATATGTACCTATCAATAATTACTTTAAGTGTAAACAGATTAAATGTTCCAATTGAAAGAGATAGGATAGCTGGAATGGATAAGAAAGCAAGACCCATATGTATGCTGTCTACAAGAGACCTATCTCAGAATGAAAAACACACATACTAAAAGTAAAAGATTGGGAAAAGATATTTCATACAAATGGAAACAAATAAAACACTATGGGTATCAATATTTATGACAGACAATAGTATGGTGAAGGCCTGGGGCAGGGGGCAGGGGTGGGCTAGAAGGACTAAATGGGGAAGAAAAGGGGACATCTGTAATACTTTCAACAATAAAGATAAATTTAAAAAATATGTCAGACAAAAATGACTTCAAAACAAAGGCTATAATAAGAGACAAGACATATTAGAAGGACATGAGATAATGAGAAAGGGATTAACCCAACAAAAGGTTATAACCGTTGTAAACATTTATGCACCCAACATAAGAGCACCTAAATATATAGGGCAAATCTTGATCAACATAAAGGCAGAGATTGACAGTACTAAAATCATAGTAGGGGGCTTTAAAACCATTGGCATAAATGGATAGGTCTTCCAGACAAAATCAACATGGAAACAGTGGTCTTAAGTGATGGATTTAAGTGATAGTTTTAGAGCACTTCACCCCAAAGCAACAAAATGTACATTCTTTTCACAAGCACATGGACATTTTCCAATATAGACTACATGTAATGACACAAAACAAATCTCAATAAATTTAAGAAGACTGAAATCATATCAAGCATCTTCTCCAACCACAATGGTATGAAACTAGAAATCAAAACAAGAAAAACACTGAAAAATCACACAAACACAAGGAAGTTTAAATACCATGCTACTAAATGATTCATGAGTTAATAATGAGGTCAAGCAAAAAATCAAAAGATACCATGACACAACTGAAAATCAAACCAAAACAACCCCAAATTTATGGGACTCAGTATAAGCAGTACTAAGAGGTAAATTCATAGCAATGAAGGTCTACCTCAAGAAACAAGCAAAAGCTCAAACATTATAAACTTACATCTAAAAAAACTATAAAAAGAACAACAAAGCCACCAGGGAGTAAAAGGTGAAGATCAGAGCCAGGTCCACTCTCAACCACTTGTCTATCTATGGACATCTCTGAGGCAAAAATAAACTTCAACCTGTTTTAAAACAATTAATTTTGGGATATCTTTTTTTTTTTCAATAGTAAGTTCTATATACTAATTACATAAAAACCTAATTAATCTCTGTTACTTTAAATAAAACAACAACTCTGAAATAAACAATGCAGGCTTAGAACTTTGGAGAGCAGGTAGTATTGCAGTCTAAAAAACTGGGGATTTTTAGTATGTTATGGCAAACAATTAGTTAAATTATTGTTGTTTTATAACCTGGAAGGCAGGCCACATGAACACCAAGTCTACAGCAATAGGGAAAATGGATGAAAATCCAATAACTTGAGGTCTCTCATAGATTTAAAAAAGTTATCTACACTAATAAAAGAGAAACATGCAAATTGACCATACCTCCTCTACACCCACAAGCCACGCCCACCATCCAATCAGGAGGCATTATGCAAATTAACCCAACCAAGATGGCTGCAGCCATGGAGCGAGCAGGAGACTAGGGTTTGCCCGGCAATGGAGGAAGCCAAGCCCTGGTCGGCCCTGGCCTCCGCTCAAGGCTACAAAGTTTCAATTATAGAAGATAAATAAATCCCAGATACCAGGGCTTCTGCTTAGGTTGCCGGGGGCTGTGGCTGGCCTGAAAACCACCACAGGCCCCTCGCCCAGGCTGCCCCATGCCCCAAGGGAACCCCCACCCTGATCCGGGACATCCTTCAGGGCAAACCAACTGGACCCCACCTGTACACCAGGCCTCTATCCTATCTAATAAAAGAGTAATATGCAAATTGACTGTCACTCCAATACACAAGATGGCTGCCCCCATGTAGATACAAGATGGCTGCCACAAGATGGCCAGCAGGGGAGGGCAGTAGGGAGGGACCAGGCCTGCAAGGGAGGGCAGTTGGAGGTGATCAAGCCTGCAGGGTAAGGCAGTTAGGGATGACCAGCAGGCAGAGGAGGGAAGTTGGGGGCGACTGGGCCTACAGGGAAGGGCAGTTGGGGGAGACCCAGGCCTGCAGGGGAGGGCAGTTGGGGATACCAGGCCTGCAGGGGAGGGCAGTTAGGGGTGATCAGACCTGCAGGGGAGGGCAGTTAGGGGCAATCAGGCTAGCAGGGGATCAGTTAGGCATCAATCAGGCTGGCAGGGGAGTGATTAGGGGGTGATCAGGATGGCAGGCAGAAGCGGTTAGGGGCAATCAGGAAGGCAGGCAGGCAAGCAGTTGGGAGCCAGCAGAACTGGATTGTGAGAGGGATGTCCGACTGCCCATTTAGGCCCAATCGTACCAGGATCGGGCCTAAACGGGCAGTCGGACATCCCTCAAGGGGTCCCAGATTGGAGAGGGTGCAGGCTGGGCTGATGGACATCCCTCCCCCCCCTCCCCCCCGTGCACAAATTTCATGCACAGGGCCTCTAGTTGAAATATAATTAGCAGAGATATTATTCTTGCTCAAACATTTTCTCTGAGGCCTCTTATTAAGAATTTTAGCTAGATATTGCAACAAACCTGTTGCAAAGGTTAGTCTAAGAAAGGTGTTTCAGATGGCTTATTGTTTCACAATAAAAATGGGGAGACAGATCATCTAAGCACAGAATTCAGTAAACAAAAGAATAAAATTAGTAGGCTTAAAAATGATGTCAAAATATATCTTTAGGTTTGGTTACTCAGCAGTGAAATTTTCTAGAAATGAATAGATTAGAAATCTACTACATAATTTTATTGCCAGATAAATAAGTCTGAAATATAAAATAATCTGTTATTACATTATTTCTATAAAAATCGTCAGACTCTAAAGCCTACCCTACCCAAGAAGTAAATTCCAAAGCTCATTATCCCTTAGAGAAGGCACGTATTCCAACACTCATTTAAATGTGGCCATGTAGAAAAATTGATGCATTCGTCAGTGTAGACTGAATTTTGCTACCAGCTCAAAATCTCTAAAAAGTAAAATAAAATGAAAATGCTTTATACTTGGATCTACAAAATTTGATGTGAAATTAGACATCTCTCCAGGGATGATAGCCCCATGTGAACATATTTTTATATTATCACTAGTAGCCCATCGCATGATATCACGTGCAGTAGGCCACCCATCACTTCCGCAGGAGCCGGTAGGAACTGCAGTGCACTGCCAGGAGCCACGCTGCTTCCACAGAAGCCATGCGGCCTCCGCGGGAGGCAGAAGTGAGCCGCGGGCACCCACGGGAGCTGGGACGGAGCTGCACTGCTTCTGCGGTAGCTGGGAGGGACCCACGCTGATTCTGCGGGATGTGGGAGGGCCCGCCATCTCCTCTCTGAGCCTGCACTTGGCTGTGGGGGCTGCGGGCCAGGCCCCCTGTCCCTGTCCGGGTCCGGTCCGGCTCCAGAGGTGGGGGGCGAGCTGGGGTGCAGCGGCGCGCCGGCCCCTCTGTCTCTGTCTCCGTCTCCACTCTGGGCCTCACCTGCATGTGCAACCTCCTCCTGTCCAGCTGTGACCTGTTATGGCATCCCAGCCTAATTTGCATATTTCCTCTCTCTCTCTCTCTCTCTCTCTATATATATACACACACACACACACACACACACACACACACACACACACACACACACATATATATATATATATATATATATATATATATATATATATATATATATATATGATGATATATCCATATATTTCACTGGCCAAAGAATGTCATATGACCATAAGTAACTTTAAGAGGACATGGAGGAACAATTTTTCCTCTACCTAACTATAAGTAGAGGGTAGCCCATTAGTACTGAATATTAATAGTATCTACCCTAAATCAATAAGAACATATCTCTCCAAGAGCAAAACCAAGAGCCATATAGAGAACAAGACACAATAGAGTTACTTCCAGAGAGGAGAACCAGGTGCAGACTAAATGGGCTCAAAGAACTTACCCTATTAAAAGAAAAGCATTCTCCCTGATTCCCACCTAACAGAAATTGATAATTCAGCGTATTTCCTTTTCTCCTTTTTCCAAATGGAAGTTGTTATTGTATTCAACAAGTTTCAATGTCTTTATTGTATATTCAATGTGAGAAGATAAATAGCATTTTTAAAAATTTGTAAACCATTTTCAGAATCATATACAGGCAGGATAAGAGAGACAACACATTATTTAGAGATCCTGCATTTTGAATTGGATGAAGTACATGGCATTTTGAATTTTCTTCATTGGAAAGAGTGTGCATGTGTTCTATGTTTGAGAAATTACTGTATATGAATAGATATTTGGTAAAACAGAATTGAAAATGTTTACAGAGTGTCTTGGATCTATTCTATTCTGCCTCTTGTTTGATTGAAACCCTCAGCACACCACTATCTATGTCATTCTGGGTTCTCTGAGCAGCATATGACAAGGCAGAATTATATGTGAAGAAGATTTAAATTCCACATTGGAAAAGTGTTAAGAACTGGCAAGGAGCACCTTTCCACATGATCTAGCAGGGCATCTGCAAAAGGAAGAATGGAAGGTAGATGATTGGATAATAAGAGTCTGAGGGTTCAGTGTGGCTTTGAGGAAGTATATGCCAAACCAATAAGAACCCAGGTGATTGCTTATCTATTAGAGGAGTTCCAAGTTTAGCAGAAATGGTCTAGTTCTAGTATCTCAACAAGCTCAATCATTGGCTTGGTGCAGGCCCAGTAGAGTGTGACCTTGGCTAAATGCTACAGTGACTCAATGGTGCAGAAACTGGTTGCTGTCAGCCTATTGCATTCCTTATGGCACCTTTTCTTACAGGGAGATCAGAGTTAACCTATTTCCATTACTGACATGTTACTCAACTAGAAACTATTTTTATCATTCTCTCCTCACTCTAGGTGTGGCCATAAAATTTATTTTTATCAAGAGAATAAAAGCAGAAGTAAAGAAGCAATTTTTGCAACTTAAGTATAGTATCTTATAAAGCAACTGCTGGTTTTCTATTTTCTCTTTTTCTCTCATTTCAAAGGTTAAAATGTTTATGGCATTGTGTTAAATAACCTAAGTACCTAAGTGATGATAAATAAAAATGTTGTAAGAAAGTTCAGTCTCTTTATGACTTTCAGGTGGGTATTTTCCATGCTAGTTTAGCGTCCCATTTATAAATCTCTAGAAGTGATGTGAGAGATAACTAAGCTTCTATCTTGTTTGGTGCAGAGGTTTTACAGTCTCTTTGTAGAAGCAATTAAATCTACCCAACACAAACAGGTATTACCCTAATGCCTAATACAAACATCACCCCAGTATAAAACAGAGGTAATTGAGATTTAAAATTTTATTTCTCAAGTTTCCATTGCTAGTAATCAATAGAACAAGTGCTCAAAATTAATTGTGGACAAGGTCTAACCTGAATTATTATTAGTGCTTGAAAATACTTCCTAGATTCAGACAACTGGAGTTTAAATTTTGGCTCTACTATTTACTAGCTGTGTGATCTTTGAAAATTCATTTAATCTCTCTAAATCTCAACTTCATCTCTCTACTTTGATGTGATCATTATAATTGCATATATCTCATAAAATATGAAGATTAAATAAAAAGTAAAGAGCATACTATTTCAAATAAATATAAAATTTAAATATTATTCATAATTATTAAGTGTTATTAGTATTATCTTTCTATACACTTTCCATTACTCTCTTGTTGCCTAACTTTTCTAACCCCACATTTATATGTGCCCTGTTTTGTAGATTCACAAATACAGTGGCCAATATTATTTATTAACCCCACTATAATTCCAAAACACAGAACAGATTATTTGATTACTTATTATAGTTTACATTTAGTATAAATTATAAAAATGTATTTCAATAACTTAAAATGCATATAAGTGAAAGAAAAGTTGAAGTATAGATGTCAAAAAAGAGTTTAACGTGTTCAGGCAACAATTAAAATATGACTAATAATGAACTACCTGTCAATAACTCCACAAATTTGTTTAAAAAATATGACCAGTGACTCAGGCAAGCATTCAAGAAGTATAAATGATTTAAATGCTACTTGTCAATGTAGGAAATATATTGTCCATGAAGAAAAAAAGTATAGTATAAAGTTAGAAAAAAATAAGGGTTATTAAGTGAATGATTGTTCAAACATATTTTTAGAACTATAAAACTGGATGATGAGAGTACTGATATAGGAAATGGGAAGGAAAAATATATTTTATAGCAATGAGTTTTTGGGGGAACATCTTTAAAATCCTGGAATTTTAATAGGGACATTGGGCTGAAAGTGCATTTGGCATCTGAAAAATAGGACTGGCATTGACTGGGGCTTTTTCATTTAGAGGCAGCGTGCTCAGGCACAGATTTGTACACACCATCTGTGATTAAATATGCAACACATACCAGAAATGAGAGGTTAACTAGACTCTCCTGATCTGCATCACGTTCCTCTAAATTGCTGTTCTAGATGTTTGTTTTTAACCATCTGCACATTTAAGCTCATTATGTTCTTTTCTGTTTTCTTATTTATCTTTTCCTAAAGATAAACTTTAAGATCTAAATCAGTTCTGGTTTGGACAGAATGCAGCTTTCATTATAAAAAACATTTACTATTTTCCTGTTAGTTATAGGAAGTGTTATAAAGAAGATCAAATTGACTCAACATATTTGTCTCTTTCTGGTAAAAGCAAAAATATTACTCTCACATGCAAGCTAATCCCACCATCTCTACTCCATGTTCTATTGCCCCCTCCCTATGCTTTGTACTAAGTCTTCTCATCATTACTTAACCATGGGCTAAGTTTTGAAAACAAAACAAATCAAATCTCCTTTAAATGTATTCACCTTTTGGATATAATTGTCTCATTCACACCCAGGAGACCAATTATCTCTTTTATGCCCAATAACTATTATTTTCAACTTCCTTTTTTTCTAAATTATTTATTTATTTAATTTTCAACTGAGGATATTTTTTCCATTGATTTTTAGAGAAAATGGAAGGGAGGGAGAGAAAGGAAGAGAGAGGAGAGAGAGAGAGAGAGAGAGAGAGAGAGAGAGAGAGAGAGAGAGAGAGAGAGAGAGAGAGAGAGAGAGAGAGAGAGAAAAGAATGGAGAGAGAGAGAGGAAGAAAGAGAAGCATCAATGTGACAGAGACACATAGATTGGTTGCCTTCCCTTCCATACCCCAACCTGGGGCCAAGATCAAACCTGCAATGCAGGTATGGGCCCTTGACCAGGAATTGAACCTGTGACCCTTTGGTGTGAGGGCTAACAATCTAAACACTGAGGTACACTGGCCAAAGCTCAACCTTTCTTTTATTCACTGAACAAACTTTTATGATATGGCATCTATGCTCAGGTTTTTACTGAATCAAGTCTGGTTAAAGTGCTGACTGATCACATTGTAGAAAAATCTACTTTCAGTTGATATTCTTGGATTCTCTTTGATTTGACACTGCTAACCACATTTCAATTTCACATGTTTTTTTGCCTTGATATCTGGGACAACACATTTTTCCACATTTCCACCTACATATATCATAACTTCTCCATCTGTTTCATGGTCTTTTTCCTTTTGCTCAATTATTTTCTGTTAATATTCTCCACTTTTCAGTACCCACCATTATGTCTTCCAATGACACAATCATCTTGGTGAAAATATCCATTTATTTGACTTCATTCATCACCTATAGCTTCACAAATGTAAATCTTTTTTTATCTTCTCTTTGGTCCAGGCCAGTATTCATAATTTTCATGTCATTCATCTATTTTAAGTAATGCCTTGATGTAGTTATAATGCTAAAATGTACATCATTTATATATACTCTTTTTCTTTTTTTCACTTTTTAATTCTTTATTGTTTAAAGTATTACATAAGTCTTCTTTTTCCCCCATTGACCTCTCCCCGGCTGCCCCCACCCCCAGCAATGCCCTCACACCCCTATTACCTGTGTCCATTGTTTATGCTCATATGCATGCATGCAAATCCCTTGTTTGATCTCTTATCCCACTCACGCCCCACCTTACCTCATAGGTTGGACAGTCTGTTCGATGCTTCTATGACTCGTTCTATTTTTGTTCATTAGTTTATGTTGTTCATTATATTCCACAAATGAGTGAGATCATGTGGTATTTATCTTTCTCTGACTGACTTATTTCGCTTAGCATAATGCTCTTCAGTTCCATCCATGCTATTGCAAATGGTAAGAATTCCTTCTTTTTTACAGAAACATGGTATTCCATTGGGTAGATGTACCACTGTTTTCTAATCCATTCATCTGTTGATGGGCACCTAGGCTGTTTCCAAATCTTAGCTATTGTAAATTGTGCTGCTAGAAACATAGGGGTGAATATATCCTTTCTGATAGGTGTTTCTGATTTCTTGGGATATATTCCTAGAAGTGGGATTACTGGGTCAAATGGCAGTTCCATTTTTAATTTTTTGAGGAAACGCCATACTGTTTTCCACAGTGGCTGCACCAGTCTGCATTCCCACCAGCAGTGCCACGAGGGTTACTTTTTCTCCACATCCTTGCCAGCAGTTGTCGTTTGTTGATTTGTTGATGACAGCTGTTCTGACAGGTGTGGGATGATATCTCATTGTCATTTTGATTTGTATCTCTAGGATGATTGGTGACTTTGAGCATGTTTTCATATGTCTCTTGGCCTTCGGTATGTCCTCTTTTGAAAAGTGTCTGTTTAGGTCCTTTGCCCATTTTTTGATTGGATTGTTTATCTTCCTTTTGTTAAGTTGTATGAGTTCCCTGTAAATTTTGGAGATTAAACACTTATCTTAGATAACATTGGCAAATATGTTCTCCCATGCAGTGGGCTTTTTTGTTGTTTTGTAAACAAATGGGACATAATTGTCAATTTTTTAGTCTGCCCAGAGTTCTATCCTGAGATTATATTTGCATATTTAATTCTGTAATAGAAATTCTGATTTAGACATCCTATAAGAAATTTTTCACTCAATGTGTACTTGAATCATTTTATTATCTCCCATTTACCACAAAATTTCTCCCTTTTCTGGTATTAACAGAGAAAGATATTATATAATTGTCAGGGTCTACAACTATCTGTTTCATCCCTGCATCTAAACAATTACTGAAGTACTCTTCCTTCTCCCTGTCTCTTTTGACAATTTCACATCACAATCACCACCCATAAGGTTAATTCCAGAGCCTTCTAATTGTCCTTTCTTTTTTCTTTTTTTTCCTTTCCTCCACACTTCAGTCTCCAAATTGCTGTTCAGAATGTGCTATCAATCACTATAGTCATATTATTCCCTTTCTTAATTCTTCAATAACAATCCAAAATAATCTAGAAAAGCACATTGCCATAGATATTAAACACCCACATTAAATTAATAGGATAAATAATTATTTTGAATTAAATTGGCCATCTAGATAGAAATAAAATTTCCCATATAATCTTAGAATAGGATATTTTGCCTCACACTAGAAACCTCAACCAAAGTTGTACATCTATAATTTCTATGTAATGCAGTGGGAACTAGGTTGCTGGTATGAATAATTCACTGCAAGCACCTTTCATGTCCATAGTTCAAAACATTACTCTAAAGACAATAAAATAAGGTAAAATTTTTACACTCTATATAAATGGTTTTAAATGTAAATACTTTTATTCATATCATTGTTCTCTACCTTCTTTCACTAATTGTGTTATGTTTTTCTATATGCTGCTTCTATCCCTGTTCTTTGTTGTAATTAAAACCTGATTTTATATCTAAATCTTCAAATAATCTTTTTAAAAATTACTGTTTAGATTTATTTAAGACTTCCTAGAACATAACAACAGCTGTTTTCCATTTTTCCAGCTGTCAATTGGGTTAGTAACCTGACAACTCATTCTTTTAACCATTCAGAATCCTGGCCCATATAGGTATTTAATGCCTGTGCCTTTCTTACCTGCCACATCTTACCTTATAATAGACAAATATGCAAATTGACCGCACCTTCGCTACGCCCAAGCCACACCCACCAACCAAGCCACGCCCACCAACCACGCCCACCAGGAAACCGTTGCAGGGACGTTGGGGTGTGGTGGAGCCCAAGGTCGGGAAAGCTGCCCAAGGCTTTCCCTGCCTTGGGCACCAGCGGGGAGCCTGCACCGATTGAAGGAAACCACTGGGGGTCAGCTCCTGCGATCCTTAGCAGGGATGTTGGGTGTGGCCGAGCCCAAGGCCACCGCCCGGGGCCAAGCCCCGACCCTGAAAGAAGGCAGAAGGCGGTGGCCACAGCCAAGGCCTGGGTCCCCGGTGCCGGCAGAAAACTGGTGCAGGCAGCCAGGTGAATGAAGGTCTATTGCACGAATCTTCATGCAAACGGGCTACTAGTTAGGAATAAGTATTATATATCAAACTTCAAAAAAGGATATTTAATTTACATATAATTTCTGCTTCACTCGAGTCATCATACATTCACATTTTCTCAGATCTGGTTTCTACTCTAAAATCAGTTGTCATATTTCATGATACCAAGTACATGTTATTAAATGAATTAAGTCAAATCAATATATATATTTGGTCTATGTTAAGTGCTCTGTGGTGTATGTTGATATTGAAATAAAGATAACTAAGTCAGGAAGAAGTTAACATGGCAATAAAACCAATACATATAGCTATTTTAAGAAAATTAATAACTTGGGTAAAGTTGTATGTAGGTAAGGAGGAGGTAGGTGGGAGGAGATATTGAAATGACAGATGGTATTCCACAGAATATAAGACCAGAGGAAAATGAGATTTTTTTATTTTGTGCATTGCTCTAATTGGGCTTTTTATTTATATCTTGATCCCAAGTGGTTAGAAGAGTACCTAGCACATAGTGGACAATGATTATTTTTAATTAATTCCTTCTCTTGAGGAGAAAGAAAAGGCAGCAAAAAAGGATCTGCTATGATAAGATATGCAAAATGAGAAAATTCTTGGTTTATGAGATCCTGATAATCATGCAGCTTTTCTGATCAAGCCCTCATTCCACTATGGAAGAAAAGCAACAAAAGATAGAAAAGTTATTCTTTTCACCTTCATTGTGGGATTAAGGATTGTGGAGAACTCAGACATAGGGTTTGGTGATTTTGAACGCAGATTGAAGAATCTTTGCCTATTAAGATATGGATAGAAAAATAGTAATGATTTTTTGAAGCAAAGTAAGATCCTAATTTGAATTCAATTATGCTATGATAATTATTCCAGGAACCTGTAGGCTTATTTGAAGGCAGAGAGACCTTTAGTGAAATATGTCAAAATGTGATTCTTCTTATATTTAAGGTGTTTTGGACCCATTGTCAAGAATAAAATATAGATCCAAATCCTGACACATTCTAAATCAGGTTGCTGAACCATCTATGTGGGATATGCTAACCTATCTACATATATAAAAGCCTAAGCGACCGAACGATTGGTTGACCAGTCACTATGACATGTACTGACCACCAGGGGGCAGACGCTCAATGCAGGAGCTGCCCCCTGGTGGTCAGTGCACTCACAGAAGAAGCGCTGCTTAGCTGACTGACGGGCGCCAGACACAGGGCTCATGGCTGGCCACCACAGCCCAGAAACTACAGCGGAGTGGCAATGAGCCTACCAAGTGGCGGCAGGTGCAGTGAGGCCAGGATGAACAGGAGCAGCAGGCAGGAGCTGCAGGCGATGTTGGACTGCTGGTTTTGGCCCAATCCCTGCAAGCCATGCTGAAGGACCCTGCCAGTGCATGAATCTATGCACTGGGCCTCTAGTATCCTATATAATTAAGTGGTAATATGTAAATTGACCATACCAGCAACACACCCACAAGCCATGCCCACAAGCCATGCCCACAAGCCAATCAGAGAAAGTATGCAAATTAACTCAACCAATATGGCTACAGCGACAGAGAGCAAGGTTTCCCAGGTAACAGAGCAAGCCAAGCTTTCCGCGAGGTGTTGCAGGCCTAAGCCTCCACTCAAGCTACAAAGTTTCAATTATAGAAGGTAAACAAATTCAAACAGAAATGGCGGCAGAACGAAGCTTGAGAGAGCAAGCCAGTGTTGCCGGAGGCAACAGGGGAAGCAAAGCTTTCCGCACACCCTGTCTGGGCCCAGCCTCCGCTTAAGGCTACAAAGTTTCAATTATAGAAGGTGAATTAACTGCCACAGAAATGGCTGCCGGCTGCGGAGGGAGCAGCAGGCTTGGCTCCGCTCCAGGCTACAAAGTTTCAATTGTAGAAGGAAAATAAATTCCAGATACCAGGGCCTCCGCTTGGGTTGCCAGAGGGCGTGGCTGGCCTGAAAACCACCACAGGCCCCTTGCTCAGGCCACCCCACACCCCAAGGGAACCCCCACCTGATCTGAGACACCCTTCAGGGCAAACCAGCTGGCCCCCACTCCTGCACCAGGCCTCTATCCTATCTAATAAAAGAGTAATATGCAGATTGACCATCACTCCAACGCACAATATGTCTGCCCCCATATGGTCAAAGATCCTGCCCCCATGTGGACACCAGATGGCCACTACAAGACGGCCAGCAGGAGAGGGCAGTTGAGAGGGACCAGGCTTCAAGGGAGGGCAGTTGGAGGTGATCAACCCTGCAGGAGAGGGCAGTTAGGGGTGACCAGGCCAGCAGAGGAGGGAAGTTGGGGGCAAACAGGCTGGCAGGGGAGCAGTTAAGCATCAACCAGGCTGGCAGTGGAGTGGTTAGGGGGTGATCAGGCTGGCAGGCAGAAGCGGTTAGGGGCAATCAGGAAGGCAGGCAGGCAAGCAGTTGGGAGCCAGCAGAACTGGATTGTGAGAGGGATGTCCGACTGCCCTCCAGGGGTCCCAGATTGGAGAGGGTACAGGCTGGGCTGAGGGACAAACCCCTCTCCATGCACGAATTTCGTGCACCGGGATCCAAGTGTATCTTTGACCATATGGAGGCAGACATATTGTGTGTTGGAGTGATGGTCAATCTTCTAGTATATATACTAGAAGCCTGGTGCACGAAATTCGTGCATGGAGGGGGGTTGTCCCTCAGCCCAGCCTGTACCCTCTCCAATCTAGGACCCCTCAAGGGATGTCCGACTGCCCATTTAGGCCCGATCCTGGGGGTTCGGGTATAAACGGGCAGTTGGACATCCCTCTCACAATCCAGGACTGCTGGCTCCCAACTGCTTGCCTGCCTGCCTTCCTGATTGCCCCTAACCGCTTCTGCCTGCCAGCCTGATCACCCCCTAACCACTCCACTGCCAGCCTGGTTGATGCTTAACTGCTCCCCTGCCAGCCTGTTTGCCCCCAACTTCCCTCCTCTGCCGGCCTGGTCACCCCTAACTGCCCTCTCCTGCAGGGTTGATCACCTCCAATTGTCCTCCCTTGCAAGCCTGGTCCCTCTCAACTGCCCTCCCTTGCAGGCCTGGTCCCTCTCAACTGCCCTCTCCTGCTGGCCGGGTGCCTCCCAACTGCCCTCTCCTCCTGGCCATCTTGTAGTGGCCATCTTGTGTCCACATGGGGGCAGACATATTGTGTGTTGGAGTGATGGTCAATCTGCATATTACTCTTTTTTTAGATAGGATAGAGACCTGGTGCACGGGTGGGGGCCAGCTGATTTGCCCTGAAGGGTGTTCCGGATCAGGGTGGGGGTTCCCTTGGGGCGTGGGGTGGCCTGGGCAAGGGGCCTGTGGTGGTTTGCAGGCTGGCCACACCCCCTGGCGACCCAAGCAGAGTCCCTGGTATCTGGAATTTATTTTCCTTCTACAATTGAAACTTTGTAGCCTGGAGCGGAGCCAAGCCTGCTGCTCCCTCCGGGGCAGCAGCCATTTCTATGGCAGTTAATTCACCTTCTACAATTGAAGCTTTGTAGACTTAAGCGGGTGGGCCCAACCAGGCTGTGCGGAAAGCTTTGCTTCCCCTGTTGCCGCCAGCAACCCTGGCCTGCTCTCTCAAGCTCCGTTCTGCCGCCATTTATTTGAATTTGTTTACCTTCTATAATTGAAACTTTGTAGCTTGAGTGGAGGTTTAGGCCTGCAACGGCTATGGAAAGCTTGGCTTCCTCTGTTACCTGGGAAACCTTGCTCTCTGTGGCTGTAGCCATCTTGGTTTGGGTTAATTTGCATACTCGCCCTGATTGGCTGGTGGGCGTGGCTTGGCTGGTGGGCGTGGCTTATGCAGCGGAGTGATGGTTAATTTGCATATTACCATTTTATTAGAGAGGATATATATATAAAAGCCTAAGAGACCATTCGACCGTTCGACTGTTTGACCATTCAACTGGTAGCTATGATGTGCACTGACCTGACCACCAGGGGACCAGTGCTCTGACCAGTAGGTTATCTTGCTGCTGGGGTCCAGCTGATTGGGACTGGGCAAGATGGGCCAGACATGCCCTGGAGCCCTCCCGCAGTCCCACCCCAGCCCTGATCATGCACCAGTGGGATCCCTCAGCCTGGCCTGCAACCTCTCACAATCTAGGACCCTTTGGGGGATGTCAGAGAGCCAGTTTGGGCCCAAACCTCACAGGCCAGTTCGAGGTACCCCACTGGTGCACGAATCCATACACCAGGCCTCTAGTAGAATATGATAGCACTAACTTTTCATACCCCATCACGCAATGTAAGAGAGGAAAAAAAGAAATATGTGAATTTGGTGAAACTAGTTGATAAGACTTCTTTCACAAAATAAATCTTAGTGTATTGTGTTATATATAGACTAGAGGCCTGGTGCACAAAATTCGTGCACGGGGGGGGTTGTCCCTCAGCCCAACCTGCACCCTCTCCAATCTGGGACATCCCTTTCACAATCCGGGACTACTAGCTCCCAACTGCTTGCCTGCCAGCCTGATCACCCCCTAACCACTCCCCTGCCAGCCTGATCGATGTCTAACTGCTCCCGTGCCAGCCCAATCATCCCCAACTGCCCTCCCCTGACAGCCCAGTCACCCCCAAATGCCCTCCCCTGCATATTCCCTCCTTATTAGATAAGGATTTTCTTTAACATATTGGACAGCCCTAACTGGTTTGGCTCAGTGGTTGGAGCATCGGCCTGCAGACTCAAGGGTCCCAGGTTTGATTCAGGTCAAGGGCATGTACCTTGGTTGGGGGCACATACCCAGTGGGGAGTGTGTAGGAGGCAGCTGATCGATGTTTCTCTCTCAGAGATGTTTCTAGCTCTCTATCCCTTTCCCTTCCTCTCTGTAAAAAAATCTATAAAATATATTTTAAAAAAAACCATATTGGACAGGGTACCTGCCATGATCTTGACAAACCAGTATAAGTGTAAACCCAAACTAAAAGTGTCATAAAATAAACTCCTTAAACAGGAATTTCATGAGACCTTGGAAAAGTGATATCATGTGCTTGTTTCTTCCTTTTTTCCTTCTCTTTCTTTTTCTTGATGTTTCATCTTTTGTCCTTTCTTTCTTTTCTCCTTCTTATTTCTTTTCTGTCCTCTCTTTCTTTTAACTTTTCCATTGGTAGAATCATCAGTACTTGAATCTGTCTTACTTACAGAAGACGAAGAAGAGGAAAACACACCGTCATCTGAAGAAAAAGATAATCTATGTTGGGATCAGTGCTGTTTCTGGTTTTGCTCTTTTCCCTGTTTGCTTGTCATTTCTGCCGGCCCCAGCATCTTCAGGACTTGTGTGTGGGCACTTCTTGTTCATGTCTACAAAACCTCCCTGCCTTGGTGAAAACTGTAGGGGAAAAGGCCTTCCTGGGTGGGCTCAAGCCCTTCCCGAGGTGCTGAGGAACCAGGGCGGGGAGCGCCCGCTACCGCCATTGCAGAGCCAACCTCTGGGGTATTCTCCAATAATGTAACTGCAATGTCCCCGTTTGCCTTCAGAAATTAGTTATAAGTTACTTCTGATGTGAAACCCTACCTCAGACATTTCCTTTGCGGTTTGTAAAGATTTTAAACAAAACCCATTTACCTCCCTAACCTGGTCAGCAGTTTCTACCCAATGGGAGATGTTTGCTGGGCAGTGTCACCCAGATTACCCCCCCACCCCATCTCTAATCACTTGGCTGGGGCAAGGGAACTTCCAAGGCGGACTCCCCTAGGCTGCCAGTGGGGCAGGATCACTCGCCTGGTCGCAGGCGCTTCTGAGGCTGAGACCCTGAAGCTATAGGTGTGTGTGTCGGGGATCACTCCATGGGGGCATAGGCGCTTTCAAGGATGAGACCCCAGGCTGCCACTGTGAGGGGATCGCTCCGTGGGAGTACAGGCACTTCCAAGGCTAAGACCCAAGGCTGCAGGTGTGTGTGTGTGGGATCACTCCGTGGGGAGTGAATTTGTTTTTGTTTTTTATAAAGGGTCAGGAGGGCATCTGGGCAGCATTCCACCAGGCTGCTTATGCTGCCGGCTCTCAGCGGCAGCCCTCCCTGGGACTGGGGGACTCCAGCGGGGCTGAGAGGACTAGGCGCTGCCATCTTGTGGCTATGGGCACTGCCATGTTTGTCATGGAGTGACGGTTAATTTGCATATTACTCTTTTATTAGATAGGATGATTTTCATCACTCTAGTTCAGTGAAAAGATGTTAGAAACAAATCTGTATATTTTTTAAAATAAAAGATTTATAGATATAGTTAAAGCTATGTTTGTAACTTCCTCATAACTTCACTTTTTTTTCTTTTCAAATTTACTACTGCATCTATGTTTTAGTTATTGTTTAGTCACATGCCTATAAGTATAAATCTACATACATAAATGTGCATACAAACATAACTCTGACAAAAAATTATTCTGTGTAAATAATCTACAAACTCATAAAAATATATGTTTGCAACTTTTTTACACAAAAAAATATTTTAAGGGGGATCCAAGGTGGCAGCCAACAGGACAGCAGTGAGGAAGAGATTGACAGTTGGGCACTGCCAGACCAGGCTCCACTAGCTGGGCAACCTCTACTACCACTGCAATCTCTTCCGGGTTGGCCAGCTCTGCTGCAGAGACCATGCCATCTTGAAGGGGAGAGCAGCTGTGACTGGGAGCCCAACCTCACCTCCACCGGGGGAGACTTTAGACACCACCTGGGACCCTACAGCCACACCAGTCAGGGACCAGCTGCCTTGTTTGCAAACCCACAAACACTGAGTCTCCAGCCTCCCTGGCTGCAGGCTCCTAAAAAGTTTATCCAGGGGGAGAAAAAATGGCAGCCAAATAGGCAGATGGGTCCAGCACCTTCTCACAGAACAGATAGAAGAAACAGCTGAATCAAAAACATCCACCTGGAATTGGTGAATTAAACACAGCTGGAGAGGCAATCCTTGGATAGAAAGGTCAGAGGTAGCTGGGAGACTGGTGGGATTGGGGATCTGGGCTGGATAGAGAAACATGTGCAGCTGGGACTAGAGTGTCAGAGGGAGACTGTGCTGCACCATCACTGTGTCCCTTGGGGACACATGTAGTGCTCCACTGTGGAAGGGTGTCCACAGGGCTGCTGGTAGTGGAGAACTCTAGATCTAAGCCAACAGCCATGGGAGGCTGCACCCAGAAAGGCAGCCTGAATTTCTGCACCGGCCACTCTGTGCTGGGGGGAGAGAGATGCAGAGTAGTGTAGTTGCTCTGTCTTTACAATTTCCTTGCTTTTACTCACTAAACCCAGGATCTTTCAAACACTCACTGAGGCTGCAATGCAAGGTGGTTTTGTGGAAGCTGGGAAACAAAATAGGGAGAGATGATCAGGAAGCCAGCTCTTGGACAGTCCAATCTCATCAACCCTGAACAGACATTTTTCTCCTGAAGACCAGGCCCCTCCTAACAGCAGAGCAACACACAGCCTAGAGATTTGAAATACCCCAAGGGAGCCTTCAAGGACTGAGTTGAGGGGCTATTTGGTCCCAGAAACTAATACAGAAAGACCACCACCTAGAGGCTGTGTCAGAAATAGATGCTTGTGTACTAGGTGTACCAGTTAATAATGTGGATTTTTTTTCAACAGATGGAGTTACACATATGTTGATATATGTGCAATTTGATACATATGCTATTTTGTTGTATTTACAACAAGATTCAAAACTTCATATATCAAATTTGCTGAAGGCGTTAACATCATAGATATTTTTACACTTAAAAATGTCCAATTTCGTGCCAAAAAAGAGCATTTGGGGGAAGTTTTAATTCATTATTTTATTTTGAAGAAAAGTGCTGCTGAATACTTCGGGAAGCCTATGGTGAACATGCTCCATCTCAAGATACTTGTGAACACTGGTTTAAACTCTTCAAAAGTGATGATTTTGATGTGAAAGTCAAAGAACATCCAGGTCAACCGAAAAAGTTTGAAGACCAACAATTACAAGCATTATTGGATGAAGATGCATGTCAAACTCAAAAACAACTCGAAGAAAGATTAAACATTGCTCAGCAAACAATTTCCGATCGTTTACAAGCAATGGGAAAAATTTTAAAGGAAGGAAAATGGGTGTTACATCAACTGAACAAAAGACAAATGGAAAACAAAAAAGTCATCAGTAAAATGTTGCTTGAACGGCACGAAAGAAAGTCTTTTTTGCATCAAATTGTGACTGGCGATGAAAAGTGGGTTTATTTTGAGAATCCCAAATGTACAAAATCATGGGTTGATCCAGGTCAACCATCAACATCGACTGCAAGGCCAAATCGCTTCGGAAAGAAGACAATGCTCTGTGTTTGGTGGTTTCAGGAAGGTGTGGTGTATGATCGAGCTTCTAAAACCAGGTGAAACTGTTAATACTAATCGCTGCTGACAACAAATAATCAATTTGAACCACACTTTGATCGTGAAACGACCAGAATGTGCCAGAAGACATGGCAAAGTAATTTTGCTTCATGATGAAGTACCATCGCACACTTCAAAACCAGTTAAAGACATGTTAAAAGATCTTCCTGGGAAGTATTAACCCACCCGCTGTATTCACCAGACCTTGCTCCTTCAGATTACCACTTGTTCCAATCGCTGGCACACTCACTTTCTGAGCAGCACTTCAAAACATATGAAGAAGTGGAAAATTGGGTCTCTGAATGGTTTGCCTCAAAACAAGAAAAGTTCTACTGGGACAATATCCACAAATTACCTGAAAGATGGAGGAAATATGTAGCTAGTGGTGGACATTACTTTGAATAAAGCACTTTTGATGTTTCTCTTGAAATTATTGTGTTTTCTTTTATTACAAATCCCGCATTATTAACCTATACACCTAGTAAGTACAACTGAAAGCAGGCAGAAAAACAAAGTGGGCATATTGGTCCCGCCTGGCTGAAACCAAGGCTGTGGTGTCTGACACAGAGGAACGGTGGATCACTGGGAGCTTCAGCAAGGTGCTATTGAACAGGAAGCTGAGATGTGGCAGACAGAAGAGTGGAGAGGAGTCTTAGACCAGCCCCCATGGGACATTAAATACTCAGCTGAAGTGAACAAACCTCACTTTTTTCTTTTTCATTTTTCTTTTATCTTTTACTTAAGAAACTAATTTTTTTCTTCTCTCTATTTTATTATTTTTTATTATTATCATTTTTAACCTTTATTTTTTTAGATTAGTGTTCTACATTCTATTTTTATTTTTTATCATTATTTTACTCCACCTCATTTTTTCCTTTATGCCAACCCTTTCTTCCTTACTTCTCCCTTTTTCACCCTGTTTCTCTTCTCTTGTTCCTGCTTTAGGTTTTTTCTCTCCTTTCTTTTTACTCCTTGTTAAAAATTGATCTTCTTTATCTGCTCTATTGATGCATTACTAATATAGTGGTCTCTGTTGGCTTACCCATAGATCTAATTTCCTCTCCCCTGCTCCACACCCATGCACCCTTCTCTTTTCTCTTTCTTCGTTAGCCAAATTTTTTCTTGTTATTGTTGTTCGTTTGATTGTTTGTTAGTTTTTTATTTTTATTTTAAGCTTTTGTTTTTCCTCTCCTTGCTTTTTATCTTCTACTAATAGCTTAATTAGTTTCACTCACCAAACTCAGGCCTATCTGCTCCCTACTCTATTCTCCTTTACCAAAAATAGATGAATATATAGGTAGTTAGATTAAAGAAAGGAGAAATATTTTTAAAATTTTATATATATATATAATTTTTCACATATATTTTAATATTTATTTAATTATTATTTTAATTATTATTTTCAATTATTATTTTTAATTATTTTTATTGAATATTTTGTTTTATTTTTCTTTTATACACTCATTCCCTTTCTACCTCCTCTATACTGAATCATGGCCATTCCCCCATTCATTAAATTTCTTTACTTTACCTTCTGGAAATAAGCTCTGCCTCTTCAGATTCAGCTCTGAAATATATGAAGCAAATATTGACTAATGTAAAGGGAGAGATCAACAGTAATACAGCCATTGTAGGGACTTTAACACCCCATTGACTTCACTGGACAACTAACCCAGAGAGAAAAATCAACAAAGAATCAGTGGCCTTAAATGACACATAAATCAGAAGGACTTAATATTCATAGGACATTGCATCTAAAAGTAGCAGAATATATATTTTTCTCAAGTTTTCCAGAAACATTTTCCAGGATAGTTCACATGTTAGGACACACAAAACGTCTCAATAAATTACATCCAGTATCATGTTCCATGACAATGATAAGAAACTAAAAATCAATTATAGGAAGATAATTTATATCCTAAGAAGTCTGAAACACCAATCAGTGAGAATATATGCACCTCTATATTCATAATAGCACTATTTACAATAGCTAAATCTGGAAACAGTCCAAGTGCCCATCAGTAGATGAATGGATAAAAATCTGTGGTACATTTACAATGGATCTCTTACCCTTTGAGATAGTATGGAGGAACCTGTAGAGTATTATTCTAAGTGACATAAGTCAGTCAGAGAAAGACAAATATCACATGATCTCACTTATGTGTAGAATCTAATGAACAAAATAAATTGACAATATGTCTCATAGTTCTAGAGACATGGAAGCATGCAAGAGACTGAGGATCCTAAGCGGAAATAGGGGGAGGGGAAGGAAAAGATCAACCAAAGGACTATGTGCATATAAGAATAACCCATGGACACAGACAATAGTGAGGTGAAGGCCTGGGGAGGGGAGCGGAGTTCAGAAGAGGGGTCAATAGGGGAAAAAAGGGAACATCTGTAATATTTTAAATAATAAAAATAAATTAAAAAAACATAAACATGTGAAGGACAAATAACATATTACTAAATAATGAATATGCTAACAATAAGATAAATAAAGAAATCAAGAGATACCTCAAGATAAATGAAAATGAAAACCCACATTGATGGGACCCAGTCAACACAGTTTTATGGAACAATTTATAGCAATACAGGCCTATATTAGGAAACCAAATAAGTATCAAATAAATAATCTAAATGCAACACCAAAAATAACTAGAAAAAGAAGAAGAAATTAAGCCCCAAGTGAGTAGAAGGAAGGACATAATAAAGATCATAGCAGGAATAAATAAAATAGAGTATACAAAACAATACAAAAGATCCATAAAACTAGGAGCTAGTTCCTTGAAAAGGTAAACAAAATGACTAAATCTTTAGCCACACTCATCAATAGAAAAAGAAAAAGTGTCCAAATAAATAAAATCAGAAATGAAAACAGAGAAGTGATAACCAACCCCATGGAAATGCAAAGAATTATAAGGGAGTATGATGAATAATTATGATAACAAATTCAACAACATGGAAGAAATGGGTAAATTCACAGAAACATACAATCTTTTAAGGCTAAATTAGGAAGAAACAGGAAATCTGAACAGACAAATAGCTACTAACAAATGAAATCATTAATCAATGAATTTCCAACAAACAAAAACCCTGGCTTCACAAGTGAATTTTACCAAGCATTCAAAGAATTCATACCTAACCTCCTGAAACTATTGCACATTTTGAAGAAAAGGGAAAGCTCCCAAACTCATTTAACAATGCCAGAATTACCCTGATACCAAAGCCAGACAAAGATACTACACAAAAAGAAAACTATAGGCCAATATATCCCTAATAAACATAGATGCAAAATTACTCATGAATATATTAGCAACCCAATTCAGCAATACATTAAAAGAATTATACACTATGCACTATATCAAGTGGCATTTGTTGCTGCGACACAAGGCTGGTTCAATATCTGCAAATCAATTGATGAGGTACACCACATAAACAAAATAAAAATTATATGATCATATCAATAGATGCAGAAAAGGCATTTGACAAAACTCAGCACACATTGATGACAAAAACTCTTAGCCATGTAGGAATAGAGGAAACCTCTATACTAATAAAAGGGTAATATGCTAATTAGACTGGGTCAACCAGACATCTTCCAGTTGTCTGGTCCTCCTTCCGGACAAGGCCATGGTGGCAGGGGCCAAGGCAGAGGCGGTTAGGGGCAATCAGGCTGGTAGGCAGAGGGGTTAGGGATGATCAGGCAGGCAGAGTGGTTAGGGGTGATCAGGCAAGCAGTCAGAGGGGTTAGGAGCTATCAGGCAGGCAGGCAGGTGAGCGGTTAGGAGCCAGTCATCCCAGATTGCTAGAGGGATGTCCAACTGCTGGTTTAGGCCCGATCCCTGTAGGGATCCTGGATTGGAGAGGGTGCAGGCTGGGCTAAGTGACCCCTCCCCCACGTGCACAAATTTTGTGCACCGGGTCTCTAGTCTATATATATCAAAGCCTAAGTGACCGAATGACCGAATAACTGAACGACCAAACTACTGGTCGACCAGTTGCTATGATGCACACTAACCACCAGGAGGCAGACACTCAATTCAGGAGTTGCACCCTGGTAGTCAGTGCACTCCCACGGCTAACCTCCCATGGCTGGCCAAACTCCCATGGCCAGTCATCCCTCCCCCCCCGATTGGCCTTGATCAGGTGGGGGGCTGGCTGGCTAACATCTCGTGGTCCCTCCCCCCAGCCAGCGGGCCCCCTGATTGGCTTCGATGGGGGCGGCTGCTAACTTCCCGTGGTCCCTTCCCCCATCTGACCGCCCCCCCCAATAAGCCCTGATCGCTGGCCAGGTCGAGGGACCCCGCCCATGCACGAATTTGTGCACCGGGCCTCTAGTAACATAATAAAGATTATAAATGGCAAACACACAGCTAACATCATATTCAACATCGAAAAGCTGAAAGCGTTTTCCTTAAAAACAGAAACAATAGCCCTGGCCAGTATGGCTCAGTTGATTGAGCACTGTCCCATGCAACCAAAAGATCACTAGTTTGATTCCCAGTTAGAGCATATGCCTATGTTGGGAGCTTTATTCCCAGTAAGGGGGTGCAGGAGGCAGCCAATAGATGTTTCTCTCTCACATGAATGCTTCTCTCTTTCCCTCTGTTTCCTCTCTCTCTAAAATCAATAAAACATACTTTTTAAAAACACACAGAGAAATAATGCATAGAGCTGTCAACCCTTACCACTTCTATTTAAAATATTGAAAGTATTGGAAGTTTTACCACAGCAATAGGACAAGAAAATGATATAAATCTTATCTGAATTTGAAAGGAAGAAGTAGAACTGTCATTATTGTAGATATCATGATACTATATATAGAGAACTTCAAAGAATCTATCAAAAATTATTAGAACTAATAAATGAATTCAGTAAAATAGTGGCATACAAACTAAATACACAGTAATTGATTGAATTTTTAAGTACCAATAACAAGCTATCAGAAAGACAAATTAAGAAATAATCTCATTTACAACTGCATAAATAAATAAATAAATAAATATATAAATAAATAAATAAAGTACCTAGGAGTAAATATACCCAAGGAGGTAAAATACCTATACTCAGAAAACTCTCAGACATTGAAGAAAGAAACAGAAGAAGATACAAATAAATGAAAGCATATAGTGTGCTCATGGCTAGAAATAATTAACATCAATAAAATGTCCATACTACCAAAAATAGTCTACAGATTCAATGCAATTATATAATAATACCAACGCCATTTTTCACAGAACTAGAACAAATAACACTACAATTTGTGTGGAACCACAAAAGACAGTGAATAGCCAAAGCAATTTTAATAAAGAAGACTAAAATTGGAGATATCACATTATTTGATAGTAATGTATACCACAAGTATATGGTAATTAAATAGCATGGTACTTGCATAAAAACAGATTATAGATCAATAGAACATAATAGACAATCAAGAAATAAGCCCATGCTTATATGGTAATTTAGTCAAAGACAAAGGATGTGAGAATATACAAAGGAGTAAGACTTTCTCTTTAATAATGGTGTTGAGAAACTGAATAAAGATATGAAGATGAATGGAATTGGATTACTTTATTACACCATATACAAGAATAAACTCAAAATGGATCAAAGACTAAATGTAAGACCTGAAATCATCAAACTTCTTGAACAAAATGTAGATAATAAACTCTTTGAAATTGGTCTTTCTATTATCATTTTGGCATATAGCTCTTCATGAAAGGGAAACAAAAGAAAAAATAAACAAGTTGGACAATATCAAACTAAAGAATTTATGCACAGTGAAGGAAACCATCAGCAAAATGAAAAGAAAACTGACTGATTAGAAGAAGAAATTTGTCAATGATACAGCAATAAGGGGTTCATATGCAAGATATATAAGAAACTCATACAACTTAACACACACACAACCTCCCAAAATGGGCATATGACCTAAGTAAACATTTTAGAAAGAGGATATATAGAAGGCTAACAGAATCTGAAAAGATGCTCAACATCGCTAATCAGGTAAACGCAAACAATGAAATATCACCTCAAACTTGCCAGGCTGGCTTTCATCATTAAAAAAATAAGTAATGAGTGGTGGCCAGGATGTGGATAAAAGGGAACCCTTGTGTACTGTTGGTAGAATTATAAATGTATGCAGTAATTATGAAAAACAGTATAGAGTTTCCTCATAAAATTAAAAATATAACTACCATGTGACCCAACAATTCTGCTTCTTGGTATTTATCTAAGGAAATCTATAACACCAGTTCAAAAAGAAATACACACCCCTATTTTTATTGCAGCATTATTTACAATAGCCAAGATATGGTTCATATAAATCTTTGATATTTAGGATATTTCAAAACACTTTTTAAAAACATGATATACTTAAAGCTGTATGCATTTATATATTACTTTCAATAAAATTAATTAAGCATAATTATAAAAAAGCATAGGTGATATGAATTTTTAAAAATACCTTGAGCTTTGATGTTTCATGTTAAAATATGAGCATATAGGATGAAAATATGAGTCAGGATTCCTTAAATAATCATTTGAGTACTTTCAAAATTATCAGAAAGATGACCTTGATATTTGTTATCATTTAATTTTACAGTAAAACCTTTTTATTTGCTAAAAAGACATATTACTGGTGTTGATTTTATGGATTTTATAGATTTAATTTTAGTTATGATAGGTAAGTTATGAAAATTCTAGTCCTATGAAAACTGGAATGAAAGAAGGAAAAACAATCAGGAAAAATAATATTACAAAGGCAGAGTGAGAGAAACATTCATAATTTTAGTAAGCAAGTAAAAATACTTGTGAAATAAATGAATGATGAAGAAACAACAAAAAAATGAAAGGTTAAATAGAATAGGCATGATTTGTTTAGGTTAATTTTCCCTGTTTTAAAGGATGATAAACCAAAGAAATCTAGGGACTTTGAAGAACTCAAGCCTCCATAATAAAAGAGTGAATGTGTTCTGCATCAACCAGTTTACTATCTTCCATTTGTATTGTCTTTTATCCCATTGGACTGTACAGTTTGTGAGGGTAAAGAATGGAAACAAGGTTTCCTATGTTAACTAACAAATGTAATAGTGGGTCTAGAGACTTTGTCGCTGCTCAGGAAGGTAGACAGGAATAAGGCACTCTTTTTCCTAGCCAGGAAGAATGTATAGTGACCTTCTGGATTTTTATATTCCTGGGATGTCCTGTGGAGCTTGTCTCTTTGAATCTACCATGTGCAATATTTGAATTATCTACTAAAATTTTTAGCTTATCTTTACTGAATGAGTTATAGTCCACAACAGTGAAATTACATTGAATCTTATTTAGAAGGATCACACTTTAAGAGGTATATGCAAACTGAATGTATACAAGAAAAATAGTTCATATATATATATATATATATATATATATATATATATATATATACACATATATATGTGTGTGTGTGTGTGTGTGTGTGTATGTGTCAAATGCTGAGTTTGCTAGCCTAAAGATGAAATGACCCAAGATGGCAAACAGTAGAAAATGGTTGCTTTCAAATATTTAGAAAGTAGACTAATAAGAGTGGGATCAGATACAATGGTCCCCACAGATATGATTAGGTCTAAACTAAAGAGCTAATGATTTCCCTCAAAAACAAGGAGGTACTTTCCAATTGCCTGCCCCAGAAAGTAGTAAATTCTTATCATTGATGGTCTCAAAGCATAGCCTGACAAAATGGGCATTTGCAGAGGAATTAACATTAGAAGTTAAATTTTTTACAATCTCAACTAACCCTGCCTCATATACTACAAATCTTACATTGTGGTTAGTCTCTGAAAATTAGGTCTAGATATTAAAAAAGAAAGTAATATTATTTCTTTTCAAATGTTCTGCTCATTCATTCCTGTCAAATTAGAAATAAGCTTGTTTCTTCCTTTGTATTACTTGTAAATAAAATTTCTTGAGGTTAAAGTTACTAATCTTTTCAGCATTGCTATAAACCTGTCATCTCAGAAGAGTTCTTTCATTTTGGCAGAATTTGTAATCCATCTACTACATTGAAAAATGAATTCTCTATCACATTGTGAAATCTGTAGTTTTAACAATTCATCAAATGTGAGCCAGCCAATGGATCTTTTGAACCTTCACTTTTGCCTAGACTTAAATGCTTTTTTGGCCTTTGTTCTGTATCATAAAAAAGATCTTCACATGTGGAAGAAATCATCAGAAACTTAAACAGGATTTTATTTTAGACATATAAACTTGAACAAATTCTTGACAATGACAAGTCTATCAAAGGAGTATGGCATCCATCTGGGCAGGTTTCCCGGGGAGCCCCTATCAGGCAAGTCAATGGACGCCAATATAAGATAGCAGTATCTGGCCAGTCACTTTCTATAGTGCAATCAGCCAAGGATCCATATGGTGCGACTCCTGTTGTTACCCTTGCTAAAAAAAAAAAAATGTGTGTCAACCAAATAACCAGGACCTGCAGCTGGTACTAATCCCCAAACTGCCACTGTACTTATCATTTTATTTCTAAGGAAAAAAAAAAAAGATCTAGAATAAAAGAGTCCACAGATTATATGTCATGTGGAAAACATTGGGAATTCAAAAGTACATTGACCTAGCAATTACATTTCTTAGCTTAAAACAATACACTGAGCCCTTGCTAGTGTTCAGCATATTTGACTAGTGTGGATGATACACTTTTATTGTTGTTAAAGTGATGTTTTTTTCTCATGTGGCCTTAACAGCATTAGCCAACCTAAATTTATATTTAATGATATGCAAAGACATGCCCAATACATCTGGTCACATCAAAACAATAAATCCTCCCGCTGTATATGATGTTAATACACACAAAGTTCAATCTTCATCAGTAACATTAAGGAAAGTGATTTATTAAAAGAGTTTGTTAAAAAGTGTTCTATGTACTCTAGGCTGCTTTAAAAAGTCTGGTGATAAGCTTTCAAATAATTAATATTAAACATACATTAAATTTTGCCTAGAGATCTACTCCAGAGTACTAATTTTAAAAACTCCATGCAAGAAGATAAAATATAAACTACTTTTAGTATATGGTTTAATATGGATGTTTAATTTTTCCTTTTATTGGGGAAATTGGTTGCAAGTTAAGTGAATTTTCAAATTTTGTGTAACTGTATATTTTCATACATATACAATGTAATTGTGCCATTTTTACATTACATAAATCAATTTCATTTTAATCTTCCTTGAAATGAATGGTTTTGTCACTATAGTTATTCTCCAATAATTTAAATTGTATTGAAATATATATATATATATATATATATATATATACTAGAGGCCCGGTGCACAAGATTTGTGCACGGGGGTGTGTGTCCCTCAGCCCAGCCTGCACCCTCTCCAATCTGGGACCCCTCGAGGGATGTCCGACTGCACGTTTAGGCCTGATCCTACGCATCAGGCCTAAACGGGCAGTCGGACATCCCTCTCACAATCCAGGACTGCTGGCTCCCAACTGCTTGCCTGCCTGCCTTCCTGATTGCCCCTAACCACTTCTGCCTACCAGCCTGATCACCCCCTAACCACTCCCCTGCCAGCCTGATTGATGCCTAACTGCTCCCCTGCCAGCCTGTTTGCCCCTAACTGCCCTCCCCTACAGGCCTGGTCACCCCTAACTGCCCTTCCCTGCAGGCCTGGTCACCCCTAATTGCTCTCCCCTGCTAGCCCAGTCACCCCTAACTT
This sequence comes from Ia io, assembly GCA_025583905.1. NCBI lineage: Eukaryota > Metazoa > Chordata > Mammalia > Chiroptera > Vespertilionidae > Ia > Ia io. The sequence goes on from JAJQQW010000007.1 coordinate 30,982,480, forward strand.
CCCTCCCTTGCCAGCCTGGTTGTCCCTAACTTCCCTCCGCTGCCGGCCCGATTGACCTTAACTTCTCCCCCCTGCTGGCCTGGTCACCCCTAACTTCCCACCCCTGATGGCCTGGTTGCCCCCAACAGCCATCCCCTGCAAGCCTTTTCCCCCCCAACTGCTCTCCCCTGCAGACCTGGTCCCCGCCAACTGCCCTCCCCTACAGGCCTGGTCACCCCCAACTGCCCTCCTCTGCCAGCCCGGTCACCCCTAACTGCCCTCCCTTGCAGGCCTTGTCCCCAACAACTGCCCTCCCCTGCTGGCCTGGTCACCCCTAACTGTCCTCCCCTGCAGGCCTGATTGCCCCCAATTGATCTCCCCTGCTCCTGTAAAATAGGTTCATCTTCAATGTTGGCCACTTGAAAGCAAAACAATAGAGTGGGTTACCCAAAGAAACTACACAAAAATAGAAGAGAAGATGCAGGTATAAATTTTCTGTTCTAAATTTAAAATCATCCAAAATTAAATAGACTAGAAAGAAAGTGTATAAAGGCCAAGTTCATTAGAAGAGAACCAGGTCAATGTTATTATTATTGTGAGTAGAGGCCCGGTGCATGAAAATTCATGCATTGGAGGGGGCGGTCCCTCAGCCTGGCCTGCCCCCTCTCACAGTCTGGAAGCCCTCAGGGGTGGGAGGCGACCCGGAGATCAGGGGAAGGTGACGACCCCATCACATCTCTGCTGCTGCCACTGCTGACAGCACAAGCCTCGCCTGGCCTTGGTTTCCTGAACCTCAGGCGGCCCTGGGCGGCTGGGCAGCTGCCATCCGAGGCTTTCCTGCACCTCAGGCCAGCCCTGGGCAGCCACCATCTGAGGCTTGCCTGCACCTCGGGCCAGCCCTGGGCAGCTGGGGGGCTCAGGGGGATGGGGGACTCAGGAGGCAGGCGCAGAGTGGCCAGGCCCACTTAGGGGCGGGCCCTGTGCCTGCCACCTCGGGTGGGGCTGAGGGATTGGACACTGCCATCTTGTGGCTGTGGGTGCCGCCATTTTTGAGGCTGTGGCAGTCAATTAGCATATTTCCTCCTTATTGGCTGTGGGCGCCACCATCTTTGCTACAGCATGAGGGTCAATTAGCATATTCCCTCTTTATTAGATAGGATTTTTTTATGGTGAGGGGTTGATCTAATTTTTTTTTGAAATTCAATTTTTTTGTTGTTGTTAAATTCTTTATTGTTAAAAGTGTTATATATGTCTCATTTTTCCCCGATTGACTTCCCCCGGCCACTCCCTCTCCCCAGCACATGCCCTCACAACCCTACTGTCTGTTTTCATTGGTTATGCTTATATGCATTGCATAGAAGTCCTTTGGTTGATCTCTTACTCCCTCCATCCTCCCCTACCTTTCCTCTGAGGTTTGACAGTCTGTTCCATGCTTCTAAGTCTCTGTATCTATTTTTCTTCATCAGTTTCATATGTTGTTCATTATATTCCACAAATAAGTGAGATCATGTGATATTTATCTTCTCCAACTGGCTTATATTCCTTAGCACCATGGTCGGCAAACTGCAGCTTGCGAGCCACATGCGGCTCTTTGGCCCCTTGAGTGTGGCTCTCCCACAAAATACCACGGCCTGGGCGAGTCTATTTTGAAGAAGTGGCATTAGAAGAAGTTTAAGTTTAAAAAATTTGGCTCTCAAAAGAAATTTCAATCGTTGTACTGTTGATATTTGGCTCTGTTGACTAATGAGTTTGCTGACCACTGCCTTAGCATAATGCTCTCTATGTCCATCCATGCTGTTGCCAATGGTAAGAATTCTTTGTTTTTTACAGCAGTGTAGTATTCCATTGTGTAAATGTACCATCATTTTTTAATCCACTCATCTGCTGATGGGCACTTAGGCTGTTTCCAAATCCTAGCTATTGTAAATTTTGCTGATATTCACAGAGGGATGCATATATTCTTTCTGATTAGTGTTTCTGATTTCTTGGGATATATTCCTAGAAGTGGGATTACTGGGTCAAATGGGAGTTCCATTTTTAATTTTTTGAGAAAAATCCATACTGTTTTCCAGAGTGGCTGCACCAGTAGTGCAAGAGGGTTCCTTTTTCTCAGCATCCTCTCCAGCACTCCTGATTTGTTGATTTGTTGATGATCGCCATTCTGACAGATGTGAGATGGTACCTTATTATCATTTTGATTTGCATCTCTCAGATGATTAGTGACTTTTACCATGTTTTCATATGTCTCTTGGCCTTCTGTATGTCCTCTTTCGAAAAGTGTCTACTAGTATTTAGGTCTTTGCCCATTTTTTGATTGGGTGTTTTACTTTCTTTTCTTAAGTTGTGTATGTTTCCTATAAATTTTGGAGATTAACCCCTTATCGAATGTTACATTGGCAAATATATTCTCCCATGCAGTGTGCTCTCTTGTTGTTTTGTTGATGGTGTTTTTTTGCAGTGCAGAAGCTTTTTGTTTTGATATAGTCCCATTTGTTTATTTTCTCCTTAGTTTCCATTGTTGTAGGAGATGTGTTAGTAAATATATTGCTACGAGATATGTCTGATATTTTGCTGCCTATGGCTTCTTCTAAGGGTTTTTATGGTTTCCCATCTTACATTTAAGTATTTACCCATTTTGAGTTTATTTTTGTGTATGGTGTAGTATGAACATTTAGTGATGTTGATTCTACCAATCCATGAACACGGTATATTATTCCACTTGTTTATATCTTCCTCTATGTCTTTTTTCAACATCCTGTAGTTTTCTGAGTATAGGTCTTTTACCTCCTTAGTTAAGTTTATTCCTAGGAATCTTAATTTTTTTTGCTCCAGTGGTAAATGGGATTGTTTTTTTAGTTTCATTTTCTGTGAGTTCATTATTGGTGTATAAAAATGCCATTGATTTCTTGGTGTTAATTTTGTATCTTGCTACATTAGCAAATTCATGTATTAAGTATAGCAGTTTTTGATGGAGTCTTTAGGGTTTTCTATGTACAATATCATGTCATCTGCAAATAATGACAGTTTTACTTATACTTTTCCAATTTGGATACCTTTTATTTCTTGTCTGATTGCTATGGCTATCACTTCCAATACTATGTCGAACAGGAGTGGTGAAAGTGGGCATCCCTGTCTTGTTCCTGTTTTTAAGGGGAAATGGTTTTAGTATTTTCTCATTGAGTATGATGTTGACTGTAGGTTTGTCATCTAAGGCTTTTATTATATTGAGGTATGATACCATTATTCTTTGCTTAAAGGACTCTGCAGACACATGTGTCCTCCCAAGATTACTTACCCTACTGATTGTATCTAAAAGCTAAATTTTATCTCAAACTGCTGTTACAATAAAAGCCTGAAGAGGCAGGCAAATGAGGCTGTCTAGTTCCTTTAGCCAGGAAGTCCCTTAGCCCTCTCTTTCACAGTGATCCTATGTCAGAGTAATCATTCATCTGTCACTCAGGGTCTGCTGGTCAGCCCTGGCAAGTAACACCTTTACACTAACTCTTGTCAGAGTCACATCCTAATGCTGTTTTAAAAAGTTCACTTTTCTCTGTTGCTTTAACCTGAGCTATGGAGTTTCAATATTTTATCATGTAGGGAACTGATAAATATTCACAATGACATTTCAGGACTATTGTCAGATTTAAGCAAAGTGAAGACCCACGTTGAAGGGTAACACTCTTTAATCAGGTCTTGGGTGTAGTCTGACATCATCACTGCTCTTTCTTAGCCCACTTCTTCAGAACTTCTCTTTTTAACATTTTTTTCTTCTCTGAGAAGTAGCATTTTTATTGTCTCTTAATTTGGTAGGGAAAATCTAGCTACCTCAGCTCTCCTTTGTGGTTGTAAAAACATGGAACTATGGTGCTGGTAGCTTTTGTCTTTTTAACTCATTCTTAGTTTATTTTGTTTGGGGGAACTTAATGGAACCCACATATATGTGGTATCTTAGTCATATCTCCAGTATTGGGACTACTTTTTATATTGTAAATTAACTACATTTTTGAGAGAAAAGACTTTATGCTGAATGTTATCAAAGAAGTGAGTCCATTTTTTTTACTAGAAGAGATATGAGCAGTATGCTGATGAATGCTTAACAGGCTCCACAAAGGAAAACATAGAAAAAGCCTTAATTTATAGTATTTGCAGATTTTCATACATTAATACTCTCACCAAGGCCAATTTCAACTTCACTTTAATCTTAACTTCAATTGAACCCAGATGGAATTGGGACAAAATAGCTCTCAAAAGAAAATACAAGTTGGCTCCAGCGTGCCACTATGACAAAACATGCAAATATATTTTCATATTTTATGTCTCATAGTGCCTCCATACCCATTGATCATAACTAAGTTCCAGGATAGAAAACTATCCTTGTATATAACTGTAGATGAGAAACTTCAAACTTGTAAATGATATATTTGGTTAAGCCACATACTTTAATTACTTGTTTTGTTAAAAATGCTTTGTTCCAAGGAATGTTTTTAAAAAGACATATTACTGTCATGCTTAAACCTACTTAAACAACATATAATTACTTTGAGTTTTCTAAAAGCATTATATGGTTACTTTATAATCACCAATTTGTCAAAACCTGATTGCAATTATAAAAATATTTTTATTTGAATCTACTAAATTTGTTGACATCAAAAGTCTATGATTTTTAAAACTTAGTTTTTACTATGTAATTACTTGCTAATACATTAAGTGATCAAACCACATATATGTGATATTGACCAAAAGATTCTGGTAGAGACTCTAGGTAGAGTGTGTTCAACATTTGCTGATGATTATTGACCAAATAAAACCACCAAATTATATATTTTAGGTTTATTTTCAACATGTTTTTATTTTCTAATCAAAATTCTGTTTTTCCTCTCCCCTCCAACTTAACTGTTAATGCATTCTCATGTTATCACAAGTTTTTTGTAAGCATTATTTGATGTCTCTATATTGACATCGTGTCTTCCTTCATATTCGTAGATCTTGGAATAATTCCATTTCTCCTTTTAGAAGTAGGCAAATTCTTACCTTTTCAAGACAAAATGATGTATTTTCTGCATAATAAGACAAATATTTTCAAAGATTATACTAGAGAAAAATAGATGTAAAAAATTGATGTCTTAATGAAAACAGAAGACATTTTCTATTTTAAATATGGTGATTATAGGAAACTGCTTTACAACTGTTCTGACTATTGGAATTTTGTTGCAATTACCACTCAATTACAGAGTACAATAGTGGTCTGCTTAAATATTTTAGGAGAAAATGTTATTTTTCACAACAGAGTTCATTTTAATGTTTATATAACAAATTCCCTGTGAACAAAAAATTAACTTGTAATACAGGTAGAAATATATAATCATTTTAAAATAAGACATTGAATTTTGTTAGAAAATTGTTATATTTTTTAAATGTGAATAATATGGAATATGACTGATTTTATTAACAATGTGTAATAATTTTAAACTGCTTCCTATACATGAAACACTCTTGTGTTTACTTATGTGTTTGTAGTTATACCCATTTAATCCCTGAATTAAGTCCTAAATTAGAGTTGGCTTTTAAATGAAGAAACTTGGGCACAAAGAATTTAAGTCAGCAATGGAAATAATGAAGCTCAGATTGAAGATCAAGCAGTCTCCCTCTGAGCTTGAATTCTTTTTTAATTGAATTTATTAGGGTGACATCTTATATAATAAAAGCCTAATATGCAAATTGACCAAACAGCAGAACAACTGGTGGAATGACCAGTTACTATGATGTGCACTGACCACCAGGGGGTAGACACTCAGTGCAGGAGCTACCCCCAGCCCATAGGCCCCAACCAGCGGTGGCAGTGGGGGGCGGGGCTGGAGAGAGGGCAGCGCCATGCCAGCCAAGGTGGGTGCCAGTGGGGAGCCCCCCTGATTGCCCTGCCAGTTGCCCAGCAGAGGAAGGCAACCTGCAGTGGCAGCAGAGGTCGGGGCTAGGGAGAGGGCAGCACCAGGCCAGCCAAGGTCGGTATCAGCAGGGGGCCCCTGATCATCCCACTGGTAGCCCACAGGGGGAGGCAACCAGCAGCAGTGGCAGGGAGCAGGGCCAGCAAGCTGACAGCGCCAGGCCAGCCAAGACGGGTGCCAGCAGGGGTCCCCCGATCACTCCACAGGTCACCCCACAGATTGGCCCTGATCACTGGCCAGGACTAAGGACCCTACCCATACACGAATTTCATGCACCCGGCCTCTAGTTGATTAATAAAATTATATAGGGTTCAGGTATATGATTTTATAATACATCATCTCTGTATTTTATTGGGTGTTCAACATCCTAAGTCAAATCTTCCATTACCATTTCTCCCACTAAATTTCTTCTACCTCCCCTGACCCACTTTCCCTCTGGTAATCACCATACTGTTGTCTGGGTCTGTGTCTATGAGTTTTGCTTTTGTTTTTGCTTAATCTTTTCACCTTTTGAACCCAGACCTGAAACCACCCTCCCTTATGACAGTTGTCAGTCTGTTCTCTATCTATGAATCTGTTTGTGTTTTGTTTCTTAGTTTGTTTTGTTCATTAGAGACCATATATAAGTGAGATCATGTGATACTTGTCTTTCTCTGATTGTCTTATTTCACTCAGCATAATGCTCTCCAGGTCCATCCATGCTGGACACTTGGGTCGCTTCCAAATCTTGGCCATTGTAAATAATGCTGCAATGAACATAGGGGTGCATGTATTCTTTCGAATAGAGTTTGGGGCTCCTTTGGATAAATTCCCAGAAGTGGAATTACTGAAACATAAAGCATCTAGTTCTATTTTTAATTATTTGAGATAACTCCATACTGCTTTAAATAGTGGCTGCACCAATCTGCATTCCCACCAACAGTGCACAAGAGTTCCCTTTTTCTTCACAACTTCACCAAGACTTGTTTATTGATTTAGCAATTATAGCCATTCTGACAGGTGTAACTCATTGTGCTTTTAACTTGAATCTCTCTGATGATTAGTGCGGTTGAACATCTTTCATATGTCTATTGGCTGTCTATATATCCTCTTTAAAGAAGTGTCTATTCAGGTCTTTTGCCTATTTTTAAATTGGATTGTTTGTTTCTTTGGTGTTGAGTTATGAAAGTTCTTTATAAATTTTGGATATTAACCCCTTATCAGATGTATCATTGCCAAATATGTTCTCCCATTCAGTGGGTTGTCTTTTAATTTTGTTGATGGTTTTCTTTGCTGTGCAAAAAGCTTTTCAGTTTGTATAGTCCTATTTGTTTATTTTTCTTTTTTTTCCCTTGCTTGAGAAGACATATCAGAAAAAAATATAGCTACAAGAAATGTTTTACTGCCTATGTTTTTTTCTAGTTGTGTTTTTAATGGTTTCACATCTAACATTTAAGTATTTAATCCATTTTGTTTATTTTTGTGCATAGTGTAAGGCAGTGGTCTAGTTTTATTTTTTTTGCATGTCTCTGTTCAATTTTCCCAACACCATTTATCGAATAGACTACTTTACCCCATTGTAAATTTTTAATTTATTTGTCAATTATTAATTGACCACAAAGGCATGGTTTTATTTTGGTCCTCTCTGTTATGCTCCATCAATCTATATGTCTGTTTTTATGACAGTACCATGCTGTTTTGATTACTATGGCCTTGTAATAAAGTTTGATATCAGGTATTGGAATACCTCTAACTTTGTTCTTCCTCAAGATTGCTGTGGCTATTTAGTTCCATGAATTAAATGCATTTGAAAAATCATTTGAATCCAAAATATTCAAACCATAAACTTGAGTTCTTTAAATTTTTTCTCCTTTAGTTCTGTGCATTTGTGTTTATTCAGTATTTTCTATAATGGCCTTTTCCAAAGATTCAGATGTTCTTATAGGTTAATTCATTGCATTTTATCTTTAGTGATGATAGAAACACAATAAAAGAGAAAATGACACAAAACTATTAAAATGTTTATAGGCATTTGTTAGTTGTACTAAAATATATCAAGGTTTCATAACTTTATGTCCATTATTTATAAATATATTTATGTAGATTTCTAACTTGAAATAATATAAATGTACTGTTCAGAGAAAACATAAATCTAATCATTGGTAATTATTACAACCTATTAAGATTCAGATTAAACTTGTATTAAATTATTTAATTTTCAATATTTTTTCAAATATATTTTTAACAGAGTAAAACAATTTCATGTTAAAATGTTTAAATTATTTATTGGTTTCTATAAATAAAAGTTAGTTTTGAATGTGTATGCACTTATATTAAATTTAATTTTTTGCCAATATTAACACTAAAAATATATACAAAAGTACTATGCTCATCTTACCTAATAATAGACAAACATGCAAATTGACCATACCTCCACTACGCCCACAGCCAATCAGGAGTGAGTATGTAAATTAACCCGACAAAGATGGTGGGTTAATTTGCATATGCTGGCAGGGCGGGGCGCCTGCAATGAGGGGGAGGGGGAGGGCAGAGGGAGCTACAGGAGTGGTGCTCCAGCCAGGAGTTAGGACTTGGTGGCTCCCGGATGGCCAGGAGTAAAGCCAGGGGAAGGAAGCCTATTATTGCACGAATATTGTGCAACGGGCCTCTAGTAGAACTATAAAGCCTAAATGTATTGCTAAAAAATAAATGCATGTGTATTTTAAGTACATTTCAGTGATTTTAATGTAAATTAAAGCATCCTCCTAATGTTTAATGTATGTCATTATTAGAAACTAGAGGTCCAATGCACAAAATTCAAGCAAGGGGCTTGGCTCTCATAGCCCTGGCCAGACCTCACACCTCCTCACAGCCCCTCACAGCCTTGGCTGGTCCTTGCAGCCCCTCGCAGACTCAGGTGGCCCTCGCAGTCTCGACTTTGTCTGGAAGTTCATCCAGATGGTCGTTCTGTTATTTGGTCTAATTAACATATTAGCTCTTTATTACATAGGCTGTCAACTCAATTGCAAAATTTCCCACCACTAAGAAGCCAGACAGAGGAAGATAAATATCATGTGATCTCACTTATATGTAGGTTTAATGAACAAAATAAACGGATGAAAAAAATAGGTCCGGAGGCATGGATGCATAGAACAAACTGACATCTCTGAGGGGAGGGGAGTGGGGGGGCCAGGAAGAGATTAACCAAAGAACACATACACATATATGCATATCTCATGGACATAGACAATAGTATGGTGAAGGCCAGGGGTGGGGTGGGGGCTGGGTGGAGGGAGAAAAGGGGGAGAAAATGGGTGACATCTGTAATACTGTCTACAATAAATTACAAACAAAGGAAACCTGTTTTTTAAGACATTTTGCATAGTAATATACTATAGAGTTTGTAAAAAAATTATAATTTCTTTTACTTTGGTTTAAAGTTATTTGATACTTTCATAATTATATGTTAACTAGAGGCCCAGTGCATTTAATTCATGCATGGGTAGGGTCCCTAGGCCTGCCTGGTGATCAGGTCCGATTGGAGCCTTCTGGCTGCCATCCAAGGCCTCCCCTCCCTGGGTGCTGGCTGCCAGCTGGGGCCTTCCTTCATTCCGCGCCACCCCCTAGTGGTCAGCACATGTCATAGTGAGCATTCAAACTCCCAGTGTCCTGGTCAAACTCCCAAGGGGACACTTTGCATATTAGCCTTTTATATATATAGACTAGAGGCCTGGTGAATGAAATTCGTGCATGGGGATGGGGGGGGGGGGCTGTGTCCCTCAGTCCAGCCTGCACCCTCTCCAATCTAGGACCCCTCAAGGGATGTCCGACTGCCCATTTAGGCCTGATACAGGTAGGATTGGGCCGAAATGGGCAGTCGGACATCCCTCTCACAATCCAGGACTGCTGGCTCCCAACTGCTTGCCTGCTTGCCTTCCTGATTGCCCCTAACTGCTTCTGCCTACCAGCCTGATCACCCCCTAACCACTCCCCTGCCAGCCTGATTGATGCCTAACTGCTCCCCTGCCAGCCTGATTGCCCCTAACTTCCCTCCTCTGCCAGCCTGGTCACCCCTAACTGCCCTCCCCTGCAGGCTTGATCCCCCGCAACTGCCCTCCCTTGCAGGCCTGGTCCCTCTCAACTGCCCTCCCCTGCTGGCCTGATTGCCCACAACTGCCCTCCCTTGCAGACCTGGTCCTCCCAACTGCCCTCCCCTGCTGGCCATCTTGTGATGGCCATCTTGTGTCCACATGGGGGCAGCCATCTTTGACCACATGGGGGCAGCCATCTTGTGTGTTGGAGTGATGGTCAATTTGCATATTACTCTTTTATTAGATAGGATAGAGGCCTGGTGCAAGGGTGGGGTCCAGTTGGTTTGCCCTGAAGTGTGCCCCAGATCAGGGTGGGGTTCCCTTGAGGTGTGGGGCAGCCTGAGGGAGGGTCCTGTGGTGGTTTTCAGGCCAGCCATGCTCCCTAGCGACCCAAGTGGAGGCCCTGGTATCTGGGATTTATTTATCTTCTATAATTGAAACTTTGTAGCCTTGAGTGTAGGCCTGGGCCAGTCCAGGGCAGCAAGGAAGCTTGGCTTCCTCCATTGCCAGGGAAACCCAAGCCTCCTGCTTGCTACGGCTCCGTGGCCGCAGCCATATTGGTTGGGTTAATTTGCATATTCGCTCCTGATTGGCTGGTGGGCGTGGCTTGTGGGTGTAGCAGAGATATGGTCAATTTGCATATTACTCTTTTATTAGACAGGATGAATGGAATATCTTCTATTCAATTACAGCTTTTTAAAAAATAGCACAAATTAATGAAAAACTATAACTTGGCATGAATATTTTGATGTCTTATCAGTGTTTTGGAGATATTTTGATGTTCAAAGATAAGTCATTTTGTATGATTGTTCTAATAACGGAAAAGGGATTTTACAACAAATAATATAGGAGTTCTGGTTTCAGTTGGGGTGTATGAAACAATAAAGCATCTCTCCTAATTTAAATCAAGTAAAAGGAGGACAGATTACAAAATCAATATGTGTTTGAACCCATCAGATAGCTCAGGTCTCAGGGTGACTCAGTAGAAATAAAGAATATGGAGCCTGTTCCCCAAAAACCAAAAAGTGAGTGCTGGTTAACTGTTAAAGAACAAGAGAAAGAAAAGCCAGAGACAGACAAGTGGGTACAGAAGAATCTGACCCAATGTTTTAAATAATTACTAAATGCCAGGTGTGAGCTAGCATAGAAAAAAGCCCTTGCGAGTTGTGCCCACTAGGTTTCCATATACTCACAGATATAGGCAGACCTTCCTTAGCTCCAATGAAAAAGATTAAGGGATGAGATACTTCCTCTAAGAGGCAAAGGCCTACAGGAGGGGCTTTTCCTATGGGAAGAAAAGGAAGTTCATACTAGAACCTTGTGCCCCATAGAACAAAAATGAAAGACCTATTATATCAAGGAAGAAGGGTCAAAGATGCAACCCTCTGTAGCTCAGGAGGGACAAGGCACTCTGTAAATCCTAGGTCTACTAAAATATAATTTGGCTGCCACAAGAGTGCCTGCCCCAGGATTATAGAATAAGCCCCATTCTCAAAAAGTCAAGGATTTGGGGCCTGCATAAAACTGACACTGGACTAGCACAACAGATAAAGAAACACTTCTGACCAACAAGGCCTTACCATTCCCTTCTGCTTGCTCACAGTTTAAACAAGTTTCTTCCTGCCTCTAGTCTCCTAACCTCCCTCTTTTACAGCATTTACTTTCTCTTCTTTTTTTCCCCAATTTATCTTTATTGTTGAAAGTATTATAGATGTCCTTCTTTTTTTCCCTTCTCTCCACTCCCATCCCCTCCCCAGCATTTACTTTAGCAATCTTATAATTATAAATTACTTCTCTGATATTATGAGATGTAAATACGTTTCTAAAACCTCTTGCTGGTTTTAAGACCTGAGAATGTGTTTCTCAAGGACCTGAGAGCCATCCCTTTGAAATTCAATTACCAAGGAAAATAGTGTTCCTATCTCCTTGGTCTGTGGAGAGGATAGGGTCCTGACTTGGGTTAGGGTATATTGTTCCAAGTTGCAAAATGTCTTTCTGTGATGAAGATGGAAGAAAGTTTACTTTTCCTTAAGGTTAATTAGCAAGCAGAGATGACCTGTGATCCTCATATCCCCTTAAAACTCTTGCATTCTTTTTCCTGTGTAGTTGAATTTAGACAGTTTCCTGGTCTCTCTCCCCCTGTTGGAATAGCCTTGAATAAAGACTTCCTTAGCTGTTTAACTTTGTCCAGTACAACTTCTATTTTGATAGTTCTTATCCACATGGAAAATGGATCTAGAAGAGGGGACAAAGAAAGCATATATTTTAAAATACCAAAACATCTACAGAACAATAACATAAATCTTTCTATTATTTCTGTTATTACTCTTTTTGAGTTGGAAATCTTTTATTTCAAACACTTCTGCTTTTCTCAATCAATTGGATTTTTAAATGTATGCTTACAAACTTCCCACTTGTAAAATGGGTATGATAAATGAGTATGGGTTCTGTTTCAAGCTATAATTAGAATATAAATTGTGAAGCTAATTGACACATATTAATTATTCAACAGTTCCTTTGTTTTTAGCACATACCACTGAGAATACTATGGGAATGTTACTCAGCAATTTACATATTTTTTTTCTTTTCATCTCCCTGACTTTAAGATAAATTCTGACTTAAAACTGAACTCTGACTATATATGTAGACTAATTATAGTGTTTTCCTTTACTTGATCTTTCACATCACTTTTAAAGAGCAGATTGGCAGATCAAATAAGCATTATGACTTCTACTATATTCTTGACTTCATGAATATTTGAATATTTACCTATTTTAAGTTTTCCTGCATGGAAATATGATAGGCTATCTGTGATAATATTTCCTGCCAAAATCTACATTTCAAGGAATTACTCCCCAGCCCTACAAATTTTCTTTAATGCTCTTAACACAAAATCCTGAAACTAAATGTAGACTGCTGTTTAAAAAAAAGAAACAAAACCCACCAAAAAATTGTTACTGGAGCCACCAACTAAATCCAGATGTGCAAAAGCCAAGCTGTAATGAAATTATGCCAGAGTTTTATAGGTTATAATGATTTATGTGTATGGACACAGAATCACAAATATTCAAAAATTCCCCCAAATGATTATTTTAATAGCATTTTCTTTATTTAAGTTTTTAAACTTATTTCATAACACTTTCTTGAGTTGATTTTTATTACACCAATGTATGCACATCTAATAACATGAAATGAGACAATAAACAATATAATATGTGCACATATTTCCTGATTATTCTTTTCTACATAGTTAGTGTGTTATACTCACCATTACTAAAATGTATAGGAATCCACTAGGACAATTTATCATGTCATCATTATAACTGTTTATTAGTGGTTTTCCTGAGCATAATGTAGAGTGCAGTAGACTAATAGCTTTTAAGAGAACAATAAGAATTCCCAAGTGAGATTAAACATTTTTTGGAAAATCTTTTATTTCAATTTTTTCTGCTTTTTCTCCAATTGAATTTTTAAATCCATGTTTAAATAGGTGACATTAACATCTGTTTTACCAGAAATAAATGATTAAATAAAGCAGATTTATTTTCTTCTAATACATAACCTGCTTTTATTCATGGTAATAAAACTGAACAAATTATTACCTACTAACAACTAAGGCTATTAAAATGATGTGAGTACGGATACCAAAACTTTATGCTTTCATTCTCCTCCCCCAACACCCCTCAATGTATTCTTTATACTGATATTTGAGTGATATTTCAGAAATATAGGTGTATTATTTTATTTTATTATTATAAATGCTGAATGTTCTATCACAAATGGAATAAAATCTTGACATTTTATGGTTGAGTGCAGATGTCTTCAGGGCCTGGTTGCTCCTACTTATCTTTCCTTCCTAATAATGCAAGAGGCTCACATGAGTCAGTATGGCTGACACATAATAAGAGATGAATATTTCTAAAGTCCCTTTCATTGTCAACCTGAACCAATTTAAAACCTGGGAGTGGGTGGAGGAAGAGTAATGGGAAGATTGAGGAGACCTTGAAGCTAATCCAAAGGATTCAGATGGGGTTCATTCTTTTAACCTAGCAGGCTTCGTAATTGCCACCATGGATTGCTTCCTCAACCTCTCCTCCCAACCACATCCATCTATACTTACATTTTATTCTCCAGAGTTACACGTACACTTTGAGCAGTAACACAAATATATGAAGTTCTTTCATGAAATTTCTTCCACTCAAAATACCTTTCATTCTTTGGATTCCTTTGCAAATCTCCTATTCAGCCTTCAATATTTCCTGCTGATTTCAATTTGTTTCTCAAGCTTTCCTTTGCATCTATCTTTCTGGTACATTACAATTACGCTGCCACTGTACATTGAACCTTATTCTATCTTTTTTTTTTTTTTATTCTCATTATCCCATTGACTTATGTTCTAAGTCTATCTTTCCTAATAGTCTGTAAAAAACTTGAGGGTGGGATCATTTTATATATATCTATATATATAAAAGCCTAATATGCTAAGTGTCCAATGGAGAGGTCAACCAACCGGTCCCTATGATGTGCACTGACCACCAGGGGGCAGATGCTCCGACCGGTAGGTTAGCTTGCTGCTGGTGTCTGGCTCATCGGGACCAGGCGAGACGGGGCCAGACATGCCCTAGAGTCCTCCCATGGTCCCTCCCATGGTCCCTCCCTGGCCACTGGCCCCAGTCAGCCCCAACCTGGACTGGGCGAGATGGCCCTGATCGGTCCTGATCCATGGCTAGGCAAAGAGACCCTACCCATGCATGAATTTCATGCACCCGGCCTCTAGTATATATGTATATTTCCCCAAAAATGTATATATACACTTTGAATAATTATAAAGGCAGCATTTATTAAAATACATTTCATTTTCAAAATTTCATCTTCTGATTTAAGTATCAGAAAACTAAGGCCAAAATGTTAATTGTATCTAACCTATAAAATTAAATTCACCCTCATTTAGTTTCAATTTCCTTAACTCAGGGAATACATACTTATGCTTCTTACAAAGTTGTGGGGATCAAATGGGCCAATACACCAAAAAGTGCTTTGGAGTCATGGGCAATTCTATTATTTCTGTCATTTGAGCTCTAAAAATTTCTTAGAAATATCTAGTCACAGAGTTTCAGACCAATAGTTTGCCTTCAAATTGAGTTCAGTCATCTTTGTTTTATATGTTAGGAAACAGAGACTTGAAAACATTATTTAAAGCAATATTTTGAATTATTATATTTACCTCACACCCACAATAAATTATAACTGTGTACTTTAATGAAGTTCTCCATATAAAAAATACAAACTCTTATAAGCCAAAATCATATCTATTAAATTGCCTTCCATAATTCAGGTGCTTTTTTATTCTTTTTCATTATGTTAAGCAATCAAACAAAACCAGACCAATATGTACAACCAATTTATTTCTAAATTTAAAATATGTGTAAATGTGAAACAGGTGACAGATTACTTCCAAAATTGAAAATGCAGAAAGTTGATCAAAATAACCAGAAATTAGCTTTAAATGTTTGCTCCTTATTTTAGAGAGTTTACTTCTAGTGTTATAAAATAATTGAAATAGCTAAATGTTTTGCTTTATTTCACAACTTTCCAAAAACTACTAGAATCTATTTGCTATCTCCATTTCTCACCTCCCATTTCCACTTTAATAATTTGATTTTTCTTCTCATCACTCTAGCAAGTTGCTGTCTGGATGATTTGCAATGAATAACCTTGTGATTGATTAGTCAATTTCATCTTCTCTTTCATCATTACTCTTAATTTCTCTACAGCATTTGTTAGTACAGTCCTTGTTCTCTGTGACATTTTCCTCTCTAGGCATATATGATATTAAGTATTTACACTCTTTACATTCAAAAATAAGAAAGAAAAATAGCTCATTATTTTCATTATCAAGCACATTCTTCCTTCCCCCCCCAAAAATAAAACCCCAATTCAGATTAGACAGCCTCAAAACACTAAAGACATCATCTACTGTTCATTTCACCTCATATGATCCATTTTCAACCAGACAGCTTGATTAAGAGTTTAAGATGTTAAAATCTATCACTTTCCTACTTAATGTCCTTCAGGCCCAATTGAAAATATAGAAAAATTATTTTTGGTGCCTTGCAAAGTCTATTCTATCTTGTTTCTCTTTCTCTTACCAGTCTCTCTTGCTACTCAAGCTCCAAGGATAGAAACGTTCCTCCTGTCCTTTGAAAACACCAATCTCCTTCATTTTCTCCCCAGTAGGCCCTTGCTCTAGCTCTGCCCTCCATCTGGAATGTTCTGGCTTTTTACTGTTGCATAATTGGCTATTTCTTTTCCATCAAATTACATCTTCAGTGTCAAATATGACCTTTGTGATCATATTACTTCTATTCTCAACAATTTGCATTGACTCTCCATTTCTTCAAAATGAGGCTTGCCCTGGACAGTGTGTCTAAGTTTGTTTGAGTGTGGTTCTGTACACCAACAGTCATAAGTTCCATTCCTGGTCAGGGCACAAACCCAGGTTGTGAGTTTGATCCCCAGTTGGGGCATGTCGGGGAGGCAACTGATCGATGTTCACTGGCATACCAATGTTTCTCTCTTTCTTCCTTTCCCTTCCTTTCTCTCTCAACTGAATAAAAGCATATCCTTGGGAAAGGATTAAAAAAAAATAAGCCTCCCCCCAGCCTTTTATGACTGGGTCCATGGTTGTCTGCTTCATGCAGTCCCACTTACAATTTCCTAGCTCTTATCTTTTCTGAAACTACTCTTTGCTGAAGATAAGCTCTTGCATTCACTCCTCATCTCTCTCTTGAACATATCTTTTCCACTTGTTAACTGTGATTTTTATATTTTATTTCTTAACTCAGACCATTTTAAAAATCTTACCAGCTACAGCCATACATTTTCTGGTGAATCTCACTTCAAATTTCATTTAAAATACATCATTGTTCCTTTGAATAGAATTTACATCTTTCCTCTGTGAAGAATATAAGAAGCACTTTCCCATAAGTACACAGTGAATGTCTTACTTCAGTTGCCACTTACTTATCCTTACAGAAAATTGCCAGCTTTATTAGGCCAGGAGTAAGCTCCTAGTACAGAATTATAATCTTTCACTTCATCTAACACAATGTCTTGCATAGAACAGCTCAATAAATACACATTAATTGAATGTTTGTGTGTTTTAAATTTCATAATAGTAGTATAATCTAGTATTTTGATTTATTATTTTCAAGAATTACTTCATAAAGTGTAAATTAAAAATTGTTAAATTTAGATAAATTACTGAAAATTTTATCTGCCTTTAAACTTTATCTGCATGTGCGCTGACCCAGGCCAGGGATTAAGTCTGAAACCCAGGAAGGTGCCCTTGACCAGAATAGAAACCGCAGCCCTTCTAACCATTGAGCAACTGGCTAGGGCTTCTGCTTATTTTAGATGTTAACTGATGTTTTTATGTTCCTTTAAAAATTTTATTTAAGTTATTTGCTTTTCTTGTTTATTTACATCTTTCTCATTAGGACACAAAGCTGATTGAACTTGCCCATCTAAGTTCTTTGTACTTTAATTATAATTACAGATTTATTTTGAAAGTATTTCTATCATTACTAGCTCTAATAGATCCTGCTTTTTCTGAGATATAAGCTGCCAAAAAAAACCCCACTAATTTTTCAGCAATTCAAAATTTGTTATCCTAAAGACTGTATCTGTATTTCATACCTTAGGTTCCATAAAATAAGTGAAAAAAAAGTATTCCTCTTATCTCAAAAATTACAATATTACATTACACACACATCCATTTTTTAGGCCTGATAATGAATACTTTGGAATTATTTATTATAAATACTTAAATATAATACTTACTTTAATTAATTTTTAAATGCAGAAATGAAAACTATGCAATCTCAAATAAGTACATAAATTACACTTGGCAGTAATTCTATCAAAGTTTTATGTAATGATTCTTTTCTTAATATATCTTTATCGATTTCAGAGAGGAAGGGAGAGGGAAAGAGAGATAGAAACATCAATGATGAGAGAGAATCATTGATTGGCTCTCTCCTGCACGTCCCCCACTAGGGATCAAGCCTGCAACTCAGGCATGTGCTCTTGTCTGGAATTGAACCTGGGACCCTTCAGTACACAGGCTAATGCTCTATCCACTGAGCCAAACCAGCTAGGGCCATAATGATTCTGATCCCAGTGAACAAAATACTTTTATTTTTCTTAAAAAATAAGTTAACTTTTCTTGTCAATTCTAGAATTTAAAAGAAGCATTGTCTGGTTGTCCTTATAGGATGTGTCATTCCTTAAGTGAGACTTGAAAGTTTTATATATTGAGAACTACGAAGCATTCAGTATCTAATTTCCTTTTCTTCTCACTATGAAATGTATTTCCTGATAACACATCTCTAAGTAGTCACAAGAAAATGTGACAAAGCAGGCACCATTTAATGATACGTTACAACACAGATTATTCCATTTTATTTTTTCTAATTTTATATGGGAAATGTACTAGTATTATGTAGACATTTTGAAATAAACATTTTAGGTTAAATTACTCTGAAGTCTCTAAAGTAGTGCTTTCTTTAAAAATTATAAAATACAAATGTTAGGAAAAGTGATAGTTCCTTCAGATTCTCCATGAAGTTTTTTTCCCCTCTCATGGAAATATTACATTTAATTTCTAATTTACTTGAAAATGTCTCATTTGGACAATGCCGGTTGTGAAACAGTCTTTTTCATTTGTTGTCCCTGAAGAGGACACTATATGGTAGAAAATTTAATGTCTGGTTGCTATGATACACACTGCAGCTGGCCAACCGGCCCAATCTGGGGCGGGGCGGTGAGCCAACCTCCTGTGGCGCCTACCCCCAATGGCCTGGCCCCCAATTGGCCCCCCCGAATCCCAAACAGGGGCAGGGCCAGCTGGCCAACCTCCTGCAGCCCCTCCCCCCAGCTGGCCCAGCCCTGATCAGGGCAGGCTGGTTGGACCCCGCCTGTACACGAATTTGTGCACCGGGCCTCTAGTAATGAAATATTATTCAACCATATGGGGTATTATGCTAAGTGAAATAATTTAGGGAGAGGAAGACAAATACCATATGATTTCACTTATATGTGGAATCTAAAGAACAATACAAATAAATAAAATAGAAACAGATTCATAGATGAAGAGAAGAGACTGACAGTTGTCAGAAGGGAGGGGGTTTGGGAGACTGGGTGAAAAAGTTGAAGGGTTTAAAAAGTACAAATTGGTAGTTACAAAATAGTCACAGGAATATTAAAGTATAGCATAGGGAATATAGTCAATAATATTGTAATAACTCTGTTCAGTGCCAGGTGGGTACTGAAATATCTGGGGGAATACTTTGTAAAGTATGTGATTAGTTTAACTACTATACTGCACACCTGAAACTAATACAAAGTAATATTAAATGCAAAGTGTAATTGAAAATTAAAAACAAAAAGGAATTAGGTGTTATAGCTGTTTTCCTATCCATGTCATTATTTATTTGATATATATATTGAATGTGCAGCATGCCAAAATGTGTTTCAAGGAAATTTAATATGGACAATAATTTTATAATTTAGTTAGGAGGCAGATTTTTTAAAATATATTTTTATTGAATTCAGAGAGGAAAGTAGAAGGAGAGAGTGATATAGAAACATCAATGATGAGAGAGAATCATTGATTGGAGAGAGATAGAAACGTCAATGATGAGAGAGAATCATTGTTTGGCTGCCTCTGGCATGCTCCCTACTGGGGCTCAAGCCTGCAAGCTGGTCATGTGTCCTTGACTGGGACCAAACCTAGGACCCTTCAGTCAGCAGGCCAATGCTCTATGCACTGAGCCAAACCATCCAGGGACAGGAGGATATTTTTTTTAAAGTCATTATTTTCTCAAAGTCTGTTTTTTTCTCAGTTTTGTTTCTTAGCTTAATGTTTGTGTTATTTATAATAGGAAATATGCAAGTTCTAGATATTTTTTAGGATATTAGCTGTTTTTTATGAAAACTTAATCAATTTATTTATAGATTATTTTTCTTTATACTACACTAGAGGCCCCGTGCATGAAATTTATGCACAAGGGTGTGTGTCCCTCAGCCCAGCCTGCACCCTCTCCAATCTGAGACCCCTCGAGGGATGTCCGACTGCCTGTTTAGGCCCGATCCTACTGGAATCAGGCCTAAACGGGCAGTCAGACATCCCTCTCACAACATAGGACTTCTGGCTCCCAACTGCTCACCTGCCTGCCTTCCTGATTGCCCCTAAACCACTTCTGTCTGCCAGCCTGATCACCCCATAAACACTCCCCTGCCAGCCTGAGGGATGCCTAACTGCTCCCCTGACAGCCTGATTGCCCCTAACTGCCCTCCCCTGCAGGCTTGGTCAACCCTAAATGCCCTCCCCTGAAGGCCTGGTCACCCCTAATGCCCTCCCCTGCAGGCCTGGTCACCCCTAATTGCCCTCCCCTGATGGCCTGGTCCCCCCAACTGCTCTCCCCTGCAGACCTGGGTCCCCCCCAACTGCCCTTCCCTGCAGGCCTGGTCGCCCCCAACTTCCCTCCTCTGCTGGCCTGGTCACCCCTAACTGTCCTCCCCTACAGGCTTGATTGCCCCCACCTGCCCTTCCTTGCAGGCCTGGTCCCTCCCAACTGCCCTCCCCTACTGGCCTGATCCCTCCCAACTACCCTCCCCTGCTGGCCATCTTGTGGTGGCCATCTTGTGTCCACATTGGGGCAGCCATCTTTGACCACATGGGAGCAGCCATCTTGTGTGTTGGAGTGACAGTCAATTTAAATATTGCTCTTTTATTAGATAGATAGGATGTTTCTGAGGCAGTATATAAGAAGTAAATGTAGTGTCTGCCAAGGTGGTACACACTAAAACACATACATGGGGAGCAGGGGTAAGAATATGATGCAATCTTTTAAAATCTTCTGGATACAAAATAATGTGAAAAAGATGTCAAAGTTAGAAAAGGCTTAATGGAGACTCTGAACAGTGCAAGGACAGTGCAAGGATATCATACCTGCACCCCACATTTGCCTCCATACAGACTGAACAGGGCCGTGGATGTGCACAGACATTGAAAAAACTGTGATGAGAGAGAGCAAGAGAAACAGGGGGAAAGAATACATAAGGAATAGTAAATTGCTACTAACATGGAACCTGTGGGCCTATGAATGGAATGCAGGAGAGAAAGAAAGTATATGAGTTCTTGTATCATTCAACATAAAATGACAGACTTATTTGCTGTTATCTGTTCCTCTTGCCTCATATTTTGCCTTATAGATATATGCACAGCTGTTGTTTCTGACCCAAGAGATTTTATATTCAGCCAATTAGTCTATGGTTTTAAGGGATTTTTTTTTCATAGTTGTCATTTGTCAAGCTTTTAAAGTAATAAGTTTAGTTAGAAACACATGTTTTTTTATTCCTCATGGGATAATTCCTTAGGTAAATAAGTATTGTATTTGCAAAGATCTATAATATAACATTTATTATTAAGATCTTTAGGACATTTAAAAATCATTACCTTTCTATTTCTTAAATAATGTATTTTAAATTCTTATCTAAGGTTTTGCCTAGAATTCAGAAAAATGACAAGAGAATTTTATTTTAGCAAACTGTTTTAAATTGTATTATACTATCACTTAGACATTATTTAATAGAAATGATGGCTTGGACTATTGGGGGCTTTGGTTTAGACATCAAATATTTCCTATAGTTTTAATGAAATGTTCGAAAATCACAATCAGATGAAGGACCAGTGTAAAGAGAGCTGGGGCCTGGCTGGTATGTCTCAGTGGTCAACCTAGGAACCAAGATATCACAGTTTGATTCCCAGTCAGGGCACATGCCCAGGTTGCATGCTCTGTTCCCAGTGCGGGGCATGCAGGAGGCAGGCAATGGATAATGTTTAGAAAAGTTTGCTCTCAACGAGGCAAATTTTCTTACCTGGTTCTTATTCCTTAGCCTTCCCACATGCCTCTCCTCAACCATATCCCCATTACATGTCATCTTTTGGTCACATCATACATATACCTATACTAGAACTCTGAGAATGTATTATTGAAAGTTTGAGTTCAAGCTTACTCACAATAATATGAGTTTGAATTTGTATCCAAATTTTATTATTCATTAGCTCTTTGAATTTGTACCTGTTACTTAAAAAAATTGTTTCATTTTATTTAACTTTAAAGAGACATTTATAAAAGTCTAACTTAAAGTAATATTGATAATTACAGGTGATAATTTAATGAGCTAGCATATACAATATCTTAGTTCCTGCTTCAGACATAGTAAATTGTCCAGAAATAATGATATTAACTATTTTACTACTAGTATGGTTTAAAAATTAATCCATAATTAATTTAATTTTTAAAAAATGTATTTGAGAAAATGAATATGGTAAGTAGAAATTGGTGGTAACTAATTCAAAAATTGAATCTTGAGGATATCTGTAAGGTAGCAAGTAAGTGCATCATTTGATTATACCTGATATTTGGTTGAAAAATTGATTATATTGTTAGAAAAACACTGATTCTTTAAAGCATGGATATTATAAAGTGAATATTATTTCTAAGCCCCATTAGTAAAAAAGAAAACAGTGGGGAATACATGAAAGTTCAGTCAACAACTCTTAATTTTGCAAATCTCCAAATATCTAAGACTAAAATAGAAATACTTTATTCCAACTTTGATAATAATTAGTTGGTTATTTCATTATGTGGCTGTAAAGTGACTATATACCTGTCTATATATATGGTATTTTCAGAAATGTGTTTGATTGCTCATAACTCAATACAACCACCACTCCTTTTAAAAGCTAATAACAATGCTTCCCAGAATCTCATTTCACTACCGGCCATAGGTTAAAGTTTGCCAATGACAGTGAAGTTGTGCAAGATTTGGGAAACAAGAAGCCATTCTGCTCAAAAGGACTTGGCAACCATATGTGAGGGCAGAGCTCAGAACTTTAAAAATTCCCTTCCATGATGGTGGTGGATAAGGCAGCAGCATTCTGCCTACTTCTCTGTGAGTTCCAGCTTCCATACTATTCCCTGTTCTTCTATTTGAGTTCTCAGTGAGTCATTGTGGCCTTTCAGACCTTCATTAATGCAAGCTCATCTCACATTCTTATAATCCAAATTCCTATATTAAATACCTCCTTTTTAAAATTCTAGTAGGGGTTCAAATTTTCTGAAAAACCAAACAGATGCATTTTCCCCACAAATGTTGCATTTACCCATGAATATCTCATTAACATTCAATGATGATTAAATATGATTGGAATTTTAGACTGCCTATATCATGTAAATAGTTTCATATTTCATTTGAATAACAACAATGACCCCAATAAGATTTATTACATATACTCTACAGAAATATATAAGTACCTGAAATAGTCCTCAATTTATATTGAGTAGGGATTATGGGTACCATTAATTCACATATTTAGAAAATATTTTTAAAATGTGTTTTGGTAAATTATTGAAATTAGCACTATCAATAAGCATTAATCATTTAAGATATCATCTTTAGTATAAACAGCATCAATAAAGAGATGGCCATATACTTTAGGCAACTACCAGATACACTTGTCTTTATCACCACAATTATGTCTAATGTCATCTGTCTTTCACTTAACAACTAAATATCTTCCTGAAAATCCTGCCAGTAGGAGAAAAGATCTTAAGTGAAAATGACATTTTTATTATTTTAATGTGAAAAATCATATGTTCTATTCCAATCTAAGATAATCAAGCCAATTTTCAAAAACTTAGTATGCAATTTGCTCAATTTAGACATTAGGCATCAGAGGATGTAAGTAATAAAAAGTTGGAAGTCACATTATATAGATAATCAAAAGGTACTGAAATTAATATGTTTGTTTATAAATATAATGCAATGAAAGCTTATTTGCTTTCCAATATAGAAGAGAAGAGAGAGATGGTGGTGGGTAGTGGAGGAAGTATGCAAGGAGGAAATTTTTTGAAAGATGGTAGAATTCCTTCTTTTTTACTGCAGCGTAGTATTCCATTGTGTAGATGTACCACAGTTTTCTAATCCACTCATCTGCTGATGGGAACTTAGGCTGTTTCCAAATCTTAGCTATGGTGAATTGTGCCACTATGAACATAGGGGTGCATATATCCTTTCTGATTGGTGTTTCTAGTTTCTTGGGATATATTCCTAAAGTGGGATCACTGGGTCAAATGGGAGTTCCACTTTTAACTTTTTGAGGAAACTCCACACTGTCTTCCACAGTGGCTGCACCAGTCTGCATTCCCACCAGCAGTGCACGAGGGTTCCTTTTTCTCTGCATCCTAGCCAGCACTTGTCCTTTGTTCATTTGTTGATGATAGCCATTCTGAAAGGTGTGAGATGGTATCTCATTGTTTTGATTTGCATTTTTTGATGATTAGTGACTTTGAGCATATTGTCATATGTCTCTTGGCCTTCTGTATGTCCTCTTTCGAAAAGTGTCTATTTAGATCCTTTGCCAATTTTTTTTATTGGATTGTTTATCTTCATTTTGTTAAGTTGTATGAGTTCTCTGTAAATTTTGGAGATTAAACCCTTATCAGAAATATCATTGGCAAATAAGTTCTCCCATGCAGTGGGCTTTCTTGTTGTTGTGTTGATGGTTTCTTTTACTGTGCAGAAGATTTTTATTTTGATATAGTCCCATTTGTTTATTTTCTCCTTAGTCTCCATTGCCCTAGGAGCTGTGTCTGTAAAGATATTGCTATGACATATATCTGCTATTTTGCTGCCTATGGAGTCTTGTAGGATGTCTTCTAATAAAAGCAATCATAAAATCACAATTCAAACTGACTTCTTAAGATTATAAAAGTATATTAACACCTCATATAGCTGGAGAGTACAGAGGGAAAGGCATATCTATATTCATTAACTCACCAATGTCATAATGTTTCTAATTATTCCCATTTGTACTCCCTTTCTGCTCATCTGTCTTCAGTGTCAAGGCTAGAATACAATGATAGGAGCAGATGGGAAAGTGTGCTGTTACAAACAAGGAACAAATGTGCGTGGTTTAGTTCTGATTGACCTTGCCCTATTTAATGACTCCAGGGAAATGCAGAGCTCTGATAAGCCTTTGGTGTAGTGCATCCTTGAATGGAACCCTGTGTCAGGGTAGAAGGGATTGTCCAAATTGGTCCAGATCATTAAAGGCCCATCCAGAAAGCTGGAGGTGGCCTTGGCCCCCTTAAGTCACATGAACCTTGCAGAGAAATAATAGGCATCAAATCAGGGTACCCTAAGGAAAGAAAGAGGTAAAGCTGCACAGAAATCAACTAGCAAGTACTTTCTGTGTTTTATGCTCTAAATAAAAGTTTAACTGTATCTGTAAAGTAAAAATGTATACTATATACCATTATTTTTAAAATGATAATCATGAGAAAATTAAACAGATCTAGGCCGATGTGAAATATACTAGTACTAGGGAACATTTACTATTACAGATAAAATGCATACATAAAAATGAATGACTTTGAGGCATTGAATCAAATAAACTATAGGATGCAAACATTGCACTACAGGTGTTGAAGACTCCTGGAAAATACTACTCACATATTAGAAAATATCGATCTAAATCTCCTGTGAAAACAGAATAACAATGAAGGAACAATAATTAACATCATATAGATTTGTTCAAAATGTCAAAGTAAATAATCTAAGCATAAAATTGAAAGAACTATTGAGGTCATATCTCAGAATAAGCCATATTTTTTCACCGCTTTAAACAATACTTATTAAGAGTAAATGAATTATGTTTTTAATTTTATTTAATGCAATTTACATAATTATATATATATTCTCAATGCACATTTCAAATTTAAATATATGGACTTTTATCAAATATTTTATATAAATATAGAAAGTATATTATTTGAACTATAGTAGTGTAAATGAACATTGATTTATTCTTCCCTAAGAATGCTAATTTAAATAAGCTTAAGAAAGATGCAATTGATGGCACTAACATTAATAAAAAAGGCAAGATTAATAAAGATTTTAAAATAATTCAAAAAACTAAATTTTCTGAAATTCAATTATCTGAAACCTGATGCCATTGCCAAAACTTAACTCTGCTATCATGCTGACAGCACCTATCCCAGCACATGCAAACCCACACAAACACACACACAAATGCGTGCACAGGCAAATACGCCTTCTCTTTCTTCAAACTCTAATCTATCTTATACATTTTTTCTGTTTAACTCTTGTCTGTCCTCTATATAATAATACCACGTACCTTTAGGTATTTGGAGCATGCTTGTGATAAAAGAATGGAAAGTAGATAAAACTAATATGAGATAAAACCATCATTGTTAGATACAAGAATGTTTAATCTATCTATCTATCTATCTATCTATATATATATATGTATAGATAGAGGCCTGGTGCACGAAATTCGTGTACGGGAGGGGTGTTCCTCAGCTCAGCCTGCACACTCTCCAATCTGGGACATCCCTCTCACAATCCAGGACTGCTGGCTCCCAACTGCCCTCCCCTGCAGGCCTGGTCTCCCACAACTGCCCTCTCCTGCTGGCCTGGTCCCCCCCCAACTGCCCTCCCCTGCAGGCCTGGTCACCACCAACTGTCCTTCCCTGCAGGCCTGGTCCCCCCCAAATGCCCTCCCCTGCAGGCCTGGGTCCCCCCCAACTGTCCTCCATTGAAGGCCTGGTCCCTCCCAACTGCTCTCCCCTGCAGGCCTGCCCCCCACAACTGCCCTCCACTGCAGGCCTGGTCCCCACCAACTGCTCTCCCCTGAAGGCCTGCCCCCCCAAACTGCCCTCCCTTGCTGACCTGGTCCCCCCCAACTGCCCTACTCTGCTGGCCCAGTCACCCCTAACTGCCTTCCCTGCTGGCCTGATTGCCCACAACTGCCCTCCCCTCCAGGCCTGGTCCCCCCCAACTGCCCTCCCCTGCAAGCCTGGTCCCCCCTAACTGCCCTCCATTGTAGGCCTGGTCCCCCCCAACTGCCCTCCCCTGCTGACCTGGTCTCCCCCAAATGCCCTCCTCTGCCGGCCCCCTCACCCCTAACTGCCCTCCCTGCTTGCCTGATCGCCCACAACTGCCCTCTCCTGCAGAACTGGTTCCCCCACAACTGCCCTCCCCTGCAGGCCTGTGTCCCCCCCAACTACCTTCCATTGCTGGCCTGGTCTCCCCCAACTGCCCTCCACTGCAGGCCTGGTCCCCCCCAACTGCCCTCCCCTGCTGACCTGGTCTCCCCCAACTGCCCTCCTCTGCCGGCCCGTTCACCTCTAACTGCCCTCCCTGCTTGCCTGATCGCCCACAACTGCCCTCTCCTGCAGAACTGGTCCCCCCACAACTGCCCTCCCCTGCAGGCCTGGTCCCCCCCAACTGCCCTCCCCTGCAGGCCTGGTTCCCCCTAACTGCCCTCCCCTGCAGGCCTGGGTCCCCCCAAAATGCCCTCCCCTACAGGCCTGTGTCCCCCCCAACTACCCTCCCTTGTTGGCCTGGTCTCCCCCAACTTCCCTCCTCTGCTGGCCTGGTTACCCCCAAATGCCCTCCCTTGCTTGCTTGGTCACCTCTAACTTCCCACAACTGCCCTCTCTTGCAGGCCATCTTATGGTGGCCATCTTGTGTCCACATGGGGGCAGCCATCTTTGACCACATGGGGGCAGCCATCTTGTGTCTTGGTGTGACAGTCAATTTGCATATTACTCTTTTATTAGATAGGATATATATTATATATATATATATATATATATATATATATATATATATATATATATATATATATATATATTTATAGATAGAGGCCCGGTGCATGAAATTCATGCACGGGAGGGGTGTTCCTCAGCCCAGCCTGCACACTCTCCAATCTGGGACATCCCTCTCACAATCCAGGACTGCTGGCTCCCAACTGCCCTCCCCTGCAGGCCTGGTCTCCCCCAACTGCCCTCTCCTGCTGGCCTGGTCCCCCCCCAACTACCATCCCCTGCAGGCCTGGTCACCACCAACTGTCCTCCCCTGCAGGCCTGTATATACACACACACTAAAGTCCCAGTGCATGAAATCATTTATGGGTAAGGTCCCTAGGCTTAGCCTGCATTCAGGGCCATCTTCTGCCCATTCGCCAGTCCCCAGTCATGCCCTGCCACCACCACCGATCGATCAGAGCCTGTGGGCCAGGGGGAGGGACCAAGTGGTCTGCCTTCTGGCCCCCTCACCAGTTCCCAGTCCCGCCCCCCACCACCCACCCAGTGCCCTGTGGTTACCCGTTCACCATGCTGCAGTCAGAGTCTGAGGGCTGGGGGAGGGACTGAGAGGTGCTCAATGCACCTCATAACGACTGGTAGAACAGGCGTTCCAGTCGTTATGGTCGCTGGGCTTTTATTATATAGGATTATGAATTTTCAAAACTTAATTATGACAAAAGGTAATAAAACTAGAAGAATGCTAAAATTATATTACAGTCTTCATTCGTTGAGTTATTTAAAAGTTGAAGTTAGAAAAATAGTTTAGTATATTTCATATTTTGAATAGTTTTAAATAATGTAAACAATATATCTATCTCAAATTTCTATTAATTCTCTCTCTCTCTCTCTCTCTCTCTCTCCCCCTGTCCCTTACTCTATCAGTCAATTCAGGTTTTTTAATCCATTCATTCCAAAAATATTTAAGGAACACTCGCTATGTTCCAGGACTATTCCAAATTCCTGAGATATTTAAAAAATGACAATGGGCCTGATATCTGCTGAGATTCTAGTATCAAAAGTAGTTAAGTAGGCAACTAAAATAAAATATGATGAAGCAAACTCATTAGGCTATGTAATAAATAATAGGGTACCCTGACTTAGTCTATAAGTGAGAAGATGTTTTTCACACAAGATTGAATATTTAAGATTAAAGAAGATATATTATTTGACTTGAAGAAGTAAATAAACAACAACAAAAATAAATGGAAGAAGTATTACTGGTTTAACTATCCAGAAACTAAAATCCAGGAACTTCTAGATATATGTAGGCCCTGAAGTAAGATTGCAGAGGATATAAATTTTGGCAAATTCCTTACTCTGTATCTTTGCCTTTGTAATGATGAAAATGACATTATCAACCCCATAGAATTATTATAAGGACTAAATAATATAATGCATACATACACAACACAGAGAAGTATGCTTGGCAGGTTAAGTGTTCAATAAACTTTAGTATTATAAATTATTACTAGTGCATTTAACTACATATCCTTTTCAAGCTAGATGGGCTAAAATGGATTAGAAAAATAGATTCACATTCCAGCCCAGATTTTATGAGTGAACAAAGATAGACTTATTCCATATAGAGAAGATTGTACATACTAAAAGTTTTCACAGATAAAGAAGTACATTTCCAGGAAAATAACAGAAGTGAATACCTTGCTTAGCAAGGTAAGAATAGGGGGTTCTGATGTGATATCCCATACACACCTCCATCCAAATCATTCCCCCAGGGCATTAGTGTGTAAGCTTTTCCCTAAATTTCAACTCCACCCAGAATCCAGCATATACCAGTAGACACAAGTAACTTGGGATGAAATCTAAACCATACCTTGGGACTACCTATTTCTTTATTCCACTTTCCCGCCTCCTTCCTCTCAAACTGACTCTCACCCTTAGCAACTAGGTTGTATATTTCTTGAGGAAAGGGACTTTATTTGGTTATTTTTATGCTGTACCTAGTGAACCTGAAATAGTATCCGACATATGGTGACTGCTCAATAAATATTTTTTTTAGTGAACTGTTACAGAATAGAACAAGTATATCACAGAAGCTTAATAAAGCCATTAGTACATCTGAGACAATTAAAGTTATTGTGTTTGGACATTATAAGGTCTAAATTGTACCATTGAACTGCACTACTGTCAATGTCTTCATGTTTGTTAATTTAATTAACTTCATATATAAAGGAAAATTGACTAATTTAAAATAATTGTAAATCAAATGGTACAGCAAATTTAAAATACATGGAAGAATGATCTCACTCATTTATGGATAATAAAGAGCATTATAAACTGATGAACAAAAATAGATACAGAGGCAGAGAAGCATCGAACAGACTGTCAAACTACAGCGGTAGCCTGGGGAGGTTTGTCGGGGGGAGGTAAAAGATCAACCGAAGGACTTGTATGCATGCAGATAAGCACAACCAATGGACACAAGACACTGGTGGGGGGGGAGGGGAAGACATGTGCGGAGTGGGGGGGGGTAAAGGAGGCTGGACACAAGACACTGGCGGCGGGGGAGGGGAAGACATGTGCGGAGTGGGGGGGTAAAGGAGGTCAATGGGGAAAAAAAGGAGACATAGGTACTACTATTTATAATACTTTAAATAATAAAATTAAATATAAATAAATAAATAAATAAATAATAAAATACATGGAAGAAACCTATTATGGTTTATATTACAGAGATAATTCACAGAGCAGGAACACGTAACATTTATTCCTGTACTGATCTATTATGTCCAACTAGGTAAATGCACCTATTTTTGAATATCAGGGAATTATATGTATTGTCCTTCAAAAAATATGGCATAAATTATGTGTTTTGGATAGATTTTACTTCCTTTATTTATAATTTATGATCTGAAGCCATATAGCTAGACTATGAAATATGATTCAAATAAAAATATGAATATTTTATGGCCTTTTACTTTCTATGCAGTACTAATAGTAAGATGTTATATTTGGCAGAATTCTGTGTTTGACAGTTCTGGTTATATGTTTGATGTTTTATTGATATTAAATTAATGTAGATATCAAGCTAGGAGCCAAATCCCTTTAGGTAACAAGAATATTGCCAAGGAAAACTGAAGATAACATTTTTATTTTTGCTGTAAAATCAGGATGTCCTGATAATGCCACAATGGGATCTTCGACCAGTTATTAACTCTTCTGCCCACCTGGCTAGATATTGTTTCTTCTCTCACTCTCACCAATTCACAAACACCTAACAAGGTGCATAATATTGCTTGGAATGTAGTTGGTATTCAATATGTATTTTTGAAGGAAAGTTATAGTAAGAAAAAAGAAAGAAAGTAAAGAAGAAAGAAAATGAAGGAAAGTGGGAGGAAGGGAGAAAAGGAGGCAAGGAGAGAGGAAAGGGAAGGGAAGGGAAGGATCAAGAAAGGAAATCTTTTGTGGATTATAAAAATAGGTGCCAATGCCATTAAATCTAGCCCTATAGTGATGACTTTGCTCCTCAAGCAGTCTAGTTTATATTACATCCAGTATCCCATACGGACCATATTTCATACATCAGAACATGGGGCTTAACATTATACCATAACAAAAACGTTTTTCTGATTAAGGGATCAACCCCTGTTAATGTGTTTTATGGTTAATTCTAAATATACCAACCCAAAAGAAAAGTATTTTTCATGAATTTTTGGGAAGCAATATATACCTCTACTTCAAAAGAAAGTAGGTATATACACATACCTACTAATTTTTGTGTGTGTGTGTTTTAGAATCTATAAATGAAGCCAAAGTGCAAGAATTACTCAAGTAGAATTTCATTATAAATATGTTGTTTTTCCCTGAGAGTATGTACCGTTATTTTAAGCATTCCATTATTTACTTTTTACAAAAGACATAAAAGCTCTTTAGATTATAGTTTTTGCATTCCCTTATAAAACACTGTATTCTTAGAACATTCACTTTTCTTTGCTTAACAACATTCAATAATGCAAGGTAAGCAAATGGGCAGTAAAATATTTAGTATCTATTGTCCCTTTAAAATGTGTAGCAAATAATCAGAGAAAACTCTTGAAATATTTTTTAACATCTTGTATTATATAATACAACCTATTTACTCCCCTTTGTTTAAGGATGAGAAAAGCATCATAGAATAAGATCAATAATTTGTAACAAATTTTACTCTTTACTTCACTGTAAAAAGGAAAACATTTGACTCTGTGTCTTTACTAATAATAACTTGACAGTATTGTCAGCTTGAAGTCCCATTATTGTAATGAATAAGTAGAATAACACCCACATGAGTCATGCTTGATTGCCAGCTATTTTCAAGTAGGCATTTGGGTAGTGTGTAGTCTGCACAAAACTGTCCAAGTTTATGTGACTTACGGGGACTCCAGGTGTGGAGAAAATACTGTGGCTCAAGAAATAGTATCAGATGGTGTTTCTTTAGAATTGGAAGAAACTTCATAGACCATTTGTTCGACAAGAAAACTTTAATGAATTCTAAATAAAATTTAAGATTATCTAATGGTGTAATTATTTGTTTTCTTACCTATTTTTCCATAGACTATAACATTCTTAATATATAAAACAATATTTTTATTTCTGTCTATAGTAGCTACCATATGTAATTGGTGGTTTTAAAAGTTAGGTAATAAATCAATTTATATACCATTATTTAATATCAATCTACTTTTAAGTTTATATTTAGTTTTCTAAAAAATGACTTATAAGTAATTTAATATATTACTCTTCCACACAATCTCAAAGGGCCTAAAAATCAATTTATCCAGAGGAAAGTACCATAATAGTTTATTAGTCACTTCAGTATGATAACATCTTAAAACTAAAATTCCATTTTTTGGTGTCATCTCAAATTCTTCTCAAACTTGTTTTCAATATGGTATTCTATGTTTAAAACAAGATTTTTGAATGTGTGGAGGAATAAACCTTCTCTATAACTAGTTCTCAGGAATCCTTGAAATATTCATTGAAATCAATCCTGACAATATTATCTCAAGTGATGAAAGTTTTAGAACAAAGATCTCATCATTGCTTAAAAAATAGAATTAATATTTTTTAAAATACATTTTTATTGACTTCAGAGAGGAAGGTAGAGGAAGAGAGATAGAAGCATCAATGATGAGAGAGAATCATTGATAGGCTGCCTCCTGCATGCCCCACACTGGGGATGCCTGACGGGAAATTGAACCTTGTCCTCCTGGTTCGTAGGTCCAAGTTAAGTCACTAAGCAACACCAGCTGAGCTAGAATTAATATTCTTACTGGCAATTTTAAATTTCCAGGTTCAACTTTTTAATAATGTAACATGATCTGTGTGAAGAATTCTGCTTTTTATAGAATTGTGTGGTTTTCTTTGTACTCACTACCCAGTGAGAAGGTCTAGAAGTTCTCTGAAAAAAATCCAG
Source organism: Ia io (assembly GCA_025583905.1). NCBI lineage: Eukaryota > Metazoa > Chordata > Mammalia > Chiroptera > Vespertilionidae > Ia > Ia io. The sequence continues at coordinate 31,015,625 of JAJQQW010000007.1, forward strand.
CTTTCCCATTCAGATTCTGCACAAGTCCTATTGCCTTCTCTTTCTCTCCTTTGTTCATCAGTAGGGATTTATTTATTTAATAGAGGCCCGGTGCATGAATTCATGCACCAGTGGGGTCCCTCAGCCTGGCCTTCAGGATTGGGAAGAAACCGGCTCTCTGACATCCTCCGAGGGGTCCTGGATTATGAGAGGGTTTAGGCCAGGCTGAGAGACACCACTGGTACATAATCAAGGGCGGGGAGGGACGTGGGAGTTGGCCAGCTGGGGAGGGGCCACGGGAGGGCTCCAGGGCATGTCCAGCCCATCTCGCTCAGTCCCAATCATCAGGACCATAGCAGCAAGCTAACCTACCAGTTGGAGTGTCTGCCCCCTGGTGATTAGTGCACATCATAGCAACTGGTTGACTGTCTGCCCCTTGGTGGTTCGTGCACATCATATCGAGCGGTCGAGCAGTCTTAGTATATCATTAGCATATTATGCTTTGATTGGTTGAACGGACGACCAGACGACCAGACACTTAGCATATTAGGTTTTTATTATATAGGATTTATTTTTGCTCTTTTCCTGGCCCTTCAAGTCTTTTCTTCACTTTGTGGAAATATCCAGACCATCTCCTTCCTATTAGTCTTGTCACTTTGCTTGACCTCCCCACACCTAGTATGTACTTCAATCTTTGGGAATACTTCTTATTTTTAGCTTCTCAAACAGACTAGCTCCATCTACTCATTTAAATTGCTTCCAGGTACTTTGCTCTTCATTTTTTTTTTTTTTCTCAACTGTTTCCTCCATACTTTTATTCCTTGGCTTTAAATCTTCAGTTGCTGAGATGGCTGACATTTAGAAAAAACCTTTTATTGTCACACCTACTATATCAGTCAGAAGCCCATGAGGAAACACATACTGTATACTAAAATTGGTTAGCAAAATTGTTATAATGAAAGAAAACAAACTGCCAGGAGATAATGAAAAAAGTTTGATGACCTTGGCTTTGGAAATGACTTTGTAGACACTATTGCAAAACAGATGCTCCATGAGAGAAAGAATTGATAATTTGGACTTCATAAAAGTTAAAAACCTATACTCTATAAGAGAAAGAAAAGTCATGCCACAGACTGGTAAAAAGTTATTTATATAACACATATAATATATAAGGATATTTTGTAAGCAAAACATATAAATAATACTTGAAATTCAACAACAAAAAATTAAAAATGGGCAATGAAGAGACACCTCACTAAGGAAAACATATAGAGACCAAATAAGCATATAAAAAATATGTTCAGCATAACATGTTATTATTGAATTTCAAATTAAAATAACAATGAGATATCATTATTAACCTATTAAAATGGTTAAAATTAAACAAAACTGACAACACTAATTTCTGGTGAGGTTGTGGAACAACAGAAACTTTCATTTATTGCTAATGGAAATGAAGAATGATAAAGCCACTTTGAAAGGCAGTTTAGAAGTTTTCTACAAAGCTATGTATATCCTTGACTTATAATCTAGACATCATACTTCTAAGTATTTACCAAAATTAGTTCAAAGTCATATCCATACAAAAACATTAACACTCAGACCAGTTTTATTCATAGTTTCCCCAAATTGGAAACAACTAAGATGTGCTTTAGTAGTTGAAAAGATGAAAAAAAATTGTGGTACATCCATACTTGGAGAATTATTCTGTGATAATAAAATAAATGGACTATTAAGCCACATGGGAAATTCTTAAATGCATATTGCTTCGTAATAAAAGCTAGTCTGAAAATCACTATATGATATCAACTTGATGACATCTGAAAAGGCAAAACTACAGAGACAATAAAATGATCAATGGTTAACATGGGTTCAGGGGGAGAAGAGAAGAGATGAATAGATGGAGCATAGGACATTTTTAGGGCAGTGAAGTTATTCTGTATGATCTTGTAATGGTGGACACATAATACTATGAATTTCCAAAATGTCATAGAACTATAATACACAAAGAATAAACTAATTTAAACTGTGGGGTTTAATTAACAATTATGTGTCAATATTGGTTTTACAGTTATAACTATACTAATGCAAGACGTTAATAATAAACAAACCTATGCATGTGGGGAGAAGCAGTATGGGAACGCATGTACTTCTTTTTTACTATAAAAACTATTTATTTATTTTTTCCTAGAGTTTGGGGTGTTTTGTCCTTCTTTTATTGATTTTTTCGGGTGACATAGGTCACATAACCATAAAAATAGACTCATAAATTAATTGTCTATGACATAAAATACCGAATGAACTAAAATAAATTAAAATGACTTTATATTGATTTTTGCTTAATTTGCAAACCACTTAAGATAATTAGAGTCGTTGATGTTTCACAAACCTTGAGGTTGCATTTTCTAATCTACATGATCTGTTGTTCATCAAATTTAGGTTGATGGGAAGTAGTTTACATTAAATTTGTTATATCTGGTTTTTGTCACTTTTACAAAAAAGTACTAATGAAATATCAGTATTAACTACAATAACACAGATAAATACATTCAATAAATGTTTTGAATACTTTAAAATGGAAAATAAGTTCACTTGGAGGGATTTCCAAGTGCCTGAACAGAGTATAAAAATATTGTAAGATATACTGATATAAAACATTGAAAACAGGCAAATAATATACTGTAATCCTGAGACTTAGAGACAAGAATCATAGATTATGAGTAAAATATTCAGCTAATAGGTAGTTGTTTGTACTTTGATAACTTCTAATCTCTGGGCCTCATTTCCTGATTTGCATAATGAGAATATTTGCACCTATGATCTTTAATTATCTAAGTTTAAATTGTTTGCATGTGTCTACATGTGTGTATTCATAACATAGTATTATTGATTTGAGATAGACATCAGTAATAATCACCCTTCGTGAAATGATAGTTGTTTCCTACTTTTAAGTTCCCTAATTATGCAAAGGAAGATTGCTGGAGTGACATAATATTCCATTTATTTACTTTATGGGTCTTTTTTGAAGTTTACTAGTATTAGGCAATTATTGTTTGAGATTTTGGCACAGAGATTTCTCATTAACATCATATTCAGTATGTTTATGGTGATTTTAAATAGTAAGAGACAGTTGGTTTACATCTTACTAGCTAAGGAAAAAAACATTATAAGCACTCTGAACTAAGCATTAACACTTGTCCTTGACTCCAAAACTTGACCTAGTGCAGGGTCTGGTACTTTAATGACAGAACACATAGTAGTGTCTTGCCTCTGTTCTTCCATGACCTTTCAATGAAAAGCAAAACATCTTACATGTTTTGTTGCAAAATGCCATATAGTTGGCTCTTTGACAGATTTAAAATGTCAACTTTTTTTGAAAAATAAGCATTTGACTACACCATACAGATTTTGATATTATACAGCTTTTGGCATCCAGTACTTCTGTGCTACTAAGTGGGTTATTAACCTTTCTCAACACTTTTATTGCTACTTTATCCTATGCGGTATATATAAATTCTTCCTTTTAGTAGAATATTGAAATCATTTTCTCTATATCTACATGTTTTTAAAATTAAAAAACATATATCCTATATAATAAAAGGGTAATATGCCAATCTACTGAATGGTGGAATGACCAGTTGCTATGACAAACACTGGCCACCAGGGGGCAGAGGCTCAATGCAGGAGTTGTCCCCTGGTGGTCAGTGTGCTCCCACAGGGGGAGTGCTGCTCAGCCAGAAGCTGGGCTCACGGCTGGCAAGCTCAGCGGTGGCAGGAGCCTCTCTCGCCTCTGCAGCAGTGCTAAGGATGTCCAACTGACGGGCCTAAGCCATCAGTCGGACACCCCCCACGGGCTCCTGGACTGTGAGAGGGCACAGGGGCTGGGCTGAGGGACCCCTCCCCACCCAAGTGCATGAATTTCATGCACCAGGCCTCTAGTATATATATATATATATATTTATTTATTTCAGAGAGAAAGAGAGAGGGAGAGAGAGATAGAAACATCAATGGTGAGAGAGAATCATTGATTGGCTGCCTCCTGCACGCTCCCTATTGGGGATCAAGCCCACAACCCAGGCATGTGCCCTTGACTGGAATCGAACCCAGGACCCTTCAGTCCACAGGCTAATGCTCTATCCACTGATTCAAAGCAGGTAGGGCTACATCTATATTTTAGTATATAGTTTTATCACTTGATCCCATCCCTCCCTTTTGTATTCCTCCTATACTTGCCTTTCAATCTACTTAGTTATCAAGTATGTACATCACTTGAACCACTCTCTTGACAGCATTCCCAACCACTTTGTCCCATTCTCTTCCCACCTCTTCTAAGTGGTATCCCTTATCTTTTAACCCATCCTACATTACCCCCCACCTTGCCCAGGATTTTGGATGACAGGACTTGCTGGAAAGGGCGTTGCTTATTTTAAAGAATAAATGGTCTCTAATATATTAGAGACCATATGGACTCATTTATGCAGCAAACCTTTTACTTGTGTTTAATCATCCCCTATTCACACTCTATTTCTTTTCTCTATGGGCTCTCATATGTAGCAATCTAGTTCCCCAGATTTCAGTTCAACACTACCTTTACACAAAAACATGCACAAGTTAAGAGAAAAATTTGTCATTGAGTATAACCATATAACACTTAAAATATTCCCACAATAACCCTAAATGAGAATAATATCATATTTGCTTTATTACATAATCACTTTAATTTCATGTATGTACACCTTAATGCTTCCCTAGTCTCCTACAAATTGTTACAGTTCCTCAGTCTTACCTTGTGTTCTATGATCATGACATTTTAAGATTACTTATAAATTAATTTTACAAAATATACTTCAATTAGATTTGGTCTGATATGTTCTGATAAATAGAGTGTTGATTTTTATTGTTTTGTCTCTCTTTCTTTTTGGAAAGAATACCATGCAAGTTTTATTCCTTTTCAGAGTATTGTATCTGAGAGTCCATGATATCTACATGTTTTACTACTGGTGCTCTTAACCTCAAATACTTGGTTTTGGTGGTATCTGCCCTGTTTCTCCACCTTAAAATTATTATTTTTATATAACTAATATATATTTTAGGGGAGATTTTTTTGAAATTATTGAAATGTTCTGTTTCTTTCAAAAGTACTCTCTCATTAATTTTATCTGTCATCAGTGATCTTATCTGCAACAATTATCACTGTGGTGTCCCAATGATGATTCTTAAAATTATCATCTTAATTTTCCCTATGCTATCCCTAGAATCAACTTTCTCAATGAATCATTATTTCTTTTACTAAAGAATAATATTTAGTAGACAACATCTAGCTTTGTTCATTGCTTATGCCACATCATTTTGTCTAGGCACTCTCAGCAGATAGAACTTGTGAATAATAATGTGTAGATTAGAGGGATTATGTTTACCCATCTATAACTATATTTTTGCATATGATCAGTTTATTTGTGATAAAGTAGGGTTCTTACCATAGTAGGATTCTCCCACATTCTGCTTGATTTTTATTAATTTATATGTATATAGCAAAATAATTCTTTGTAATGTATCATTTTATGGGTTTTGAAAAGTTTACAAAATCATATATCCACTACTACAGTCATGGTACAGAACAAACAGAGTTGTCATGCCAAAATATCCTTATGCTGCCTCTTTATACAGCACCCATGTCCCTACCTCCATTCCCCTAAGAAAATTAGTCTTGTCTTTTCCAGAATGTTATATAGAAAGAACCATACAATTCCACTCATGTCTTTTTTCACTTAAAAAATAATTTAAGATTTATTATGTCATTACAAACATCTGTAGTACCTACTATGTTTAGAAAAGAGGCCACCCTTCAAAATATTTGATGTGATCCTCATAATATATATAAAAAAATTAAGATTCAATGGTAAGTCAAGACCAATAAGAAATCCTAAAGAGAATCTCAAGGTTAATGGAAGATATACCATAATTTAAAAAATTTATTCCATTAACAATGAATTTGAATTATCCTAACTAAAATTTGAGTAAGAGGGTAAAAAAGCATTGCAAAATACACTGAGTGGCCAGATTATTATGATCTCTGAACGCATAATAATCTGGCCACTCAGTGTGTGTGTGTGTGTGTGTGTGTGTGTGTGTGTGTGTGTGTGTATTAGAGGCCCGGTGCATGAATTCGTGCATGGGTGGTTGGCTGGCCTGCCTGCTGGTTGAACTCCTGGTCAAGGGGACAATTTGTATATTAGCTTTTTATTATATAGGATATACACTGAGTGGCCAGATTATTATGTATTTAGACATCATAATAATCTGGCCACTCAGTGTAGATGGAGTGGAGGAGGTAACATAAAGTACAATAAATAATATCTAGTGTTTCCCAGGGTTAAATGACTAATAGAAGACCTTCATGTAACAAACAAACGAGGAAATAGTGGCATTACATAGGAGAAGAAAGCAAGAACTATTTACAGTCTCAAATGAATCTTGGCCTTCTCAAGGCAAAATAAATTTATCCTAAAGTCTTTTTTCTTTTCAAAATTATAGAAAAAATGTATTTGGTGGTGGTTTGTTCTTTTCTTTTTTCTTTTTTTTAAATCTTTAATGTTGAGGTTATTACAGATGTCCCACTTTTTTTCCCCCATTGCCTCTCTCCACCTGGTTCTTGCCCCACCCCAGGCCTTCACCACCCTATTGTCTGTGTCCATAGGTAATGCATATCTATATATACAAAAGCCAAGCAACCAAATGGCAAAACACCAGAATGACCACAACAACCAGTGGTTATGATGTGCACTGTGGTGACCAATTGGCCGGATTGGGGGTAGGGCTGGCCAGCCAACCACCCGTGGCCCCTCCCCCCACCAGCCCTGCCCCCGATCACCCCCACCCAATCAATGAAGTGTGACCTTCAGTGATTCTGAGTAAGTAAACGCTCTCCAGCCTTCATAGACCAGGAATCTGAATGACGAATGATCAGGAGGAAAACTGCTCATGGTCTGGACTGTCAGTCAGGTGTCAGGAGAGGTGCCCAGCACAACAACCATTGTCCCACGTTCTCTCTCCACTGCTTATTACTAAACAGGTCAGCCACATCACACCATGGCCTCTCTTTAGAGGGTTTGTCAGCAGGGAAGTAAACCAAATGACCTATCTAGGGAGAGGCTTAAAAACGGGAGCTGTAAGTGTCCCTGACACTAAAGCGCCTTTGAAGCTTCAACTCATCTGAAAGCCAACAGCAAACATGTATACACCCTGCAAAGATCTTTGACACTAATAACTCCTCCTGGCTGGCCCCACCCCCAATCTGCCCCTCCCCATCCTGATCAGGGGTGGGGCCAGAAGGCCAACCACCTGCAGCCCTTCCCCTTGGCCAACCCCGCCCCCGATTGCCCCTTACCCTGATCGGGGGCAAGCAGCCGGACCCCACCCAGGCATGAATTTGTGCACCGGGCCTCTAATATGCATATAAAATCTTTGTTTAATCTCTTCCCACCCTCCCCTGCTCTCCTTCGCTCTGAGAAACATCAGTCTGTTCCGTTTCCATACCTCTGATTCTATTTTATTCACCAGTTTATTCTGTTCATTAGAATTCTTATTCATTTATTTTGATTTTTAGATTCAATTGCTGATAGGTATGTATTTGTTGCCATTTTGTTGTTCATATTTTTTATCTTTTTCCTTTTCTTCTTCTTCCTCTTCTTAAAGAATACCCTTCAGCATTTCAAATAATACTGGTTTGGTGATGATGAACTCCTTTAGCTTTTTCTTGTCTGTGAATCTCTTTATCTGGCCTTCAATTCTAAATGATAGCTTTGCTGGGTAGAGTAATCTTAGTTATAGGTCCTTGCTATTGATCACTTTGAATATTTATTGCCACTCCCTTCTGGCATGCATAGTTTCTGTTGAGAAATCAGCTGACAGTTGTATGGGCATTCTCTTGTAGGTAACAACTGATTTTCTCTTGCTGCTTTTAAGATTCACTCTTTGTCTTTAGCCCCTGGCATTTTAATTATGATGTGTCTTGGTGTGGTCCTCTTTGGGTTCCTCTTGTTTGGGACTCTCTATGCTTCCTGGACTTGTAAGTCTATTTCTTTCACCAGGTAGGGAAATTTTTCTGTCATTATTTCTTCAAATAGGTTTTCAATATATTGCTCTCTCTCTTCTTCTGGCACCTCCATAATGTGAATGTTGGTAAGCTTGAAGTTGTACCAGAGGCTCCTTACACTATCTTCGTATTTTTGGATTCTTATTTCCTTTTGCTCTTCTGGTTGGATGTTTTTTGTTTCCTCGTATTTCAAATCATTGATTTGATTCTCATAATCCTCTATTCTACTGTTGAATCCCTGTATATTAGTCTTTATTTTAGTCAGTGTATGCTTAATTTCTGACTGGTCCTTTTCCATTTTTTTTTTGGCATTCTCACTAAGATCCTTGAAAGTCTCACTAAGCCTGTTGGAGGTTTCTAGAAGATTCTTGAGTAATCTTATAACTGTGGTTCTGAACTCTATATCCAGTAGTTTGCTTTATTCTATTTCTTTCATTTGTGATATATTTCTTTGCCTCCAGATTTTGGCTGCTTCCCTGTGTTTGTTTCTATGTATTGGATAGAGCTGCTATATTTTCTTGAGTAGGTAGAGTGGCCTTGTGTAAAGTAGGTGTCTTATAGTGCCAAGTGGCTCAGCCTCCCCAGTCACCTGAGCTGAGAACTCTAGGTGCAACCCTTTGAGGGCTGTGTGCACAGTCTTGTTGTAGTTGAGACTTGATTGCTGTTGATGTCACTGGGAGGAATTAACCTCCAGGCCTATTAGCTATGAAGACCAGCTGCAACTACAGTGGGAGAGCTGCTGTGCAGGAGACACCCTTATGAGGCAGGACTTGCTTCAGTGGGGCTTTGGTGCTCACTGAGTCTGCCCCTTGAGTGTGTTGCTTATAAATGTGTAGAGTTGTAATCTAGTATGGTCTGACACTGACCATTGGGTACACTGGCTCTTTGGTCTCCAGGGAGGTGCAAAGTCAGCCACTGCCCAGGGCCACCCAGCAGGAGCTACAAAGAGATCTGCAGATTCCTCCTCTTTGTATCAGGCTTGAAGGGCCCAGACGGAAACCCTGCTATGAAGCAAGGCAGACTGGTGCTTGTGCCAGTTCTTGGGCCTTTTATTGATAGGTTTGGGGCTCACTGACCCAGCTGCTGCTTGTTTGAGATTTTCAAGGAGGGGCCATTCATATGCAAAAGCCAATGCGCACAGCTTGGGTGGGGTTGTAAATTGGATGAGGCGGGGTCTTAGCAAATCACAAGAGCTGAGCAAACAGAAATGGCTGCCAGTCAGCCCTGTGACCAGGAAGGTCCTGGCACAGAAACAATGATCCCTGCCAGTACCTCCATCTGAGAGAAAGCCACCCCCAAATTCCTGCCTCAAGCCAGACATATGTGTACCCCAGAGCCTCGCCCTGGTGCTGGAGCTCAAAGAAAGCAGGATCTTGTATGTTCAGTTCACGGTGCCAGGCTTTTAAGAGGAACAGCTGGGTCTCCAGCAGCCTCTGTGTCACTGAGCCCCAATCTGCGCTGGTTTTTATAGCCCACAGTTACGGGGACTTCTTTTCCCAGATCTGTGACCCCAGGCTGGGGGTCTGATGTGGAGCTGGGACCCCTTGCTTCTCCAGGCAGCCTCTACAGATGTATCTCCCTCCTAATTAAAAAAGCATGATTGTTTTGTAATTTTTTAAAAATATATTTTATTGATTTTTTACAGAGAGGAAGGGAGAGTTAGAAACATCGATGAGAGAGAAACATCGATCAGCTGCCTCCTGCACACCCCCTATTGGGGATGTGCCCACAACCAAGGTACGTGCCCTTGACCAGAATGGAACCTGGGACCTTTCAGTCTGCAGGTTGATGCTCTATCCACTGAGCCAAACCAGTTAGGGCTTTAGTTATCAATTTGATGTGGTTGTGGGAGGCAGCAAGTACAGGCATTTATCTACACCACCATCTTAGTTTCTATATTTTAAAGTCTTCTGACAAAATAAACCTCATCTGACCATAGTAATCAATTTCACCAAATCTGTGTTGTTCACACAAATCTCTAGCAAATATCTTACTCTAAGGTGGTCTTAGGTTTGTAGTAACTCATAAGTCTGGCACAAGCAAAAGCAAATCTTTGAAGGTCTCAAAGATTTTCACAGGAAACATCACAGTGAGAAAAAGCAAATCAGAAGACATACACAGAACCAAAGGCACTATAACTAAGAGCCAGCAGTCAGCAAAATCAGATTTATAGAGATTTTGGAATTATCATCCAGAGAGTATTACATAAATATATGAAATACACTTTTAAAAAGAGTGGCTTAAATTCTCCTGAATATTTTAAAATAAAATAAAAATAGGACTATAGAAAGAGAATTAGAGATTTAAAGGATAGTAATGCTTTTATACCAACAAGTTAAGGAATTTACCTTACAAATTTACAGAATAAAGTGAAATTACAATTAGTGAGCTAATTATAATATTAGTGGATATAGTCAACCTTCAATGAAAAATATAGTTTACAATTTTAAGTGAACAAATACCTTGAAGTTATCTATAACCAAATATTAATGAATTCAATTTTTCCTAATAAAGATTTAGTTTTCCAAATTATATGTAAAATTAATAATCCATTGAATTATGAAAATCAACCTAACAATATCAATATCATTGATAGGTTGATTTTCATAGTTCAATGGACAATTTTGGTCTACCTTTTTTTTCTAAAAAGGTACAAATAGAAAAATGTTATGATGGTGAGATATAAAGTAAGCATTTAATAATTTTTAATTTTATACTAATTAATATGTAAGTATAACTGCTCTTTTTAATGTATGTACATGAATCTGCAAACTGTACCTCTATTATTGCATTCTTTTCAAATTAGCCTAGTAAATGACCAACTGAGGGACATTTATTAAACATTGTGGAAGAAAAAATTATTCATTTGATTTTACAGAAGTGGACTCAGGTTTAGAAAGACTAAATTAAATTGTACAAAGCCTAATACAAAATAAATAGCTGAGTGTAGATTTCTCAAAGGTCTCTTTTACTTATTTAATGATTAAAAGAGCAATGTTTGATGCCATTCATAATGAACAAGTGGGGATTTGTTAATGATGATAAAAGCAATATTTGATGCCATACATTTCATTACATAAATTGTTGTACAAATGTACCAAAGAGTAATAGTAGTATTAGTATCAGCATATCTTTAAAATGTCTTTTTTCCCCCCGAATTTAACCCCTTCCAACTAAAATAACAGTTTAGATTTTTATCTTCAATTTAAGTAAACACTGTACAATTCCTAATTCTTATTTAGGGAATTTGTATTAGGTTTATTTCACATTTTAAAATAACCGATTTCTATAAACACTATATTTTTTTAACTGAGAAAAGGACTAATAAACTGATTAGTTTAATCCCCAAAGAATTTTGTTTAAATGCTCAGATTTCAGAGACAAAAATTAGTTTATGATTTCATTCTATCCCTTCACGTTTTCAAAGCACAGAACGCACATTGCTCAGTTTGACAGTACTTTCCAACACACAGGTGTTTCAAGGTCACAGATAAGGATCGTTGGCAGAAATGTGAGGGCAGTCCACAGAACACCAGCCAACACTTGGCTTCCCTCCCTGGGTTCCACCAGCACTAATTTCATTTACTGATAATTTTTAAACGTAAAATTATTACTGCCTCTGAAAATCTTTCATGAATGATTTAAGTAAGTTGATTTCTTCTCCTTTTCCATTTGATGCTCCAACATTGCCAATGGGGTTTTCTTTTAAGTGAACAGCCTTTCAAAGCATATGAATCAGTGACTAAACTTACTAAGAATTTTAGAATTCATTTCTGCCAGATCCTTGGAAGGTTTTCTGGTCTCCAGTTAAAAGCAATTCTTCTTAAAATGGCTTTTAAACTATAATTCTACCTAAAAATGTACCATTCACATTACTTTGTCATTCAAAAAAATTATTAGCTAGAACCACTTGCTAAAACCAGATCAATTCGCTAAAATGTTTAAAAAGGCTCAAAGAAAATATAGTCAATAATAGAGATAATTTGAATCTTGTTTTCTTTGATTCTGGGTTAATGAAATCTGTTAAGAAAAGCCCCATTTATTTAATTATCAGAAGCTACATTTTACACGAGAATTGTTTTTCATGAAAAATTGAAAATCCTGCCTGTGCATGTGATTAAATATAATTGATAAGTAATAATTTTTCTCAATATTTGATCATCTAGCTTTTTGATATATTTTTTGATATTCTTAATGTTTAAACATTTTCTATTTTAATGTATGTGCACACTGTTATTTTATTTTGTACTTTAATCAATATACTATATGTTGTTTATATTGACTTTCTCATTCTTATTTTTAATATTTCTGTTTTGTTGTAATTAGTTTTAACCGAATTTATCTATTTTTTTAAGAAAGGCTGATTTCTGCATTAACTTCACTGGAATTAATTATGATTTATCTTTGTTTGTTTTACTCCCTAACACTGAGTTGTTTTTTTTTAAATTTACTTAAGAACTTATGGTCACTCATTCTATTATTTTTAGGGCATATCAAGTTAAAAACACAGCTGTTCTCATTTTTGCATACCAACAATCATTTAACAAAACATTAAGTCAATAATATGCTTAGAAACTTATGATCTAATAATAAATTTTACTCTAGTAATGAACAAAATTAATATATATTAACCCTTTGCACTCGCTTGCTTTTTTCTCGATTCCTTTATTCTACTCGGGATTTAATTTTTTAAATACCCCAGATTTTACAAAGCGCGGCAGTAGAATAAAAACTGGAGTTTCTTTTCATACAAACTTATTTATTTGGATTTTTTTATATTTCAAATTATTGATACATTCAAAGAGTAATTTTAATCTCAACATCCGAGTGCAAAAGGTTAAAACACTTTTATTTCTAATAATGCATATAAACTTTATTTATATGTAAATATATTGTCCAACATTTTACCTACAAAATTACAGTCTACATAAATAGAATGTAATTACTAACAAGACAATAATTCCCATTCCTTGTGTTTTTTAAAAAATATATTTTATTGATTTTTTACAGAGAGGCATGGCAAGGGATAGAGAGTTAGAAACACTGATCAGCTGCCTCCTGAACACTCCCTACTGGGGATGTGCCCGCAACCAAGGTACATGCCCTTGACCGGAATCGAACCTGGGACCCTTGAGTCCGCAGGCCGACGCTCTATCCACTGAGCCAAAGTGGTCAGGGCCCATTCCTTGTAGTTTTAAGTCTGGTCTCCATCATCCTTATCCTTTTTTGCTTTCTCTGATAGCCAGTAAAACAAGGTAGTTTCAGCATCCTGTTTTAAACTTCTGGAATGTATTCTTCTAAGCATAAGAACCAGCAGCTATGTCTACCACCCCAGCAAATGCTTGCAAGTTCTTTAATTGCTTGGCTGACAGGTTGATTGGTGCAATGCTATCCTCTGCTACTGATATTTTTGGTTATTTTCATGGCATCCTAATAAATTGTTTATTTCCTTTATATATTTATTTTTAAGGTTCCTGTTTACCACCACAATTTATATACTAGAGGCCCAGTGCACGAAATTCGTGGATGGGTAGGGTCCCTAGGCATGGCCGGTGATCAGGGCCTTCCTTCCCCCAGCTGCCGGCTGATGGCCAGGGCCTTCCTTCATTCCGCACCACCCCCTAGTGGTCGGTGCACATCATAGCGAGCAGTCAAGCTCCCAGTCCATTGAACTCTTGAGGGGACAATTTGCATATTAGCCTTGTATATAGGACTAGAAGCCCAGCGCACAAGAATCATGCACAGGTAAGGGGTATGTGTGGGGGCTGGGGAGGAGATGGTGCTCAAGGTGGGCAGTGCCAAGAAGGTGCAGAGGCAGGCTACGGGGAGGAGGCAGTCTGGGGACCTGGGTTCCCGATGCCATTTGTGGGGCTGCGGTGCCCACCCACCTTACCTGTGGATGCAGTTTCCATGACAATGGGTGGCAGCCCAGCAGGGTTCAAGCCCAGTTCCTGGGGTGCCACTTCCCCAGCCCCCTGGCCGGATCCCTCTGGCCGGGCTCCCCTGGCCTGCAGCGCCAGCCATGGGTGTCACTGCTTCATCCTCCCCTTCCTCCCGGTCCCCCACACCATTGGGACCTGGGGCTGGCCAGCCGCAGCAGCTCTTCTTGGGGATTGGGAAGTGTGGGCATGGCTAGCTGTCCTCTGGCATGGCAACGACAGCTGGGGGGATGGAGCTGCGGTGGCTGAACCAGCCAGTGCTCCCTGCTGCTGCCCCCCGCCAGGACACGGGGCTTGGGAGGCTGTGGTGTATGCGCTGCTGCCGCTGCCACTCTGGCTGAGCTGCTGCCCACTGTGCTCCCTGCTTCAGCTCCTCCTCCGATTGGGGGCCAATTGGAGGTCAGGCCAGCCCTGCCCCTCGATTCCACCCCTGCCACTGCCAGTCACCTCCCTCTTCCCACTGGCACCTGCCTTGGCTATCCTGGCACTGCCTGCTCGGCGCCCCACCCCGCAGACCGATTGTTCTGCCATTCAGTGGATGTGCATATTAGGCTTTTATTATAGAGGAGAGTAAGGTATTTTCAATAAATTAGATATATAAATTATTGATTAACTGGTACTTATTACTTAATACTCCAGATTTTACAAAGCGCGGCAGTAGAATAAAAAACTGGAGTTTCTTTTCATACAAACTTATTTATTTGGATTTTTTTATATTTTGAATTATTGATACATTCAAAGAGTAATTTTAATTTCGACATCTGAGTGCAAAAGGTTAATAGAAAAATATCTAAGAATATAAGTACATGATCATTTATCCTTATACATATTTGTGTGTGTATTCATATTTATTTTAATTTTCTCCAAGATATACTTTACAGTTATTATTTTGTCACCTATTTTAAATATAGCTCATGGAATTTAATGTGTTAAATATAGAGATTTAAATATATTTGGGTTGTTACTTCAAGAATAAATTATTAAATTTCTTAAACTCAATTTTGTAATTAGTAACTTGTTGCTAAGACCAGAGAAACAAATAATCCTAAACAACCACCTAAGTTTAAGGTGGCATTTTATCATATAAATTAATAATAAGAATATTTAAAATCTTTAAGTTTCCGTTGTCATCTTTTTTTTATTCCTTTAAATAGTTTAAACAATTTTCTGTGTTTAAGTTGTTTAAATATGTCTTCCATATTTATTTGTTATGCATTTTTTATAATTTTACATTACGATTTTCTTTGTTGTGTTATATAATAAAGGCAACATATCTAATTTCTTTTCACCAAATGAAGGGTCATGGGACTTCCCGGGAAATCTAACCCCATATCTTATTCATCATTGTCCTCTATAATAGCACTGTCCAGCAAAAAGTTCTGTGATAATGGTGCTGTTCTATGCCTTCCCTGTACATTAAAGCAGTCACTAGCTATATATAACTATTGAGCACTTGGACTGTTCTTAATGTGACTAAAAAATGTTTTAATTATATTTAATTTTAATTAATTTAAACTTTAATAGCCACTTGTGGCTAGTGGCTATCATATTGAATAGCACTGTCTAGAAATCTAACTGTGAGTTGATGCAACATTACTTTTACATTAATTTCTTTACTGTTCTGATACTTGGCACATTTTATCATCCAAAATTTGATATGTAGCAAGTTAATAACTGTGAGATAGTCATTATCATGATTGGTTATAAGGATTATTTGTTATGAATAGTAATTTAGGAGGAGGTAGATACATATATGCTAACATTTAAATATTGGTGATAGGGAATGATATTCACATATAGTATTAAGACATTATTTCAAATTATCCCACAGTATAAATATTACCATTCTATGTCTGTAAATGACAAGCATTTATATGCATACATCCTTGTGTCTCTATTTTTTGTGAAGTTTTCTTTATTTTGAAAAAGAAAAAAAATTTAAAGGAAACTTTGTTTTATAATTTGAAAGTTTGGAATAGAAGAAAGTGTGTGACAAATTTAAGGTGGCCCCCATAATTCCTGTGTCCTGGTATCCATACCCTTGTATAATCCCCTCACCTTAAGTGTTAGTGAGACCTGTGACTTTCTTATAACCAATAGAATATGGCAAAGGTGTCCAGATGCATGTGATTATGTACCTGTCTTTCTCTTTATAATCTCTTATTTGTTCACAGTTCTATCTTCCAAACACGGAGGTGCAGAATAGTAGGTTCTCAAAAAATAATTGTCAAATCAATTTATAAATAACACAATTTTTGACTGAATAAATATCAGTTAATTTTTTGAGTTTTTAGCTTTGTGAGGAAACTCTTGTCCTTGCTGGCTTTGAAGATGCAAACTGCCCCTTGTGAGCTTCGCTATGAACAAGGCCAGGTGTCAAAGAACCAAGGGCAGCACACAGACACAGTCAGCAAGAGATTGAGGCAGGCAATCTGCCAGCCTGTAGGAAACTGCAAGTAGTAGCCCAAAACTATGTGAGCATCAGAGCAGACCATAAAATAGACAAAGAGAAGATGTGTCCGAAAAGTTATGCTACAATTAGTTATGGACTCAAGAATAATAAATTTTGAATTCATCATATTGGCAATAGGTAAAAATATAAGTCTCCTAGTTGAGAGTGTCTTTTTAGGATGATTCATTTAATAAAAGGGAGACAAACAATCCAATTAAAAAATGAACACAGGACATAAATAGAAACTTTTCCAAAGTGAACATACAGATGGCCAAGGGACATTTGAAAAGTGCTCAAAGTCACTAATCATCAGAGACATGCAAATTAAAATGACAATGAGGTATCACCTCACACCTGTCAGAATGGCTACCATCAACAAATGACAAGTGCGGGCAAGGTTGTGGAGAAAAGGGAAACCTAGTGCACTGCTTGTGGGGATGCAGACTGGTGAAGCCATTATAGAAAACAGTATGGAGTTTCCTCAAATAATTAAGTTTGGAACTTCCATTTGTCCCAGTGACCCCACTTCTAGGCTTATAACCTAAGGAACCTGAAACACCAGTCAGAAAGAATATATGTACCTCTATGTTCAAAGCAGTGCAATTTACAATATCTAAGATCTGGAAACAGCCCAAGTGTCCATTAGTAGATGAGTAAATAAAAAAGCTGTGGTACATTTACTGCATGGAATACTATGTAGCAGTAAAAAAGAAGGATCTCATATCCATTGGAATAAACCACATGTAATCACGATGTATTAATTTTTAATGTATTATTATATTTTATTTGCTAGTATTTTGTTTAGAATTTTTGCATCTGTATTCATCAGAGATATTGGACTTTAGATTTCTTTTTTTGTGTTATCCTTGCCAGCTTTTGGTATCAGGGTTATGTCGGCCTCATAAAATGTGTCAGGAAGTATTGCTTCTTCTTCAATTTTTTGGAAGACTTTGAGAAGGATAGATATCAAATCTTTGAACATGTGGTAGGTAGAATTCACTAATGAAGCCATCTGTTCCTGTAGTTTTACTTTTTGGGAGTTTTTTGATGGTTGTTTCAATTTCCTCACTGTTGATTGGTTTATTTATATTTTCCAATTCTTTATGATTAAGTCTAGGAATATCCTCTCTAATAAAATGGTAATATGCAAATTAACCATCACTCCGCTACATAAGCCACGCCCACCAGCCAATCAGGGCGAGTATGCAAATTAACCTCAGCCAAGATGGCTACAGCCACAGAGAGCAAGGTTTCCTAGGTAACAGAGCAAGCCAAGCTTTCCATAGCTGTTGCAGGCCTAAGCCTCCACTCAAGCTACAAAGTTTCAATTATAGAAGGTAAACAAATTCAAACAAATGGCGGCAGAACGGAGCTTGAGAGAGCAGGCCAGGGTTGCCGGCGGCAACAGGGGAAGCAAAGCTTTCCGCACACCCTGGCCGGGCTCACCCGCTTAAGGCTACAAAGTTTCAATTATAGAAGGTGAACTAACTGCCACAGAAATGGATGCTGGCCGCGGAGGGAGCAGCAGGCTTGGCTCCGCTCCAGGCTACAAAGTTTCAATTGTAGAAGGAAAATAAATTCCAGATACCAGGGCCTCCGCTTGGGTTGCCAGGGGGCGTGGCTGGCCTGCAAACCACCACAGGCCCCTGGCTCAGGCCACCCCACGCCCCAAGGGAACCCCCACCTGATCCAGGACACCCTTCAGGGCAAACCAGCTGGCCCCCACCCATGCACCAGGCCTCTATCCTATCTAATAAAAGAGTAATATGCAGATTGACCATCACTCCAACACACAATATGTCTGCCCCCATGTGGTCAAAGATCCTGCCCCCATGTGGTCACAAGATGGCCACCACAAGATGGCCAGCAGGAGAGGGCAGTTGGGAGGCACCCGGCCTGCAAGGGAGGGCAGTTGTGAGGGACCAGGCCTGCAAGGGAGGGCAGCTGGAGGTGATCAACCCTGCAGGAGAGGGCAGTTAAGGGTGACCAGGCTGGCAGGGGAGGGAAGTTGGGAGCAAACAGGCTGGCAGGGGAGCAGTTAAGCATCATCCAGGCTGGCAGAGGAGTTGTTAGGGGGTGATCAGGCTGGCAGGCAGAAGCGGTTAGGGGAAATCAGGAAGGCAGGCAGGCAAGCAGTTGGGAGCCAGCAGTCCTGGATTGTGAGAGAGATGTCTGACTGCCCGTCAGGCAGTCGGACATCCCTCCAGGAGTTCCAGATTGGAGAGGGTACAGGCTGGGCTGAGGGACAACCCCCCTCCGTGCACGAATTTCATGCACTGGGCTTCTAGTATACATATAAAAGGCTAATATGCAAAGTGTCTCCTTGGGAGTTTGACCGGGAGACTGGGAGTTTGATTGCTCTCTATGACGTGTGCTGACCACCAGGGGTGGCGCAGAATGAAGGAAGGCCCTGGCTGGCAGCTGGCACCTGGGGAAGGAAGGCCCCAGCAGGCAGCCAAAGGCCCGATCGGCCCTGATCACCAGCCAGGCCTAGGGATCCTACCCATGCACGAATTTCGTGACTGGACCTCTAGTGTTATATATTTCTGGGAACTTTTCCATTTCTTCTAGATTATTGAATTTGGTGGCTTATAGCCTTTCATAGTATTCTAGAATTATCCTTTGCATGTCTGTAAAGTCTGTGGTGATGTCTCCTCTTTCATTTCTGATTTTGTTTATGACTCTTTTTTTCCCTTGGTGAGTATGGCCAGGAGTTTGGCAATTTTATTAATCTTTTCAAAGAACCAGCTCTTTGTTACATTATTTTTTTTGTATAGTCTTTTTGGTCTGTATTTTATTCAATTTGGCTCTAAATTTTATTCTTCTGCTGACTTTGGCTTGCTTTTGTTATTCTTTTTCTAGACCTTTAAGATATAATGTTAGAATTTTTACTTGGGATTTCTCTTGTTTCTTATATCTGTAATAATATAAACTTCCCTCTTATTACTGCTTTCACTGCATTGCAGAAGATTTGACATATTGTATTGTCATTCTTATTTTTTTCTATATCTTTTGATATCACTTTTATTTCTTCTTTGACCCAGCCATCTTTTACTAGTAGTAGTAAGTTGTTTAATCTCCACAGATTTGTGGGTTTCTTTACTTTATTTTTGTTGTTGATTTTTAATTTGAAAGCATTGTGGTCAGAAAGTATGTTTGGTATAATTTCAATCTTTTTGAATTTGTTGAGGCTAATTTTCTGATCCAACATATTGTGTATCCTTGAGAATGTTCTATGTGAATGGAGAAGAATGGATAATCTGATGTTTTTGGATGAAAGGCTCTGAAAATCTCAATTATGTCCATGTGGCCTCATGTGTAACTTAAAGTCAATATTTCTTTATTGATTTTCTGTTTGAATGATTTCTGTATAGCTGTCAATGGAATATTAAGGTCTCTAACTATGATTGTGTTTCCATCTGCTTCTCCCTTTATTTTTGTTAGTAGTTGCTTTATATATTTTGGTTCTCCCTGATTAGGTGCATATATATTAAAAAGTGTTATGTCTTCTTGCCCAACCATGGTGGCTCAGTGGTTTCATTTGTGAGCCTCCTAGTTCTTCCTTCTTTCATAAATTAAATCATCAAGTAAAGTTTTGAAGACCTCAGTTAGAAACTGACAGTTTTATAACAATGCAATGTGATGAAAAGCTTACTCACATACTCTGACACCTTCACACTTCTAATCAATTTGTTTAGAGTGAAAGTAAAGAATTTTTGTTAGAGAACGTATGGCTTTGTGTAAAGAGAGTGCTGCAACTACTTAGTAAAGATATTCTGTGGTTTTGGCATCTGATGACATAGAATTTTTTCTAGTCTAACTTCAGTCTTTACTGAAAACACCGCATTTTAGTTTCTGTTCTACTAAGTTAAATTTCTTCCGACATAACTTTGTAACAAATGTTAGTCACATCGGTTTTATGGCTTAATATTACTGTAATGACATTCTTACTGTTTAGTCTAAAAATAATATTTACTAAGATGGATAATCAGTTCTGGCAGTAAAATACTTTTGTATATAAGGAAAGCACTTCTTAAAAATTAAACATATTTAAAAGTAATCGAAAATTTTCTAGTCCTCAATTTTTATATTTATACTTCTTGACATAGAAGCCTCTGGGAGAATATGTGCAGACTTTAGTTCTGCCAATATGGGAAAGCTATTTTGAAAATACTCCAGCTCTCCAACACCAAATATGCTTGACAAGACCCGACAAACTTCCTGCAAAATGCACACCTGAGCCTGTAATAAAATAAGAAAAAGTATCTCAGATCCTAGGGTGTAGACAGCTCAGATCTACTGTATTAAACTAGTGCTGAAAACCTTGTCGACATGAGGGCATTTGATTATTTCAGAAACCTGGAGATTTGAGCTTTAAAAGCTGTCCAGGTCCCTGGGAACCTTTGGTCCACCCCAAGTGGAAAACTGGCACACCAATCTTCTCATAGACTATCTTGAATTTTAACAATGATGACAATAACAATAACTAAATTTAAAAGATTAAAAGATATGGTTAAATAGCAGATAATACAGAGGACAAAAAGTATAAAAGGAAACTATCAAAGATTGGTTAAGAGGTGATATAATGAGTCCAACATACAGTTTCTGAGGTTCTAAAAGTAATGAGGGATGAGCGACATGAAGCAGGGCAAATATAAAATATTCCACACGCACGTGCGCGCACGTGCACACACACACACACCCTTCATAATGAAATTTCAAAACACCAAGTACATACAGGACATAAAAACAGCCCAAAGGGGTGGTGAGGGCCTGGCGGGGGGCGGGCGAGGGGAAGAAGGGAGCCAGCTGGAAGAGGATAATGGGAAAAAAGAGGACCTATGTAATACTTTCAACAATAAATAATTTAAAAAAGAACTATAGCAGAAAAGGGATCTTATAGGCCAATCTAATAAGGCAAAACAAACCAACAAAACAGAAAAATGCAATAAAATGCTCTGAAAATGAAAACAACACCACCAACAAAACAGCTCAAAAAACCATGCTTTATTTGAACGTTATTTTTCTGTTCTAAAATTTCATCTAGGATACCATATTACATTATTTTTTTAAAAATTTTCACCTGAGGGTATGTTTTTATTGATTTGAGAGAGAGAGGAGGGGAGAGAGAGAGAGAGAGAGAGAGAGAGAGAGAGAGAGAGAGAGAAACATCAATGTGAGAGAGAAACATTGATTAAGGTTGCCTCCTGTATGTGCCCCAACTGCAATTCAAACCTGCAACTTTTTGGTGTACAGAATGATATTAAATGTATTGGAGTGAAATTGATTAATAAGATTATATAAGTTTTAAGTGTACAGTTCTATGATATACTAGAGGCCCAGTGCACGAAATTCTTGCATGGGGGTGTGTGTCCCTCAGCCCAGCCTGCACCTTCTCAAATCTGGGACCCCTCGAGGGATGTCCGACTGCTCGTTTAGACCCGATCCCACCAGACATCCCTCTGACAATCCAGGACTGCTGACTCCCAACTGCTTGCCTGCCTGCCTGCCTGATTG
The DNA here is from genome assembly GCA_025583905.1 of Ia io. Classification (NCBI taxonomy): domain Eukaryota; kingdom Metazoa; phylum Chordata; class Mammalia; order Chiroptera; family Vespertilionidae; genus Ia; species Ia io. Next base: position 31,037,607 of record JAJQQW010000007.1, read on the forward strand.
CCCCTAACTGCTTCTGCCTGCCATCCTGATCACCTCCTAACCATTCTCCTGCCAGCCTGATTGCTGCCTAACTGCTTCCCTGTCAGCCTAATTGCCCCTAACTTCCCTCCCCTGCAGGCCTGGTCACCCCCAACTGGCCTCCCCTGCAGGCCTGGTCCCCCCAACTGCCCTTCCCTGAAGTCCCAGTCACCCCCAACTTCCCCCCTCTGCCAGCCTGGTCACCCGTAACTATCCTCCCCTGCAGACTTGATCACCCCCAACTGCCCTCCCTTGCAGGCCTGGTCCCTCCCAACTGCCCTCCCTTGCTGGCCATCTTGTGGTGGCCATGTTGGGTCCACATGGGGGCAGCCATCTTTGACCACATGGGGGCAGTCATCTTGTGTGTTGGAGTGATGGTCCATTTGCATATTAATCTTTCATTAGATAGGATAGAGGCCTGGTGCATGAGAGGGGGCTGGCTGGTTTGCCCTGAAGGGTGTCCTGGATCAGGGTGGGGGTGCCCTTGGGGCTTGGGGCAGCCTGGAGAGGAGCCTGTGGTGGTTTTCAGGCTAGCCATGCCCCCCGGTGACCCAAGTGTAGACCCTGGGATCTGGGATGTATTTATCTTCTATAATTGAAACTTTGTAGCCTTGAGAGGAGGTCAGGGCAGGCCAGGGCGGGCAGGAAGCTTGACTTCCTCTATTGCCAGGGGCAACCCAAGCCTCCTGCTCTCTCCAGCTTTGTGGCTTCCACCATTTTTGTTGGGATTTATTTATCTTCTATAATTGAAATTTTGTAGCCTTGAGTAGAGGCCATGGCCAGCCAGGGCGGGCGGGAAGCTTGGCTTTCTCCATCGCCGGGGGCAACCCAAGCCTCCTGCTCTCTCCAGCTCTGTGGCCGCCACCATATTTGTTGGGTTAATTTTCATATTTGCTCCTGATTGGCTGGTGGGGGTGGTTTGTGGGTGTAGCAGAGGTACGGTCAATTTGCATGTTTCTCTTTTATTAGATAGGATCATGTGTATATGACATTGTGTGGAACTAAGAAAATCTGAATAAAGCATGAACTTCAACTAATAATAGTGCATCATTATTGGTTCATTAATTTTAATAAACACACCACTGTAATATAAGACCATAACTATAGGGGAAAACTATGTACAGCATATGTGGGAACTCTATGTATTATCTTCACAATTTTTCTTTTAGTGTAAAACTTTTCTGGAAAATAAAGTCTATTTAAAAAAAATATAAGCAGGAATTATATGGGTCACAGACTAGATGTAAATCCAAGGTATGGTAATTCACAGGAAGATTATCAACATTAATTTGCTTTTTAATAGCAAATGTATTTAATTCTCTGAAAATGTTTTCAACTGACTCACTTAAAAAAGTTTCGTTCTCCAAGTATATTCTACTCAGTTTGAAAAACATAACAGTAATTGATATCATATTTCAACATTGCAATAATCACCTTGGCCCTTAAAAAATATTACAGCCAAAAATAATTTTTAAAAGGTAACCAATAGAAGAATGGCAACATATTTTCAAAAGAGATAGAAAAAAATTTCAATTAGTAGAACTAAAACAGAAGATGAAGAAGTATTGTTAAAGATAGATGAAAAACATAAATTAATGTGATAAATATAATTTAAAATAATCATTGATAATGAAAATCATATATATATATATATATATACACTTTTAAATTAAGCCTTTATCATATGTAAAATATAAACTAAAAATATAAAAACACAGAAAGGTTTATTTAGAAAGGTGAAAATGTTTACTTGGCAATTGCTAATAATTATACAGATGAATTTTCTTAGTAAATTAATTTTGATAAAATTTTATCCAACACACTTAAATGCAAAGAGGGATGCTGAAAAATAGGGTATACCTATTCCAAACATTGGTTAATTGAAATATATAAGCAAAATAAAAATGGTGTAAGCATATGTAGGGGTAAAACACCATTATAGTGTGAGCTTTTATCATGTTTTAAAAATGAGTAGAATTGACAAAAATCAGTAATGCTATAGATAAGTTTGAACAGTGAACAATATTGATCTAATGGACATAAGACAAACATTTCACAATGGCTGTGGAAATATTTTCTGATATCTATTTGACATTATTTTCTGATAGGTATTTAGCATTTAAAATTAACTGTATAACTAGTTCCAAAAACTTTTATCAAAAACCAGTGTCATATAGATTAAGATTAACAAAAGAATTAACCTAAATAGTTAAATATAATTTAGACATTTAAAAATGCTCTTCTAAGTGAAAATAGGATCAACAAAATTAAAATGGAATTTTATGATACTAAACAGGCATTTAAAGAAAAATTTATAGACCCTTGTTTACAAAGTAGTAGAAAAATACTTCACAGAAATGTATGAGATACAGAAATGTATGAGTTCACTTATCTCAGAGTCTGAGAATAAGAACTGAAAATAACCAAACTCAAAGAAGTAGAATAAAGGTAATTATAGCATTAAAACAATAAATAAATATTAGATAAATCAAAGATAGATAAAATTTATCAAATAAACAACTTAATCTTTAATATATGTAAACCCACAAATGACCACTTTAACTGAGCAAAAGACAAACACCAGGTAATCATGTTTACATGTTCAAGAAAAATTAGTAATTGGAGAATTTCAACATTCACTTAAGATAAAAACACTTAGCAAATCAAAAGAGAAATCACTTAAGTTACTAAAGAATCATTAAAAATATATATATAGCTAAATAAATCATACCTAATAAAATGGTAATATGCAAATTACCATCACTCTGCTACGCTCACGATTGGGCTGGCTGGAGGCGCGGGGCAGGACTCAGGGTGGCCGATTGGCTGGCAGTAGGAGCGGGGGGCGGGGACTCGCGAGTCCCCGACCCCCGCTCCTTCCACCGGCTTAAACGGCCGGTGCTGCGGAAGACGCTGGTGGCGGAACTCGGGGTGGCCGATTGCGTGACTGCTGGCACCAGTTTTCCGCCAGCAGCAGTTTTCCTCTGGCCACCCGCCCGATCGGAGCGCCTCCTGATCGGAGTTCCTCTTGGGGTGGCCGATCGTGCTGGCGGGAGGCGCTCTGATTGGTGGGTGGCCAGAGGAAAACTGCTGCTGGCGGATAACTGGTGCCGGCAGCCAGGTGAAGGAAAAGTCTATTGCACGAAACTTCGTGCAACAGACTCCTAGTATATGATAAAAAGTGGGAAATTTCTACTAAAATTAATTAAGAATAGTCTTTGGCACTGATTTTATACAACAATGTATAATTGCTGACTAATGCTAAACATACGCGCGCGCGCGCACACACACACACACACACACACACACACACACACTAATAAAAGACCAATATGCTAATTAGACCAGGTAGACTGGACGTTTTCCCGATGTCCTTCCGGACAGAGCCACAGTGGCGGGGGTTGAGGCAGAAGTGGTTAGGGGTGGGTGATCAGCCAGGCAGACAGAGTGGTTAGGGATCAGGCAGGCAGGCAGAAGCAGTTAGGGGCAATCAGGCAGGCAGGCAGAGGTGGTTAGGAGCGATCAGGCAGGCAGGCAGAGGGATTAGGGATGATCAGGCCGGCAGGGGAGAGCATTTAGGGGCATCAGGCAGACAGCCCATTTATCTCATGTAAGCGTTATGACTTCTAGAGTGTTGATTTGTCTATATATTCCTTACTAGCACTATATTTTGTACAAAATATTGATACTTAATAAATATTGGCAAAATAGAATTGTTTTCTTTATATGTTGCAGTTCAATAATTATTTTGAGGCTGAATTATGATATTTTGTACTAGTATATGTCATCCTTGTTGGCTTGTTGACTTGATTAATGTGAATTGTCCTTGAGAGATGACTTATTTCTTCATTTTTGAGTCTTGAAGCCCAAGGGCTAGGTTTTGAATTTTAGGAGATGCACTAATGTAATAAAGGATATCCTATGAACCCTCATTTGAGACAGCTTCCTAGGCCTTTAAGCCTCACTCCATCATATATTTCTAGATAAACATTTATAATGTACTAAGGGCCACAATAATCCAAAATTTCAATTCTATTTTCAAAGACTAGTAAAGATAAGATAAGAGAAGGTTGTTATATGCATGCAAAATCACTGCAGGAGTTTATAATAAAGAAACATATGAGTAAAGTGCCAAAATTCTCAACAAATGTAGGGTACATTTGAAGGAATAAGTAGACATGTATATTTATAAATATACTAGAGGCCCAGTGCACAAAAGTTGTGCACTGGGGGTGGGTGTCCCTCATCCTGGATTGCGAGAGGGCACAGGCCAGGCCAAGGGACCTCACCAGTACATGATCAGGGCCAGGGAGGGTCATGGGAGGTTGGCCAGCTGAGGGGGTACTGCAGGAAGGCTCCAGGGCATGTCTGGCCCATCTTGGTCAGTCCCGATCGGCCGGACCCCAGCAGCGAGCTAACCTACTGGTTGAAGCATCTGCCCCCGGTGGTCAGTGCACGTCATAGTGAGCAATTGAGTGACCTTAGCATATCATTAGCATATTACACTTTGATTGGTTGAATGGCCGACCAGACAACTGGACACTTAGCATATTTTTCTTTTATTATATAGGATTTGATAAAATTTAATATATAATTATAATTATGAATAACTGCAATTAAAAGTTACCACAAACTACTTATTTTCATACATATTTAGAATGTTTGGTACATTGGAAATTATGAAACATTTTATCAAAATTGGAAATAAATGATGAAATATAAAATAGCTTTTAAGAACAAAAGATGAAATTGTGAGTAAAACTATTATTTAATTTCCCCTAATATTTTAAGCATATAACTTATAAACATTATAAAAGTAAGATCTATAATTCTAAAAACTAAAAGTATATGTAAGAAAATTATAGGTGAGATATAATATCTTGTGGCTAACTACTAGGTGTCACCAATATTAGGTCTACCTTATTCTGTTGACATGGAACTCATCTGTTCATCTAAATATTACATCTTCATCCTTTTGTAGCTATATATAGCCCTGAAACTAAGTTCGGGTCACCCTATGTCTATTGAACTTAAGTAATAATTGCCACTTCCAATACTTGACTTGAACAGTTTTTGTCATGCATTCATGTGATACTGTCTCCCTTTCCACTGTCTGGATGGTTACAAGAACTAGATCAGCATCTTTTGACTCAAACATGGAAGTCAAGTGTTGAGAGTACCAGAACTTATGAACCAATTCCAGACTCTATTCATCGGGATTGTTTGAAGTAAATTTCCATATTGTTTTAATTCACAATATTTTGTGGTCTCTGTTTCCTCTCTTGTTAAAAGAAACTTATTTATATCCTAATCTACACTAATGAAAGAGAAACATGTAAATTGACCATCACTCCACTACACCCACCAGCCAATCAGGAGTGAGTATGCAATTAACCCAACAAAGATGGAGGTGGCCACAGAGCTGGAGCGAGCAGGCGGCTTGGGTTGCCCCCGGTGATGGAGGAAGCCAAGCTTCCTGCCCACCCTGGCTGGCCCTGGCCTCTACTCAAGGCTACAAAGTTTCAATTATAGGAGATAAATAAATCCCAGATACCTGCTTCCAGCCAGCCCTGGACTCCACTCTAGGAGGGGCTGAAAAAAAAAAAAGAATAAATGGAGGGTATGGGAGCTTGGGTTGCCAGGGGGTGTGGCCAGCCTGCAAACAGCCATCAGCCCCTCACCCAGGCTGGCCAGGCACCCCAGCAGGGACCCCCACCCTGAAGGTGGTGTTGCCAGCATGAAAACAGCCCTCAGCCCCTCACCTAGGCTGGCCACACCCCCATGGCCCGATCTCTGTAAACGGGCAGTCGAACACCCTCGAGGGGTTCCAGATTGGAGAGGGTGTAGGCTGGGCTGAGGGACACCTCCCCCATGCACGAATTTTGTGCACCAGGCCTCTTGTTAATACATAACTCAGAGACTATTGCTTACTGTTTCGAATCATTAATAATCAGTCTGAAATTTATGCTTTAATTTTGATTCAGAAATACAGTCTCTACATTTTTTCATTCACTTACTAGAGGCCCAGTGTGTGAAATCACATGAGGCCAAGAGTCCTGCTGCTGCTGCATATGAAATCGTGCGAGACCCAGAATCCCTCCAGCCACTGCCGCAGGACCCAGAGTCCCTCCTGCTGCTGCTGCTGTGGGATTCAGAGTCAATCCCACCGCTGCTGTGGGACCCAGCAATTCACCTCCTGGTGACCAGTCATTTGGTCGTTCCAGCATTCTGTCGTTCCAGCCACTGACTTTTTATAATATAGATTTGAAACATAAACCTGGAATATTGCTTTGTAATGTTTTACCTGAAAAAAAATTTTGTAGCTAAATGGGTGAACATGCAAAATAGATTAAAACAAAGCTAAAATGGGCTGTAAACATTCATCATGAATTCTTTAAGCTGACAATAGAAACAGGACAGATATCTCTCATCAGCACATGGCTATTAACCACATTACTATTTGTTTATATTGGCTAACCCTTAAAAATCTCTTTTTCTAAAACAATTTTCCACTTGTGTTAGAAGTTCCTGTAATTTTTTTGGAAACTGAGCAATGTGGTATATATGAAAAAGCCACATACTTAAGGGAATAAATAAAAAATTCGTTTCTGATAGAGCTCCCATAACTAAAACTAAAATCACTGATATACCTCAATGTAATTCAACAACTGGGTTGTGGTTGCTGTTGGAAGGTATAAAAATGTTAAAGAAAATATACTCTGGATCCATCCAATTCCTAATTTTTGATTGAGGCCAAAGTCCTTTTAAATATTGTTTAAGAGCAATATATATACTAGAGGCCCGGTCATGAAATTCATGCATGGGAGGGTGTTCCTCAGTCTGGCCTGCACCCTCTCCAATCTGGGACCTTTCAGAGGGTGTCTGACTGCCAGTATAGGCCCGATTCCACAGGAATCAGGCCTAAACTGGCCATTGGATAGCCCTCTCACAATCCGGAATGACTGGATCCTAACCACTCACTGCCTGATCACCCATAACCCCTCTGCTTTCCAGCCTGATGGCCCCTACCTTGCCCGCCTGCTGGCCTGATCACCTCTACCTTGCCCTCCTGCCTGCCTGATCGCCCCTAACCTCTCTGCCTGCCTGCCTGATTGCCCCTAATTGCCTCTGCCTACCTGCCTGATCACCCCTAACTGCGTCTGCCTGCCTGACCTCACCCCCAACTGTCCTCCCCTGCCAGCCTGATTGCCCCTAACTGCCTCTGCCTCAGCCCCCACTACCATGGCTTTGTCCAGAAGGAAGTTGGACATCCGGAAGATGGCCAGTTGACCCAGTCTAATTAGCATATCACCCTTTTATTAGTATAGATAAATTATATAGGATAGAATTGCTTAAATGGGTGGGGGGGAGCCTTTCTCAGCAGGAAGAGATGCTCTTGGCAGACAAAAACACATAATTTCTATTTCTGGACTGATAGCCAGCCATATTCACTATACTGCCAAACTGGTCATCAAAAAATTGAATCACTTTCTTACACCTTACACCAAACAACTGTTGCCCTTAAAACCCCTCCTCAGCCCCCACCTTAGGTTCTGCCTTCGCAGTTCACCCAGATTTGGTTCTGATTGGTCAGTTTCTATGCCAGTCAGCGTCAAAATCTCCACCTCCTAGGCAGCCATTGGCTCCTCACAGTTCACCCAGATTTGGTTCTGATTGGTCAGTTTCTATGCCAGTCAGCATCTCCGGGCCTATCTCGGGCCTGATCATAGAGGTGGGGCTGATCAGCAGCCACCCCAGGCTGCTGGCAAGTGGGCTGAACTGCTGACCTCTGGAAGAGAGAGAGAGGCTTGACTGCTGGCGAGGCCTGGAGAGAGAAGCAGGGTCTGATCACCCTCCTACTCTCCCTGGGACTCACCAGTAGCCTCTGCCACTGCTGATCAGCCCTGCCTCTCTCTATCTCCAAGAGGTCAGCAGTTCAGCCCACTCGCCAGCAGCTGTGCACGCAGCCTGGTGTTCAGTCGAGCCTTTGGTTGTTTTGGATGTTACGACCCTGGCTCTTTATATATATATGAGCCTGAGCAACCAAATGACTGAACCACTGGTTGACTGGTTGCTATGATGCACACTGACCACCAGGGGACGGATGCTCAACACATGGGATTGGGCTTCCTCCTGTCTGGATAGGGCCTGCAGGAATTGGGCCTAAGCCAGCTATCCAACATCCCCGAGGTCGACTGTCTGCCACCTGGTAGTCAGTACATGGCATAGCGAGTGGTTGAGCAGCCTTAGCATATCATTAGCATATTATGCTTTGATTGGTTGAACAGCCGACCAGTTGACAGAACACTTAGCATATTAGGCTTTTATTATATAGGATTAAAAAACAGAGTTCTACCATGTTCTTCATGGTAGAAGTTTAAGACAATTTACAAGTGGTAAATTGCACAATTCACCATATTTCTCTTATGTAAACTCCTTTGCAATGAGACACTGTAGCTCTACCCACTAAAAATAAATTCTATCGCTTCACATATTGAATCTTGGTGGCCCTGCAATTTGTTTTGCCAATAGAATCTAACAAAATCAAAATTACTCATGTTCTGCATTCAGTCCTCAACAGACTGAACACTTTTTCTCCTATAATTCAGCTGAGACAGCATTTGAACAAGCACAGACTGTCCTGATAGATGATGGGAGTTATAGGACTGGTTACTCCTATTGCTCTGGTTGATATAATGCCAACTAACACATATGAATGGGTGCATCTTTGGCCTGCCTTTCTCAGCCATCCTGCACCTGGCTGGCAGCTGACCACATACATAAAACAATTCAGCCAAGAATAAAACAATTTATTTTCAGAATCCAGCCAAAATTGCCAAACCACAAAATTGTGAGTAAAATTAATGGTGATTATTTTAAGCTGCTATGTTTGGGCTGGTCTGTTAGGCTGCAATAGATAACTAATACACCACATATTGATATTCCTTTCAAATCATTATTAATCTGCCTCAACTGTTGTTAGTAATTTTTTCAGGTTAGAACTGTATTTTTTTTAATAATTTTTTTCTAAACAAGTGTATAGTGTAATCCTTGATTGGACCCAGATTTGAAAAAAAAAATCACTGAGAATGACATTACTGAGATCCCCAAACAAGAAAAAAAATGGTTTTATGAGGAATGTCAGTAATATTCTGATTATGCAGGCAGTTTTCTTGGAGATGTCCACTGCACTAATCCTGAATAATTAAGATATTTATATTTACTTTCAAGTAATTATTTTTAAAATGTAGGAAAAGCAAATATAGAAAATGTTTATAATTGTTAAATCTGGATGTTGTACAGTGTTAAACCATTTTAAATATTTTTCATGTTTGAATTTTTTACTAAAATTTTTTTAATAGGTTGCTCTTCTCTCTATTGACAATGATGTTATTGCTAATAAGTCCTGATTCACATGCCAGCTTCTGAATTTACAAACTGGAACATATAAGTCGACTCTGTCTAGACTCATATCCAAATGGCTGAATGAGAAATGCCAATAACCAGGGAGTGATTAAAATGACATATTCAACTTCCATTTGTTTATGCTAGCAAAATCTCTCCATATTAAATTTCAATTGCTTATGTTCAAATGACAAATAGAAGAAAATCAAACATGTAAATTTTGTAAGTATAATTCATTGTATTTCTTTCTTCCCCTATTACAAATAATCTTCATGATCCAATCAGATCTAAGGGACCTTACTCTCAACGCTTTTAAATCACCAAGTAACTACAAAAATCTTAGTATACCTTGCATTTGGATTAAAGAATGTAATGTGATGGGAATACTCTTGGTCTCATACACTTACTAGTACTTATTTTAAGTATTTAATGTAATATGTGTTAAATGTTTAGCCAAGTGATTGGAATATTAAGTGAACACTAAACAAAGCAAAGTCATTACTTTCATATTTAAGTCTATATCATGTGATCACTTGATTCATTTAAACATATTCTTTGAAAACTATGATGTGTAGGAACTATTTAAGAGTTTGCTAGAAAATTCTGGAGTAATAAAAAGCTTTTGTCTTTAGAATCTTCTCACAAATATCTAATACTAAACAGGATTTGATAATTTTAGAATAACATGCCAATAAAATACTATCAGGATATATTTGAAGAGACATCCCCAGAGCCCCATTCTGAACTGATTGCTTTTTTACCTTCCTTTCTTCACCGCTTTGCTGAAGTACCTCAGGTCTAAAAACTATTTTGTCATTCATGCATGTGTTAGTCTTCTTTGATTCTCTAAAGGGTTGCATACAAAGCATAGATGTTTCAAACCCAGGTGAAAATATTGTTTAATTTCTTATATATTAAGCAAAATGGTTAGACTGAGTAATTGTTAAGGTATTTCTCTGATGCAAAATTCCAACATTTTCAGAAAATTGAAAAAAGCTGTGGTAAATGGAATTATCTTAAGTAGTGAAGAGGTGAATGCAAAACTTGGCTCTGCTTTTTGATATATGGGTCATATTTTGCGAGTCCTGTGTGCCTTATCAATAAAATGAAGATGGCACCCTAAAAGTTTTTTACTGTTTTGAATTAAATGAGAGTTATTTGTAGCAACAGTTTGTAAACTATATGATGTCAAGCAGATAAGAAATCATATACTGTTGTTATCATGATATGTAAGAAATGAGTAAAAATAGGCAGGGAAATTGTGGGATTAATAAGGAAACCATGAGCTTGGCCAAGCCAACACTGTGATTAGCATAACTCGGGGAAGCAAGACCTATAAAGTATTATATATTATAGAAAGCTTTAAATTCCAGGGTATATAATTTTATGTGAGTAAAAAGTGATAACTTTTGTTTGGTTTAGTGGAGAAATAATCAGAGTTGAACATAAGAATTATTAAGCTAGCAGCAATAAACTTAGTATTTTTGTTTGGAAAAAGGAAAAAAGAATGTTAAGGAACTTTGCACAAGTAGAAATTTTCAGCCTTGGCAGGCAAATCTATGTAGAAGCATTAAAAATGTAACTAAAACTTTTAAAGCTAGATATGCTTGAAATTATTTGTACAATCTGACAATGAAAAGTATCCTGGCCATTTCAGAACAGAGTAAGTGAAAGAATATACAAAAATTATGAATTGCCATAATTATTATTGAATCTATATAAACGGATTGTTAATTTTGTACAAATTCATAGAAAGATATAATCTAAGTTTAAAAGTTAATGGAAATAATCTCTGAAGTAATGTTTGTATTCAATAAATATAGTAATTATATGCAACTTAGTTAAATGAAGATAAATACAGATAATGAATAATAACTCTATAAAATATTTACAGACCCAACAGTTTGCCTTTCTTTGAATTCTCTATTACAATGTATAAAATGTTGCATAGCTAAAAAGAAATTGAAATATATACATTCAAAAGTGATAATTATAAATTTTTATAAAATTGAGAGAGTAGCTCACAGGTGTGGCTCAGTGGTTGAGGGTCAGTCTATGAGCCACAAGGTTGTGGTTTGATTCCCGTCAGGGCGCATACCTGGGTTGCAGGCAGGATCCCCAGTGGGGGACATGCAGGAGGCAGCAAATTGATAATTCCCCCTTATCATTGACTAGAGTACCGGTGCATGAATTCAACCACCAGTGGGGTCTCTTGGCCTGGCCTGCAAGATTGGGCCAAAACCAGCTCTCTGACATCCCCTGAGAAGTCCCAGATTGCAAGAGGGTGCGGGCCAAACCAAAGGACTCCACCAGTGCACAATCGGGGCCAGGGAGAGATGCAGAAGGTTGGCCAGCTGGGGAGGGACTGTGGGAGGGCTCCAGGGTGTGTCTAGCCTTTCTCTCTCAGTCCCAATCAGCAGGACCCCAGTAGCAAGCTAACTGACCATCGGAGCGTCTACCCACAGGTGGTCAGTGCACATTATAGCAAGTGGTTGAGTGGCCTTAGCATATCATTAGCATATTATGCTTTGACTGGTTGATTGGATGACCAGACACTTAGCATATTAGGCTTTTATTATATAGGACTAGAGGCCTGGTGCATGAAAATTTGTGCACTGGGGGTGTCCCTCAGCCCAGCCTGCCCACTCTCACAGTCTGGGAGCCCTCAGGGGATGTCCTCTGTGGGAGGTGACTGGGTCAATCAGGGGAAGGTGCTGCCCCCATCACCCCACTGCTGCTGCTGCCTCTGGTCTCCCTCTGTGGGAGGCGACAGGACCAATCAGAGGAAGGCACTGCCCCCATCACCCCACTGCTGCTCCACTGCTGGCCGCTGTGACTGCTGACCCTCAGCTCTTGCTTCTTAGCGCTGGCCCCACCCCCCGCCCACTGGTGGGTGGAGGGTGATCTGGGTCCAGGCCAGCTGGGGGAGGGGCTGTGGGAGGTTGAGGCACAGTAGGTCGCACCCCGTCCAGTTTCTTTGGAGGCATGGTGTCGGGACCAGGCCCATGCAGCTGCCTCTGTGGCTATCTCTGCTGAAGGGGCAGCACTGGGACTGGGACCACACAGCCCCTTCTCCTGCTGCATCTGCAGAAGGGGTCATGGTGGTGGACCAGACTGTACCACCGCCTCTCCTGAGCCACTGGCCTTTGGCCCTCACAGCTACCATGGCTTTGTCTGGAAGAACATCTGGAAGATGTCTGGTCTATCAGGTCTAATTAGCATATTACCCTTTTATTAGTATAGACTAGAGGCCCAGTGCACGAATTCGTGCATGGGTGGGGCCTGTTGGGACTAGGAGATGGCAGGAGTTTTGCTGGCCAGCCTGCCCCAACTGGGGCCAAATCAGATGCTGGGCCGGCTTGGGGGAGGGGCCAAAGGTGATTGGCCGTGGGCCTTGCCCCCAATTAGGGTGGGAGGCTGTTTGGGGGCCAGCAGCCTGGGGGAGGGGCCATAGGTGATTAGTCATCTAGCCCTGTCTCTGTTTGGATTGGGAGGGAGCTGACTGGGGGGAGGGGCTGCAGGCCGATCGGGGTGGTGGGGGACCATCGGGGGTGGGGTTGGCCGGAGTGGGGGAAAGGCCTCAGGCAATTGGCTGGCCCCCCCTGCCCCTGATTAGGGTGGGGAGGCTGATCTGGGGTGGGGCCAGGCAAGAAGAGGGGCTACAGGAGGTTGGCCTGCTGGTCCCGCTCCCTATTGAGGTGGGGAGCAATCGGCAGGATCGGCTGAGGGGGAGGGGCTTTGGTGGTGTTGGGGGCCCATCGGGGGCAGGGCCGGAAGGGGGGAGGGGCCGAAGGAGTTTGGCCATGGGCCCCACCCCCAATTGGGCCGGTTCGCTGGCCACAGTGGGCATCATAGCAACCAGTTGTTTACATATATATATATATAGATGTTTCTATCTCTCTCTCTCCCTTCCTCTCTGAGATCAATAAAATCAGTAAAATATATTTTTAAAGAAATTGAGAGAGAATACTTATGAAAGTGAGAAAATAGATAAAAAATTACTGAAAATTGATAAACAGTAAAAATGTTTCATGAAGTTTAATTCATAATCATAAAATCATGTGCATTATTGATTAACATGAAAAGTGAAAATGAAGTAAAGCCATGATTTTATAGTCCTGGAATATAATAGTACACCTGAAAAATTTGTTAATTACTTTACCTCAACTATTAACTACTAAAATATGCTATATTTTTCTTTTTTTTGTCTACATAAAAATCAACCTCATTCATATTCCACTTTTTCTCTGTGAAAAAGAAAATAAAACAAATAAAGCATTTTTGTACAATATATTATTGAAATTTCCATACAAAAAGTGATACATTTTATGTTATATAATCAAAAGTTCCAAATGTCTGTTAATTGAAAATTTGTCCAAATAAAATTCTCCATTCACTGTGTCACAAAAATAAGTAAGTGAATAAAAAAATAAATAAAAGCAATTAACTCCCATTCATTATTTTTCCTCACAAATTGTAAATATTTCCATGATCAAGTCACAGTGCCATTTCATGAGTTAGAATAAAAGAAATATTCTGTTAGTAATGACTAGAGTTGACATCAAATACACTAGTCTGACTGTTGTGCTCTAGTCAAACTGGTATGCATGATTAGTAATAAAAAATGGAAATTTTTTCTAGTACTCTCCTACCCTCCCTCCAACTTTTTCCCTCCTCACTATGTGTTCTGAATTCTACATTCAAAAAATATTAAGAATTTCCAAAATCATAGCACAGAAAAAATTATTTCCATTATTTTCTAAATTGAAGATGTCACCCTATTCAATAAATATATTTGATGTAAATAAAGAATATCCTTTCAAGTACAACTCATGGAGGTGTGTAATATTAAAATACTAGAGGCCCAGTGCATGAAATTCGTGCACGGGGGTCCCTCAGCCCAACCTGCACCCTCTACAATCCAGGAGCTCTCAGAGGATATCCTACTGATGGCTTAGACCCACTCCCCATGGTTCTCTGCTCTCTGCAGGGCCTGGAGGTTTTCCTGAAGCCATGGAGATGAAGCCCCAATGCCCTGCAGTGTGCTCTGTCTGCCCGGCCTGGGGGCTTCCCAGACATGGACACACTAAGGAAGCCCCCATGCCCTGTTGTCCAGGCTCTGTCTGCAGGGCCTGGGGGTGTTCCCACCACCACTGCCCACTAAGGAAGCCCCCAAGCCTGCTGTCTGGGCTCTGTCTGCCATGTCTGGGGACTTCCCTGCCACTGCCACACTAAGGAAGCCGCCATGCCTTGCTCTGCTGGCATTGGAGTCTTCCCGCCTCAGCGACCATCGGGAAGACTCCAGGCCCTGCCCTCCACTGGCTCCGTGTGCGCGCCGCGGCGACCATCAGGAAGACTCCAGGCCCTGCTCCTCTGCGGGCTCCTTGTGCACAGGGCCTGGTGTCTTCCCGATCACCATGGCAACCAACGGGAAGACTCCAGGCCCCGCTCCTCCGCTGGCTCTGTGTGCACACCGCGGCGACAGGCCCGATCGCCGCGGCGACCATCGGGAAGACTCCAGGCCCTGCTCCTCTGTGGGCTCCTTGTGTGCAGGGCCTGGTGTCTTCCCCATCACCATGGAGACAGGCCCTGCTCCTCCACCGGCTCCTGTGCACAGGGCCTGGCGTCTTCCCGATCGCCGTGGCGACCAACGGGAAGACTCCAGGCCCTGCTCCTCTGCTGGCTTCGTATGTGCAGGGCCTGGTGGCTTCCTGCTGCAGCAGCACTAAGGAAGAAGCCATGCCCTGCTCTCAGTGCTCTGTTTGCTGGTGGGACAGGCCAGACACTCCAGCAGCGGGGCTGAGGGGGCTGGGCGCTGCCATCTTGTGGGTATGGGGGCTGCCATTTTTGTCGTGGAGTGACGCCTAATTTGCATATTACTCTATTATTAGATAGGATGCTGTGTATGTCAGTGTCTGTCCATACATTACTGAGTAAAGCACTACTGCATAATGGATAGATTTTGATTTGAAAAAGCATAGAATGATCTGTGTCTCCTAGATAAAAATTCAGCAGCTGAATAACTGACAGCATGTTGCTAAACTTGGCTAATCATCAAATTTCTTAGTTTTTAACCTGGTATAATGATAGTTGTCACATTACAAAGTATTTGTGAGATTTAAATTAATGATGTATAACACCACAGTTTGAACATACTAAATATTCAGTGATTATTTGGTATATTTTTAAGTACTAAAATGGCCTTTTATCCCACACACTACAAAGCAATAACACTCCATATATATTAACTGAATAACACTACTATTCAATTAAATTCAATGTCAGGCATTGTCTATTTAAACCCAAAATACCTTTATGTAATATTTGGAAACTTCTTCCTCACAGATTATCACCTAATATGGTCAATCTGTAAAATGAATATTACCTCTCTGAAATTTTATATTTCCCTCTATGTTACAGTTTAATTAAGAAAACATGAAATTTGTGTATGACTTTGGTGTGCAAAATGCCCCTTCCTTCAGGCTACAAAAACCCAGGATAAGCATCAAATAATTGCAGATATCTTTCTTCTGGTCAACCTTCCTTGTTGACTTTTTATTGAATCCAGCAACATCAATATTCCCTTTTTAAGTTTACCTCAAAGGGATGTATCAAGAATTATCATCCTCGAACAGGTGTCCCCATAAGTCACCTCTATTTAAGATTGCTGGGGGTGACCAGCTTCATCATCTAATGTGTATACGTGCAAAATAGTGCAACGGAACCAGAGAATTCTACTGTGTTTCTGCCAGCTCCATTCATCAAAATATTTCCATTTGAATTTTCCACCTGCTGAACTGATTGCTCTCCTCCAACTGCTGTTCCCAGAAGAAACCTTGCATTTAAGCCAAAGCTGAAAGAATCCATCTGGCATCTTACTTTCTCCATTTCTGTTTTGATCCTCATGACCTACTTTGTTTCAGTGCCACAGACTCCAAGTACAGTAATTTGTTTTCTAGTTCTCACAGATTTTTTTTTTAATGTCAATGAGGAACAATAGAGGAAATACCCTCTTCCCAGGGGAGGGGGTCCAGACTTTTCTGGAACAGATTGCATTTGTCATCCGTGCATCCTTCCATTGATCTATGCACCCATTTATTCATCTATCAATTCATCACAGGGGACTCCATTCATCAACAAATTAACTCCCAAATTACTTAGCAAATCTTATTCTCTCAGTATGCAATATTGTCTTAGTTTCCGGGGGTTGGGGGGGCGGGGAGCGGATATAGGAACCAAATTATTAACCACATTAATTAACCATATCTGAAAACATTTATTATTCCATTATGAAGATGTATAAGCCCTGCCTAATGACCAAATAGAATCTATGGTGTTATGTGACTTAAAAATGTGGGCAAGGGAAAGGAAATTTTATGTGAGATTAACCAGTGGGTTTGGCCCTTCTGAAAACATTCTCTAAAGAACAGATCAAAATGAATAAATGAGTATTTAAGTTCCAAGGCACAGTTAGAAGAACAAGATCTATTGGTTTAATTTGAAAAACCATGAAGTTGGTCTTATTTTATGCCTTTTTTTCTTGAGTTGCCTCAAAATGCCTATGAAGATGTTAGACATTTTATCTATATTCATGGTCATTAAAAATAAATAAATAAAGTTAGATATTAGATATGAGCGGTGAAATGTTATTTAAGAAGTTTTTCTTTCCATAAAGGTATGTTAATTTATTTTTCATTATTTGGTGACTCAGAATGGTTTGGAAGTGTACAACTTGTAGATTATATTATAAAATTTTACCTGCAATTTTTTTCAGTATTTCTTCATAATTTATTCAATTTATTGTATGGCTAATTTTTACTAGGTTATTATAGTCTATGCTGTTAAAGATTATTCAGAGCCACTATATTTTGGAAATTCAATAGTTGTCAATAACTGCTCACTCAGTATAACCCTGCCTTCCATGTGGTTTGTGTGGTTGTTTTTATCTTCTTCTCAGGTAATAGTCGAATTTAGGGATGGTCTAAAAAATACCAAGGAATTTGGAATATATGTTGTGTTATTTTTGCTCACTGTCCCTATCAGAACTTACATTTTCTACTCTTGCCTCTTCATTGTCCTCCTTATACCCCAGGCATATTCTTCCTTCAAGGACTTTGCACTTGCTGTTTCCTGTTACCATACTCCTGTCCACAGGTATGCAAGTGACTTACTCTCCCACTACCCTAGGTTTCTTCTCAATATTCATTTCATCAATAAGTCTTTTTCTGAGCAAAGTATAAAATACAGTAGTAAATGCCCTTTCCCCCAGCACTCGTTCATTATGATTCATTTTGCTTCATAGCAATTACTAACATCTGGTATTTTATCTATTTATTTTCCTGTTTATGGCCAGTCTTCCCCCAAGAAGAAACGAGGCAGGAAACTTTAGTTATATTCTTTGCTACAGCCTTAGCACCTAGAAGAGTATCTGGCACATAGTATGTGCTCAATAAATATATGTTGAAAAAGTAAATGAAAAAGAAAGAAATTAAAAGTGAAAAGGATTTGACATGACTCTTGTTTCTGATTCATCTGCTGTTTGTATCCACAGTCATCGCCTCTTTATTTCTTTTTTCATAACACTTACTCTCAAATGGGCTTCTGTCCCTTTCAGTTGCTCCTGGACTGTATCATATGTGCTCCCATAATGTTCTGGGGAGGCAAAAGTTCGTACTGCTAATTTCCAGATCTCTGCAGGGCCAGCATTTCAGTAAAAGTCTTGCTCTCTTTTCAGGATAGGTTTTTGCAATTGGTATACAATCTCCTTTTCACTGATGTTTTCCCTGAAATTATGCTCCCAGATATTTTTGTCTTTTGCAGCCTAGGGTACTAGAAAATGTCAAAGTGCAAGCTATCAAGAGTTAATAGAAGTTGATTACATTAAACTTAAAAAACCATTTAAGCCAATTATGAGTGTTTCTGCATGGTGGCAGGTTTAAAAGCAACTACTTTACTTATTATTTTTTTTTTTTTAGCAACCCCTGAGGTCAACTGTCTCATTCTTACTACAACTCTATAAATGGGTATCTTGGGCAAATTCTTTGTGCTCTGATTTGCACATCTATAAAAATTGGATTCTTATGCTAATTCCCAGAGCCAAAGATTAATTGATAAATATGTGTGATGCTCTTAAAATAATACCTGTCACATAATACATGCAATAAATGTCAGTTATGACTAATAACTGAATTTATTTATGAAAAAGTTCACACAGTTTACGGTATAATTCTTATTCCTCTTTAAGTTGAAGCACCTATCACTGGGGTAATCTTTAGGGAAACAGAGTCTGAGACACATTTTTCTTGGTCTTCTTGCCACTCAAACAGGCATCAGTAGTATGTGGATTTAAATAAACAGGGATTATAAGAGGTAAGATAAATAAATTTTTTTTGTCACATAAATGTAATAAAAAAGGAAGATTAAGAAATAACTATATATAGAGGTCCTTGATGCCTTTTTAGCACCAAATATTTAATCTACCAAATTACCCCCAACTCCATTGCTTCTTCAAGGATTAGGAGCCTAAATATATCAACTACATGAGCTGTATCCTCTGCTATTCTGTGCATTATTTTATTAGTAAAAATACTTACAGGGTTTGTAAAACTTATAAAACACCATGACTAAAATCTGTAAAAATTCCCCAGTTGTATTACACAATCATTCTACCCAATTTACTACATGGTAGGCATGGCAGAGGATAGGAAAAAGGTTGATTGTTTATAATTTTGTAATGGAGCATTCAGAACAGCAGAGAATTCACTGAATCTAGAGCATTCTTCAGTTATCTTGGATTAGGAATATGAATAAATTAACTACTATTAAGTGCCTTGTACAAACAAGACAAAACACACACACACAAAACAAACAAACAAACAACAACAGCATTCTTGTTTATGTATTGTAGGCATTGCTGCCACTGAAGGCCATTAATAGAAAACAAAACTCGCAGTATTATTTTCTAAAATTGGCCCCATGTAAATATCAGAAAAGTGTGGCAAGACATCAGTAGGAACCAAATTTCAGCAAATGGTGCTCCAGAAATCCTAAAATCTCCACTTAGCGCGAGCTTCACCCAAATCAAACAGTTAACAGGAGGGCCAGCCGTGCATCCTCTCGGAGCCAAGCAGTCCCCCCTTAGCAATGACAGCTGCGAGGGGGCGGCATCGGTGCTGTGCGTGTAGTGTATATTTTCCCTGGAAATCCTGAGTGTGGGACGTTTTCGTGTTGTGGCACTATGTCGACACTAGAGTACAATATTTGGAAAGCTATTGTTTCCACAGCTTGCACTGATTTATTCTTCTTTCTGTTTGGAGGCCTTTGTACTAGCTCAAACCTGAATGTCATATGTAGCAACGTACTGGAGGATTGTTTATCACTACTTTAAGCCACATGCTATTGTAGCATTTAAGGTTGTTTTGTTAACTGGAGTTGGGTTATGGTTTACAAAAAGACATTTCAAGAGATTCAAATAAATGAAATAATTCCATCCAAAGCTGCAGTCATAGTTATATCTAACCTTCCCAGAACTGAAAATGATTTAAAAAAAAAAAATTGGAGGAAGAGTGTAAAACTTATCTTAATAATATGTTCTTTGGGCAGGGTTTAATAAAGTATGTGATTTCAAAAACTGTTTTCATCCAAACTAAAGTAGACTTCTGTATAATGTTAGTCAATTTTCTTTTCCTTTGAAATATAAAATTACTTTAAAAAAATAGAAAGAAATCCATGAACTATTCCTTTTGGAAGCAAAGACGACATTTTCTAAAAATTAAGAAAAAAAAAAATGTGGCTAAGAGGGAGTTTAGGAACCATCCAGTCCTCAATTCCCAAAGCTCCATATTTTACAGAATCTACCTGTGTGAAAATTACATCCTCTCAATAATCCCTGAATCCAGGGAGTAAAATAAAATCATTCATTTTACTATTATGAATGACTTTGATTGAAATTATTTCCATGAACCCAGATAATTAACCCATAATTATCAATGCCTTCCCTAAAAAAGTGCTTATTTTATCAATACCTGCAGTTCTCTTTAGAGGGTTTTGTTTGCAGGAAGAGGAGTTTTTAGGCACAAATTCAGAGAATTGCTATATTCAGCTAAATTATTAGCTTTCAATTTTAGCTTTCCAAATATACATATTTTTTTTACCTAGCTGGTTATATAATTCAATATCAAAATTTATTATTGCTTTATGACCACACATTTTTCATTATGTATGAGGCATTTGGCAGGTGAGTAATTAATGTTTTGATTTAATAAAATCAGATGCATGTATGGGTAGTCAATTCATTATGGTTTCATGATATATCCTATTATAGGGTTACATTTAAAGCACTACATTCAAATCAAACTGCCTTCCAATTCAGTTTTACTGAATCAGGATAAATGCTATTCATGGAAACAGTAGGATAGTTTAGATGGTCATGAGAGAGAATCATAAAAAAGCAACAGCTATGCATCAGTAAATAGCATACAGTCAATAGGTGAGTTTCATTTCATGTTGTTCTAACTTTAAATTATCAAGTGATTGCAATTTCAGCTTTGTTCTTATACAGTAAGAGATGTCATCATTTTAATTCATTAATATTTTTAAAGTGAATTTATTGTCAGCGTACTTATTAGTAAATTAGTGTGTGTGTGAAATAATGTAAAAGCAATTGATAATGTGTGTGTGAAATAATGTAAAAGCAATTGAGCCGGTCTTGCTCAGTGATTAGAGCATCGAATACAGTCTGAAGGGCCATGGTTGTATTCCGCTCAAGGGCATATACCTCAGCTGCAGGCTCAGTTCCTGGCCCCAGGCTGGGCATGTGCGGAAGGCAATCAGTAGATGTATCTCTCTGGCATTGATGTTTCTCTCTGTGTGTGTTTCTTCTCCTTCCTTCTATTCTCTCTAAAAAAAAAAAAAATAATGGAAAAAATATCCTTGGGTGAGGAATAATAAAAATAATAAATAAAAGTAATCGCTACTAAATATGTAACAGTATACTTAACAATGTTATAATACATAAAATTAAAATTTTAAAATGGTATGTCTTCGCTTTTCACAAGTGATAAGTATTAACATCTTAAAGTTTTTTAAGGACCCATAATATGCATAGAACATCAGAAAATATTAAGTACTTAATGTTTCATGGCTTTGTCCATCCTTCTTACACAGGCCAGGGAGAAAATCATGGCTTGTGTATTACAATGTCCAATCACAAGTCAGGGGATATGAACTTGGAGATTTATTGAACTAAAACAAAAGAAAGCAGAAGCCATGATACATCAGTCTTACAACAACAGTTAAAACATGTTTTAAATCCTTATGAGGCTTAAAAATTAATCTCTGTAAAAACACTCCCACCATCACAGACTGTGAAGTCTTTTAAGAAATGTAATCTGTAATTGAGGGGTCAGAAACAATCAAACAAGTTTAAAATTGCCTTTACTTTATAATCCTTTGGTCTTAATCTTGCCTTAATGCCTTTCACCTGCCCCATATGTTAGTTGGAGCTTGTGCCTATGTTTGAAAACAATGAAGCTTAATTTTTATGTTTTTCTCCTATAATTTTTTTAAGCCTCTTATCTCATGATAAACAAATGAATCTCTCTATGCTGCACTTTCTTTGACTAACAACTGCATTTAAGTTGTATAAAATATTTTGTTCACCTGAAAAGAAATAAATTGATTTTATTATGAACATATTTTCATTTACTTTTCAATATTTTCAAGGTTTTTCTATAATAAATAGTATTGTTTTCATAATTAAAAGCCAACCCTAAGTGCTCTTAAAAATAAAGGCTTTTTAAAAAGTCAACCCAATTTTAAATTGAAATGAAATTTTAAATTAAAACTATGAAATAACTTAGTATAGTATTGAAATCTGGCACAATAAATGCTTATGTATGACTCAAGAGAAGGGAATTGACTTTCTGCTCTGACCTCTATTAAACTCTCACTCTCTGAACCTGAGTATGTTTGAACAAAAAATGTGTGGAGCATCCTGGGTAGGTTATAAGTTGACCAAATATTGAGAATAGAATATTTATTTACTGACTAAAGCTAATATGTCTTATTTTATTAGTCAAGTATAAATTCTAATGCATTATCCCAAAATCTAAATGTCCATGAATCCTACCTTTATTAGGTGACAATGTTACAATAATGAAGTATTTGAAAAGAGAAAAAAAAATTATGGCTTAAAGAACATTCTTTATGTTTTTGATCATTCCTAAAGTATATATTGTCCCATCATATGATATTTTTATTCTATTTGGGTATATCAATGCCACTGTATATGCTTAGATGAGAAAACATACTTATGCATAAAATCCAATTATATGAAGAAATGATTTGTAAATTGAGAATGAGACAGAGATACTGACTTTCTCTCCTATGCTTCTGTCAAGAAGAACATGACTGGCTAAGCCTTAATCCTAGGAGAAGGATGAAAGATATGTGGAGCAGAAATGTATCAGTTGTGCTGCCCAGACTGATTAGCTCATATCAGCAGACAATCGACATTCAGGTGGCCCAAAGACATATGGGTAATTACCAAAAAATAAATTGTTTAAGCAACTGTTTGTTATACAATAAAAACACATGAATGTAAAGAAACATACTTTAAAGAACCCCAAACTCCCAATATTTGACTTTTAAAAGTGATAAATCTAGCAGAAATTATCCTATATAATACAGGTAATATGCAAATTGACCATCACACCCTCACACAAGATAACCACCCCCATTGGTTACAAGATGGCTGCCCCCATGTGGTCACAAGATGGCCACGCCCATGTCATCACAAGATGGCCGCTCCCATCTTGTCATAAGATGGCTGTCACAAGATGGCTGGCAGGGGAGGGCAGTTGGGGGTGACTTGGCTTGCAGGGAAGGAAGGGCAGTTGCAGGGGACCAGGCCCGCAGCGGAGGGCAGTTGGGGAGAAACAGGCTGGCAGGGGAGCAGTTAGGCATTGATCAGGCTGGCAGGGGAATGGTTAGGGGGTGATCAGACTGGCAGGCAGAAACAGTTAGGGGCAATCAGGCAGGCAGGTGAGTGGTTGGGAGCCAGCAGTCCTGGACTGTGAGAAGGATGTCCAACTGCTGGTTTAGGCCTGATCCCTGTGGGCCCAATCCCTAAACCGGCAGTCAGACATCCCCTGAGGGGTTCCAGATTGGAGAGGGTGCAGGCTGGGCTGAAGGACACCCCCCCAGCTTACAAATTTCATGCACTGGGCCTCTAGTTTTTTAAAAGACAGCATCATATAATTTTCGTTGTTGTATTTTATAAAATATATCAATTCACCTATCATTTTTAACTATATATGCTACAACTGTCCTAATCTCTATAAGAGAGTAAAAAATAAGTTACATATTATTTTATATAAAGAAGGCTTGCAATGGATCAAAAATATGAATAAATAGAGATTCCTTGTTTATATGCATTCCTTCATACAGATATACATACTTTCTTCAACAATAGAGACTGTAAAAATAGTAGAAATGAAGTTGAAATATGCATTAGAACTTTTATGTTACACATGATAGTTTAAATACGTGAAATTATCTCTAATTCATCCTAACTTAAATGTCCTTAAAATAAATCTTTAAAGAATACACTCACAAGATAAATAAAAGAGGGGGATATATGTAGTATCTGAAATACATTAGAGACATTTTCAGGATAGAAGGCATATGCATGAGTGGCAACTTATTTGGTACATGAACAGGTTG
Source organism: Ia io (assembly GCA_025583905.1). NCBI lineage: Eukaryota > Metazoa > Chordata > Mammalia > Chiroptera > Vespertilionidae > Ia > Ia io. The sequence continues at coordinate 31,061,754 of JAJQQW010000007.1, forward strand.
ATGTTTTATTAAATTCTAGGTAATAAAAATGCAAATATCCCTGAGTAGCAAGTTGGACTACCCAAATAATGACTAATACAAAGAAGCTTCAGGCCCCAATTACCTTTGGTGACAAAAGAGAAGAATGAATCTAGAAACAGGATAATTTATCAACTTAATGTAAAGAGCAGGCATATACTCATATCTCATCCCCCAACAAAAGTCAAATGAGCATGCATATCCCAGTCTTGGGAACATAAAAGTGTTATATCCTGATGAAAGTGAAGTCAAGGGGTCCTTAATACTAGAATAATAGATATAGTAGAGGGCTGGCTCAGTTTTCAACATGGAAACAGAAATTTTTTGAAAGTCTACAAACCCCCTGTGCTAAAAAAGTAATTTCTCTGGAGAACTTGATCGAAGAGAAAAGCCTTTTAAGAGATATTAAATTTGTCATGCCATTGCTTGACCACCTCCCAGAGAAGTTAAACAGGCACAGAGAATGCCCACATGGAAATCTATTCAAATGCTTCTTAGTTCCTTTCATTTACCTGTGATATAGAAAAGATCAGCTGACATTTCAAGAAAGCTACTCACAAAAACAGAGACAAATCAATCAAAAAATAAAAAAAGAGGGGGCGGCCATCTTGTGCGAGGGTGTGATGGTCAATAAAAAAAAAAGGAGCAGATAAACACACACATTTTATAATTAATAATATGAAAACTCAAATTAAATTTTAACTCGAAAGTTAAAATTTACAAATAAGTTCAAAGGTTGAAAATTAAGAAAGTTGTTCAGAATAAAAACTATAACAGGACAAATATGTTTGAAAGTAAAAGATCAGAATAAGACCAGGAGATTTTAATGTCTTAACTCTGGGATTATCTGGGGAAAAACATCATGAAAAAGAAGGGGGAATTTATCAAATAGTGTGTTGTTGTTGTTTTTTAAATATTGGCAACTGAAAAATATTATTTTCTAGATTGGAATAGCCAACTGAGATTCCTGTGAAATAAATGAACACACAAAAAGACATACATACACACACACACACTCCAAGCAGAAAATTATGAAATGAAAAAACATCAAGTGTAAGGGGAAATACATACAAATTTGATAAATTTTCATCTTGCAATAGGAAAACAGATAATTAGTAAATTAAATATAGATGTAGCAATATAAGTCAACATTTTAATAAATGGAGCTAACAATTACAAAAAGAACAAAATAGAAACCATTAAAATTGGAAATCAGAATGAGAGTAAAAGGTGGTATTGGAGCCTGCTTTATGTGATATAAAACTTTTACATTTTTACTTTAAAATTAAATAAATATATCCCTTCACTTAAAATTAAATTGGTAAAACAAATAAAATAATAAGTAGATTGGAACTATTTTCTAAGAAAGCTTTGAAAGCCAGGCTAGCCAGGTTAGAATTATGTTAGGTGTTGGTGTAGACACTGTAGTTTTCTTCATTATTTTTTTACTTGAATTTATTAGGGTGACATTAGTTTGCAAAACCATACAGGTTTCAAGTGTACAACTCAATAAAACATCATCTGCACTCTGCATCATTCTTTCCATCCCCAATATCTCCCCTTTTTCCCACTTCCATCTACACCCCCACCCCCTTTCCCTTGGGCTATTACCACATTGTCTGTGTCCACGTGCTATTTTTATGGGGTTTTTTGTTTTGTTAATCCCTTCTCCTTTTTTCATTCATGCTTTGTATCCCCCTTCCCCTCTGACAGTCTATACCAGGGGTCCTCAAACTTTTTAAACAGGGGGCCAGTTCACTGTCCCTCAGACCGTTGGAGGGGAGTCAGAGAGTGCGGCGCACATTCCACACATGCGCACTGCGGCCCGGGACGAGTCGGCTGCTAAGCAGGACAGGCAGCGATGGCAAAAACACCCGGCGGGCCGGATAAATGTCCTCGGCGGGCCGCATGTGGCCCACGGGCCATAGTTTGAGGACCCCTGGTCTATACCATGTACTCATGCCTCTGTTTCTATTTTGTTCATCCATTTATTTTGTTCATTAAATCCCACATATAAGTGAGACTGTATTTGTCTTTCTCTGACTGGCTTATTTCACTTAGCAAAATAATCTCCAGGCCCATCCATGTTGCCTCAAAAGGTAATATTTCCTCCTTTTGACAGCTGTGTAGTATTCCATCATATAAATGTACTAGCATGTTTATATCCACTTATCTACTGATGGGCATTTGGGATGTTTCCAGATCTTGAGTATTGTAAATGATGCTGCAATAAACATAAGGGTGCATATATTCTTTGAATTAGTGTTTTGGGTTTCTTAGGATATGTTCCCAGAAGTGGGATCGCTAGGTCCAAAGGCAGCTCCATTTTTAATTTTTTGAGGAAACTCTATACTGTTTTCCACAGTGGCTGCACCAGTCTGAATTCCCACAAACAGTACATGAGGGTTCCCTTTTTTCCATATCCTCACCAGTACTTACTGTTTGTTGACATTCTGGCAGGTTGGAAGATACCTCATTGCAGTTTTAATTTGCATTTCTCTGATGATTAGTGACATTGAGAATTTTTTTTTTTCATTTTTTTTATTTAGGTATTATATGTGTACATATCTTACCATTGTCCCCCCCACCCCATGCCCATACATGCCCTCACCCCCCAGAGTTTTGTGTCCATTGGTTATGCTTATATGCATGCATACAAGTCCTTTGGTTGATCTCTTATCTCCCCCACCTCTCCCTAACCTTCCCCCTGTAATTCGACAGTCTGTTTGATGCTTTACTGTCTCTGTATCTATATTTTTGTTCATCAGGTTATAATGTTCTTTATTATCCTTAAATGAGTGAGATCATGTGGTATTTTTCTTTCATTCACTGACTTATTTCACTTAGCATAATGTTCTCCAGTTCCATCCAGGTTGCTGCAAATGATGAGAATTCCTTCTTTTTTATGGCAGCATAGTATTCCATTGTGTAGATGTACCACAGTTTTCTGATCCAGTCATCTGCTGACGGACACCTAGGTTGTTTCCAAATCTTAGCTATTGTAAATTGTGCTGCTATGAACATAGGGGTGCATATATCCTTTCTGATTGGTGTTTCTAGTTTCTTTGGATATATTCCCAGGAGTGGGATTACTGGGTCAAATGGGAGTTCCATTTTCAGTTTTTTGAGGAAACTCCATACTGTTCTCCACAGTGGCTGCACCAGTCTGCATTCCCACCAGCAGTGCACGAGGGTTCCTTTTTCTCCGCATCCTCACCAACACTTGTCTTTTGTTGATTTATTGATGATAGCCATTCTGACAGGTGTGAGATGGTACCGCATTGTTGTTTTGATTTGCATCTCTCGGATAATTAATGACTTTGAGCATGTTTTCATGTGTCTCTTGGCCTTCCTTCTGTCTTCTTTTGAAAAGATTCTATTTAGGTCCATTGCCCATTTTTTTATTGGATCATTTATCTTCCTGTTATTAAGTTACATAAGCTGCCTGTAGATGTTGGACATTAAACCTTTACCAGTAATAGCATTTGCAAATATGTTCTCCCATAGAGTGGGCTTTCTTATTGTTTTGTTGATGGTTTCTTTTGCTGTAAAAAAGCTTTTTATTTTGATGTAGTCCCATTTGTTAATTTTCTCTTTAGCTTCCATTGCCCTAGGGGCAGTGTCATTGAAGAAGTTCTTTTGACATATGTCTGAGATTTTGTTGCCTGTGGATTCCTCTAGTATTTTTATGGTTTCCCGTCTTATGTTTAAGTCCTGTATCCATTTTGAGTTTATTTTTGTGTATGGTGTAAGTTGGTGATCTAGTTTCATTTTTTTGCATGTATCTGTCCAATTTTCCCAACACCATTTATTGAAGAGACTGTCTTTATTCCGTTGTATGTTCATGCCTCCTTTGTCAAATATTAATTGAGCATAGTGGTTTGGGTCAATATCTGGATTCTCTATTCCGTTGATCTATATGTCTGCTCTTGTGCCAATACCAGGCAGATTTGAGAACTGTGGCTTTGTAATACATCTTGAGGTCTGGTATTGAGATCCCTCCTACTTTATTTTTCTTTCTCAGGATTGCTGTGGCTATTTGGGGTCTTATTTTATTCCAGATGAAGTTTTGGAGAGTTCTTTCTAGGTCTGTGAAATATGTTGTTGGTATTTTGATGGGGAGTGCATTGAATCTGTAGATTGCTTTGGGTAGTATGGACATTTTAATGATGTTAATTCTACCAATCCATGAACATGGTATGTTCTTCCATCTGTTTACATCTTCCTCTATCTCTTTTTTCAGTGTCCTGTAGTTTTCCGTGTATAGGTCTTTTACCTCCTTAGTTAAGTTTATTCCTAGGTATCTTAGTTTTTTTGGTGTGATGGTAAATGGGATTGCTTTTTTAGTCTCTCTTTCTGTAAGTTCACTATCGGTGTATAGAAATGCCATAGATTTCTTGGCGTTAATTTTGTATCCTGCTACATTGCCGAACTCATTTACTAAGTCTATTAGGTTTTTGATGGAGTCTTTTGGGTTTTTTATGTACAATATCAGGTCATCTGCAAATAAGGACAGATTTACTTCTTCTTTTCCAATTTGGATGCCTTTGATTTCTTCTGCTTGTCTAATTTCAATGGCTAATACTTCCAGTACTATGTCAAACAGGAGTGGTGAGAGGGGCATCCCTGTCTTGTTCCTGTTCTTAGGGGAAATGGTTTTAGTTTTTGCCCATTGAGTATGAAGTTTGCTGTGGGTTTATCATATATAGCTTTTATTATGTTGAGGTATGATCCTTCTATTCCCACTTTGTTGAGAGTTTTTATCAAGAAAGGGTGTTGGATTTTGTCAAATGCTTTTTCTGCATCTATTGATATGACTATGTGATTTTTTTCTCTCAATTTGTTTATGCGATGTATCACGTTTATTGATTTGCAGATATTGTACCATCCTTGCATTCCTGGGATAAATCCTACTTGGTCATGGTGTATGATCTTTCTGATGTACTGCTGGAGCCGATTTGCAGAATTTTGTTGAGGATTTTGGCATCTATGTTCATGAGGGATATTGGTCTGTAATTCTCTTTCATTGTGTTGTCTTTACCTGGTTTTGGTATTAGGGTGATGCTGGCTTCATAGAGGGAGCCTGGAAGTGTTCCTTCCTCTTGAATTTTTTGGAATATTCTGAGGAGGATAGGTTTTAGTTCTTCCATGAATGTTTGGTAAAACTCTCCTATGAAGCCGTCTGGCCCCTGGCTTTTGTTTGCCAGAAGCTTTTTGATGATTTCTTCAATTTCTTCCATAGTTACTGGCCTGTTGAGCTGTTTAGATTCTTCCTGATTGAGTTTTGGAAGGTTGTATTTTTCTAGGAATATGTCCATTTCCTCCAGGTTGTCCAGTTTGTTGGATTAGAGTTGTTCGTAGTATTTTGTAACAATTCTTTGTATTTCGGCGGGGTCTGTTGTTATTTCACCACTTTCATTTCTGATTTTGTTTATTTGGGTCCTCTCTCTTTGCTTCTTGGTGAGCCTGGCTAGAGGTTCATCAATCTTGTTTATCCTTTCAAAGAACCAACTCTTGGTTTTGTTGATCTTTTGTATTGTTTCTTTGGTCTCTATGTCGTTTATCTCCGCTCTGATCTTTATTATTTCCTTCCTTCTGCTTACACTGGGCTTTTCTTGTTGCTCTCTTTCTAACTCTTTGAGTTGTTGGTTTAGGTAATTTATTACCATTGTTTCTTGTTTTTCGCAATAGGCTTGTAGAGCTATGAACTTCCCTCTCAGGACTGCTTTCGCTGTGTCCCACAGATTTTGGATTGTTGTGTTTTCATTGTCATTTGTTGCCATGATGTTTTTTATTTCTTCCTTGATGTCTTTGGTAACCCAGTCATTGTTTAATAGCATGCTGTTTAGTCTCCATCTGTTTGATTTCTTTGGATTGTTTTTATTGTAGTTGATTACCAGTTTTATGCCGCTGTGATCTGAGAAGATACTTAATATGATTTCTATCTTCTTAAATTTGGAAAGACTTTGCCTATGTCCTAACATATGGTCTATCTTTGAAAATGACCCATGTGCACTTGAGAAGAATGTATATTCTGTGGCTTTGGGGTGAAATGTTCTGAAGATGTCGATTAATTCCATCTGGTCTAGTGAGTCATTTAGGATTGATGTTTCTTTGCTGATTTTTTGTTTAGAGGATTTGTCCAATGGTGATAGTGGGGTATTAAAGTCTCCTACTATGATTGTATTGCTGTCAATCTCTCCTTTGATATCTTCCAGGAGTTTTTTTTATGTATTTGGATGCTCCTGTATTGGGTGTGTATATGTTTACCAGAGTTATTTCTTCTTGTTGGATTGCTCCCTTTAGTATTATGAAGTGGACTTCATTATCTCTTGTTATGCCCTTCACTTTGAGATCTAATTTGTCGGATATAAGTATTGCTACCCCAGCTTTTTTTTCATTTCCATTTGCCTGGAAAACCTTTTTCCATCCCTTCATTCTCAGTCTGTATGCGTCTTTTTTTCTGAGGTGGGTTTCCTGTAGACAGCAGATATATGGGTTTTGTTTTCTTATCCAATCAGTTACCCTGTGTCTTTTGATTGGGGCATTCAATCCATTTACATTTAAAGTTATTATTGTTAGGTACTTATTTGTCACCATTTTTATTCTATACCTCTGTGTTCCTTCTTTGCTTCCTATTTCTTTTTTTTTTTTTTTTTTTTTTTTACAGCAGATGCTTTAGCATTTCTTACATTGCTGGTTTGGTGGTGATAAACTCCCTTAGTCCCTTTTTGTGTGTGAAGCTCCTGATTTCACCTTCAATTTTGATTGATAGCCTTGCTGGGTACAGTGTTCTTGGATTCAGACCCTTCCTTTGCATGACTTTGTATATTTCATTCCATTCCCTTCTGGCCTGATGAGTTTCTGTTGAGAAATCAGTTGCTAGTCTGATGGGGGTTCCTTTGTATGTAACTTTCTGTCTCTCTCTGGCCACTTTTAAGATTATTATTTTGTCGTTGGTGTTTGCCAATTTAATTATAATGTGCCTTGACGTCGGTCTTTTGGGGTTCATTTTGCTTGGGACTCTGTGAGCTTCTTGGATTTGTGTGGGTTTTTCTTCCCTATATCAGGGAAGTTTTCTGTTATTATTTCTTCAAACAGGTTTTCTATTCCTTGCTCAGTTTCCATTCCTTCTGGTACCCCTATTATTCGGATGTTGTTTTGTTTTGTGTTGTCCCGAAGTTCCCTTAGGCTCTCCTCATGCTTTCTAATTTTTTTTTTCTAGAAGCTGTTCTATTTGGGTATTTTTTTCCATCTTGTCTTCTAGCTCACTTATGCGGTCCTCTGCTTCTTCTAGTCTACTCTTGATGCTTTCTATTGAGTTCTTTACAGCCGCGATGTCATTTCTCATTTCTTCTTGGTTCTTCTTCATTTCCTCTTGGTTCTTACTCATATTGTCAAATTTGTCTTCCATTCTTTTCAGCCACCTTATGACCATTTCTCTGAATTCTTTCTCTGATAGGTTGCTTGCCTCGTATTCGTTTACTTCCTTTTCTGGTGATGCTTTTCTTTCCTATGGGGGCTGTTTCTTTGTCTCCCCATGGTCTCTCTTCTCTGGATGTCTGGTTATATAGTTCTCTCTCTCCTTATCCCTGCGAAATGTGACCTTTTCTTGGTGCAGTGAAGAGTTCCTTTGAATCCGTGTGTTTGCGCAGATTGGGGGCCAGTGTTCTGGTGCTCACAGCTGTTCAGTGTTCGCCATTGTCACAGAAAGTCAGGCCTCCAATAAAACCCTCCTTTCCTTGAAAGATCGCAAGTTTTCCTCCTCTGAGCCCGCTGCTCTGGGAGCGGACCCAGCCGCTGTGGGTGCTGCACGGTCAGGGGAACCCTGCCTAGCACTCCTCCACCTTCTCCTGGAGTTTAGCTGTCCCTTAGCTTGCCAACAGACACTCCCCAGGCGAATCACAGCTGTTCTTACTCTCCACCCCAGGACCAGTCCTATAACACGTCTCTATTCAGCCGCCATTTTTCCTACTTTCTTGAGCATTTTTTTATATGTCTATTGGCCACCTGTTTGTCCTCTTTGGAAAAGTATCTATTCAGGTCTTTGCCCATTTTTAAATTGGATTGCTATTTTTTAAAATTTATTTATTTATTTTTGGTGTGGAGTTGTATAAGTTCTCTATATATTTTAAAAATGAACCCCTGTGTGATGTATCATTGGCAAATATGTGTCCCATTCTGTGGGTTCCCTTTTCATTTTCTTGATGGTTTCTTTTGCTTTGCATAGCTTTTTACTTTAATGAAAACTAGTCTAAATGTTATATCAGAAAAAATTCAGATGCATATGTAAAAATATTGTGTTATTCTCTACCATATGAGAAATCTAAACTTTCATAATACATTTTTTAAAAGTCTTTACTATTGAAAATTTTAAAATACTGCATTATTAAGATTCAAGACTTAAGGTAAAAACTATAAACAAAAGTACATTATTTAAAAAAGAAAACCTGATACATTATACAAAAACCAATTTATAATGGATCATGGATTTAAATGTAAAATATAAAACTATACAACTTTTGGAAAAAATAGAATAAAATCTTTCAGGACTTAGAGCTAAGAGAAGAGGTCCTAAATGATGCCAAAAGCATGATTCATAAAAGGCAAAATTGATAAACTGGATCTCTTCAAGATTAAAAGCTTACTCTACAAAGACCCTTTTCAAAGGATTAAAGGACAAATCATATATTGAGAGAAAATATTTTTAAATATATATTTTTTATTGATTTTTTACAGAGAGTTAGAAACATCGATGAGAGAGAAACATCGATCAGCTGCCTCTTGCACACCCCTTACTAGGAATGTGCCCACAACCAAGGTACATGCCCTTGACTGGAATCGAACCTGGGACCCTTGAGTCCACAGGCCGACGCTCTATCCACTGAGCCAAACCAGTTTCGGCAATATTTTTAAATCATACATCTGACAAAGGAATAGTTTATGTAAACAGCTGTCACATTCAACAACTATAAAACAATGAATCCAATTAGGAAATAGGCATAAGACACAAAGTGACATTTTACTGAAGAAGATGTTTGATGAAAATTAAATACATAAAACTATTTTTGACATCATTATTGATTGGGGAAAGGTAACTTAGCCACAATAGCATATTACTACACATCTATCAGAATGGCTAAAATTTAAAATGATGATAGTATCAAATGCTTGCTATAAATTTGGAAAAATTGAATCACTCCTCTATAACAGGTGGGAAAAGAGATTTATACAGCTATTCTGGAAAATAATATAATAGTTTCTTATAAAAGTAAAGACATGCTTACCAAGTCTCATCGTTTGCACTCTTGAGCATTTATCCCAGATAATGACAACTTATGCTAAAAACTTCAATTTGGGAATACCCATAGCTTTGTTTATAATAGCCCCAAAATGGAAACAACTGAAATATCTTACAGCAGGTGAATGATTCAATAAGTTGTGGTACAACATCAATTCCACTCAATAATATAAAATAACAAATTACTAACATATACAATTTTGATCTATCATAAGTGAATTATGATGAGTGGAAAGAGTACAATCTCCAAAGATTATATAGTGTATAATTCCATTCTCAAAATTACAGGGAAGGAGGTACCTGTGTATATAAAATTATGGTATGAAGGATCCTTTTGACAGGATTATTCTTTTTCTTGACTGTGATCGTAGATAAAATAAGCAACACAGAATAAAATGCATGCAACTCACTTACACATGAGTGCATATAAAACTAGTGAAATTTCAGTAAGTTTGGAAGATTATATCAATGTCAATTTTTTGCTTTTTATATTGTTGTACAAGATACTTCCATTGGGGAAACTGGGTGCAGGATATATGCGACCTCTTTGTATTATTTATTACAACTGCATGTTAATCTATAATGATCTCAAACTAATGTTTCTAAAGACATATAATTAAAACACTGCATAGCATCAGAATTAATATAAAACTAGAGGCCTGGTGTACGAAATTTGTGCATGGGTAGGGTCTTTAAGCCTGGCCGGTGATCAGGGCTGATCAGGGCCTTCCGGCTGCCTGCTGGGGCCTCCTTTCCCTGGCTGCCAGCTGCCAGCTGGGGCCTTTCTTCATTCCATGCCACACCCTAGTGGTCAGTGTACATCATAGTGAGTGATCAAACTCCCGGTCTCCTGGTCGAACTCACAATGGGACACTTTACATATTAGCCTTTCATATACATAGACTAGAGGCCCTACACATGAAATTCCTTGTGCGGGTACTGTCCCTAGGCTTGGCCTGCGATCAGGGCCATCTTACCCGGCTGCTGGCAGCTGGCGCCGCCCCCCACCTCCACCCACCCCCAGTTCCCCTTTTGCCATCAGATGATAGGAGCCTATTGGCTGTGGGGAGGGACCGAGAGTTGGTCAGTGCGCCTCATAGGGACTGGTCCAGTGGTCGTTCTGGTAGTACCACCATTTGGTCGATTTGCATATTACTCTTTTATATATATAGATGTGCTTCAGTCCTTCCACTTTCTTAGTTTTCTATTATTTTGGCCTCCTGAGAATTCCAATCTCTGAGAAGATTGGAGACAGGGCTCTCCTTGTATCCTGCCATAGGGAGTGCCTATCTGGAGCTGAGGCCATGGGATGAGGAAGGGACAGAGTCTGGTGCTTGGCTTTTGGTGATCAGTTTGTCTGCCTGGATGTGCCACAGAATCTCAAAAGAGTGACTTTTCTGAGCTTGCATTTGCGCTCCATACCGTGCATGCCTCCTCTGAGACCCAGAGTCCAAGGGTAAGGAGAAAGGTGCGAATCCTTCATGTTTGAATGAAGCTTTACACTTTGAACTGCTAGCCTGAATCAGTGATATAATTTTGTGGTTTCAGGAACCTTTGGCAGGTTGGGTTGGAGTGGTGGTGGGGTAAGGTTTTATATTTCTATAGAAGCCCAGTGCATAGGTGGGGGCCAGCCGGCCTGCCCTGATGGAGGCCCCCAATCAGGGTCCCTGCTGGGGGGTGGCACTGGCTAGGGCAAGGGCCGTGTTCATTCTTGTTGTTCTGGTCATTCTGGTCATTCTGCCATTTTGGTTGCTAGGCTTTTATTATTTAGGACTAGAGGCCCATTGCACAAAGAAATTCTTGCAATAGGCCTTCCTTCCCTTGGCTTCCAGCACCGGTTTTCCTCTGGCACCTGGGACCCAGGCCTTCACTCCAGCCGGAGTCTGCCTTCTTTGTCTTTGCTGCAGGCTCCAGCCAGAGTCTGCTGTCTTCACTGCAGACTTTGGCTGGAGTCTGTCATCTTCATCTTCACTGCTTTGCTGCAGACTGTGGCTGGAGTCTGCCACCTTGGTCTTAGCTGCAGACTCCGGCCAGAGTCTGCTGTCTTTGCTGCAGACTCCAGCTGGAGTCTGCCATCTTTGTCTTCACTGCAGACCCCAGCTGGAGTCTGCTGTCTTGGTCTTTGCTGCAGACTCCGGAGTCTGCAGTCTTCATCTTCACTGTGCTGGAGTGTTGCTCCTATAGATCCCTTCACCTCCCGCCCTCCCTCTCATAGCAGGCGTCCTGCCCCGCTGGTCCACTCCGCACCTGGAGCAGCTGGGCAGCCTCCATCTTTGTCCTTCTAATTTGCATATTCCCTCCTGATTGTCTGGTGGGCGTAGCGGAGTGATGGTCAATTTGCATGTTTTTCTTTTATTAGTGTAGATAGGATAGGATAGGATAAGGAAGGGAAATATGCTGCATTTATTATATTTTTCTGCTGTTTCCTATTGTTGTCCTCTCTTGCCACATTATACTATTCAGATATAAAGCTTACTCATAACTCAAAGTGGATTACACTCACTCTTTTCTGAAATGTAAAGATTTGAAAAGTCAAATATATTAAATTCTTCATTATATACTAAGCAAAAGTGATTGAATATACAGAGAAAAATATATATTTTTATTTTTGTTTTAGAGAGAGAAAGAGAGAGGGAGACAGAGATAGAAACTTTGATGAGAAAGAAACATCAATGCCCATCTGCTGTCTCCTGCGCCCTCACCAGGGATCCAGCCTGCAACCTGGGGATAGGCCCTGACCAGGAATTGAACTTGTGACCTCCTAGTGCATGGGTCAAAGCTCAACCACAGAGCCATACTGGCCTGGAAAGAAAATATATATTAGTTGAACTTTAGGAGACAAGGCTTAATGAATTTATAGCCAATTCTACTAGGTTTTATTAAAAAAAAAAAATTAAACCGAAACCTGAAAGTCATAGAGAGCTCTAATCTCCTTTTTAATATTTTCTAAAAATCATCCCAAGGTTTCAAATGAAAAGCTTTATATAATGTAACCATTTATATCTAACCTCCCTTTCCTGTTATTTGTCATCAGCTAAATATTTTTTTATTCCACAGATCTACATCACTACTAACTAAATAATGCTGTAAGTGGGCATTGCAGTGATATTTTGTCCTGTAAAAACATTAAAATACAAGCCACAAATAAATTAAATAGTATCATCAACCATGCTGGAATGGTTTTAATATACCCAGAATGGTCTTTATGATTTTTTTCATTACACTGACATAAACCCTAATACAAAATTTTCTAGAACTAGGATACAGTTCTGCTCCCCAAACTCAAGGTTCTTTTAAGGCAGAACAAATCCAAGGTATGGCTTAAAAAATAAAATCTGATTCTTTATTAATTGTACTTGTTATAAAAATGACAAAATTTTTATGTCACAGGCTACATTAATATCACCTTATGTGTCTTAAAGGTAATCATAAAGATAAAATTTATATTTGTGCTTTCAAAAGTAATATGAGTCAGTTTTCTCTCTTTTACAAAGATAACTCGTGTTTAATGCTTAGTTTTATATTTATGGCCAGAGATTTAAAATACTTCAGGAAACACCATTTACATTCAATTTGGTATTATGATATCCTCTGGAGTTCAGTCTTAAAGTCAGAATTTTAAGCAGAAGATATGATTATATATATATTAATAAAAGGGTAATATACTAATTAGACTGGACATCTTCCGGACAAGCTTCAGGACATCCTTCCAGACAAAGCCACAGTGGTGGGGCTGAAGCAGAGGCATATAGGGGTGATCAGGCTGTCAGGGGAGAGCAGTTAGGGGGATCAGAATGGCAGGGGAGAGCAGTTATGGGGATCAGGGCAGCAGGTGAGAGCAATTAGGATGATCAGGCCTAGGCTGGCAGGGGAGCAGTTAAGGGCATTAGGCAGGCAGGCAAGGTGGTTAAAGGCAATAAGGGAGGCAGGCAGGTTAGGAGCCAGTGGTCCTGGATTGCAAGAGGGATGTCCGCCTGCCGGTTTAGGCCCAAACCAACAGTCGGACATCCCCTGAGTGGTCCCAGATTGGAGAGGGTGCAGGCTGGGATGAGGGACCCCCTCCATGCATGAATTTTGTGCACCAGGCCTATAATATATATATATACACACACATACACACATATATATTTATGTATTCATATGTATATATGTACCTAATAAAAGAGTAACATGCTAATTGACCATACCTTCGTGATGCCCACCAGCCAGTCAGGAGTGAGCATGCAAATTAACCCAACAAATATGGCTAGTTAATTTGCATACACAGGTGCTGAGCAGCCGGGGATGGGGCAACGACGCAGGTGTTCTGCACCACCCCAGGCTGCTCCAGGCCTCTGGGCAACTTGGGAAGGTGGAAAGGCGGCTCCAGGCAGGAGCAGAAAGGCGGTTCCGGGTTGGAGCGGAAAGGCCTCTGGCCAGAGTGAAGGCGGTGCCAGCAGCCAGGGAAAGTAAGGCCCATTCTGGCATGAATCTTCATTCATCGGGCTTCTAGTAAGTATATCTATCTATCTATCTATCTATCTATCTATCTATCTATCTATCTATCTATCTATGTGATATTATAATTAGGATTTGTATCTGTCAGTATATTTGCTCATATCATCATTTTTAACTCAAAAAGTGTTATTTCACTTTATAATCATTTATTTCTGATCTACATCTTAGTCTCTTAAGCTTTTTAATATTTTGATCAGATTGGCATTGATATTGCTAACATATAAGGTGAAGTAAGGATATAAATTTTATTTGTTTGCTGTTAATATTAAGTGAATTACAGTTTGAAGTAGTTTCTCTAAAACTTAAAGGCCACTGCAATACCCTGGCACAGCACCTTTTCTTCAGAAGGTAGTTGACATGTATAGGTTCTGTGGATTTTCTACACAAAGGTTCCTAGAAGTATAATGATTCTCCCCCTCTCTTTCCCCCTCTCCCTCTCCCTCTCCCTCTCCCTCTCCCTCTCCCTCTCCCCACCCCTCTCCCTCTCCCTCTCCCTCTCCCTCTCCCTCTCCCCACCCCTCTCCCTCTCCCCACCCCTCTTCCTTTTCCCCTTCCTTCCTTGTTTCTTTCCCTTCTTTTTTTCTTATTTGGATCATGTAACGCATGGCAATTTTCTTATTTTTCAAACATTTTTGCAGATTGTTCCAATGATCTCCCTGGTACATCACAGTCACTCTGTTCTATAAGACAGTTCAATACCTATTAAATAATTAAAGCTGTGGGTATTTTTTTTTAACTTTGTCGTTTGTAAATTTTCAATTTATGGAAGAGTGGCAAGGAAAGTTCCGGTAGTCCCCACATACCCTTCATCCAGTTTCTCCCAACGGTAACTTTTCACATAACCATCCTGTATTTACCAAACTAAGAGAGTAGTGGTGGTACAATAGTTCTGACTAAACTATAACATTTATTTGGCTTTCGCCAGTTTTTTCACTGGTTCTTTTTCTGTTTTAGTATCCAAATCAGGATTCCACATTGCACTGTTCATGACACTGTGTCCTCCAACCTGTGACAGCTTTCTGTCTTTCTTTGTCTTTCATGATCTTTCTTTTTCTGTTTATTTGTGGGGTTTTTTTGTATATTTTACTTACTTTTATGGTAGCTAGGGATTTTAACTTCTCTGCTCATATTGCAATCTGTAAATAAATATAAACTAAATTCTTCTCAGTATGAGAACTAATAAATTTAAAAGTCATACATTTTCATAACTTTTGACTAAGATCATGTTGTTTATTTTAATCATTGTTAGCATGTAAGTAGTTATTTTCCCTATTTTTTTTTTTTTTTGCCTATCTATTTCCTTATACTGAGTTTCAATAGCTTTAACTAGCTTAGGTTTACTGTGTTGTTTTACAATATTATATGCTTGGTGTTTTTATTATATGTAGCTTCAAACACTTTTGAAAGCAGGTAAATTGTAAATACACAATTAATATGGAAAATGTCCAGTAATGAAAAATTAGTGAATAAGAAGTTGAAAAAGGTTAAAAGAAATAAAGGGTATCCTTTATTTCTACACCCCCCCCCAAAAAAAAAGCTAGGTAGTTGTGTTGCTGTACAAGCAGCTCTAGTTTATGAGTTTACATAAAACTATACCATATTCACAAGAAGCAAGAAGGTTGTTTTCATTTTCCCTAAACTTATTTTTCTATATAGCATATTGACTGTTGTAACCATACTTAAAGTATATTTCTCTCTTATTCAGAAAGTGTAAATATAAAAATTATCTAACCTGCCTAATTAAAGGTACTTTTATCAAAATATAAAACAAAATTCTATATATTTTAATATATATACTTACAAATGCAAATTTCTTAAGTCATTTTTATTTATATCTTTTATTTAATATTAAAATATAGACAGTAGATTGTAAGGAAATAATAAAACATTCATAAGCACAGTTTTAATATTCAAAGTCTTACAAAGTAAATTTTAAATAGCAGTGAATGATATGTCAAAAAAGTAAATTATATTAGACATTTGGATTTGTGATTATAGAGGAGAAAATACTAAGTCAATGGGGACTGCTAGATGGTATTAAATAAAATGTTTAAACAATTCTTAAAATTCTTTATGATTTAAAATTAAAGCTGTGCATATATCCTTTCTGACTGGTGTTTTTGATTTCTTGATATATATTTCTAGAAGTGGGATTACTGGGTCAAATGGAAGTTCCATTTTTAAGTTTTTGAGGAAACTCTATACTGTTTTCCACAGAAGCTGCCCCTATGTTCATAGCAGCAGAATTTACAATAGCTAAGATTTGGAAACAGCCTAAGTGCCCATCAGCAGATGAGTGGATTAAAAAACTGTGGTACGTCTACACAATGGAATACTACACAGCTGTAAGAAAAAAAAAAACACAAAGAATTCTTACCATTTGCAATAGCATGGGTGGACCTGGAGAGCATTATGCTAAGCGAAATAAGCCAGTAAGAGAAAGATTAATATGATCTCACTCATTTGTGGAATCTAATGAACAACATAAACTGATGAACAAAAATAGGTCCAGAGACATAGAAGCATAGAACAGACCATCAAATCTCAGAGGGAAGGCAGGATAGGTTTGGCGGGGGTGGGAGTTAGAGATCAACCAAAGAATGTGTATGCATATAAGCACAATCAAAGGACACAGACAATAGGGGGTTGAAGGCCTGGCCTGGCTTGGGAGAGGTCAATGAGAGAAAAAGGGGACATATGTAATACTTTCAACAATAAAGAATTTTTTAAAAAATTAAAGCTGTGTTTGCTATATGTGCAATCTTTGAAAGAGTTTGTAAACTTCCTGCACCCAGAATTAAAGGATTAAGAACACTTAAAAATTATTTCTTAAAATGTAAAAATAAAAGTGGAGAATACTAATGAGATAAGTCAGAAACTGACACAGAGATTGAACTCTTTCAACTCACTTACATTGTCTTTTCTGAATTATAAATATAATAGTCTATCAATTTATCTTTAATAAAGAAACATTACATTTTAAAAAGTATGTAAAATAATCAGTTTGCTATTTTTAATACTTATATGCCAGATGTAAAAACAAATGCAGTGCTTGAAAGTACTATTATATATTCTATATAGCTACATATGCATATGTTTATATCTCTATCTTCATATCTATATCTGTATCAATACTGATATCTATATCTATGGAGAGAGAAGGTGAGATTAATTTATTTCTAGGAATTAGCTCACACAATTGTCTGACAAGTGGCAGGATAGAGACTCAGGGAAGAGTTGATGCTACAGTAGGAGTCAAAAAACAGCTAGCTAGCAGCTAGCAGCATTCCCTCCTCCTTGGGAAAATGCACGTTTTCTACTAAGGCCTTCAGTTGATTGGATGAGGTCCACCCCTATTATGGAGGGCAATCAGCTTTACTAAAAGTCTACTATTAAAGTGTTAATTTCATCTAAAAATGCTTTAACAGCAATAGCCAGGTGTTTGATCAAATATGTGGGTACTGTGGCCAAGTGAAGTTAAGACATAAAATTAACCATCACAAAACATCAACCTCAAATTGTTCTTTAGTATCTTCCCCTTATCTTCCGTAAGAGGGCCAATACTCTTTCATTGCCTAAACTAGAAAATCTCCTCTTTCTTCTTTTCCCATTAATTCACCTTTCCTTTCTCCATCCTTTCCCTTTACCCATAATATCCAAGAAATCAGTAAGTTCCCCACACTGTCAACTTTCCCAAAAAGATCACCAGAAATATATTTTTATTAAGCCAAAATGAATGTATTCGATTTACTAATACATTTCGTTAGCTACTAACTAATTAACTACAGCAAGAGAGAACTCCACCTTGAAAAAATCTCAATAGTGTCTCAGAAGAGGCAAGTTAGGGAAAGGAATTTATATATTCTGTAGTCTAGGTCCAAATGGTGTTAGGTGAGTTTTTCAAGATGAAGAATTGGTTGGAATTTAGCAAAATTCATGATGTAATACTTTAGAGATTGGTGGACTCAATATAGGAAACTTTTGAGGAGTTTTGGAAAGCAAATTGGTGTCTGAGAAGCAAGATGTTTGCCCAGGGGAGCCAGATGCTATCCTAATGAGAGGGCTGTTTGCCCAGATGAGCAAACTGCTAATAATTTTATTTGCAAGGACTTTGCAAACAGTGAAAGTAATTATTGGTCTATAGCATTACCTTTCTGGTAAAGAATTTCCTGGAATACATGGTTAAGTCATGTTGACACAATGGGTCTTGGTTCTCAGTTCATTTGTGTCCTCTTTGCATTCTCTTTCTTTTTAGCCCTTTAGACATTATCTGCATTACTTCTTTCTCTTCCCTGGATGCTTAAAAATGTTTATGTTTATATATAGTCTTCTAACCTCCCATTCAAACATACTTTCACAATGTTTTCTCTAATTTGTTAGAATACAATCTAAATTACAAATCTTATACTACAGTTCTCATAGTAAAAATCCTAATGTTTCTGGCTTCAAAGTCATATAATAGCATAAAAGTCCAAGCTCATTGCTTCACCTTGGTTTATTTCTTCAATGTCTTCCCTAGCTAAACATCTACATATAATCTTTGCCCTAAACATAACAAATTTAGAATATCCCCAATCTCTCCTTGATAATTTCAGGCAAATTTAATTTGATTTTGGGATCCCCTTAGTTTTCCCTGAAATTGGTGCCTTCTTTTTTCACCTCAATCACTGCTAATTCCTCAAAATCTAGTGTAAGCATGTCATTTCTTCTGAAGCATTTTCAATTTAGACTATCAGAGTTGATCAACTCACTGTTCTACATTGCATCTAGACTCTAGCTCTTACATGTTATTATTTATGTTTATATTTATTTTACCCTTTTAGACTGAGAGCATCCTGAAGGCAGGATAAGCACATTTCTCTCAATGTGCTCACTCTAGCATGTAACTTGTTAAAGAGGAAGCACAAAATATTTGTTGAATGAAATTTCATTGGGATAATTATAAAAAAGGAATTAATCAACTAGAATCAATAACTTTACTTTTAGGAAGTCTCTATAAAACATTTATCAGTAACAAAATAGTGTAGATATCTGTGATTATATCTTAGGATCTAAAGTGATCAAATCTATTCATGACATTCATTTCTCAAGGTCTATATTTTTATGATGTCATAATTTAGATTTCCATTTCATATTGGAACATAAAATAGAAAACAGGTGTTTCAATATGTTGCATAACACAGTATTCTTCCCTAAAGAAAAATCTCCCTAGGTATAGAAGAGGTTTAGCCTCTTATTTCAAGAAATAAAAATTAAATTCTTAAGCATACTCATAAAGTCTGATGTAAACTTCAAATATTTTTATTAATTATAGTGTTAGATTTCTAATTGCATGTTCATGTAATCTAAAAATATAAATTACATTCACACACAATTGTTCAGTCTATACCATGTAGCATTTACTACATTTCAGGGATGTGACTCTGTGGTTTGCAAAATTTGTCTATTAGGAAAACACCACAACAGTGAGATACCATCTCACACCTCTCAGAATGGCTATCATCAACAAATTAACAAAGGACAAGTGCTGGCGAGGATGTGGAGAAAAATTATCCTCTTGCACTGCTGGTGGGAATGCAGACTGGTGCAGCCACTGTGGAAGACAGTGTGGAGTTTCCTCAAAAAGTTAAAAATGGAACTCCCATTTGACCCAGTGATCCCACTTCTAGGACTATATCCCAAGAAACCAGAAACACCAATCAGAAAGGATATATGCACCCCTATGTTCATAGTAGCACAATTTACCATAGTTAAGATTTGGAAACAGCTTAAGTGCCCATCAGCAGATGAGTGGATTAAAAAACTGTGGTACATCTACACAATGGAATACTATGCCACTATAAAAAAGAAGGAACTTTTACCATTTGCAACATCATGGATGGAACTGGAGAGTATTATGCTAAGCGAAATAAGCCAGTCGGAGAAAGATAAATATCACATGATCTCACTCATATGTGGGATCTAATGATCAACATAATTTGATGAACAAGAATATATCCAGAGACAAATGGCAGGGCAGGTGGGGGTTAGAGAGCAACCAAAGGACTTGTATGCATGCATATTAGCATAACCAATGGACACAGACACTGGGGCAGTGGGGGCTTGCCTGGGGTGGGAATGGCTGGGGGGATCTATTGGAGAAAAAGGAGACATATGTTAAACTTTAGCCAAGAAAGAAATAAATAAATAAATAAATAAATAAATAAATAAATAAATAAATGCACCTAAAAAGCTTTTACATAAGTAATCCTTGGATACATTTACTTAGTGGTGTGTGTGTGTGTGTGTGTGTGTGTGTGTGTGTGTGTGTGTGTATGTGTATTGATGTTAGATGTAGTCTAGCAAATATTTGTGAGTTAGAAACATGCAAAAAATATTTGACCTAAAATGAGAAAATTAAACCTGTTTAATCCTTTTGAAATATTAGGGATTTCTTTATGTATGTGTTAGCCTTAAACTTTCTTCACTGCTATCTCACATTTTAAAACATATTTTGAAAAACACACCTTGGTTATTTATTAGGCATCTGAGAACTGAATTCATTTAAAGGAAAGAAAGGGAAGAGTCTAAAAAGATTAGTTGTAAGGTTTTCCAGCAAGTCGGTCCTACATTCATTGGGATCTACATGAGAGTAACGAAAATCAGATGGGAAAAGAAGTAATGCATTTTATTCCTTGGAGATTGCAAGAGAAGGATGTATTAACTATGAATTTCAGTTTTTGATTTGTAATACTATCATAACAGCTACAGCATTCACCAAAATTAAAAAAAATAATTTAACTTTGAGGGAAAATGATAACTTTATTTTATATAATATGAATCTGAAATGGCAAGCATTCTGCATTAGAGATTTTCTATTATCAGAAGTGAAAATAAGATTTAAGGTTAACTAGTAATAGTTGCACATTCAGAAATTTTGCTATAAATGGAAAGTTTGAAAGAATGGTAGATTATTTCTCACAGGAAGTAGAACAGACCAGGGCTTTGGTCTTACAAGATGTCCAGGACTGAAATCAAGATGAAGAGTAATAACTGAAGAAATAAAGAAGCGTTCAGGTGAGTGAAGAAACAGGATAGCGCATTGAAATATTAATATATTAATATTTAGGAATTAAGACAAACTCAGTGCAGAATTGTGTGAATTAAGGAATATGTGTAAATTTCATACCACTTAAGACTTCTATTTCATATTTCTGAGATGAAACCTTGAAAACTGATCCACATTAGGAAACACAGGATAAAGATAAATCACTAAGCTCTTATAAATCACGCCATTTTCCAATATTCTACAAAAGCAGAAACTAAATTTAAAGCCAATTAGATGGAAAATGTTATAGAAGGATAAAAGTGTAAATGTGTAATAATAAAAATTAGTCAATTCTGATATCATATTATCTCAGGAACATAGTGAATTTCTATACTACCTGAAGCCAATGTTTTCTGGCTGAACTATTTTACTAAAAGCATGATATTCATATTTGTATATTGAGATAAAATGGGTTATTTAAAATGTGATAGGGTATGGAACTGGAGAACATTATGCTGAGCGAAAAAGCCAGTCAGAAAAAGATAAATATCACATGATCCCACTCATTTGTGGAATATAATGAACAACATAAACTGATGAACAAAAACAGATCCAGAGACAGACAAGCATCCATCTATCAGACCATCAAACCTCAGAGGGAAGGTAGGGGAGGATGGCGTAAGGGGGAGAGATCAACCAAAGGACTTGTGTGTATGCATATAAGCCTAACCAATGGACACAGACACCAGGGGGGTGAGGACATGAATGTGCGTGTGGGGGTGTGGGGTGGGGGGAGGCAATGGGGGGATAAGGACACATGTAATACCTTAATCAATAAAGAAAAAAAATAAAATGAAAAAAATAAAATGTGATAGAGTGGAAGAAAAACTCATGAACTTTCTTCTCTAAGCCTGACCAAATTATTATTTATAACTAGAGGCCCGGTGCACGAAATTCATTCCCCGGGGGGGGAGGGGATGTCCCTCAGCCCAGCCTGCAACCTCTCCAATATGGGATCCCTCTCACAATCCAGCTCTGCTGGCTCCCAACTGCTCGCCTGCCTGCCTTCCTGATTGCCCCTAACCACTTCTGCCTTCCAGCCTGATCACCCCCTAACCACTCCCATGCCAGCCTGATTGATGTCTAACTGCTCCCCTGCCAGCCTGTTTGCTCCCAACTTCCCTCCTCTGCCGACCTGGTCACCCCTAACTGCCCTCCCCTTCAGGGTTGATTGCCCCCAACTGCCCTCCCTTGCAGGCCTGGTCCCTCCCAACTGCCCTCTCCTGCTGGCCATCTTGTGGTGGCCATCTTGTGTCCACATGGCAGGATCTTTGACCACATGGGGGCAGCCATCTTGTGTGTTGCAGTGATGGTCAATCTGCACATTACTCTTTTATTAGATAGGATAGAGGCCTGGTGCATGGGTGGGGGATAGTTGGTTTGCCCTGAAGGGTGTCCCAGATCAGGATGGGCGTTCCCTTGGGGCGTGAAGGGGTCTGGTCGAGGGGCCTGTGGTGGTTTGCAGGCCCGCCACTCCCCTCGGCGACCCAAGCAGAGGCCCTGGTATATGGGGTTTATTTTCCTTCTACAATTGAAACTTTGTAGCCTGGAGCAGAGCCAAGCCTTCCGCTCGCTCCATGGCCACAGGGGATTTATGTATCTTCTATAATTGAAACTTTGTAGCCTTAAGCGGAGGCCTGGGCCAGCAAGGGTGTGTGGAAAGCTTGGTTTCCTTCATCTTCTGGAAAACCCAAGCCTCCCTCCTGCTTTCTCCGTGGCTGCACCATCTTGGTTGGGTTAATTTGCATACTCGCTCTGATGGGCTGTTGGGTGTGGCTGGTGGGCATGGCTTGTGGGTGTAGCAGAGTGATGGTTAATTTGCATATTACTCTTTTACTAGATAGGATTATTATTTTAATATAGAACACTTCACAAATTTGCCTGTCATCCTTGTGCAGGGGCCTTGTTTCTCTTCTCTGTTTCATTCCAATTTTAGTATATGTGCTGCCGAAGTGAGCACTGACCAAATTATTGACAAGCAATCAGAAATTGTTGGTCTAAAAATGATTTGTCAATAAAATAGAAAGTGATCTTAAAACCAAAGAAGTATAAAATTGACAAAGTTGACAACTGCTACATAAAAATTCTGTTCTAAAAAGTTAGTTAATTTCATAACTATATCAACTATCATTTATTGAGCACTTACTGTATATAAGACATTTTGCTAGGCACAACATTTCTTACAGTGACATTAAATTCACAAACTCTGTCACCAAGACATTTATAATCATGTAGAAAAATAAGTCAAAAACATTTATAAATGTAAAGTTTTAAAGGAAGCTTAGTGATGAACATCTATTAAAATTATTTTTGGAGTCTCAAAAATATGAAGTAGACCCTTAACTGCTAGCATAATTTGGCTTAATTTTTATATGTTCTATTTCTCATTAAGAGCTTTTGAAAATAAATTATGAGACAATGGTATTAATAATACTAAAAATAGCAATATAATATTTATTCCTAGATGACACATGTTTAATTCCTAAGGCAATGATAGAAAAAAGTGTTATTAATTTTGGAAAGGAAAGCATAATAAAAAACAACTTCAGTGCGCTGATGAAGATATTGTTTTGGGTCATTGTTAAGTTGGCTAAAATGTAAAATTGTACCTTTCAAATTTATTACTGTTTGTTGTTAAATTTTGAATAAAGCTAAGATGAAAATTAAATCAACACATAAAATGGAATTGAAGATAAAGAGTCTATCATTAAGTCAGTTCCACCTTTCACCATGAATACAAAGATTTTTATGCAGACAGAGGTTTCATACAACAGTATCTGAAACAGTCTTTCACACATAAAAGCAAACATTGTCATTCAAGATGTTCCTTTTGTCCCAAAAAATTAGATTATAAGCCTAGCCACATGCCTTATGCCTCTCTATACTTGCTATATACCAAACACTATTTGGTATTTAAGGAGGTTTTTGTGATGAATGAAATGTGTTTATCAATTCCCATTCATTTTAGTGAAGTAGATTCTATTTCTGGAAGGTTTTTGCAAAGCTCACAATCTTAGGCATCTGGAGAGAGTGACTCATGGAGAAATTGAAAAATATGATAGAAGTATTACTAAACATTCTGTCTCACTGGGGTCAGAACTTCTTTTCTAATCTGCACAGTACATACCAAACAGATGGAGTGTGAAAACAAATCTTTGCTGTGGGTGGCCTTATCTTTTCAGCCATAACAATCCATATATACCAACCAAAAATACGTATCCAATAAATCCTCTGAAAAAAATTGCAGGATTTTCTCAAAATATTTGTCTAATTTCTTTCTAGTATTCAATCCCTTTTCAAAATAATCTAATTTCTGAAAATTAATTGTTGTTTTAAAAAAGAAATGATTGTGGAAACAATTCAGCATTATTTACATTATTGAATGCACTTTCATCTTAGTGTTCAATGATAGGGGAATGATTAAGAAATATATAATTAATTAAATTGATAAACTCTTACTCAGGCAACTGTCAGAATTAGGGTCACGTAGAAAAATGGAAAAGTGCTTACCACGTAACATTTGGTGGGGAGAAGAAAATATACGTCTCTGTATGTTGTGATTATAACTGAAAAATACGCATGGAATTACAAGAAGGTTAGTATTGAAGTATAAAGAAAACATGCTCTGTTGCTGGGTTCAGCAAAATTGTCTTCTTTAGAAACCTCGTTTATGTTGCCATAATCAAAATTTGATCTAAATCGCTTTTTGTTGTTTCAGAAAGTACTTGTCTTTTGCCTCAACTCTCTTGTTCTTTTTCTGGTCTCAGCTGCTGTACCACAGTGAGATGACCTCAGTAAACTGAATAACACGTGAGAGGATTGTGTAAGTCTGTTAACACTTGTCTTCCAACTGAACGTTTTGATTACTGAGTTGTCTTTTTCAAGAGCTCTAGTTCATCGAAATGTTTTGCAAAGACTACGTGTCACAAACAATTAAAATATTTAATGCCTTGGGAAATTTCATTGTAATTTGCAAAAGGCAGTTACAAGAAAGAACAGATCTCATATGAATTTTTTATTATAAGACTGATAAATGTCCATGAAAATATCATCTCTTTATGGCCTTCAGATATAACAATTCAATAATTTAGTGAATGATGTTTGCAAAATTCTGTGATACACGTTAAAAAGAATATGAAATAACATCAAGATTTTATATTAATTTAATTTTGTTTAGCATTAGTAAATCAATCCAGTCCAATTGGTGTGTTTCAGTGGTTGAGAGTCTACCCATGCATCAAGAAGTCTGTGGTTCTGTTCTGGTCAGAGCAAATGCCAGGGTTGCAGGCTGGATCCCTGTCGGTGGGGAGGGGAGGGCATGCAGGAGGCAGGCAATCGATGTTTCTCTCTCATGGATGATTCTATCTCTCTCCCTTTGCCTTCCACTCTCTCTCAAATCAATACAAAATATTTTAAAAATCCATCCACATTTTCTTTTTCAAACAATTTTTTTTCAAATATGTGAAGAAAATGTTACTTGGATGCTTATTTATCTCACATAAATGGACTGGCATGTAATTAAAATAAGATTAGAATACATATCACTCCTTTCATTCTAGCATGTTCATGCTTCCTCCTCTTCCCCCCAAAATATACAGAAACTGTGGTGGTCCCATAACTTTTGCTCACTGATGTTAGTCTCATGAATCCCATGGATATGTTATGCTATATGGCTAAAGAAATCAGATATAATTTAAATTAATAATCTATTAATCATAAAACGGGAGACTATGGATTACCCAATGGTCTTAATATAATCACATGATGCCCTTAAATGTAGAGATCTTTCCCTAGCCAGCAGCAGAAGGCAACTGAGCAATTAAAAGCATGAGGACTCAATCTGTTGCTCATTTGAAGGTAAAGAGGATCACTTGCAAATCATCGTTGAATTGTGTCAACAGAAAGTGAGTTTGGAGGTGGACTTACAAACCTAGATGAAAACTGCATTTCTGCCTGACATGTTGATTTTAGTCTGGTAAGACCCTGAACAGAGAATCCAGTCAAGCTTCTTCAAACTTCCAACCCACAGTGGTGTGAGACAATAAATAGGTGTAGTTTAAAACTATCACATTTTTGATACATTTTTGTAATGACAGCTATAGGAGTTAATACCGTACCTGTCCTCTTGTGCTTTCCTGGGTAAAATTGGAAGACAGATAAATGTATACAGCTTAAATGAAAGAATTTCTAACTTCTTTTTCTCTATTCTTTTCTATGCTTCTTCCTTTTGTTTTTCTTTCTGAAGCCATCCAAAGAAACTGGCTTATAAGTGTTCCTTCCTCTTGAATTTTTTGGAATAGTTTGAGGAGGATAGGTTTTAGTTCTTCCTTGAATGTTTGGTAAAACTCCCCTGTGAAGCCAACTGGCCCCAGGCTTTTGTTTGCTGGAAGCTTTTTGATGACTGCTTCAATTTCTTCCATAGTTATTGGCCTATTGAGATGTTTAGATTCTTCCTGATTGAGTTTTAGAAAGTTGTATTTTTCTAGGAATATATATGTCCATTTCCTCCATGTTGTCTAGTTTGTTGGAATAGAGTTGTTCATAGTATTTTTTAACAACCCTTTGTATTTCTGTGGGGTCTGTTGTTATTTTGCCTCTCTCATTTCTGATTTTGTTTATTTGGGTCCTCTCTCTTTGCTTCTTGGTGAGCCTGGCTAGAGGTTCATCAATCTTGTTTATCCTTTCAAAGAACCAGCTCTTAGTTTCATTGATCTTCTGTATTGTTTTTTTTTTGTTTGTTTGTTTGGGTTTTGTGTTGTTGTTTTTTGGTCTCTATGTCATTTATTTCTGCTCTGAACTTTATTATCTCCTTCTTTCTGCTCACTCTGGGCTTTTCTTGTTGCTCTCTTTCTAATTTTTTAAGTTGTAGAGTTAAATGATTTACTACCATTTTTTCTTATTTTTTGAGGTAAGCCTGTAGAGCTATAAACTTCCCTCTCAGACTGCTTTCATTGTGTTCCATAGATTTTGGATTGTTTTGTTTTCATTGTCATTAGTTTCCAGGCTGTTTTTAATTTCTTGTTTCATCTCTTTGGTAACCCAGTCATTGTTTAATAGCATGCTATTCAGCTTCCAAGTGTTTGAATTTTTTGGATTGTTTTTTGTGTTTCTGCCCGTAGTATTTTTATTCTAAATGTTCCCCAGAGGCTGGGGTTTAACAAAAAAGTGTAGTAGTACTTAGGATAAATTTTCTTTGTTCAAAGATTCATCTGGATTCACCCATTATTTCAAATCAGTTAAACCTGAAAAGGAGTGAAAATTAAGTAAGTTAACAGCTGCTAAAGTGTATTTACATTTTTGGAATACACCCTATATAATACTGAGTCATCCCCAATGTGCCTTAAAATGCCCATGGACCTGCAAAGTCAGGAGCATCTTGAATTGTGTTAGAAATGCAGAGTCCCAGTCTCCATCCCAGAACTACAAAATCAGAATCTACATTTGAACAAGATCATCAGGTCATGCCTAATAAAGTTTGAGAATATCTGCCTTAAATTGTACTAAATGGATGAATATTCCTTCAAAATTTAGTAGACTGCCCCTGCTAATAGCATCCTCTCAACAAAGCAAGGATATGCAGAGAATTAGGAGATCCACTCAGGTTCTATTTCAGACTTATTGTTTACATATTGAGCATTTATTTTGTTGTAGAGGTTGTTTTACAGGTTTATATTATTTATGCCATTTAAATTTCATGACTAATATGAGGTAAATATTGTTATCCATATTTAACCTAGAGATAAACTAAATTTTGAAGTAAAAGATCAATTGCTTTGTTTGTTTTCACTTGGAATAAGGTAGGCTGACATCTTAGCACTTGGATAAGTGCAGTTAGCCACTATAACATGGCATGTTTTATTACGCTTTCAAGTAAATTCTAAATTATCAAACTATCAAATGTATCAAAAGCTAAAATTTCATTTTTCAATTTCAATCCCATATCATCTGAAAATTCAAACAAAAGTAAAATTGTAAATAGTCCAAAATCCTTTACATATTATTTTTGCATGAATCATTATAACAAACAAACAAACAAAAGATTTTGTGGCTTCATGTAAATGGCCCTGCTGCCCTGGTTTAAATAAACTCTTCAGATAAACACTGTTTTTCATCTGAAGGAATAGAAAAAAATATAGTCCATGAAATAATTTAAATGTATTAATTGAGTCACATATTACATTAAGAATTTTTTGTTATATATAAGATGACTGATATTTTTATTAAGCACTTATGCACCAGATTTTTTAAAAACTTCATATGCATTGAATTGTTGAATTATTTCTGCACACTGGTGAATTGTTAGCTATGATTGTCTCCATTTTACTGATAAGTAAATTGAGACTTATATATTTTTTTCCAAAGAGGACATTTTAATGTCAGAATTTCAAGTCATGCTTGTCTGACAATTAAAATTATTCATGGAACAATCTATGTTTCAATATTTGACTTCACAATGATTTTAATCAAGTAGAGGCCATGACTCTTAAAATCTCAGTTTTAAAATGAAGAAAGTCTTTTGGGAATTAAAAAAGTAATGCTTACTTTTATCAGATTAAAGCACAATCCTTAAAAAATGAACAGAGCAAAAAATGAAAGGAAAATAAAATATAAGAAGAAATTAATCATCCTAAATTCATAGGCTAATTATGAGAAAAATACTTAATGCATGCAAAACATTTAGATTAGGAACTAGAATGTTGTAAGCCTTTTATACATAATTTATCTTTGTTCTGTTGTTATTATTACTACCAATGTACCATCCTCAGTATATCTACTATACCAATCTCATTACTGATTAAACGTACATCATCCCTCCCTGTTATATAGTAAATATTCTAAATTAGATAATTTCCTTCTCCTCTACTTAAACTAAAATTTGAACAGATATAAATATAACATCAGCATGTGTTTAAATAACAAAATAATGTGGTATCTAAATGTGTCCCTGACTATTTACATCATTTTAATCTTTAAGTAAATTCTTATCTATCTAATAATAGAGGAATATGCAAATTAGCCAGGACACCATAACATCATGACCGAACAGCAGGGACCTGAGGCTGCCTGGCACCTGGCCGGGGGAGAGGGACCTCAGGCTGTGCACCCTGCCCTGCGGGGCTTGACAGTGGACCTCAGGCCATGACCCCTGCCCCAGTGCCAGGCTGGGGGACCTGAGGCTGTGCCCACAACCTGGAGAGGCTTGATGAGGGTGGGGCCAGCTGGATCTGGGTCTCACCCAACGGGGTGAGGCTGGCTGGGTCTGGGTCTCCTGTGTTTTCGAAGCGTGTGCCGGTGGGGGGCAGGGACTTGACTGTAGGTCCCATGGCGCACCCCAGACTGTGAAAGGAGGGAGATTTTCACATACATTTTACTAATTTTCTTTCATCTCTGACACTTCTATTATAGAGAAAGGGCAAATAGCAATATTAAAATATTTCCTCTAATTAATTCCCTTTTGATGTGCATGAATTTTTGTGCACTGGGCCACTAGTTTATTATATATGTGATTTTTAGGCAAATAACAATTATAAAATATAAATAATACTAGAGGCCTGGTGCACGAAATTTTTGCATGGAGGGGGGTTGTCCCTCAGCCCAGCCTGTACCCTCTCCAATATGGGATCCCTCTCACAGTCCAGGACTGCTGGCTCCCATCTGCTTGCCTGCCTGCCTTCCTGATTTCCCCTAATGGCTTCTGCCTGCCAGCCTGATCACCCCCTAACCACTCTGCTGCCAGCCTGTTTGCCTCCAACTTCCCTCCTCTGCCAGCCTGGTCACCCCTAACTGCCCTCTCCTGCAGGGTTGATCACCTCCAACTGCCCTCCCTTGCAGGCCTGGTCCTTCTCAACTGCCCTCCCTTGCAGACCGGGTGCCTCCCAACTGCCCTCTCCTGCTGGCCATCTTGTGGTGGCCATCTTGTGTCCACATGGGGGCAGGATCTTTGACCAATGGGGGCAGCTATATTGTGTGTTGCAGTGATGATCAATCTGCATATTACTCTTTTACTAGATAGGATAGAGGCCTGGTACAGGGGTGGGGGCCAGCTGGTTTGCCCTGAAGGGTGTCCCGGATTAGGTGGGGGTTCCCTTGGGGCATGGAGCAGCCTGAGCGAGGGGCCTGTGTGGTATGCAGGCCAGCCACGCCCCCGGCAACCCAAGTGGAGGCTCTGGTATCTGGAATTTATTTTCCTTCTACAATTGAAACTTTGTAACCTGGAGCGGAGCCAAGCCTAGGGCTCCCTCCAAGGCCAGCAGCCATTTGTGTTGGGGTTATAATTGAAATTTTGTAGCCTTAAGCGGGTGGGCCTGGCCAGGGTGTGCGGAAAGCTTTGCTTCCCCTGTTGCCGGCGGCAACCCTGGCCTGCTCTCTCAAGCTCCATTCTGCCGCCATTTGTTTGAATTTGTTTACCTTCTATAATTGAAACTTTGTAGCTTGAGTGGAGGCTTAGGCCTGGCAAGGGCAGGCAGAAAGCTTGGCTTCCTCTGTTACCTAGGAAACCTTGCTCTCTGTGGCTGTAGCCATCTTGGTTTGGGTTAATTTGCATGCTCGCTCTGATTGGATGGTGGGAGTGGCTTGTGGGTGTGCCGGAGGTATGGTCAATTTGCATATTTGTCTATTATTAGGTAGGATTGTTAATATAATGCCAGTGATTATTTCCTGCATCTGTAAAATAAATTAGTTTTTATAAAACATATTTCCAAAAATAATAATAAAAATGAATAAATATAATATGCATTTAAAATTCTAAGATACTTGTTATATCCTCTATCTTGAGCATTTAATTCTTTTTATTGAAAGGAAAATCCCAAAATGTAATTCAATAATGATGATCATTTTTGGTTAATGTGAGTTTCTGAGTGATTTATTTAGTTTGGTGTTTGAAGGCAGCAAAAAAATAGTTAATGAAAAGTTATAGTGCACTGAAATAAAACAGCTCTGTGGAAAAATTCATATTTACATGATGGAATGTAATATGTTTTCATGTAGCCCTACACAAGTAAAAACTCCCCGAGAGGACATTACTAACCTTCCTTCACACACTAATACTTGGTTGCGGCTCTCTTTTCCTTACCATTTTAAATTACCAACAGGGGTCTTAATGGGCTTTATTGCCTTAACTCTCTGGATAGGACAAACATTTGTTAGAGTAAGTTAATGTTTACATAGGTATTTAATTTTTTTAAATGAATACATTTAATGACAGATATTAATAATACCATTGGCAACATGAAAATTTTGAGTGTCACATGCAAAAACTGAAATTTGAAAAAATAACAAATTTTGACAGGGCTTATATGTAATTACATATGAAACTATCATTTTACACCCACAGATAACTGAATTTGGATAAAGGGGGAATTTTAAGTGGCAGGCATTTCTATGATTTCAGCAAATGATCCTGAAACAGTCACTTTATTATTTTTTTATTTTTAAATATGTTTTTATTGATTTCAGAGAGAGGAAGGGAAAGTGAGAGATATCAATAATGAGAGAGAATCCTCGATTGGCAGCCTATTGCAAGGCCCTTACTGGAGATCTAGCCTGAAATAGAGGCATGTGCCCTGACTTTGGAATCGAATAGTGGCCTCCTGGTTCATGGGTCATTGCCCAACCATTGAGCGACACCAGCTGGGATAGAAATAGTCACTTTAAATATAAGCTTTTAACAACTAAAATCCCTGAAAACAAAGCAAAACATTTTATTAATTAATATTTCCAAAGTATTAGAGACATAAAAATGCACTTAAATAACAAAAGGCCAATGTAAGCCATCAGCTTCTTAAAAGCATTTAATCAGACCTTCAAAAAAGAATATCCCAGTTGACCAATTATGCGTCCATTATATGTTCAATACTATACTAAATATTATAAGCCATTCCTGCCATAAAAATTATATAACATGAATGGAGAGAAGAATGAGTGAAAGTGAGAGATGCTTGAGCTGACAGAAGTGAGGAATTTGGCACCTAACTCTTAACAAAATTATTTAGCTTTGTGTGTATTCCTCCCAAATTTCTCCCATACATGCTATCTAGTAGATCAATACCCCAGATATGTTAGGGGTCAATACAATGCAATTTGAATACCACTGGAGAGGGAGTAAGTCAATATTGGAACTGAGAATCAGAGTAATTAGGGATAGAAAAGAGTAATAAAATGTATGAGACAAAGAAGAATGGAGTTTGTTTTGATGGAGAATACATGTATGAAACTTTACTCAATAGGACAGTAAGGAATTACAAAAAAACATTCAAAGCTACCAGGAGGTTTTATGCTATTGGCAAAGGACTATCTTGGGAGATCTTAGGTAGAAAGTAGCATAAGATTAGGCCTGTTTAACTACCTGACTTATGTTTCTGATAACCTCAATCTACTCAGGAAGATTTTACTCATCTTACAAACTACTTCTCTGGAAGTGTCAATGGCTAACTACGTAAGTTAGTTTTTTAAATATTTAGTTAACTCAAATTATGTCTTTGTTATGAAGTATATACACAGTTAAAACACATTGCATATTTTCTATTAGAGACCATACAAAAAACCACAATGAAATGGAGAAAAATATATCCTACATGAGAAACACACTAAGTGTGGGAAAGTATAATACATATAATTAAAACATGATCTTTCTCTTATTGTGGGCATCTTAAATTTAAAAATATTCAATATGTGACTGAGCTTAATGATACTTCAACTTTATTTATTTCCTGTCAAATAAGCGGTGGAATTTACAGTCGTGTATTTAATTTAAATCATAATTACTTTAAAAAATAAAACCAGGCTGTCAAACTACAGCGGGAAGGTAGGGGAGAATTGGGGGGGGGGGGCGCGGTAAGAGATCAACCGAAGGATTTGTATGCATGCATATAAGCACAACCAACAGACACAAGACACTGGAGGTGGTGGTGATGAGGGCAAGTGCCAGGGGGTAGGGAAGGGTGGGGGGAGGTCAATGGGGGAAAAAAAGAGAGAGATATATGTACTACTATTTGTAATATCTTAAACAATAAAATTAAATTTAAAAAATAAAAGTTAAATAAATATCCCCCCAAAAAATAAATAAAAAATAAATTAAACCATAAGAAAGGTGAGTAATAATGTCAAATCTTGGAGATAAAATGAGCTTTCACTATGACTGTGTTATAGGATGCTCTGGTTTACATCGCAGCTTCCCACCTGGGCTTCACCAAAGCCCTGTAAGGGTTTCCTGTGGAAAAAGTTGAGTCACCCTCCCGGTGTAGTAATTCTTGGTGTCATCTAGGCTCAAAAACTAGTGACACCAAATGTAAGCTTTATTTTGTATATTTCTCCTTGCTTCATAACATTTCAGAAGAAAATTAAATACTTTACAGCAAGAAATTAAAAACTATTTAGATAGATGCAGTCGTTTCTTTTTCTCTGTCTTCAATTTCAAAACAATAAGCTATTTCTTTTTTAAATAATTAAAATGATTCTAATGTAGCTCTTTAAATTTTACAATGGCTTAAAATTAACTTATTCTATGATAGGAACCCTGCTTGTGGTTTTTAAAATATATAAAGGAAGGAATCTAGATGCTTAGGTGTAAAAGAGTAGATATAGAGTGAGGCTAGTATGAGAGTGAATGAATATAATGGACATATGAGTTATGTCAAACTACTTGACCTCTGTAGTTCTACTAGCATCCCACACTTGCATGAATTATAGAGGGATATTAATTCAAGATTGAATTTTTTTACAAGCCTAAAACAGAAATGGCTTATAAAAACTTAGGGTGTTAGAATAAGTTGATTGAAAGTTGAAGAAGACAAAGAGATCATAAATAGTAAGATAAAATTAATCACTAACAACAACAACAAAAATGCAATGTGTTTTGTTTGGTACATATTTGGAAGACTACTATGGTAAATATATAGGGAGGCTGAATGTAGATGGCTTTAGAATATCCAATTAGAATTTACTTTATGACAGTTAAATTAGTAAAAATCCACAGACATTGAGTTGGGATATTTAAAGACATTCTACTAGAGACATTATTAGAAATTATTAGAAACAATTCCTTAAATATATGTTTTATTAATTACTTATTAATAGTGCAAATAAAAATCATAAAATATGATAAAATGCTTATTATATCTGTAAGACTACTATTTTAAAACTTTGAGTATAAATGAATAAATTATGTTATAATCTCTTTTAAGAATGGCATTAACCAAAAGACTGTGTGTACATAGCCATAGTGGCAGGCATTACAGCCAAGTATATAGGTCTGATTATCCTTATAATCCCATATTTCAGGTAAGGAAATTGCTCTCATTTTATAAAAAGGAAACAGTGGTTTAGAGTAAGTAACTTGTCTAAGGAAAATGCAGATACTAGCTAATAGAACAGGTGTTAAAATATAGTAACCCAATTCCAATGCCTTCATATCAAATACACTGCTATTTTGCCCTGTTAAGAAGTAGTTATTCATGAAGTCTTTCTTGTACATACCTTTAATATAAAATCATGTATAATAGTTATAGTCCTTTTTAACATCATTTTATAGTTTGTAAACATATAAATGTATAACAGTGTTTTGGATGCAGAGAAAACCCAACTCAGACCAAATAAGAAAGGAATTATTTAATCCCATAGGTCAGACTGCAGATCAGTTCCATTGGGTCCGTGTCTCTAATTTTATATGTTCTCTCTCATGAGTGTTCTACATATTTGTGTTTTTTTCTAGGGTTTTGCAGTCCTTATGATCCCCAAGTTTACTTTCAAATATTGAAGGCAGATCCCTTCTCATTTAAATCTAGGGAGAGAGAAAATATTTTTCACTCCTCATCTAACAGGATGTCCTGCATATTCAACTGATGGACTTCCCATTAGCACATCTCTTTGGTTTGGGAAATGCCGTGCACCGATTTATTTAGACCACTGCTTATCCCTTATCCTTGTGATAGAGGAGTGGGTGTGGGAAGATTACTGTTGCAGGCTTACACATTTCAAGGCCCACACCTGCAAGTGCCGGTGAGACCAATAGATGAAACACTGTGAGAGAAATATTTAGCAAAGGTGCAATCTAGTCAACCGCCCTTCCCAATCTTCTAGGAAAAATTGAGAAATGTAGTCAATCATCTTACTCTTGAACTTATCATCATCCATACAAAAATATTTTCTGATTTTTACTCAATTTGCTCTTTCAGACCACAAACACAGTTTTCCATTAGTAGTAAAAATGTTTACTCTAAATTATCAATCAAACCTCTGAGCTTTCTTGAAATATACTCTCCTTGTGTAGCTTGGACTAGGTGTTGGCTGTAAACCCACCATAGGAAAAGGCTGTACGTGGTTGGTGTCCTCTCTAAATATTCTAAAGAAAGAAGAACGGTCTTATTTAAATTGGTAACATCTTAAGCTGGGATTGCATCCTGTTAAGCTAGTAAGTGCTTCAAGATGATTTTCTTATAGAAAATCATCAAGTGATCCTCAGAAGTTCCCCACTAGGCCTCTGTATTGTGAAATTCTTTTAAGCCTGGAATGCTTTTATTTTCTTCTGGTACTCATTTATTTGGCTCCTTTCTCAGGCTCTAGCAGTTCACATCTAGGTTTTTGCTGGTAGAGTGCCTTCACCTTTCCAGGCAGCCTGAATGATCCAAGACCATCCACAGAGTCACATGGGACTAGTATATCTTCCAGAAGGCATAATCATACATACCTGTATGCTACAAATTTTGGGAGTTCAGGCCAATTGATCCCAGCGAAACAGAACTCTAAAGGCCCCAAATTCAAAGTAATTCTCCAGGTTGTCTCCGGTCCAGGTAAAATTATTTAGCAGGGGTGATATCTTTAGTGCAGTGCATGCTCAAAGTTAAGTATTCTGAGTAGCTTTACAAAAGTCCCATTCTCACTACCCCAATGTATCAGAATGGAAGAGAAGCTTTCATCAAAGATAAACAGTCCTGCTTTCCTCAAAGACAAACTACTCACAAAAACACACTCTATGTATCTCTCTCAGCCTTTTTGTATTCTCAGAATGGGTGGTGGGTGGGAAGGATGTGTGCGAAGATGCTGGAGTCATGGAACAAATATTAGGATATATCCTTAAATCTGCACTTTGCAACTTACACATGGCACTGAATATTGAAATGTCAACTTGTATGTCTTATTATATTTACAATGATTAAATTTGTTTCCTGATTTATTCATTTTTAATATTTTATTGTAAAATATATTTAAGGAGAGAGGAAGGAGAGAGAGAGAGAGAGAGAGAGAGAGAGAGAGATGTGAGAAACACCGATTGGGATTGGTTGCCTTGCCTGACCTGGGATCAAATCTGAAACCTTTTTTCCCCATTTATTTTTATATAGAGTGGAGAGAGGAGAGAGGAAGGGGGAGAGAGAGAGGAAACATCCATTTGAGAGAGACACATAGATTGGTTACCTTCTATTCGTACCCCTACTGGGACCCGGGATCAGGCCTACAACCAAGGTACATGCCCTGATGGGGAATTGAACCTATGCCCTTCTGTCTGCAGGGACTACATTCTAACCACTGCTCAAACCGGCCAGGGCGAACATCCTTTTGGTGTAGAGGATGACGTACCAACCAACTTAACCACCCAGCGAGGGTTCTGTATAAGATTTCTAAAAGACATTTGTTGATAGTTTAAAAACATTTCAAGAAATAAAATCCAGTTTTTTCATTGGCAGTTTTGGAGTTTTATTATGGAGGCAGTTGTTGTTGTTGTTTTTTAATTCAATATCTACTGTTATAGTAATATAAAATAAGCTTTGTATTAAATTGCCTGTAACATAACAACTATATTAACAATATATTCATTAATAGCATTGAGTTGTTAGCACTTTTTTTATTTTCATGTGCAATTGAGAATAATGGGACTAGTGGTGAAAAAAGTTATAGAATAACACTGATTTAGTTAATCTTTTCTAATACTTCTGGCACAGAGTAGGTGCTCAATACATTTTTTAACACAATGAGGTAAAAAATATCTTAAAAGTATAACAAATTTCTGGCTCAACCTATTTCAATAGACTCTTTCTTTTCTCCTTCTCCTTATCATATTTTTGTCCCTTCTTAAAAGCAACCAATAATTTCTTCAGGTCTGTGGTTCACCAGAAAAAAAAACAACAACACTGAATCGATTAAGAATATTAGTCTAAATTTATTCAGCTCACTTTTACCTGACACTAGCCAAATTCATTCAGAATATAAATTCTGTAGGCATACATGAAAAAGGGCGGGAAATCATTGCTTTAAAAATGCTGAATATTCACTTCCATTTTAATGAAACTTGTATTAGATGAGTACAATTAAGAAAAAGACTGACTCTTAAATAGGTTAGAACTCCATAAACAATTCTGAAACTTAAAAACAAAAATGTAATTTGCTTTACAGCCAAGTTCTTCCCTGGCAGCTTCTCTATCGGTTCTTAGCTGCACATTCAGTGTAGTCAATGAGCCAATTCCAAAGATATTTCAGGAACCTAGTTTGTGCTTAGGGGCAGCATTTTGCTAATTAGAACTTCTATTGTACAGAAGTGGAACTTATTAGGGAGAGCACTTTAAGTGGCTTAAGCAGGTAGGACTATTTGTACTTATTTTCTGAGCTGCCAATATGTTAATCTAGCATTTGGTGGGAACGGGTAGCTTCGTTCGCTGTGCCTATAAACTTTGTTTTTGTTTTTCCTATAGAAAATATTGTTTTTACATAACTACACTGTTAATGCATATACTTCCTGAGATAATATTTGCTTTCCACAGTGCATAGCAATTATGCCAGGCCTTGCACATGGCACCTGTTTTATAAATGTTTGTAGAATTGAATTATTTTTCTGAACTTTATTACTCTATAGAAGACATGGATATATGCTAACTTCTTTATTTTAAACAACAAAAACAAAAGCAATAATAATAATAATAATAATAATAATAATAATAGCTACTACAGTATTGAACTTTTAAAATAAGCCAGTCACTACTTCAAGCACTTTCTATGTTTTAACTAATCCTCATAACAAACCTATCAGTATGTAGATTTATTTTCACTGTGCAATTAAGAATTAAAAAGATATTAGATTAAATGACTTTGTCTTGGTCATATATACACTAATGCATGAATTCAAGATTCAAAACCAGGCGTTCTAGCTTCACATAATTTATATATGGAAATAAATAAATCTTAATAAAGTAAGAGGCATTTCTGCTTATGTGTAGATTAGAATAATTTGCAACAGGTTAATGCTCACATGTACACCAACCATAAAAGCCATGTAAAACAAAGAAACAATTTACTTAAAAGCATCAGAGAACTACAGAAACAGGGAAGACCAGAGAGGCTAAGGTTTCTGAAAAGAGAGAAACATGAAAGGATAGCTTACTTGTAGTTGCTATTTTCAAAGAGTATTTGCTGCTTCTGGACATGGGCAAGATGCCAAGAATACAGGGTGTGCCTGGACAGAGGTCTGTTGCTGTGGATTAGAGAAACGAGGGATTTTTCATCATCTAGGTGATGCTAGAGCAATATGTCTGCAACATCAGACACCTAACACACATGAGTAGTTTCCCATGGAAACATTTGACAAATTCTGATGTGTATGCAGCAAGATGTTAAAAAATCTAAATAAATGAATAAATAAATAAATAAAATAACATAATATTCAATGCTTATGATGCAAAATATATAAAGACTCAACAGAGGGGAATACCCTGGTTTAGAAAACAAATAAGAAAATAACAAATATAGGCCTTTATGTAAAAACTCAGGATGACCACAACTTTAAAAAGGTGATAAATGGAAATACAGATACACCAAACCACACCCTGGTTTGACTAGGCTCAGTCTTTGATTGGATGCAGAGTTCAGCTAACATTACATAATTTCCTAAAAGATGTATATATAGTCAAGGTAATAATACCTTTAATATATGCAAACATTTAAGCATAGATAAAATTATATAGAGGAAAATTATGTAGCTCTATCTTAATAAAGGTGGGGATGCCAATACTATAAGTTCATTAGTGACCATTACACATGATATCAAGTACACTCCACAGCTAAAATTACAAACATTCATAAATAAGTAAAATTGTTTACTTGATAATATGGTCAGTTGGTTCAAGGGTACAGATTGACCTTTTGTAAGATTCCAGCCAGTTAGTTTATCAGTAAAAAAATAAAAGAGTAGTATTCCATTGTGTAAATGTACCACAGCTTTTTTACCCACTCACTCACCTATGATAAACACTCAGGCTGCTTCCAAATATTGGCTATTGTAAATTATGCTGCAATGATCATAGCAGTACATAAATTCTTTCAAATTAGTGTTTGATAAAATCTAACACATATTTATGATAAAAACTTGAGCAAAATGGGGATAGAGGGAATATACCTTAACATAACAAAGGCCTTATATGAGAAACTGACAGCCAACATTATACTCAGTGGGCAAAAATACAAGCATTCCCCTTAAGATTGGGAACAAGACAGGGATGTCCACTTTCACCACTCTTATTCAACACTAGAGGCCCGATGCATGAAAATTCGTGCAAGAGTAGGCCTTGGCACCCTGGACCCAGGCTGGCTTCCCCCGGGCCGCCAGCAGGCACCCAGGACCCAGCTCGCTTCCCTCTGGCCCATGCTTCGTCAGGAAGGATGTCCAGAATGACATCCAGAAGACATCCAATCTAATTAGCATATTATCCTTTTATTATTGTAGATAGTACTGGGGTCCTACTACAGCAATCAGACAAGAAGAAGAAATAAAAGCATCCAAATAGAAAAGGAAGAAGTAAAATTGCCATTGTTTGCAGATATTGTATATAGAGAACCCTAAAGATTCCACCAAAAAACTACTAGAACTGATA
This sequence comes from Ia io, assembly GCA_025583905.1. Taxonomy (NCBI): domain Eukaryota; kingdom Metazoa; phylum Chordata; class Mammalia; order Chiroptera; family Vespertilionidae; genus Ia; species Ia io. The sequence goes on from JAJQQW010000007.1 coordinate 31,101,508, forward strand.
AATGAATTCAGTAAAATAACAGGATACAAAATAAATATCTAAAGCTATTTTATAAAGAGGGCTTTAACTTGAGTTTTAATTAAGTGTTTGAACAAATACACAATTTTTCTATGAGAAATAAGCAGGAATTTCTTTTGTTAGTGAAAGTATGCCTGAGTATGTAAGCATAATGCATATCTATATACTGGGAGTAACACAAATAAATAAGTGTGTGTAAGTTATGAAAGGGGTATCTGTTAAATTTTTCCTATGCAACTTTTCATTGTATTTTGGTGTACATCTATGGTTGGGTGAGAAAGTTATCTCTAAGTTTAAGTTATTACTCAGGGCCCAACATCTGGAGAGAATTAGTAACACATTTGTTCCATAAACACATACATCTAAAGGAAAGTTATATAACATTTTTAAAAACAATTATTTTATAGGATGGAATTTTAAGATTGTTTCATTGTTAGATTTTGAGAAATAATCCCACTTATAAATAGAAATATAATTATGTGAATGTTTAAAGGGAGATCTGGGGAAAATTATGATTGATCATTTCCTGATTTGGACTATTTTTCAATGTTTTTATTTATTTCAGAGAGAGGAAAGGAGAGGGAGAGAGAGATAGAAATGTCAATGATGAGAGAAGAGCATTGATCAGCTGCCTCCTGCACAACCCCTATTAAGGATCAACCCTACACCTGAGCATGTTTCCTGACCAGAAATCCAACTGGGACATCCTAGTTCATGGGTCGATGCTAAAACACTGAGCAGCACTGGCCAGGCTGGACTATTTTTAAGTCTAAAAATCCACCTATACTTCTCTTTAATATACTCTTTCCTCAGGCAAAATCATTCATTCCCAGAGCTTCTAATTTCAGCCATGAACAAATGGCAGCCAGGTATATCCCTGGACTTGACTATTCCTGTTGTCTACTTTGCAACTCCCTTTGAATGTCTTGATGTTTCAAAGACACTAAAAATTTAACATTTCAAAACAAAACAAATCCCCATATATTCCCTCACAAAACCTGGTCTCCATGCAACATCGTTTCTAAGTAGTTGCACAAATATCTATCCATTAATAAAAGGTCTCTCTCCTCTCCTCAACCAACCTTTCATAGTCAGTCAAACATCAAGAATGTCTGTATTACCTCGTATGTGTATCTGTTAACTTGTTAGACTGAGTTTCATAAGGACAGAGACTATGTTTCACTTTTTTCACTGTTGTATAACTCAAATCCCATGCAGTACCTCACCCCAAAGGAGGTACTTAGTAAATGTTTGTTGGATGAATAAATGAATATACACTGAGTGGCCAGATTATTATGATCTCTGAACACATAGCAATCTGGCCACTCAGTGTATATCCTATATAATAAAAGGCTAATATGCAAATTGTCCCCTCGACCAGGAGTTCAACCAGCAGGCAGGCCGGCCAACCACCCAGGTCCTCTCCTCCTGGCCAGGCTGGCCGGACCCCACCCATGCATGAATTCATGTACCGGGCCTCTAATACACACACACACACACACACACACACACACACACACACACACACACACACACACACACACACATATACACACACACACTGAGTGGCCAGATAATTATGCATTCAGAGATCATAATAATCTGGCAACTCAGTATATATGTATATGCATATATTGGTGTACAAAAATCAATGAAACATAAAATATTTCTCTATCATTCTGGGTCAAGCAAGGAAAATAGAAATCAATATTCAAAATGGAGGAATATTATTACAGTGAATTGATTACACAGTTGACAGAAAACTTGTAAAGCAAACTAGGGACATTAAGGGAAACTATATCAATTAGTATTGACATCCATAATATATTATTGGAAAACAAAGTAACATATTTTTACACTAAGATTCATTAGATAATAGAGGGTGTCAAAAAGTACTGTCTTTCACTCAGTTTGTTGGTCATCAAACTTCATACTTAGAAGAGAAAGACAAATACCATATGGAATCACTTATATGTAGAATCCAAAGTCATACACATAGAAGCAGAGAGTAGAATGGTGATTATTAGGGACTTTGGGGTGGGGAAATGGGAAGATGTTGGCCAAAGGGTACAAACTTTCATAGGACTGTATTCTGGAGATCTAATGTACAGAATCTATATACATACAAGCTTAAGTGACTGTTCAACTGTTCAACAATTAGACCATTCGACCGTTCAACTAGTAGCTATGATGCACACTGACCACCAAGAGGCAGACATTTAATGCACAGGCATGGAAACATAGAACAGACTGATGAATCTCAGAGGGAAGGGGGAGAGGGGAGGGTGGGAAGAGATTAACCAAAGATCTTATATACATACTAGAGGCCTGGTGCAAGGATTCGTGCACGGGTGGGGTCCCTAGGACTGGCCTGCAAGGATCAGGCTGAAACCGGCAGTCAGTCCGATATCCCCCAAGGGGTCCCGGATTGCGAGAGGGCACAGGCCAGGCTGAGGGACCCCACTGGTGCATGAATCTGTGCAACGGGCCTCTAGTGGTGAAATAATTAATTAAACTATATTGTACACTTCAGATGTCCTAAGAGAGTAGATCTTAAGTGTTCTCACCACACATATACACAAAATGGTGGCCATGTGAGGTGATAGATATGATTGTTATAATTTGACATACATATGTTGTACACCTCATAGAGTGGAGGGGGAGATCTCTTTGATTCCTTTGACAAAACTATAATTTATAACTTTAAATTTATTTTATATTAAGGTAAGTACTTCATTATTGAATTTAAATGCTGTTGAAGGCAGCTACCTATGATATAACTAATGAATTTCAGTTTCCAGTAACCTATATACAAGGCACAAGTGACCTTACTTTTGAGCATGCTACCTAGCAGATTCCATGTTGACTATCAGGAAATAGACCTGATTTCAGAGTTCATGTTTTTCATTAAAAAAAAAAAAAATTATCACCACTATGCAGAAGACAGTAGATCCTAAACAGATATCTTAACCAAAGTCAATTGTTTCTTGAAGCTTTGTTTTCACAAATCACTTTTTAATCACAAGTTATAATACAACACAGTGTACATATTTCTTTTTGATGTTGTTTATAATGGTTGCCAAAATAGTTGTGAAGATCATCTGGTTGTACATATTTCTTATATATAGCATACGCATGGAGGATGGGAATATTTTTACTTTGCCTAGTCATTTTATCCTTCTTTCTCCCCTTCTTACCTAATTTATATTCCATAATCACCTTGTACAGTATTTTGTTTGTACCTTTTCCTGCTTTCATTTCTCCCACCAGTTATTCTGATGATGATACCTTGACTATATTTACTTCATATATTTGCAATGGCTGAAGCAAAATGCAATGGCTTTAACTGGTCTAACTTTGACTAGGCTCTCTGTAAAGTCATGACAACCAACAATGTTCAAGTGGATTCTTAATGATGGCCAGCAACCATACTTTCCCACTCCCTCATATCAGATGTAACTAGTTAATCTCTTCTCTTTCTTGAAATCTCCAACCACCCTTTCTCAACACAAATGCTCAATTATTTAACTGCCACCTACTTTATTGAGAATGAAGAAGCAAAGTCAATCTTGAACAGACTCCACTCATATCTACCCACACTCTGCCTTCCTTTCTGTTAACATTTGTGAATTATTAATGCTCATATCTAATGTCAATCTATGTGTTTACTACACAGCTTTCTAACTATGAAGCAGAGAGTTTACCACCATGTTTCTGCTATATCATAAATCTATGTATATTTAGCCATCCTATTTAAAACCGTTGCCTAAGATATCATATTTCAGAAAAAAGTGATATTTTTGTATCCTTTCATTAATTTTAAGTGTTATAATAATCACTTAAAAACTCAGTTTAATTTTAAATTAAAGAAAATCATTGAAATTTAATGTTTTGTGAACAGAAATAAAACTTAATGTATATACAGAACTCCAGTTTCTGTACATAGGAAAAAATAATAAAACTCTAAACATGTTTGCCTGCCTACATGGAACCCAGATTGTTTCTAGATATGTCTAAGGGAGAATAAAATAAATTCTACTCCAACCATACTTGAGTGGGTCATAATTATGAGCCCAAAATGGTCACTAATAAAAATGCGATCGAATAGAAAATTATATTTTAAGAGTCACAGAGAATTATTATAAAATATTTAATAAATATAATTATATAAGAGCACACTTCCATACCTCAGTCAATCCTTTTTTGGATGGCATGTAATCCAAATGCACTTTTAGATCCATGCAGTGTTATTATTATTTCAATTTAACATCTCTTCACTTTTAGGAAATACACAATTGGGACTCATGCAAAATCAAACTCTCTGTCTATGAAATTCTTCTGAGTTTAATCTAGCATGAGTAACTAGTAAATGTTCTATAAATATTGAAGAGCTGGCAGTTATCCATAGCTGAAAGATATTTGAGATATGAAAATAAAATCTCATAGAAAAGTTTAACCTGATTATTTTAAATTGAGGTAGGAACTTTTCTCCAAGGCTCCTCCACGACCAATATGTTTACTCTATTTTAAACAGGTGCTTTATTTTGATACTTTCCATGTTATATCCAGTATTAATGTAAATGTATCTCATATAATAGATGTTATTCGTTTCATTTGGCACTCTGCTATATTAGTGTTTTTGCTTGTAGATTATCATAAATAGGAAGATATTTTTTATATACCTGGCAGTACTTTGCAGTACCTCCACTAATTTATTACTCTTATTTCTTTATGTGATGTCTGCGAATTTTCTATTTTCACCTAAACTTCTGATTTATGGTGTTTATTATGGAGTTAGCAAAACTAATTTTTCTATATATAAATATAAATACCTATTTAATTTTAAGTATTAAATTATAAATTAAGGATTTATAATTTTATAAGTATACATATATAAGGTGATTGATAGGATGATCAATTTTGTGAAAAACACTGATAATATCCCCTGGGAGAAAATTTTCAAATCAGTATGCATATATTATACTAATGCTTTGGAGTGGAATAGTTGAGAAATGGGACTATTTTGCCTCACTAAACTTCTAGGAAAATAAAAGACCATGTCTATACTATAATGTTCAAAATGAATCAGGTAAAACCTTCAGTTATTATTCATGATTGTACAGTTTAATGTAGCCCAGAAGCATTGGACAAATTTTACAATTCTTTTAAAGTGGTTTCAGGGAAATTAGACCATTTAAAAATGTTCCTCCCTATTTAATCCAGTCACACTATATAGACTTAGTAATAATCTCATATATCCAAGTCACAGGCCAGAGCAAATAGCTTTACAGTTATTGGTATGTAAAATAATACAATAATTAATAATAATGTTATTGTATTATTTTAACTCTGTGTTTCACATACTCATAACTGTAAACCTACTTTTGCCCTACTCTGTAATTTTTAATTGAAGAAACTTTTCTATACAGACCATAAGTATACAATTCAAATGTTGATGTATGTGTATATTTGTACATATGTGTGTATGCATATGTATATTTATACCTGTGTATATGTAAATATATGTTACATGTGTGTAACAACTGCTATATCTATATCTATCCAAAATATAATTTACATCACCTTGAAAGATACTTGTGTCTTTCAGTCAAATTCAAGCCCCATCAGTAACTACTCTACTGAGTTCTACCACTACAAATTAGATTTGCCTATTTTTGAAGTACATATAAATGAAATTATACATCAGCTACTCTCTGATTATTTTCACATAGTAAAATGTTTTGATACAACCAAATTGTAACATACCCTAGCAATTTAGTACTGTTGTGTTTGTGTATTGAAAAATAAAACTCTAGTCTTTGCCTTCCTCTACTAGGAGGTAATGCCTAGGCCCTTGGATGCCAGATCTGTTAGGACTAGCTTTGTTTGTGTTAGATCTTTGGACAGCCTAAAAACATGATTTATAACGGAAGCTTTGCATAATCCAGTATCAGTTTTTCCTCCAGAGTCATTTAGTATTACTAAATGTATTAGCCAGACTCCTGGAAGGGCTAAAGACTGGCAGAACTTGATCAAGCCCCAGTAAAAAATCTGGCACCAAGGCTTGGCTGAACGACCCTGCTGGACAATGCTCTGTTTGATCACACATCAGTAGCAGTAAGGCCTCCATGATGGTGCAGGGAGAGGACAATGGAAGCGCGGTGTTTAGTATCTCTTGAACTCTAACTCTATGCACTTTTTCTTTTAGCTATTTTTTCAGCTTTATTAGAGCAGATTTGACAAATATAAGTTTTATACATTGAAGGTATACAACTTGACATTTTGGTATATGTATATATTGTGAAATGATTACCACATTCAAGCTGGTTAATATATCCATCAGCTCACAGTTATTTTGTGGGTATATATATGTGTGTTTGTGAGAGAGAGAGAGAACACTTAAGTTCTATCCTCTTAGCAAATTTCAAGTACACAATACAGTATTGTTAATTATAGTCACCTTTCTATACATTAGATCTCTAGAATTATTCATCTTGCAAAACTGAAACTTTGCATCCCTTGACCATTATTTCCTCATTTTTACACTCCCTAGTGCCTGCAACCACCATTCTGTGCACTGCTTCTATGACTTTGACTATTTTACTTTTTTAAGGTTTTTATTAAATTTAATAGGGTGACACTGGTTAATAAGGTTATATATATTTCAAGTGTACAACTCTATGGTACATCATCTCTAAAGATATCACACATAAGTGAAATTATGCACTGGTTCTCAATATCTGGAAATAGATAAATACAAGAATAGTGAGAAATACAAAAATAGTAAGAAATATACTACCTTTTTATTTATAACACCATTCCCAGTACCTAAATCACAGCATCCAACAGCAGCCTCTCAATAAATGTCAGTAAAGTAAATCATTATTTAAATGAAAATTCAGAAAGATCAACTATCCTTGCCCTCATTCCTCACAGGACTCTCTTTGGGTGCAAATAAGGGATGGGGAAATAGTATTAAACACAGATCTTTGAGGTTAAATATTAACTTAGGATCTTAATTTTTCAGCAAAGTAGGTTATAGTACCCAATATTATTCTGTTTTTGCATAAAGGATACCTATATGGTCCCAATATATATCATGTATCTCTCAAAAGATAAAGGATGCCAACATTGATAAAGACGGCTGGTCTTGAGGGCTGTCCTCATCATTGAGCCTACAAATGTGGGCAATTTAGAGAAGTCGTCTTAGTGACTAATGCTAGCCTTGGCTGTCTTTGAGAATTTGGTTCATCTGCAATATTAATAACCAACACTTCATGCTAGATGCATCAACACTACCTCCCACTTCTATGAAATTAGCGACACTTACACATCCTGCTGAAAGTAGCTGTAGGCAGCCCTGGTCCATGACACCGGAACCCCTGCACAACTAATTAAATCACAGATGAGCACTTGATCAAAGGACAAACAAGCTGTGTTTTCAGTAGCTGAATGCAAAGTACTCGCCAATTCTGAAAAATGATTTTTAACAAAGCTGGTCAGAATATTTTCAACGGATATTGTAAAAACAAACATCCAGTTTATTTTGGGAAAGAAAATAGATACAAAGAGTTTAGTTGAGTTTTGTTGATGGCACAGCACTAAAATGCATATCAACAGCCTGAAGCCTTGAATTCTGAATGACCTAATGTTTTTATTCCCAGAAAGTTCTGGACCTACTACCGTTTTGCTCTTCCCAAAGCCTGATTGTCTTTTTATGTTTTACATAAGTCATGACCTTGTCCCCTGTGTAGCTCCATAATTTTTCTCATATGTAAAATAATTTGAGTGAATCTCTGTTTCTTGTGAACAAAAAGCACTTAATTAAAATTCTCTTTCATGGAGCTCATATTTACCCATGTGACCACACTTCCTACATTGCTGACATCTTAGGTTTAATTATGATGAGATTTTACCCTAGTCTTTTTCTTCACTTTATTTTTTGTGGTCCATTATTAAATCTTTTGATATTGAAGAAAACTATTCCAATTGTTTAATGAAGAGCTGGTTCTGTTGTCATCTGCATTTCCTCCTTTGTTCCTGTTCTCCAATGCATCTCCTCTGGAAACTCTATCACTCTTCAATCTTTTTTTTTGTTTTCTTTTTTTAAAAGTATTTTTATTGATTTCACAGAGGAAGGGAGAGGGAGAAAGAGATAGAAACACCAATGATGAGAGATAATTATTGATCAGCTGCCACTGCATGCCCCCCACTGGGGATCGAACCCACAACCAGGGCTTGTGCCCTGACCAGGAATCAAAACGTGACCTCCTGGTTTATAGGTGGACTCTCAATGACTGAGCCCTGCTGGCTGGGCTCTTTCTTGTTTTCTTATTCCATTATTACTTTACTTCAGTTTAGAAAAGTATGTTATATTCTTTTATTTTATTTTATTTTATTTTATAAAATATATTTTATTGATTTTTCACAGAGAGGAAGGGAGAGGGATAGAGAGCTAGAAACATCGATGAGAGAGAGACATCGACCAGCTGCCTCTTGCACACCCCCCACCGGGGGATGTGCCCGCAACCAATGTACATGCCCTTGACCGGAATTGAACCTGGGACCTTCCAGTCCGCAGACCGACGCTCTATCCACTGAGCCAAACCGGTTTCGGCGTGTTATATTCTTATACATCCTAAGCTAGAATACTCTATTTTCCAATGTTATTCGCTCATGATGTTATCTATTTACTATCACATTTCATGAAATAACTTAGTTCAGTCTTCTAATTCTTATGGGAGTATTTATGTCTCAATTTTTCTAAAATATTGCTTCCACCAAACTTCTGTAATATAAATTCTCTTTAATATTATGAGGAAACAATTATTCACAAAATAAAATGTCTTCTTATTATACATACTTATATTGAAGTATATGATACAATTGATAGTGCCATTTGTCTTTTGTATCCATAAATTATCTCTAAGGGCTACAAAAAGGCAAGGGATAGAAGAAGGGCAAGAAAGAAAAGGCTATATGGCATTCTATTGGGACAAATAACAAGCAAAAGATTTGCTTGTTTTTTAATCTTTTGTTTTCTTGTGAATGATCTCGCAGAAATCTTACATTTTTATTTTTCTTGTCTTTTAAATGTACATATTTTGTGTATTAGCCTTGGGAAAATTTTTAAGAGGACAAGTTACTACTAAACACCAGACTTCCAGGTGTAATTTTACAAACCTGTATACGTATTCCCTATTTTCCACTTGGCTGTATGCCTCAGGAGGCTGACCTATTTGATTCTCATTAATGAACTCTCTTAATCTATAGTTTACAGTTAGGTTTGGCCAAATGAAGACTAGTAACAAGTGGTCAAGGAAAGAAGGAACATAAAGTTCAATTATGTATTCTATTGTCTCTCTCTCGGGGGGGTTCCCAAAGGTTGGCAACACTTATACATTAAATGTTATAGTTTCTATATGTAGGTTCTTTTTACAAAGTTATTTCACTCTGAATTCCGGTAGCAATCTCCTCCTTTTAGTAGTTAGGGGTATTAAAAGCTATTAGAAATTCTAGGGTTTCCATAAACATCCTATTAAATTTTTCTCTAATTACCTAATGTATGCTGTGTTGTTTTTTTTAAGGCACTGACAGATACAGTACTTTTCATGTATTTATTAATTTTCACTTTCAATCATATTTTTGCATTGTTTTCTTTTTGTTATCTATCCCTAAAAAACCTCTCAATTTATTTACCATATCTCAGAGCCATTAAATGCTTCTTAATCACTCAGGCTTCTATTTCTTTTAATATACTTTATTGATTTTTTACAGAGATGAAGGGAGAGGGATAGAGAGTTAGAAACATCAATGAGAGAGAAACATCAATCAGCTGCCTCCTGCACACCTCCTACTGGGGATGTGCCTGCAACTAAGGTACATGCCCTTGACTAGAATTGAACCTGGGACCTTTCAGTCTTCAGGCCGACGCTCTATCCACTGAGCCAAACCGGTTAGGGCAATCACTCAGGCTTCTTTACATGATTAGTAGAAATGAGTCAATGGGAGAAACCACCTTCTGTTCTCATCTTGATTTCCATTTACATTCACCTCACTACTCTTATACTCACCTGGCTCTTATGTTTCTGGATCACACCTTTGTATAAGGTTTTTGCTTTTGACCACATATAAACACTTTTTTTTTTTCTGTTCAAAACACATACACATACCAAAAAAAGAAAGAAACAAAAAAACAAAAAATTTTCTTCCCTTTCAAGCCACTTAGAATTTTGCTGATCGTTTTTAGTGTTTGGCATCTCACCCTTAAACAAGAATTTTAGTCAGATTTAATAATCAGCCCTCTTTATCACTGTATACATTTCCTTAGAATTATATTTGCTTAGTTTTTCAAGGCCAACAAGAGAGAATCACATTCCAGTTGGTTAAAACATAGTCTTATATAATGTAAAATAATTGTGGGAGTGATATCACATCAGCTTTAGTGTATTGTAGGCTACAAGTAAGTCACATATGCCACTCACTCCCAAGGGGAGACTGCTATACCATGCATGGCACCGCAAACCAGAGATCATCAGACTATCTTAAAAATCTGCCTACCACATTCAGTTCAATTATTTTCTAATTTCCATAGTTTTTTATTCTTTGACCCATGTGTTTGTGCTTTTGTTTTAAATACTTTTTTTGGTGTGACATTGGTTTGCAAAGCCATACTAGTGCATGTTTCAGTGGTACAATTCAATAAAACATCATGAGCACAATGCACTGTGCATCCATTGTCCCAAGCAAAGTCTCTTTCTGTCCCCATTTCCCCTCCCTTTGCCCACCTCCACCTAGCCCTTATCCTCCCTTCCCTACGGTTGTTCCCACACTGTTGTCTGTGTCTATGTGTTATGTGTACATGGTTGTTGCTAATCCTTTCATCTTCTTTCATCCAGTCCCCCAACCCCTCTCCCTTCTTACAGCTGTCAGTTTGTTCCACATACCCATGCCTCTGTTTGTATTTTGTTCCTCAGTTTATTTTGTTCATTAGATTCCACGTAGTCAGGTTGTGAACTGCCTACAGAGAGGACCATGTGACAGAACTTTAAGTTGACCCACCAGCTGACAGCCAGCTAATCAATCACACAATAACAGTAAGATGAATTCTACCAACAATGACAGAGACTTCGCAGGCAATTTTCGCCCAGTTGAGCTTCTAAATGAGAAAACAGTTTAGCTAACATCATGATTATGGTCTTATGATACTAGACCATTAAATTGTGTCTGGACTTCTGACCTATAGAAATTGTGAAATAATAAATGTGTGTGTTTTTTAACAACAACAAAAAAGAATTATATTTGTTTACACAAAATGAACTATCATCCGTTTGTTATAATTTCAAATATATGTGACACGTTTAACTTTTTCTTTTATTTTTTCTTTAAGTTTTAATTTCCTCATCTATCTTCATAAAGTATTCATTATACACATAATAGATCAATTCTTGTAAAGAACATAGTTCCAGTCCTTGTATGAAACTAGCATTTGATGTGTGGTAGCTATTATTATTATTATTAGTATTGTTTTAAAATATATTTTTATTGATTTCAGAGAGGAAAGGGGAGGGAAAGAGAGAGAGAGAAGCATCAATGATGAGAGAGAATCATGGATTGGCTGCTGCCTGCACGCCCCCTACTAGGGACGAAGCCCACAACCTGGGCGTGTAACCTTGATCAGAATCGAACCTGGGACCCTTCAGTCCCCAGGCTGATGCTCTATCCACTGAGCCAAACCAGGCAGAGCATTAGTAGTAGTATTTTTAATGGACATGCAAAGAGTGTCTAAATTTTACCATACTCAAAGTTGAATCCATTGACTTCTGCAAAGTTACTCTTCCTCAGCGGTGGAACTGAATAAATTGGACTGGGAAAAAAGCAGAAGTAAAAGTCTTTGACTTTAGCTTCACTAAAACCAGCACATAGCTGGATGAACCTTAATTCTCTTCTTCTTTTGAATGATCTCTAGACTCTTTGTAAGAATAAAATGGATTTTGATGCATGGCTTCTATCTGGTGGGGTGGCAAAGAATCTGCCTTGAATTTCCAAAAGAATTACATACGTTTAGATGAGCCAGCCAGTTTACAAGCTGAAATAGCATACTCATGGCTACATCAAATAGTCACATAGAGGTATCTTTAGCGTCCATCTCCAAAGGTAGCTCTTGTTAAATGGTGGACCAGGGTTCTAGTCAAGACAGACAAAACCCATAGGGAAATAGACAATATTTGTTGAATTATTCTGATGTAAAGACCTTCGCTGAAGGTCATTAACAATCAGAGAAATGCAAATTAAAACCACAATGAGATAGCACCTCACACATGTCAAAATGACTATCATCAATAAATCAACAAAGAACAAGTAAATGTTGGCAAGGAGAACAAGTGGAGAAAAGAGAACCCTAAACTACTGTTGCTTGGAATGAAGACTGGTGCAGCCACTGTGGAAAGAAGTATATTTTTATCAAAAAATTAAAAATGGAGCTGCCTTATGATCCATCAATTTCACACTAGGAATATAACACACCCCTCAAAAGAACCTGAAACACTAATTTGAAAGAATATACCCACTCCTATGTTCATTTCAGTGATATTTACAACAGCCAAGATTTGGAAGCAGCCCAAGTGCTTACAGAATGGAATATGGAATACTGCTCGGCCATAAAAAAATAAGGAAATCTTGCCCTGTCTGGTTTTTTTTTTTTGTTTTGTTTTTTTTTTTGGTTAGAGCATCACCCCAGGGACAGCAGGGTGGTGGGTTTAATTCTCAGTCAAGGGCACATGCCTCGGTTGCAGGTTCAATCCCTGGCCTGGTTGGGGTGCTTTCAGGGGGCAACCAATCAATGTTTCTCTTTCCTTGATGTCTCTCTCTTTCTCTTTCCTCCCAACCCCCATTCCTCCCTCCCTTCTAATGTCTCTGAGAATCCATGAAAAAAAATATCCTCTGGTGAGGATTTAAAGAAGAAGAAGAAGAAGAAGAAGAAGAAGAAGAAGAAGAAGAAGAAGAAGAAGAAGAAGAAGAAGAAGAAGAAGAAGAAGAAGAAAAAGAAGGAGGAGGAGGAGGAGGAGGAGGAGGAGGAGGAGGAAATAGAGTGTTATGCTAAGTTAAATAAGCCAATCAGAGGAAGACAAATATGATTTCACTTGTATGTGGGATCTAATGAACAAAATAAACAAAATAGAGACAGACTCATAGATACAGAAAATAGACTGACAGCTATTAGAAGTGAAGGGTGTTGAGGGGCTGGGTGAAAAAAGTACAAAAGTTAAAAGAAAAATGCCTCATAAACACAGACAACAGTATGGTTATTACCAGAGGGAAAGGGGAATTGGGAGAGCTGGAAGAGGGGGGATAAATGGTGATGGAAGGAGACTTGACTTTGGGTGTTGAACACACAATACAATATAGAAATGTATAGAATTGTACTCTTGAAACATATATAATATTATTAAACAACTAGAAGCCGGTGCATGAAAATCCGTTCAAGAATAGCTTAACCCTAGCTAGTTTAGCTCTATGGATAGAATGTTGGCCACAGACTGAAGAGTCCCAAGTTTGACTCTGGTTAAGGGCACATACTTGGGTTGCAGGTTTGATTACTGGCCCTGGTTGGAGCATGTGCGGGAGGCAACCAATTGATGTGTCTCTCTCACATCCATGTTTCTCTCTTTCTCTGTCTATCTCCCTCCCTTCCACTCTCTCTAAAAGTCAATGGAAAAATATCCTTGGATGAGGATTAAAAAAACAACAACTTAAAAATATATTAAGATATATCAAATTCTTAGTTAACTATAAGCCCAAACCCCCAAATTTCTGTAAAAAGTATGAATTTTAAAGTATTGTTTAAAAAGCAACCATTCTTTATGCAAATGATAATGTTTAAAAAGCAATCAAGACATTACATTCTTAGATATTTTAATTAATCTTCTGTGTAGAAGTAAAGGCATACTTTTACTGGGCAAGGAATCAGCAAAATTATATTGAGCTTCTACTATATGCTAGATACTAGGATTAAAATAGTGGACCAAAAACTTGTGGAGTTTATATTGTAATGTGAGAGACTGACATTAAATAGACATCAGATGCACAACAGTATATGGTTTGAGTATTTAAGAAGTCCTTAATATCAACTCTGCAGCCTTAGAAGCACATGTACTAAAAATATCAATTATTTTTAGTCTGACTTCTCTACCAAGCTATAGACTCATATCAAACTGCCTACTCAAATCTTCATTTCAATGTCAAATAGACCTTTTTTACTGGATACATCTAAAACTAAATTTTGTCTTCTCCCAAAATCTTTCTTATCCGCAACTTTCCACATCTCTGCTGATGTGCTTGCTGCCAAGATCCCTTGTCAGCACTGACGCGGTCATTCCCCCAGATGCCAGGAGTGTTGGCTGCTTAGACATCACAGCCGAGTCCTTCTAGAATTTCCTGATTCAAATGGACAGCAGCTGATGTGCCAAGATCACTCCCCATCTCCAGAAGTAGTTCATATTCAATGAATATTCAGTGCAGGGGTACGAAGGCCCAACCCTCTCACCTGAAATTTGGACCACTTGGAGAATCCATCTTAGTTACAGAGTTCCCAGTTACATAAGGCCTCCATTGTCACTGAGTCACATTTCAACTTCTATCTCCAGTCTATTCCCCTTTTTCATACAGTAGTTTGTCTCCCACAATAAACTGCCTGGTGACATTTCCATTCAAATTATGTTTCCTGGACATTTTGTACGAAGAGTGTTGATTCTAAATGTGGTCCTTAAAAGCAGACTTTAAATTGGGATTTTTGAGCTGAATCACCAACTGGCTAACTGGAATGAACATGCTATCAGTGGTGGTAGATAGTACTGACTCTTGTGGTGTTATCGTTATACACTTCACAGATGTGTAAAAATCTTAGTAAAATGAATACAGGGCATCAGCATTTGTGAGGTTAGGGAAAATACTAATTATATAGGACAAATGTATGCATTAGAAAAAACAATGAAGGGCTACGGGTAAATAATCAGTCATTATAGATGAAATGTGTAAACGAAAGGATTTCTCAGCAGTATATAAGATTGTCTTCTCCTGGAGCTAAAGGACAGATGAAGCTGGGGATATGGCACAAGATGTAATTGTAATGGTAGCAGAGTTCCAGGGAAAGTTTAATTCTTAATCCAATGCCTCCAGGAAGGAAGGGACTCTGGCTTAGGATGTATACATCTGGCTCAATGCACCTGGAAATCTGCAGATGCGACTCACTTCCCAGCTCTTGTTTAAAGATGATGCAGAAGAGGTCTCTTCCTTGCAAGACAACACATGAACCTCTAAGGACACACCCCCTCCTCCTTCTTGGTCACTAGACCAATAAGTACACATGGTCATGTCACAACATATCCCAGTGCCGAGATTTCCTTGGTGAAAGGATTACTTCCAAAAGGCGTATAAAGTGGAGGACCTAGTCAGCATGTCTAGCAAGCAAAAGCTTGCTGCCTATTTATGGGAATAGACTGGGAAAATGAGACTCTAGGGGAAAAGAACATAAAGTTGGACAAAGGAGTGTTTATCAATATGGGAACACTCTTTCATGATTCAGTATTAAATTCTGTGGCAAGGAAAATGAAAGTAATATGCTGCTGCAAGTTTGGGGCTTGGAAACTGAAAGCTTACTAGAAGTGATGGCCAACCTTAAATGAGGTAGAAATGCCAGAATAGCTGTGGCATATGGTAGAGAAAAGAATCAAATGGCTTAGAGAAGTATGTATGTTATAGTATAGATATTATATAACACCAGGAAATTTCAGCCAATTATATTCTATGGAAGGCCCTAAAATATACTATTTCCCAAAGCAATAAGGCTCTCCCTTGTAGATAATAGCATCTCTGGGAAAGATGCTATTACTGAACTGAGCTTACTGATCGCAATGTCATAATGGGACCTTAAACTGATAGAGACCAAGTGATAATACTTGGCCTTCAAAACAAGATAGGCACAATGATGATAAAGAGTGAAAAGTTTGAAGGCATCTGGCAGGCCTGACTTCAGAGAACTAGGGAGACAGTTAATATAACATAGGACTAGGTAGATGGGTAATCAACAAGTATATCATCACAGTATCACGACAAAAAGAAAGAATTAATAATTAGTATTTTGAAGGAAGCTAACTCAATGAAAAGTCAATGGAAATATCGTATTCCTTTTGTTTTCACCAGTCCTCTTTCTATAAAATGAAAAATGATAAGTCCCAGTGACTACTACAAGCTCAAGCAATTATAACCCCCAATTAAAACTGCTATGGAGACATAGAAAAAAAGAATAAAGATTCAAGTATGTAGTATAGGGTCATTGATCTTCCGAATATTTTATTTTTTCACCTCTCAAGGAAGAGAATTAGAAGCAGTTCACAGTCACTTGGGACTGAAAATACAGTACACTTTTACAGGCTTGACCCAGGCTATGCTAACCTGTCTGCCCTCTGTTAAAAAAATCCAAGTAGACCTAAACCACCTGGACATTTTGTAGAATATTACATTGGCCCACTCTCCATTTTATAAATGTTAGAATGCTGATAGGATCTAGTGAGCAAGAAATGGCAAATAAATTGGAAGCCTTAGTAAAACACATGTATCCCAAAGGAAGGGAGAAAAACACTAACATTCCGGGGCCTGCTACAGCAGCGGGATGCTTTGGAATTTAGTGATCTTCAGGATGCTGGGAACATTACCTCCAACCTAAAGGATCTATCACTGCATCTCACACCTGCTAGCATTTAAGGAGAAAGTACACCACCAGATAGGCAATCTTGGGTTCTGAAAGCAGCCTATTCACACTTGGCAATACTTCTCCAACTATTCACTAAATGACAAAAAAAGCTGTGGTCTTTGAGAGTGTTCCATAGCATAAAGATTTCTGCAGTCAGTCAAGATAATCCTGTTGGGTTTTATTACTTGGAAGAATTTATGGCACAGAGGTACCTCGGGTAGAAAAAAAGGTGTTGTTTGGAGTTTATGGCAAACCCTACAGGAGGAAAACAAGCCCAGTAAAAGCCTAAATTCTTACAATGTCTTACGGAGTTTTGCATGAGCTGTCCTCTGTCCTCTCTCTGACCTCATTTTCTGTTATTCCCTCAACACTGTTTATTCCAGTCACTCTCTGGCTCTGTGCTGTTCCAGGAATGCTCCCTCAACAGGGCTTTTGCTAATTCCCTGCTGCCTGAAGGCTCTTCTCTCAGATGTCTGCATGACCAGTTACCTCACTGGATTTAAATATTGGCTCCATGTCACCTTGCTGATAAGGTGCATCTTGTATTGCAACCTGTTGTTTTGCTCCATCATCCCTCACAACCAGTACATCCAATCTCGATTATTATACTTTTATTTTAAATAGTGCATTGCCGTTCTAATATCCTTGATACTTATTCATTGAAGTTATTTTTACCTGTTTGTTTGTGTCTCTTCATTTGTAGAATACAAGGCAATCATCTTTGCTTAGTTTACTTATCAGTCTCAAGTCCTTAGAACAATTCCTGGCATTGAGTAGATACTTAACAAATTTTACATAGTAAGTCAGGAGAAGAGAACAATCAGACTTTGATTAAAATAGCCTTTGAAATAATAGTCTTATACTTCAGCAAAGTACTGAAGACAGGGTTAAAAAATAGTTAATATATCTGAATAATTTATAAGGATATTTGTTAACCAGATTAGAGATAACAATTCAAACCCGTGTGAGGTTGTTACTGTTGATAAAACAATATGCTAGATTAATCAGCCCTCTGAAACCTCATTAACATCTAAAGTTTCTTCTGTATCTACAGCACAACCTAAACATTATTGCTCATGGTGATAACTAGAGATTCATAAAGGAAATGCTGCTAAAATACATCTCATGGGTACTCTTTAAAAGTTTGGAGAAGATAATGCATTTATTAATTATAATTCATTTTGTATAATCAAAACAGTTTTAATGATAAAAAGTACCAATGGTTAATTTATGTTATTTAGAAAATACTAACTTAGATTAGCACTCTTGCCCTTGATTCTAAATAAGAGATGCATATTGTCACACTATAAAATCTCAATTATTAATGTGGAGTTTTTTTCCAGTCTATGGATTGTGTACCATGTGTTTCAAATCACAGAACAACTGCTCTGCTCTACACAGAACATTTCTGACTGTCAGATCCTATCTTCATCTCTAACCTCTGCCTATCCAGGTATTTCCACATGTGTATGTTTCCACCTGCACATTCCAGAATTAGCAAGAGTCTAAGACTAATTCAGTCCCAGCAGAATCCACAGGAGATATTTATATCCTGAGGCAATTCTATATAATAAAAGTGTAATATGCAAATGACTGAATTGCTGAGTGACTGGTTGCTATGACGTGCACTGACCACCAGGGGGCAGACGCTCAGTGCAGGAGCTGCCCTCTGGTGGTCAGTGTGCTCCCACAGGGGGAGCGCTGCTCAGCCACAAGCTTGGCTGATGGCTGGTGAGTGCAACAGAGGTGGCAGGAGCCTCTTCCAGCTCCAATGCAGCCCTAAGGATGTCCAACTCTAAAGGGCACAGGCTGGGCTAAGATTATCCCCTCCCCTCACCCCAGTGCATGAATGTTGTGCACTGGACCTCTAGTAATTTAATAAAATCATAAGTTAGTCCTCAGTACGGGACCTTAGATACAACCTTAGTAAATCTAATCCCATGTCATATAGACAAGACCCTAATGAACAGCTCTTGGTACCAAAGAGGGTCATAGTGTTGACTTGTAGGCTGAACTCTACAAGTCTCCTTTAAACAGAACATCTCTGCTTTATTTCTATTTCCTGGGGTTACACTTGAGGCAGTTTTTCCCCCAAACAAGATTTCTTAAAATTATTATTATTATTATTATTTTAAAAATATATTTTATTGATTTTTTACAGAGAGGGAGAGAGAGGGATAGAGTTAGAAACATCGATGAGAGAGAAACATCGATCAGCTGCCTCTTGCACACCCCCTACTGGGGATGTGCCCGCAACCAAGGTACATGCCCTTGACCGGAATCAAACCCGGGACCCCTGAGTCCACAGGCCGACGCTCTATCCACTGAGCCAAACCAGTTTCGGCCTTAAAATTATTTTTAAAAATTAAAAACACTACCAAGTTTTATTCTTTTCAGATACAGAATCAATATTCCAGAGTGGAGACTGAGGCACAAATGTTCTTTTGTTTAATTGATTCATGAAACCATTTTTTTATACTATAGTCTAAGTAGTGGAAAGGTTCTGTAAATTCCTGAGGTTAATGATACAGAGCCAATGAAAGTGGTGGAAAGGTCTTTGGAATTCAAAGTTTCAAAATATAAAATCAAGGAAGTTTCATGTTGTGAAAGCCAAAACCAAGGAGCAATGCAAAACCTTGAGGGTTAATATAATGGAGCTGTTAAGATACATGGGCTACTCCAAAATCTACATCTCAGGTTCTGAAGTTTCTTAAGAAATTCTACTGTCTCCTTGACCTCTCCATTGGAGATATAAGAGAATTATACAATTTTAATGCATCTTGTACAAGAAAACTCTAATTTTTTTTTCCTTCAAATCCCCTCCCTCCTTCTCTCCCAACTCTGTAATTAATACTGTAGACCCAGAAGCTAAAGACAAATTTCTAGAGTTTATCCTGGTTTCCCTTTTTTATCAGTTCCCTTATTAATACAAAAACGAGTCCTGTCAATAATATCCCCAAACATATCAACAATACTTTTTTCTCTCCATTCGTATTAGCCTGAATGTAGTTCAAAACCACCACCTCTCTGTAACAAAGCCTTTAGTAGCTATCACTGCTTTTCTGCCCCTTATTCTGTCACCTGCTCTTTACATGGTAAGTAAATCTAAGTAACCACTCAGTTATTCTCAATTGCATCATTTTATTTTAATGTCTTGGATTATACTCATCATTATTTTGAATTTGTTAGTATTTTCTTATGTGTTTGTTTAACATTTGCCTGCTTGTATTGCTTATTCAAATGAAGACTACAGGGTCCAGGTCTGTCTCATTCTCACCTGAACGTATAGGTGCTCAATAACTATTATTTGAAGAAATAAATAACAAAAAGTCAAGTTAGATAATCTATAACGATGGCTTGAGGTTTCTAAAGTCCTATTGTCTCATTCTTTTGTAAACATGTTGAGTTTTTCTTAGCATGACTAAGTTCACCAATATCAACATGAAATGTGTGAGGTTTAAAATACTGCCAGATAGATTACCATTTGTTTCAGCCAAACAGTGACAGATTATACAGACTCTGATGATTAATGCTTTTATTTATTTATTTATAACAGAAAGATAATCTCTCCCAGTGACTACTTTATTCTTTCTCAAGTTTCTTTTTGGAAGGGGCAATACATGATGTAGTAATATAAAACCATGTATATTTGCTTTAGGAACCCACATCTTTTGGTTGTACTTGGTTACTTTTTAAAATTATGTTTTCTATATGTTAGTAGTAATTTTACTTTATTTAAATAACACACCCAATGATGCCATGAGGCTTCACTGACAATATGCATTTGGAAGCTAAGCTATTAGTCATTGGGGGTAACATGTGCAGAGTTAAGAAAAAAGGTTAAAGTTAAAAATATCTTTTGTTTATGGCTTAGAGAAATCTGCTACATTCTAAAGATTATTTTACCCAATTAACCATACTTGTTCTAGAAGTTAAATCATCTGCTCATAGCTATCTGGAGACTTACTTGGAAGGAATTAAAGATATCGATTAAAGCCTAGTGCTTCATTACAAACTGTTTTGTGCTCTATGCACTTTTCATTCAATCCATTTATTGGTCATTCACTGTATTTGGAGCAAGGTACCTAATACTACAGAGTACTGCAGAAATATTAAAATTAACAGAGTTGTCAATAGTCACAGAATAAATAAAGTAAAATATATTTCAAAGTCTATTTATTAATCGTCAAACTGTTTGGTATCATGCTGATACCCTGAATTTTGTATCTCACGTATTAAAAAAAAAATCCCTTTCCTCAATACTCTCTCAGTCTTACTCTACTCTCCGACTCAGTGACTGCTTGCAAGACAAATTGCTCAATTGCTCCAATTATTAAGATATTTTATGTACTTTATATACACTATGGCATTTAATATTTATATTAAACTAGCATTAGGCATTATAAATCCTACATTTAGGCAATGAACTGAAGTTTATATGTTCTAGTTAGTAAGAAGTTGAGTTAATTTTTTATGTCCTCTCTATATAACATATCTATACCCATTGTTATGCCATTCTGTTTTCTGCTTATTTTTCTTGATCTTCAGTGTTTCCTGATTTTTAACTTCATTTATTTTTTCACTCTGGAATATATATATAGATTTTGGTTTCTAGATTTGCACTGCCATTTTCAATATAGGCTATTAAATTTAATTCCCTGTCTGGGGCATTTTTCCAAGTCTATTTTTGTAACCTTTCCCCCACAACCATAGCCTGTGACCAAGTGCTACCAATAAGTTATCCACAAGATATTTTCATATACCTAGATGAAATATTATTTGAGCATTAACATAAAATCATAAAGGTGAATGATCTATCAAAAGTTAAGTTATTCTTATAATGCACATACTGGTAAATGACTTGGTTCCACTGATGACAATAATTGAAGATTGCCTTTCTGTTCTAAGATAACCAACTATTGGCCATTCATCTCAATAAAACTCTTCTAAAATTCAGTCAAGTTTAAACCCTCATAAAATGGGTATAAAAAATAAATATAGCCCTGATCGGTTTGGCTCAGTGGATAGAGCATCGGCCTGTGGACTGAAGGGTCCCAGGTTCAATTCCGGTCAAGGGCATGTACCTTGGTTGCAGGCACATCCCAAGTAGGAGTGTGTAGGAGGCAGCTGATCGATGTTTCTCTCTCATCGATGTTTCTAACTCTTTATCCTTCTCCCTTCCTCTCTGTAAAAAAATAATAAATAAATAAATAAATATATGTACATGTTCTTCATCAATTTAAATTAATTTATTCTTTCCCATTTGAGTTTGCAATTATTTAGACACACACAGTCAGAGACAAACATAAATGTATTTTCAATAACTAGCTTATGAATAATGCAAAGAACAATGTAAGTTTTAGAAAATTATCAAATAAACATATAAAACCAAACATGCAGGTAACATTATTTTAATAACACTTATATGATATTTATATTGGACATATTATGTCCAGTTTAATATCAAGTGGCTGTATAATTCAACAGTCCACCAGCAGAAGGTTCCTGGCCAGATAAAACTCATACTCAGGACTCATTTTCTATTCACTTTTCAAAGCAATTTAAGTATTGATTCTAATGCTGAAAGGAAGCTTGAATTCCAGATAACTTGATACCTAATTCTTATGCTTCATTTTAATAAGAACATGGTTCAATTTATAACTTCTTATGATTAATTCCTCCATTTGATTTTTGGAGAAAAGTTGGGAGTCTAGGTATATGTGTATTAATACTTTGTTGTCTTGAATTATCTTTTAGTTTAATTCTTTATTGTTTTCTTAGATAGGTAGTTATTAATAAAGGAAGGGAGCAAATGGGATCAGACATGAAGCCTGATTAACTAGGAAGGGACAGCTTCACAGACACCCCAGGGCAGTGGTTGGCAAACTGAGGTTCGCGAGCCACGTGTGGCTCTTTGGCCCCTTGAGTGCGGCTCTTCCACAAAATACCACGTGTGGGCGCGCACGTACAGTGTGATTGAAACTTCATGGCCCATGTGCAGAAGTCAGTTTTGGGCTCTCAAAAGCAATTTCAATCGTTGTACTGTTGATATTTGGCTCTGTTGACCAATGAGTTTGCCGACCACTGCCCCAGGGGATAGCTGCCAAGGGATGTAACATCCCTCTGTTCCCCAATAGGGAGGAAGGACCAGCTTTCCCATGTCCTGAGGAACAACTGGTCTGTTAGCCTGAATCATTACCGGAGGGAGCAAGAAAGCAGTAGGGAAAATTTCTTTGCTAGGTGCATGAGCAGTAGAAGCCAGATGACAAGGCAGAAATTTGAGGCATGTGCAGTAGGAGAAAAATGAATGACCATAAAGGAGAGTAGTCTAGCCTAGGAAAATCTGGGAAAGGATTTGAATGGGATGAGGGCATGAAATCCCTGGAAGATTCAGGAAAGGGATTAGATAGCGGGAGAGCCCAGCAGATCCCACAAAGAATTAGGAGGAAGGTTGGACAGTTTGAAAGAAAGTCTGCTTGTTACACCAAATCAAGAAAATATATGGAGGATTAACTAGGATGTTGGGGCAATTGCTGATAGAGCCTGCCTGCTCTCTACATTGCTAAGGACATGTTATTTCTTTTAACCTCAATAAATCTTGCCACTAAACTTAAACTTCTCCCATGCACGTATCCTTTGAAATTCCTTTTTTTTGTTGTTGTTGTTCATTGGTTTATGTTATTCATTATATTCCACAAATGAGTGAGATCATGTGATATTTACCTTTCTCTGACTGGCTTATTTCACTTAGCATAATGCTTTCCAGGTCCATCCATCCTGTTGCAAATGGTAAAAGTTTCTTCTTTTCAACAGCAACATGTTCTAAATAGAGACAGAGAAGCATCGAACAGACCATCCAACCTCAGAAGGAAGGCAGGGAGCGGGGGGGTGGGGAGAGAGATCAACCAAAGGACTTGTATGCATGCATATAAGCAGAACCCATGGACACGGACAATAGGGGGGTGAGGGAATGTGCTGGGGGGGCGGGGGGGGGGAGATGGGAGCGACCAGGGAGAGGTCAATGGGGGAAAAAGGATACATATGTAATACTTTAAACAATAAATAATTAAATTTTAAAATAAATTCTTTTATCCCTACACCACAAGAATCCATTTTTTCCAGCAACAATCAGTTTGTTACAGCTACCTGCAACTTGTTATTTTGTATTTACTATCTAGACAAGTATATCTACCTAAAGTATTAATAGCACAATACTTAGCAGAAATATCAAATTTGACTATTTTTATCCTCAAATTATATGAAGATAATTAGTAGAAGGAAACTTACACTAAAAACAAAGACATCTGTGAAATTGGAAAACAGCAAAAAAAATTTAGTTCAATTATAAACATACTATATTTCTACATTAAGGTAATGGAATCTAACTAAAAACCAAAATTCCTATTCCATTAAATTACCTATTGTGGTGTTTCAAGTTGGAAATCATAACACATTATGATCTATAAAGGAAAGATCCTGTTCTTCTCTCTCATTCAGAGCCTTGGAAACATGAATAGAGACTTGCAAATATTACTATTTTGGACTTCCCAAAAAGACAGAGTTTGAATAAATATTGGAATCAATATAGAAGAAGAAGTTTCTAATGTTCTGTATCTACTCTTGAGTAGACATGAAAATCCAATGTTACCTTCTCCACTGTAAACAATACTTTGTTTTGTTTTAGAAATATATATGATGAAAACATCAAAGGAAATGTTCATATGTAAAATGGCAATACCTTCCTGCATATGGCAAAAATAATTACAGATTGCTAATACAAAATTGCCTGAGAGTCAATACACATTCACAGGGGCTATGCGTCTACTGCCAGAACAGTTTTAGCATATGAGATCACCAATCAGTATATTCTTAGGTATATTTGATCTAGATATGGAGGCTCAACTCTGGGCCCAAAAGATTTCTAAATGTAGTAAAATTATTTCATTACATATTGAATTTTATATTTTATAATAAAAGTAAAGACATATGCTACCAACATGGAAATACTATGAGAATAACATTTAGAAAACATGTTTATTTACATTATTATTTATTTATGGAATATGATTTACATAATGGCATCTTTTATTTCAACTAGAAAATAGCTATTTCTTCTCTCATTGTCAAGAATATAATGAACAACATAAACTGATGAACAAAAATAGAACCAGAGACATAGAAGCATTGAACAGACTGTCCAACATATGAGGGAAAGAGGGGGGTGAGGTGGTAAGAGATCAACCAAAGGACTTATATGCATGCATATGAGCATAACCAATGGACACAGACAGTAGGGAGGTGAGGACATGTGGTGGGGAGGGGTCAATGGGGGAAAACAGAGACTCATGTAATACTTTAAACAATAAAGAATTTAAATGAAAAAGAAGAGAGAGATACTAGAACTCTTGTGATGGAAGTGGCACTTGAAAAATATATTTTTTCACTGAAGTTGAAGATTAATAAAATGGTGTCAAACATTTAGAAAATGTGTTTGAATAAACAATGAATGGATAGATGGATTTTTAATATAAAGTTTGTGAATTTTTTAAAAAAAGAATCCCAGTGGTCTCTTGTAATTTAAAAGGAATTCAAAAGAAAATAGATATGCCAAAAGTCTTCAACAAGATGATATATGAATCCTATGATAGTCATCTTAACTATTTGATGATTCCTTTATTCCCATACTGATCCATTTTTCAAATTAGAATATAGTGGAATCACCTAAATATCTACAATTTCTTAAACCTGGCTAGAATTCATACTAATTTTGGGGTTTCAAAGAACGCTCTCTATCATTCTCTATTAATGTCTCAAGGAAAAATTTGTGAATAGCTCTTCCATCAAGAAGAGGTATTTTCTTATATGATGTTATGTTAAAAAAGATACATTATATTCCATGAAAAATTACAATAAAGGTAGTTTTTAAAGTGCTGCCAAATGAGATAAGAGTTGTTGATTTTATAAGAATTCGGCTATAATATTTTGATATAATTAAGATATAAAATAATTATTGATTACTTGTCATATATTATTTATTTGGTATTATATGTGTTACAACGATTCAAAATCATGTATAAGATGCAATCCTTGACCCTGAAGAACTGAATTGAAGAGGAAATAGCATATCTCAATAGACAACTTAACATAGTAGTTACTGTCAAATTCCAAATGATATTCTTCATGCTAGAAATGTTCAGAAATAGGAGTAATGCCTTTCACTTTGTGCCATAATACCATTTGGTTTCATCTACAGGATTAATCTAGAGGTTTACTAAAAGTGATTTATCTTAAAGTTGTATTTTTGTTCATAGTTGTACATGATTTAAGAAAGACACAAAAGCAGAAGTGGATGAGAGGTGTTAGACAACTAAGTCAAATCTATATATATAAAAGCCTAATATGCTAACTGTCTGACCAATCGATTGGTCAAACATTCAGTTGACCTCTTGACCAGTTGCTATGATGCACACTGACCACCAGGGGGCAGACGCTCCACCTGGTAGGTTAACTTGCTGCTAGGGTCTGGCCGATCAGGACTGGGTGACACCAGCCGGGCATACCCTGGAATCCTCCTGCTGTCTCTCCCTGGCCTCTAAAATATTTCTTCTAATTAATTTCCTTTCATGTGCACGAATTCGTGCACTGGGCCTCTAGTAATTACTATAACTGAAGATTGAGTATAACATTGGAATCCAATTGTGAGTATTTCGGATATCAATAAATTGAACTACTTACTTGGTACTTCTATTGACTGACTCCTGAGATCACAGAAATGAACAAAAATAATGTGGTCAAAGAGATTATAAAATGCGACTTAGGTCATGCTATGAGTTTGTATTTTAAAAACCTAATTATAACAAAGGAGTCTGGATGGAAGTTTTTTTATTAAACACTAAAACACAAGAGGCCTGGTGCACAAATTCATGCATGGGTAGGGTCTGGCCATTCCTGTCCCTGATTGGTGTGGGGGGGGGCTGATTGGGGGTGGGGCTGGCCTGGGGGAGGGGCTGCAAGTGGTTGGTCAGCCGGCCCTGCCCCCTGGTTGAACTCCCAGTTGAAACTTCTGGTCGAGGGGACAATTTGCATATTAGCCATTTATTTTACAGGATAGGCTGGGATAGGAAGAATAGGGTGGTTCTTGGCTTCTAATGCTGGTGGGGTGACTGCCAATGTGGTTTGCCTTTGTCTCTTATCTCCAGATAGCAATTTTTTATTTTAATCCTCACCTGAGGATATTTTTCATTGATTTCAGAGAGAGTGGAAGAGAGATGGAAAGACAGAGAGAAACATCAATGTGAGAGAAACACATCGATTGGTTGTCTGCTGCATGTGCCTTGACCAGGGCCTGGGCCAGGGAGGAGCCAGCAACTGAGGTACATGCCCTTGGCCAGAATCGAACTCAGGACCGTTTGGTCCATAGGCAGACACTCTATCCACTGAGCCAAACTGGCTAGGGCTCCAGATAGCAATTACTTTTGCTACTCCTGGGAATGTCATAGTAATATGAGGTAAAGGAGAGGAGGGAAGGGATTCCCAAAGTTGTAATGCAAAATTATTATAAATGTATTCTAATAAATGCAAATTTATTATTTATGTCAATATTCCTGTGGAATCTGGTTGAGACTGGTTTTGTCTATTTCAGTTACAGGATATTGGGGAGGGGACACGAGGGAAAAGGTGGTTAGTGAAGGTCATGTCTCTGATGTTCCAGCCAAGAGGGAAAGTGTAAAGAAGGAACTTAAAGCCCTTGCTCCTTATTCTAACTTTTCTGCATCGCTCCTATAGGCTACTCCCACCAATCCCCCATAAACTCCAAGTTGGTGAACTTGGACAAGGTATTATTTGCTTCTTTTTTCTCAGCCATTAAATAGAGGTAATAAATACCGCACAGGCTGTTGTGAACATTTAATAAATTAAAGCACATTAAGCTCTTGAACAGTGTTTAGAAGGTAATTATTGCTCACAAAAAGAAGAGCTATTATGAGTATTTTATTATAAGTCTAATTAAAGTAGCATCTTAATAACATATGAATAAAAAGATTAAAATTATCAATGAAGTGTTAACTATACATTGAGATTACCACTGATGGTTTTATTTAACATTTATTAACTTTATACTTTTTTAAATGATTCAAACATTTTTCACAAATAATCCAACATTTTGCAATAAAAATTAGAACTGTGAAAATACACTTAACCATTACTCTAAATGATAAAATCCAACCCTATTATATAGGCCCATCAACTGACCACTGACTCCTAGTTTCTTTGAAAAATTTTGGAAGAAGAATTTCTATAAGGCTGCTTCACCCAGGATTAGCTGGGCTAGTCTGTGCTTTAAAAAACAAATAAAACAAAACAACAAAAAAAAGCACTATCTCAAGCTACAGGGTTTAAAACAAAACAATAACAACAACATATATATATATATATATATATATATATATATATATATATATATAAAAGAGAGAGTAGAGGCCTGGTGCAGGAAATTCATGCACGGGAAGGGTGGGGGGTCCCTCAGCTCAGCCTGCACCCTCTCCAATTCAGGACCCCTCAGGGGATATCCGACTGCTGGTTTAGGCCTGATCCTTTCATCCTTCTAGCAATCCGGGACCACTGGCTTCTAACTGCTCACCTGCCTGCCTGATAACCCCTAACTGCCTCTGCCTGCCAGCTTGATGCCCCTAACTGCCACCCCCTGCTGACCTGATTGCCCCTAACTGCCCCCCCCCTTGATGGTCTGATTGCCCCTAACTGCTCTCTCCTGCTGGCCTGATCACCCATAACTGCCTCTGACTTGGCTCCCACCACCATGGCTTTGTCCAGAAAGATGTCCGGAAGATGTCTGGTCTAATTAGCAGATTACCCTTTTATTAGAATATATCCTATATAATAAAGAGGTAATATACAAATTGACCATCACTCCAACACACAAGATGGCTGCCCCCATGTGGTCAAAGATGGCCACCACAAGGTGGCTGGCAGAGGAGGACAATTGGGA
Source organism: Ia io (assembly GCA_025583905.1). Classification (NCBI taxonomy): domain Eukaryota; kingdom Metazoa; phylum Chordata; class Mammalia; order Chiroptera; family Vespertilionidae; genus Ia; species Ia io. The sequence goes on from JAJQQW010000007.1 coordinate 31,130,280, forward strand.
GGGACCAGGACTGAAAGGGAGGGCAGTGGGAGCAATCAGGCCTGCGGGGGGGCATTTAGGGGTGAATAGCCAGCAGAGGAGGCCAGTTGGAGGGGACCAGGCTGACAGGGGATGGCAGTTGTGGGGGACCAGGCTGGCAAGGGAAGGCAGTTAGGGACAACCAGGCTGGCAGAGGAGGGCAGTTAGGGGAAATCGGGCTGGCAGGGGAGCAGTTAGGCATCAATCAGGCTGAGAGGGGAGTGGTTAGGGGGTAATCAGACTGGCAGGCAGAAGCAGTTAGGGGAAATCAGGGAGGCAGGCAGGCAGGCAGGCAGGCAAGTGGTTTGGAGCCAGCAGTCCTGGATTGTGAGAGGGATGTCCGGCTGCCCATTTAGGCCGGATCCTACTGGGATCGGGCCTAAACGGGCAGTGGTTCATCCCTCAAGTGGTCCCAGATTGGAGAGGGTGCAGGCTGAGCTAAGGGACACACACACCCCCATGCACAAATTTCGTGCACCTGGCTTCTAATATATATATATATATCTATATATATATATATATATATATATATATATATATATATATATATATATATATACTAGAGGCCCGGTGCACGAAATTCGTCCATGGAGGGTGGTTGTCCCTCAGCCCAGCCTGTACCCTCTCCAATATGGGACCCCTCAAGGGATGTCCGACCTCCCGGTGGGATTGGGCCTAAACGGGCAGTCGAACATCCCTCTCACAATCCAGGACTGCTGGCTCCCAACTGCTTGCCTGCCTGCCTTCCTGATTGCCCCTAACTGCTTCTGCCTGCCAGCCTGATAACCCCCTAACCACTCCGCTGACAGCCTGGTTGATGCTTAACTGCTGCCCTGCCAGACTGTTTGCCCCAAACTTCCCTCCTCTGCCAGCCTGGTCACCCCTAACTGCCCTCTCCTGCAGGGTTGATCACCTCCAACTGCCTTCCCTTGCAAGCCTGGTCCCTCTCAACTGCCCTCCCTTGCAGGCCGGGTGCTTCCCAACTGCCCTCTCCTGCTGGCCATCTTGTAGTGGCCATCTTGTGTCCACATGGGGCAGGATCTTTGACCACATGGGGGCAGCTATATTGTGTGTTGCAGTGATGATCAATCTGCATATTACTCTTTTATTAGATAGGATAGTGGCCTGGTACAGGGGTGGGGGCCAGCTGGTTTGCCCTGAAGGGTGTCCCGGATCAGGTGGGGGTTCCCTTGGGGCATGGGGCAGCCTGAGCAAGGGGCCTGTGGTGGTTTGCAGGCCGGCCACGCCCCCTGGTAACCCAAGTGGAGGCTCTGGTATCTGGAATTTATTTTCCTTCTACAATTGAAACTTTGTAGCCTGGAGTGGAGCCAAGCCTGGGGCTCCCTCCGAGGCCGGCAGCCATTTTTGTTGGGGTTATAATTGAAACTTTGTTGCCTTAAGCGGGTGGGCCTGGCCAGGGTGTGCGGAAAGCTTTGCTTCCCCTGTTGCTGGCGGCAACCCTGGCCTGCTCTCTCAAGCTCCATTCTGCCGCCATTTGTTTGAATTTGTTTACCTTCTATAATTGAAACTTTGTAAATTGAGTGGAGGCTTAGGCCTGGCAAGGGCAGGCAGAAAGCTTGGCTTCCTCTATTACCTAGGAAACCTTGCTCTCTGTGGCTGTAGCCATCTTGGTTTGGGTTAATTTGCATGCTTGCTCTGATTGGATGGTGGGCGTGGCTTGTGGGTGTGTCAGAGGTATGGTCAATTTGCATATTCATCTATTATTAGGTAGGATATGTGTATCTTTTATACTACATGTCTATCACAAGTCACCAGGATGGGGAGAGTGTGCTTTGCATCATACTTTTTCAGAAACTCAGGTTGATGGTGCAATCACCATCTCAAATTTCCACTGACATGCAAGAGCAAGGAAAGCTCCAGGCAACCTTGTATTGGCAGTTAAGTGTCACACTTTCTTTAACAACTCATTGATCAAAACTAGGCATATGATGACACCAAATTATATGGGAACTGGGTGTATACAAAAGGTTTTTAACGTCTTTCACAAAATTGTGAAAAATTAGGAAGTTAAGGAAAGCACCTAGAAGCCTAAGATTGAAATGCCAATTGGGTAAAGATTCTATCATGTCATAAAATGCCAGTCATACGTTATAAAATAAGGGGCTCAATAAAATGGAATAGGAGATATCATGGAGGTCAAATGACTGAAAGGAGACTGGTGTAACCAACTTAATTACTCGACATTCCCACCTTAATGTCTAATAAGATAACTAAATCAACATACTAAAACCTGAGCTCCTAATCACCTTACTCTGACTGCAAATATTTCATCGCTGCAAGAGACATTTTTATTTTTTAAGTTGCTAAGGTTAAAAAACTCAAAGACAATGTGAAGCATAGTAAATTATTTTGTAAGCCACAAAATCTTTCTTTCCAGATAGATCACTCAAATGGCTTAATTTTTAAAAAATTGAACAAACAAATAAAACTTTTGGATTATCTTATCAGGAACAGACCAATAGTACATGAAAAGTTTTCCCTTTTAACAGGGAGAAAAATAAAGTATAATTTTGCATTAGTGTGCTTTTGATATTAAAACTAATTTTTAAAAATACATAAATCCATTCCAATTTCACCAGCTTGACCACACATAAAATATTTTCCTCAAAACTTTTACATATATTTTTTATTGATTTTAGAGGGAGAGAGGTAGAAACATCACTGATGAGAGAGTCATTAATCTGCTGCCTCCTTCATGCTCCACACTGGAGATTGAGCCTGCAACTCAGGCCTGTGCCCTGACTATGAATAGAACCGTGACCTCCTGGTTTATAGGTCAATGCTCAATCACTGAGCAACCCTGGGGAGGCCCCAAAATTCATTTTCCATAAACCTTCTACAACCTCTTTATATGTCTCCAGTTTTTGTCCTTTTTTTTTTTTTTTTCAACTCCTCATTATGGAACAGCCACTCATTTTCATTTTCTTATCTAGTTTTCATACACAATTGTTTTCTTTCAACCTTATTTTTTCTAAGTAGTTTTAATTACACATGTTGATTATAATTCTTAATCCTTAGGATCCTTTATTTCTAGTGAACACTAGGAAGTAAGCAATTGTAAACTGTCCGCTACACTTAGAATTCTGTGGATTGGCAAATTTATAAATACATTTTCTAATTCCTAGATATAAATTTGTCCTCATAGTAAACTTTTCAGTGTGACACAGAACATGGTTGGTAATGGACCCAACTAACTTTAGTTCCTCTGTTAAAGAAAGCCAAGTAGAGCCATAGCCAGTTTGGCTCAGTGGATAGAGCATCGGCCTGTGGACTGAAGGGTCCCACGTTCAATTCTAGCCAAGGGCACATGACCGGGTTGCAGACTAGATCCCCAGTAGGGGGTGTGCAGGAGGCAGCTGATCAATGATTCTCTCTCATCATTGATGTTTCTTTCTCTCTCTCCCATCCTCTCTGAAATCAATAAAGAAATATATTTTAAAAGAAAGAAAGCCAAATCTGTGTTTGGTATTTAATGTTTCAGTATTTTATCTTATTTGGAAATGATCTGCATATTCAATGAATAGCCATCATTTAACTTATCTCATTAAAATGCTAAGATTTTAGTTACCAAAAAGATTTTGGAAATTATTTTTAATTAGCTATAGCATAAAGCATAATTATTCTTGATAAATTCATTTATAAACTTTTATCTTAATTACATCTGTTTAATTTACTTGTTCTTAACAATTATGTTTAGAGTACTCATGAAAATTTTATGAGATTTTAAACAGACAAACTTTATCTAATATTTCATTCTTGCTGTCAAATTCTGTACCATGTGTTTATTTGCCTTTTAGTAAACCTAAATAGAATAAAAGTTTTATATTTAATATTGATAACTCACGAGTTCTTGACTCGTGAAAATGGAAGAATTAAGTCGCAGGCAAAAAGGCTTAAAAAGTTTATTGGGAGAAGCCAGTCCTGGAAAAGGTGCAGCTGGGGTTCCAGGAGCAGCCCAGAGTCCAGAGCTTCCTTTTCATGTTACAGTCGGGAGTAGTTTAGTATCCAAGCTAATTAAAATTTATTAGTCCATATGTGGAGGCCCACATGGCCACAAGCCACGTGGGCACAGGGGTTGTGCTTCCCAGCAACAAGGATGTCAGCTATCCATTGTGCTTTGCACTGGGGGAGAAGGGAAAGGAGCGTGTGATTTTTTTGTACACATGCTTGCCACACTGCTTTGTGATTGGTTACCTGCACGTTGTCTTAGTAATAGCCATACATTTTAAAGTTCATGCCTCTCCAGGGCACCCTGCTTCCCACCCCAGTTGGGTGTCCTAGTAACTCCTCCTAGCTGGGTTCCTGGTTTCACTTTCTCCTCCCATGATCCTGCCCCTATCTACCTAACTTTTTTCTGTCTCATAGGGACATGCCAATTTGAATTAATCCAGCACATTTAAATTACTTTTTTAAAAATTTTTACCAAAGATTATCCTAGATTGTGTAAAAGATGTGGGTTATTTTCTATATTTCTGAGAGCACACTTGCTTTATATAAATGCTTGTATATCTTTAAGCCAATTAAATTTTGCAAATTAATTTTGCAATACTATCTGAAGATAGGAAAAAAACACATTGAAGTTGAACATGTTTAGCTGACTCATTGACACCTTTTTTACTCATTATTCTCTGTCCAGTGTAAAACAATTAGCCTGTAAATCACCCATTGGGCGGGGGGAGGGGGGTGGTAGCAGACATGGTTTCTGATTTATTTAGGAATATGCAGCCTACATATAAAAGGAAAACAGAGTACACCTGCATTTGATACTTATTTTTATTACTAGAGGCCTGGTGCATGAATTTGTGCATGGGAGGGGTCCCTTGGCCTGGCTGGCAATTGAGGCCTATCAGGGGGATGGCCAGCCAGGGGGAGGGACCCTGGGAGGTTGGCCAGCTGACCCTCTGATCAGGACCTATCAGGGCCAGACAGCAGTGGGGAGGGACCGTGGGAGGCCAGCCAGCCAGGGGGAGGGAGGGGCAGTGGGAGGTTGGCTGTGGGAGCACACTGACCACTAGGGAGAAGCTCCTGTGTTGAGTGTCTGCTCTCCTGTTGGTCAGTGCGTGTCATAGCGACTGGCCGACCAGTCATTCTGGTTGTTCAGTTGTAATAGCTGCTTAGGCTTTTATATATATAGATAGTATGCATCAGTGATTTATTATCCTACCTAATAAAAAGGTAATATGCAAATATGCATCAGTGATTTATTATCTTACCTAATAAAAAGGTAATATGCAAATTGACTGTACCATTGACACACCCACAAGCCATGCCCAACAGCCATGCCCACCAGCCAATCAGAGCAAGTATGCAAATTAACCTAACCAAGATGGCTACAGCGACAGAGAGCAAGGTTTCCCAGGTAACAGAGCAAGCCAAGCTTTCCGCTAGCTGTTGCTGGTCTAAGCCTCCACTCAAGCTACAAAGTTTCAATTATAGAAGGTAAACAAATTCAAACAGAAATGGCGGCAGAACAAAGCTTGAGAGAGCAAGCCAGGGTTGCCGCCGGCAACAGGGGAAGCAAAGCTTTCTGCACACCCTGTTCGGGCCCAGCCTCCGCTAAAGGCTACAAAGTTTCAATTATAGAAGGTGAACTAACTCCCACAGAAATGGCTGCTGGCCGCGGAGGGAGCAGCAGGCTTGACTCCGCTCCAGGCTACAAAGTTTCAATTGTAGAAGGAAAATAAATTCCAGATACCAGGGCCTCCGCTTGGGTTGCCAGGGGGCGTGGCTGGCCTGCAAACCACCACAGGCCCCTTGTTCAGGCTGCCCCACGTCCCAAGGGAACCCCCACCCTGATCTGGGACACCCTTCAGGGCAAACCAGCTGGCCCCCACCCCTGTACCAGGCCTCTATCCTATCTAATAAAAGAGTAATATGCAGATTGATCATCTCTTCAACACACAATATGTCTGCCCCCATATGGTCAAAGATCCTGCCCCCATGTGGACACAAGATGGCCACCACAAGATGGCCAGCAGGAGAGGGCAGTTGGGAGGCACCCAGCCTGCAAGGGAGGGCAGTTGAGAGGGACCAGGCTTGCAAGGGAAGGCAGTTGGAGGTGATCAACCCTGCAGGAGAGGGCAGTTAGGGGTGACCAGACCGGCAGAGGAGGGAAGCTTGGGGCAAACAGGCTGGCAGGGGAGCAGTTAAGCATCAACCAGGCTGTCAGCGGAGTGGTTAGGGGGTTATCAGGCTGGCAGGCAGAAGCGGTTAAGGGCAATCAGGAAGGCAGGCAGGTGAGCAGTTGGGAGCCAGCAGGCCTGGATTGTGAGAGGGATTTCCCTCCAGGAGTCCCATATTGGAGAGGGTACAGGCTGGGCTGAGGGACAACCCCCCTCCATGCACGAATTTCGTGCACTGGGCTTCTAGTATATATATATATATATATTACATATAATATACCTTTTAATATACATTAGCATATGTAAATAGATATAGATACATAAGTATAAAGTCAATATTTTTAATATGATTCAAAATGTCTATGTCTGTTTTACATTAACTGCATGTTTGTTTGTGTTTTTACCTTTGACCTTCTTCTCCCATTTATCTTAACCTTCACCCTCTGCCTCTGGCAACCACCAGTTGCTTTTCTGCATCTACGACCTTATCTTTTTTTGTTAATTTGTTTGTTAGATTCTATATAATGAGAGATCATATGGTATTTGTATTATTCTGTCTGACATTTTACTTAGCATAATGTCCTTGAGGTCCATCCATGTTGTGACAAAAAAGGAATATCTCATTCTTTTATTATAACTGGATAACATGTATACATATATTTATATGCATACCACAATTTTATTATATATTTATCCATGGATAGTAACAGGTTCCTTCCAAACCCTGCTATTGTGAATAATGCTGCAATGAATATGGGGATGCATTTCTCTTTTCAAGTTGGTGTTTTAATTTTTTTTTGTTAAATATCTACAATTTATACAATAATTGTTGTATCACATGATATTTCTATTTTTAATTTTTTGAGGAACCTTTATGTTATTTCCATACAGGCTGCACTAATTTATATTCCCAAAAATAGCTCACAAGGGTTCGCTATTCTCTACTGCCTTGCCAACACTTGTTATTTTTTTTTAATCTTTTTGATAATCACCATTCTAACATGTGTGAAATGATAACTCATTACTGTTTTGATGATTAACATTTTCCTTATGATTAATACTGTTGAACATCTTTTCACGTACATGTCGGTCATCTGTATGTCTTCTGAAAAAATGTCCATTCAAATATTTTATTCATTAAAAAAAATCTTTTAGGTGTTTTGTTTTGTGTGTTTTCTCCCAGTTGATTTGTGAGGTCTTTATATATTTTGGATATTAGCCCTGTATCAGATATATGCAAGTATGTTTTCCATTCAATAATTTTCCTTCTTGTTTTGTTAGTTTCCTTTACTGTGCTGAGGATAGTCTTTTTCCAGTGATTGCAAATGAGACACTGATTTCTGATTCGGTGTTTTTTTGTTTGTTTGTTTTTAATATATTTTATTGATTTTTTACAGAGAGGAAGGGAGAGGGATAGAGAGTTAGAAACATTGATGAGAGAGAAACATTGATCAGCTGCCTCCTGCATACTCCCTACTGGATATGTGCCCGCAACCAAGGTACATGCCCTTGACTGAAATCGAACCTGGACCCTTGAGTCTGTAGGCTGATGCTCTATCCACTGAGCCAAATCGGTTAGGGCTGATTCAGTGTTTTGATTGGATTCGTAGGAGGGTGCAATAGAGGAGGCCCAGGTATTTTTTTCAGGTTTCCAACCTTAGAGCTATTGCTCCACTAACTTGATAGACTTTTGTTAAATCTTGTAGTTTCTTCAGAGTGGAGAGACAATTTAGGTGAAGGATTAGTAAACTGAGTACTGAGAAAAGTAGGATAGAGGGGAGTAATAAGAGTCTCATCAATCTTATAGTCTTTTATTTCAGACTAGGGGCCCGGTGCACATCATAGTGACCAGTCGTTCCCCCGTTTGGTTAATTTGCATATTAACCTTTTATTATATAGGATACCTCTTGTATCTAGAACTTCTTATATCTTTAATTTTTCATTAGCCTTTTGCAATGAATCTTTCAATGAAGCTATTTTGGAATCTTGAAGCTTTTTTGGGCCTTCTGAATACAAATTAAAATGGGTATCCAATTATGTTTATTTGATTTGGGAATCCTGGCTTTTAAAGACATTTCTTAAATTAGAAAACAAAAACTTGTTTAATTGAAACATTCCTCATAATGGCTTTTGTAATTCTAGATTTCTTAGTAAGATTTTGCCGTTTTTGTAAATATCTACAGCTTCTGGAACCAAAGTTGTTAGGCATAAAAGAAGCAGGCATGCCAGAAGTTGTCATGTGCAATTCTGTGAAACCTGGGAATTTCATTTCTTTAGCTACTTGTTGGGTGTCTCAGACTAAATCAGTCCTAAAGAGGGATGTACTTCTGAGTTGGAGATTTTGTGATTTTTTTTGACAGTGTACCTTGTGGCACAGACATTTTCTTGAGGTTAGCAGGTGACTCAGTGTTAATCTAACCTATTCCATGACCAATATATCCTAGACAAGAAGTCTTAGAGTTAGTTGGTGAGTGTATTAACAATTTTAAGTGCATGACCTATTCCTACCAATTTTATGGCTTTAATTTTTGAAATTACCATACAATAAATCTATTATTCCTTTACCTCATGAACAAATTAGTGGAAACCAAGAGTAACCAAAGAAATAGGACTGTGGACACAAGCAGAAATCAACAAAATGGAACTACAGATTGACCAAGAGAAGGCCTTAGACACGGTACCAACAAAACCAGTTTCATGGACTAAACCAACAGAACCCAATATATCAGGACTGCATATTAACCAAGGGCTAGGGATTTGGGTTGCAGATGGAATCCTCTGCCAGCTCAAACTGACCCAGTAAGGCCTAGATGAGAACCATAGGCTAACCAAGAGCTAAGGACTTAGTGTGGTGGGTGACCTGAGACTTAGGATAAGATACTCCATATTGGGCCTGTTGTCTGCTTTTTAAGACCTCCTAATACACTTTCTTCTCACTCTGACCTTCTAGATGTTCTGTGTCTCAGGCTATTTGCACTCTGTTTTCTCTCTCTACCTAAAATATGTTTCTCTTATATACCAACATGACTTACTCCCTCTCCACTTCAAATCTTTAATTAAATGTCACTTTCTCAATGAAATATTCCTGACTACTCTATTTAATGTTTCCAATTCCAATACTTCCTTTTATGCAACTTTCTAACCTCCTTATCTTAATATATAGAGGTAATATGCAAATTAGGCTGGGACGCTGTAACGGGATGACTGGACAGAATGAGGTTGCGCTCACAGGTGAGCCCTGGAACAGAGACGAACACAGAGATGGGGTCCTCCCCAAGCCGTTGTGGCAGCTCTGGCGGCCTGGAGCAGACACAGGCAGGGGGTAATGGGGGGGCCTGGGACTGGCCGAGTCAGGCGTGGGTTCTGGCTGCCCACAGCGTCAGTCTGGCCTGACTCCCGCGGTGGCCTGCGGGGTGCCTCCTCGCATGGCAAGAGGCGGGACACCTCCTTGCATGTGATTTCAATCACGCACTGGGCCTCTAGTATTAAAATAAAATCCTTCTTATTTTCCAATTTAGCACATATCACCATTTTCTATACCATATGTTAACTAGTTACCTTGCTTTTTGTCACATTTTCCCACCAAATGAAAGCTCCTATGGGAATTGTTAGTAAAGGCACTGTTTTATGATTGACTGAACTGATTGTTTATTTTCAACAGAAGCATTTTGAATTATGATGAAAACATGATTTCTTTAAAATCATATTCAAATTTTTATGTTTGGTTAAAAATGTTTATTAGTATTTGTTTTAGCAGCTACGATGGTGTTTAATTTTATAGACAAAGAATAATTAGTAAACCCTGTCAATGAGAAGATTGTAATGTTAAATAAATAAGCTTGCTATTAATTAAGAAATGCCTAAAAGACCTCAGGTTTGGTACTCTTCAAACAAAAACTACAAAATAGCAAAAAGTCACATACTAAAATATACAATTATAACTTTTTCTTATGTGACTGAAAAGTTTTTTAAGTTTTTTTTGCAATATAGGCAATTGGGTAAAATGCTGACCAGAAATTATGTTGTTTTACACATATGCTGAATTGAAATTCAGAGATGACTGAATTTACTTGTAAGTTAGGTTCTAAAAATGAATGTGTATGGTACATATAGTCAAATTTCTTTATGATTTTGTAAACCATCCTTTAACTATATGAAAACTGATGTGTTGACTAATATTCTCTATAAATAAATAATATGTAAACTAACTTGTGTTATTTTGCAGAATATGCAAATTCTGAGTATCCTATCTAATAAAAGAGTAATATGCAAATTGACTGTCACTCCAACACACAAGATGGTTGCCCCCATGTGGACACAATATGGCTGCCACAAGATGGCCAGCAGGGGAGGGCAGTTGGGGGCAACCAGGCCTGCAGGGGAGGGCAGTTTTGGGGGACCCAGAGCTGAAGGGGAGGGCAGTTAGGGGCAATTGAGCTGGCAGGGGAGCAGTTAGGCATCAATCAGGCTGGCAGGGGAGTGGTTAGGGGGTGATCAGGCTGGCAGGCAGAAGCGGTTAGGGGCAATCAGGAAGGCAGGCAGGCAAGCAGTTGGAGCCAGCAGTCCTGGACTGTGAGAGGGATGTCCGACTGCTCCTTTAGGCCCAATTCCACTGGGATTGGGCCTAAACGGGCAGTTGGACATCCCTCCAGGGGTCCTAGATTGGAGAGGGTGCAGGATGGGCTGAGGGACACACCCCCCGTGCACAAATTTCATGCACCGGGCCTCTAGTGTGTATATATATGATTACATACGATTGATCCAATTAAAGAAATATATGTTGGAATCCCACTGTTCAGATATAGGATATTTATAATCAATACACTTGGATTTATTTCCCAGAAATTTTAGGAATGATTCAGATATCTGGATATGATTCAATGGAACAATAATAAAGTTAAAATAATAAAATATAAATTTATGCCAAATTATATGACCATGAAATGATAGAGTTTGTACTTCATTTTATATAATAATGATGGAAAAATATTTATATAAAACTATGTAATGTTTTATTTTTATCACCAAATTCCTACAATTGATCACTGAAAGTTGATTCTGGTGTGGCAGATTACATTAATACTTATTATACACAATGTAGGGCCTTTCTCCAGAGACAAAATAATAGAGTTTATATTCAATATTAAAGTATTTTAATATAACTATGTTTTTAGTTTCATTGAGGTTAGTTTAGTATATTCAAAGTGTTACTTAAAGAAGTCTATTATATTTTAAGGTATTTTCTCTGGCTAAAATTAATTTTAAAGGCTATACTGTGAAAGGTTGTAAAATTTGCATTATTAGACACTAAAAACATAGGTTCTGATTTCATTATGTAATGCTATTAAACTTTTACAAACAGAATTGCCATGTTAGTAGCCAAGTTCCTTTATAACATATTAATTTGAAAAGCCACATAAATTGTACACTTGCAGCTTGGCACCTTAGAGGTTCTCTTCCAATCCAAATACTGTTACCCGGAGTGTTCCATATAGATTTAAAAACTCATAAATATTTTAAAACTCAGCTGGTGGTCCCAACATCTTCAAATGGTTCCATTCCCCATTTATTAAAATTATACCAAAGGTAAGTCACTAAGAGAAGCATAAGATATAAATAAGGTTAAGACCTCACAAAATGTCAGATACTATTCTAGGAATATTACATACACTATGAATTTTAACCTTTACAAAAAACCGTAGAGGTACTAATCTGATCTAGTTATACAAATGACTGAAGTAGAGGCAACTCAAACACAGGCTGCTGCAAAAGAGCCTCAATTACTGATTAATTCATTGTCTTCAGAGTTTCTGTTATTAAGAAAAATAACAATAAAAATAATGAAATGTCAGGCAATAGGCAATGTGGTTTATATACTTACTAGTGCCCCAGTGCACAAAATTCGTGCACAGGAAGGGGGTGTTCCTCAGCCTGGCCTGCACCCTCTCCAATCTGGGACCCCTTGAAGGATGTCCTACTGCCAGTTTACAGGGATCGGGCCTCAACCGGCAGTCTGACATCCCTCTCGCAATCCAGGACTGCTGGCTCCTAACTGCTCACCTGCCTGCCTGCCTGCCTGATTGCCCCTAACCACTCTGCCTGCCAGCCTTCTCGCCCCCAACTTCCCCCAGCCACCGGCCTGCTGGCCCCCAAATGTGCCCCCGCCAGCCTAATCATCCCCAAATGCCCCCTGCCAGACTGATCACCCCAACTTCCCCAAGTGCCAGTGTGCTGGTCCCCAACGTCCCCCTTCCTGCTGGCCTGCTCTCTCCAAACTGCCCCCCTGCTATCCTGATCACCTCCAACTGACCCCACTGATGTCATGCTTGCCCCCAACTGGCCCCCCTGCTGGTCTACTTAACCCCAACGGCCCAGCTCCTCAACAGCCTGATCACTCACAACTGCCCTCCTATCCTAGCCTGATCACCCACAACTGCCCTCCCCTTTTGGCCTCTGACTGCCTCTACCTCGGCCCTGACACCATGGCTTTGTCCAGAAGAATGTCCAGAAGGTCTCCTGGAAGGTCTCCCAGTCTAATTAGCATATTACCCTTTTATTAGTATAGAGGCCTGGTGCACAGGTGCGGGTCAGCTGGTTTGCTATGAAGGGTGTCCTAGATCAGGGTGGGGGTTTCCTTGGGGCGTGGGGTGGCCTGGGTGAGGGGCTGAGGGCCGTTTTCAGGCTGGTCAAGCCCCACAGCGGGGACCCTCACCCCATAGGAGTTGGCCAACCTGGGTGAGGATCTCAGGGCTGTTTTCAGGCTGACCATGGCCCTGGTGATCCAGGCTCCCAGGCCCTTCTTTTTTGATTTTTTTTTTTCCAGTGCCTCCTTGAGCAGAGGCCAGGGCTGGCTGGAAGCAGATATCTGGGATTTATTTATCTTCTATAATTGAAACTTTGTAGCCTGGACCAGAGGCCAGGGCTGGCCAACGTGGGCGGAAAGCTTGGCTTCCTTCATTGCTGTAGGCAACACAAGCCTTCTGCTCACTTCAGCTCCGTGGCCGGCTCCATCTTTGTTGGGTTAATTTGCATACTCACTCCTGATTGACTGGTGGGCATTGCTGGTGGGTGTAGCGGAGGTATAGTCAATTTGCATGTTTCTCTTTTATTAGTGTAGATTTTATTTATTTACTTCAATAACCTCAACAAGTGCTATTATCTGTTAGGGTCGCTGGAGGAGGAACACACAAGGCCAGAAGTGGTAAAGCATTATAAATGTGCTAGAGACCCTGTGCAGGAAATTCGTGTATGGGGAAGGGGGCCCTCAGCCCAACCTGCACCCTCTCCAATCCAGGAGTCCTCAGGGATGTCCTACTGATAGATTATGCCTGCTCCCCAAGGGAAGCGGGCATAAGCTGCAGTCTGGCCTCCCTCTGCAGAAGGCCACTGGGCTGATAAGGCACCACCCCATCACCCTGCTGCTGCTGCCACTTCCGGCCACCGCAGCAGCCAAGGTGTTTTCATCAACACAGACTCCAGTCCTTTACCATGAAAAAATGACAACTTTCTTTAGGCATTTTCCAGATGTCTCTTTCATAGGATATGACATTTCTTTCTTTCTTTTTATCCTCACCTGAGGACATTTTCCATTGATTTTTAGAGAGCGTGGAAGAAAGAGGGAAGGGCAGAGAGAAACATCAATGTGAGAGGGACACTTCGATTGGTTGCCTCCTGCATGAACCCTGACCTGGGAGAATCCTGCCACCTAGGTACATGCCCTTGACCAGAATTGAATCTGGACCCTGTGGTCGGCAGGCTGAGGCTCTATCCACTGAGGCAAACCTGCTAGAGTAGGATATGACATTTTTTAGCCCCTCCAGCAGCAGACCTTAGTTTTTCCTCTAGGAGTGAGGTGAAATAACCCTAGATCACCTTCTTGAATTCTTATTACCCAAGTTACCAAGAGCACTGACAGTGGTGTACAGGGAGCTTAGCCAATGAACGGTCAGAAAAGGTATTTCCTCTGCATCTCACGTGCAGAGGCATGACTGCCAGCACGCATGGCTGGCAGGCCTTGTTCTCTATGGGCCTGCTTGCTGCCACAGCAGCTGGCTGGCCCTGTTCTCTCTGGGCCTGCATCCGTGGCTTACCTCACTGCGCACGCAGTCCCCTCCCACCCACCTGTGCACACAGCTTCTTCCTGAGTGGTCGTGACATTATGGCATCCTGGCTAATTTGCATATTATATATATACTAGAAGCCCGGTGCACGAAATTTCTGCAAGAGTAGGCCTTCCTTCCTCCGGCTGCCAGCACCGGCTTCCTTCCAGCACCCTGGACCCAGGCTGGCTTCCCTCTGACCACCAGCCAGCACCCAGGACCCGGGCTTCGCTCCTGCCACTGGCAGGCAACCTAGATGGTCCCGGCTTCGTCTGGAAGGACATCCGGAATGACATCCGGAAGGATGTCTAGTCTAATTAGCATATTACCCTTTTATTATTATAGATATATATACACTAGATGCCTGGTGCACAAATTTGTGCATCAGTGGGGTCCCTTGGCCTGGCCTGCAGGATCGGGTCGAAACTGGCTCTCCAACATTCCCTGAGGGGTCACAGATATTGAGAGGGAGAAGGCCAGGCCAAAATTACCCCACTGGTGCAAGATTGGAGCCAGGGAGGGATGCAGGAGGTTGGCCAGCTGGGGAGTGACCGTGGGAGGGCTCCAGGGCATGTCCAGCCTGTTTTGCTCAGTTCTGATCAGCCAGACCCCAGCAGCAAGCTAACCTACTGGTTGGAGCATCTGCCCCTTGGTGGTCAGTGCACATCATAGGAAGTGGTTGAGTGGCCTTAGCATATCATTGACATACTATGCTTTGATTGTTTGAAAGGCCGAATGGTTGACCAGAAACTTAGCTTTTATTAGGCTTTTATTATATAGGATAGATTAGATCATCTGGAAACTAGATGGGCTGAGCCCCCAAATGGCACCAGCACTGAAGGACTGGGGAGTCTGAATTTTTAAAGGACTTTAGGTGGGCTAGGTGGGCTTTTTTGGTGGGGAGTTTTCTGAGCGTGAGGATCTTGAGCAGGTACTGAAGGGAAAGTTACTGGTCTTAGCAAATGGAATGTGGTCTAAGCTAAATGGAACGTGGGTTGCAAAATCATCTAAAGGACAGTTTCTCAGTGGAGGGGATATCTATTCAATTGTTTGATTAGACCAAACATTCCAATCTTTTGTTTTAGGGAATAGGGATGGAGGCCATTTCTTCTGTAGTTACTTCCTGCTGTGAAGTGGGGTGGGGGACTCATAGAGATCATAAAGGGATGGACTTTGACTGTAGTCCTCTGGAACACTGTCTAGATCCCTCCTGGTTGGAGCAAGGGGTTGCAGCATCATGATTTCCCCCAAGAGAGTGCTTGGTGAAGGCTTGAAAGTGATCCTGAAGGAAAGATGAAATCACACAGAATACATGGGCCAAAAACGTGGATGAGGAATAGGAATGTTAAGGGTCCTATGAAGGGAAATAGTCAGGTATACCAATTTATTTATTTTAGCCAGTAGTCCCATGAATTTGATGGACATTTTCTAATCTTTGCAGATCTTTTTGTTAATTTTGGAGCGGCAGCCCTGACTAGGTCAGACTGGTTGACATAAAAACAACATTCTTATTCCAGAAAGAGGCATAGACCCCTCTTTCTCCGAAGTCATCTAGGCTTTCTTATAGGTCCTGAGATAGAAGTTCAAAATATTATAGAGCAGTGGTTAAGCCCCTATGCCCGTCCTGACACCTAGTGAGATACCAAGAGTTATGAGGAGAGGGATTATTTGGACTGCCCTTTTGTATTGATATGATGGATTACAAGGACAGGTACAGACTGGTTATTGGGTGGCTACGTTTATATTATATAACAAGTTTATGTCCAGTTGATCATTCTATTTTAATTAGAACTCTGTCTCCCGCTAAGAAAGGATATAGAAAAAAATAATCCCTAGCACACACCAAATCATAATTACAGTGTTTAATTAAGTTGCTGGGTGGAGTTTGTATGTGATACCCAAGGCTGAAGAAACCTGTTGAGTGACTTGGAGGTGAAAGCTGGTCATGAGGCAGCCACAGTGTCACTTGTTTGATTTTGCTATTTTTCTGGGCCTGGAGCTGAAATACAACTGAAGCCTAGATGTTATCTTTAGGGAGAGAAAGGTCAGGGGGTCCAAACCCAATGATCAGTGATATGATAGGGGAGGAAATGTCACCCTGGGGCAAGGCTCTTGTTTTCCCAGTTTTTCCCCTTGCTAGGCATCTGGAGCTTTCTGCCCTGGTGAGTTTCTGTACCTGGCCCATCATCCTTTCTCTGGAGGTCTAACATTCTGGGGGGTCTAACATTATCCTCACTTTATAGAAAATAAAACTGAAGCTGAAGAGGGCCATATAAATCTTGCAAGATCACCCAGATTGAACATTAAAGTTGTTAGAGCTCCTTTCTGGTCTCTCAAGCTAAAAATGCAACTGGTGGGTCTACTTCCCTTAAAAGTGATGGAGCTTGGTGGCTAACTCAGAAGCTCCAACTACATGGACCTGTAAAGTATCAGAGAAAAACAATCCAGTACTCCTCTTAGCTGTATTTCCAGAGGAATGCCTCTTTCTACATACTTAATAACAAAAGGAAGTCTTCATTCCTCAAAAGATCGTTGTGAGGATTAGCACACCATCACCCAAGAACCTTCACCCTACCCTCCACCAGCAAAGGAGTAATTAAAATGCTTTCCTCATCATGATGAAGCATTAAGTCAAATTTGTGTCTTAAGCTTTGCCAAATATTTATTTCTAAAGGGACTGGGTTTTGAGTTAGTTAATTGTTTAAAAGACATAAATGCACTGGGGACACACCACAAAAAAATAAGAAAACAAAACCGCAAAGCAGTAAGATGGTAAGTCATCTCAAAATGATTGAAATATCAACCTTCTGGCTTTGGAATTTCATTAGAAACTTTACTAAAGAATGTATCTCAAATAATATCTCAACTGCATTTTGTAAATTGAAGATCCATTTTTAGCAATATAATTAAGTGTAATTAAAAATTGAACTTATTGGTTTATTAATTCATAGAACAATTATTTTTGTTTGCTTGTTTTTTGTTAAATACCAGAGAATATTTTTTTTTTTTTGAGAAAGTGAAAGGGAGGGGGAGAGACAGAGAGAAACATCAATATGAGACAACACATCCATTGGTTGCACTGGGCCACTAGTTTTAGAATAAAAGCAACAAGGATAAAATATAACCTATTACATCTTGGATTTGAGTGGAAGTGAGATGATGAATCATAAACTCTGCTATGAAATGTTCATCATTCAAACAAGCTTTCTCCTTGTTTTCAATGAACTAAATTTAATACTGGCCAGGAGAAGAAAAAAAAAATACCGCTCATTCTTTCTATACTATGTCATGGAAGTCCTTGAAAAACAATGCTTTTCAAAGCCCCTGATATGAATCTCTTAAAATAAAGAAATCTAATGTGTCATATTTATTATTTATTTATTTATTTATTGTTAATACTCACCCAAGGATATTATTTCCATTGATTATTAGAGAGTGGAAGGCGGGGAGAGATAGAAGGAGAGAGAGAGAGAGAGAAAGAGAGAGAAAGAGAGAGAGAGAGAGAGAGAGTCCAGGAGACAAATCTGGAACCCAGGTACTTGCAATTGACAGGGAAATCAAACCAGAATCAGTTCTCTGTACAGTTATTATTCAGTCTCTGTAACATTAAGATGCACAAAGTAAATTTTAATCATAAAGTTATCTACAGGACTCATTTTATTTATGTGTCTTTCACTCAGAAAATATAATTAAACATTGAATGTTCTTGAATTCACTGTGGAATATTTTGCATGAGCGATATCCTACATAATAATAGACAAATATGCAAATTGACCAGACCTCCGACACACCCACAAGCCACGCCCACAAGCCACACCCACCATCCAATCAGAGCGAGCATGCAAATTAACCCAAACCAAGATGGCTACAGCCACAGAGAGCAAGGTTTCCTAGGTAACAGAGGAAGCCAAGCTTTCCACCTGCCCTTGCCAGGCCTAAGCCTCCACTCAAGCTACAAAGTTTCAATTATAGAACGTAAACAAATTCAAACAAATGGCGGCAGAATGGAGCTTGAGAGAGCAGGCCAGGGTTGCCGCCAGCAACAGGGGAAGCAAAGCTTTCTGCACACCCTGGCCGGGCCCACCCGCTTAAGGCAACAAAATTTCAATTATAACCCCAAAAGAAATGGCTGTCAGCCTCGGAGGGAGCCCCAGGCTGGGCTCTGCTCCAGGCTACAAAGTTTCAATTGTAGAAGGAAAATAAATTCCAGATACCAGGGCCTCTTCTTGGGTTACCAGGGGGCGTGGCCGGCCTGCAAACCACCACAGGCCCCTTGCTCAGGCTGCCCCATGCCCCAAGGGAACCCCCATCTGATCCGGGATGCCCTTCAGGGCAAACCAGCTGGCCCCCACCCCTGTACCAGGCCTCTATCCTATCTAATAAAAGAGTAATATGCAGATTGATCATCACTGCAACACACAATATAGCTGCCCCCATGTGGTCAAAGATCCTGCCCCCATGTGGACACAAGATGGCCCCCACAAGATGGCCAGCAGGAGAGGGCAGTTGGGAAGCACACGGCCTGCAAGGGAGGGCAGTTGAGAAGGACCAGGCCTGCAAGGGAGGGCAGTTGGAGGTGATCAACCCTGCAGGAGAGGGCAGTTAGGGGTGATCAGGCTAGCAGAGGAGGGAAGTTGGGGGCAAACAGGCTGACAGCAGAGTGGTTAGGGGGTGATCAGGCTGGCAGGCAGAAGCTGTTAGGGGCAATCAGGAAGGCAGGCAGGCAAGCAGTTGGGAGCCAGCAGTCCTGGATTGTGAGAGGGCAGTCAGACATCCCTCCAGGGGTCCCAAATTGGAGAGGGTACAGGCTGGGCTGAGGGACAACCCCCCTCCATGCACGAATTTCATGCAACGGGCCTCTAGTTTTTTATAAAAACTTGTTTTGACAAGTGACAGATAAATTGAATGTTATGGTGAGTTTTAGTGTGATGATGTGACTCCTAATTGCTTTTAAATCACCATAAAATTTTCTTGTTTTGCTAATTATTTTTGTAGGAACAATGCCTTAAATTTATTATTACTATTTTAAAATTTATCTTTATTGTTAAAAATATTGCAGATGTCCTTTTGTTTGTTTGTTTGTTTGTTTTTTCCCCAATGACCCCCTTGGCTCAGAACAACTCCTCCCAGGCCTTCACCATTCTATTGTCTGTGTCCATGGGCTATGCATAAATGCATATAAGTTCCCAGGTTAATCACTCCCCACCCAACCACTCTCCCTCTGTAATTCATCAGTGTGTTCCATGCTTCTATGTCCCTGGGTCTATTTTGTTCATCGCTCTATTTTGTTCATTAGATTCAATATGTGACTGAGATCATGTGATACTTGTCTTTCTACGGCTTATTTCACTGAGCAAAATACTCTCTAGGTTCCTCCATGATGTTGAAAATGGTAACAGTTCTTTCGTTTTTACAGCTGCATTCTATTCCAGGGTGCAAATGTACCACAGCCTTTTTATCCACTCATCTGCTGAGCCCACTTGGGCTATTTCCACATCTTAGCTATTGTAAATTGTGCTGCTATGAACATTGGGGTGTGTATCTTCTTTCTGGTTGGTGTTTTTAGTATCTTGGGATATATTCTTGGAAGTGGGATTACTGAGTCAAATGGGAGTTCCATTTTTAATATTTTGAGGAAACTCCATACTGTTTTCCACAATGGCTGCACCAGTCTGCATTCCCACCAGCAGTGTATGAGGGTTTCCTTTTCTCCACATCCTTGCCAGCACTTGTTTTTGTTGATTTGTTGATGATAGCCATTCTGACAGGTGTGAGGTGATACTGCATTGTCATTTTAATTTGCAACTTTTGGATGATTAGTGACTTTGAGCATTTTTTCATATGTCTCTTGGCCATCTGTATGTCCACTTTATTTTTTTATTATTATTTTTTAATTTCTTTATTGATTAAGGTGTCACATATTTGTCCTCATCCCCCCATTCCCATCCCACACCCCTCCCCACGGATGCCCCCACACCCCTGTTGTTAAGCTCGTATGCATGCACACAAGTCCTTTGGTTGATCTCTCCCCCCTACCTTCACCCTCCCCTACCCTCCCTCTGAGGCCTGACAGTCCGATCGATGCCTCCTTGTTTCTGGGTCTGTTCTTGTTCCTCAGTCTATGTTGTTCATCATTTCCCCTAGATGAGTGAGATCATGTGTTACTAGAAATATACTTATAAGAACCGAATGTGAGACTAGCAATAATAGTTATGCTGACAGGCAAATGAATCAGTCTGTAGTGAGTTTCTTTCTGGACCAACAGTTCTTTTGAGACCCAATTTCAATGTCCACCAGTTCCTTGTGTGTACATGTCAGCACTGACTTTTCAGTTCTGGATGGTGAACAAATGGTGGTAATGCAGGTCTGACTCCCTCTGGTTTGGTCTCACCCGGACCCAGGGGCGCGGCCTCACCCGGACCCGGGATCCAGCCTCACACAGACCCAGGGGCGCATGGCCTCACCCGAACCCGGGATCCAGCCTCATCCAGACCCAGGGGTGCACGGCCTCACCCGGACCCGGGATCCAGCCTCACCCGGACCCAGGGGTGCGCGGCCTCACCTGTGTATGTCCACTTTCGAGAAGCGTCTATTTAGGTACCTTGCACATTTTTAAATTGTATTGTTTGTCTTCCTTTTGTTAAGTTGTGAGAGTTCCTTAAATATTTTGGAAATTAACCCCTTATCAGATGTATCATTTGGTAAATATGTTCTCCCTTACAGTGGGCTCCCTTTTCATTTTGTTGATGGTTTCTTTTGCTGTGCAGAAGCTTTTTATTTTGATTTATGTAGTCCCATTTGTTTATTTTCTCCTCAGTTTCCTTTGTCCTAGGAGATGTATCAATATACATATTACTATGTGAGATGTCTGATATTTTGCTGCCTATGGTTTCTTCTAAGATTTTTATGGTTTCCCAACTTACATTTAAGTCTTTTATCCATTTTTAGTTTATTCTTGTGTATGGTGTAAGTTTGTGGTCTAGTTTCAGTTTTTTGCATGTGCCCGTCCAATTTTCTCATCACCATTTACTGAAGAGATTGTTTTGACTCCATTGTATGCTCTTGCCTCCTTTATCAAATATTATTTGAGCTTGTGTCAATTTCTGAGTTCTCTGTGTTGTTTCTTTGATCTCTATGCCTGTTCTTATGCCAGCATGGTTTGTCTTATTTATAACCAACTACATTTTGTCTACTCATATTGTCACCTGATATCTTGCAAGCTCAACAAATTTGGCTCACTCCTTTGTGCTGCCATCATATCCATCCTGTGACCTTGATTTTCACCTCAGTTTTCTAATTTTCCTCCAACTTGCTGATTATAAATGTACACAAATAATCCATCTTACAGAAAATCCCAGATGAGAATCCTATATAATAAAAACCTAATATGTTAAGTGTCCAACAGTTTGTTTGACCATTTGACCAGTGGCTATGACACGCACTGACCACCAGGGGGCAGGGGTTCTGACCAGTAGTTTACTTTGCTGCTGGGGTCAGGCAGATCGGTACAGGGCGAGATGGGCCTGACATGCCCTGAATGAATCCATGCACCAGCCGGTTTGGGCCCGATCCCTGCAGGCCAGGCAGAGGGACCCCACCGGTGCACGAATCTGAGCCTCTAGTAAAGAATAGGATGTAAATAAACAAAGAGAAGATGGCCAAAAGCCTACCTCTTTGCTAGACTCCTTTCCTAATTCTATTTTGACTGTTCTTTTGTGGAACTCCTCTGGACTTGTTCTTATAAATCTTCTATAACCAATCTTGGAAAGATTAGATACAAGATCAGCTTACTTATACTGTTGGCTGCTATTTTCAGTTTGATTTTCTGTGCCTTCATGAGTCAGCTTAAAATGCTTTAATCAGGTAAGAGAGAGCTCTAAAATAACTCTGTAGACCCATTTCCATTTGTGTCCAATAGTCTGCTTCTTGTCCTTCTAGTATAGATGAAGAAGCATTCCTACTTTATCTAAAATATTATTTCTCTGAACTTTGTGTTAATTTACCTTATACTTGAAATCAGTTCTTCTCCACCCCTGCCCCATTTTGGAGGTATTTCCAAACAATATTTTATAAAAATCTCTACTAAACTGAACCATTGCCTCTGGACTAACTTACTGTAGCTCAACAACTTAAAATGTGCAATCTGATCCATCTCAGGGTTCACATGCCAAATCTATCCCTTATTCCCTTTTACTGTTACCACTTTATTGAGATACAATTACTAAACCATAAAATTTACCCATTTAACATACAATCAAATGGCTTTCATATTTTCAGAACTCTGCAATCATTGCCACTAAAGTTTAGAACATTCTTATTACCAAAAAAGAAAACCCAATTTTACCATCTCCTATTCTCTATCCTCCTAGCCCTAAGCATCGACTAATCTACATTATGTCTCAATAGATTTGCCTATTTTGGAAGTTTATCTTGCTTTTTTTCATGAGACAAATCACCCCAGCAATTTCCCTGCAGCAGTATGTATCTTTCTCATTCCTTCATATAAACGTGGAGCCTTCCACTTATGGAAGAACCTTGGCTTATCCAACTAGTCCCTACTTACTGACATTTATCCTGTTTCTACTCTTTTAGTCTTGCAGAATCCCACTGAATAGCCTTGTGCATACATCATTTGGTCTTTTTACCATTGCATCTATGGAATCTGTTCTTAGAAGTTGGATGCTGAGTCATAGGGAAAATGCACAGGTAATTTTGCTAGCTAATCACAAATTCTCCTCAATGGGGGTCTATACTATTATACATTTCTATCAGAATATGTTTTTTTCTCTTTCTGGAATTGCCTATTCTGGCTATTTCCTATGTATGGTCTTATACAATATCTGACCTTTGCATGACTGTTTTTTTTTCACATATGTTTTGAGCTTCATCTACAATTGTAGCATGTGTCAGTACTTTATTTATTTTATTGACTGAATAAAATTCTATCGAATGTATATACCACTTTTTTTACCCATTCATCTCTTGATGAACATTTGGTTTATTTCCATCTTTTGACCATTATGAATAGTGCTGTTATGAACATTCTTGTACAAGTATTTGTTTTAGCATCCTTTGAATTCTTTTGGATCTGTCCCTAGGAATGAAATTACTGGGTCATATAACAATTCTACTTAACTTTTTGAGGAACTGCCAAACTGCTTTCACAGTGCTACGTGATTTTATATTCCCACCAGAAATGTATGAGGGTTCCAAGTTGTCCACATCCTCATTGGCACTTACTATTTTCCTCCTCCTACTATGCATGAAATAAAACTCTGTTTGTAGAAGACAGTATTATTCATACAGATAATCCTAAAGAAGCTCCAATATGACTAGAACTGATAAATCAATTTAGCTAGATCCCATATTAGTTTAACTTAGAATAATCCATTTTTATACTCTAACATCACAATATTAGAAGTTGTATTTTAAAAAGTCCACTTATAAAAGCACCAGGCATAAAAGGAATTCCTTGAAATACGTTTAACAAAGTCACGAGAGGCCTCTAACAGGGACATTGGACTTTAACGTAAGCTGGAGAAAGACTATGCTGTGTTCATTTTATCATTATTTTTAAAAATGTGCCTATATGTGATAAATATGTTTCAGAGAAAGAACAAAATACTTAGAGGACCTCCCTAGCATGTAGTGTTATTATTCCCTCTAGTTAAAATGAATTTAAGTATTATTCTGAATTAATATTTCATCAGGATCACATTAGTACCTTAGTAAGCTCAAAGGCATGTTCCTGGATCTGTTTTTGTTCATCAGTTTATTTTGTTCATCATATTCCACAAATGAGTGTGATCATGTGATATTTATCTTTCTCTGACTGGCTTATTTCGCTTAGCATAATGTTCTCCAGTTCCATCCATGCTGTTGCAAATGGTAAGAATTCCTTCTTTTTTAGTGCAGCGTAGTATTCCATTATGTAACTGTACCACAGTTTTTAAATCCACTCATCTGCTGACAGCACTTAGGCTGTTTCCAAATCTTAGCTATGGTGAATTGTGCCGCTATGAACATAGGGGTGCGTATATTCTTTCTGATTGGTGTTTCTAGTTTCTTGGAATATATTCCTAGAAGTGGGATCACTGGGTCAAATGGGAGTTCCATATTTAGTTTTTTGAGGAAACTCCATACTGTTCTCCACAGTGGCTGTACCAGTTTGCATTCCCACCAACAATGCACGAAGGTTCCTTTTTCTCTGCATCCTTGCCAGCACTTGTCATTTGTTGATTTGCTGATGATAGCCATTCTGACAGGTGTGAGATGGTACCTCATTGTCATTTTGACTTGCATCTCTTGGATGATTAGTGACTTTGAGCATGTTTTCATATGTCTCTTGGCTTTCCTTAAGCCCTCTTTCAAAAAGAATCTACTTAGATCCATTGTCCATTTTTTGATTGGGTTGTTTATCTTCCTTTTGAGAAGCATTGATCAGACCATCAAACCTCAGAAGGGAGGTAGGGGAGGATGAGGTAAGGGGAAGAGATCAACCAAAAGGACTTGTGTGCATGCATATAAGCCTAACCAATGGACACAGACACCAGGGGGGTGAGGGCATGAGTGTGTGGGGGTGTGGGGGGCAATGGGAGGATAAGGACACATATGTAATACCTTAATCAATAAAGAAAAAAAAGAAAAAATGTAAAAAATGGCATGTGCCTATATTGTAGCAAAGTTACTTAAATCTGCAAACTTGCACATTCAGATATTTTTTTCTCTTTTAAATAAGTCAAATCGTGTAACTTTCTTGTTAAAAACTTTCTAATGGAATTATATTTAATTTATGTTAAAATCTAAACTATTATATGACCAATGTGATCTGCTCCATTCTTGCATGATGTGGTCCAAGTCATTGTTTCCTTCCATAAGTTCCTCTGGTAATCTTTTTCCAAAAGTCACCCAAGTTCAGGTCTCTGCTCAGGTCTCCCACAGAGACACCTGCCTTGATCACTCTCTTAAAATGACATTTTAAAAATCTCTATTATTTAAACATCTAAAATTTTCCATAAAATTATGACCCTGATAATAAATAATATATAGAATATTTTTCATATTACATGTTATGTATAATGTATTATGCTATATATTATATATTTTAAACTATATGTATCCCTTAATAGAATATAAGCTAGATTCCACTAAGTTCTATAGGAACACATATATTGTTTCATGTGTTGCTATAGTTCTAGAGACTAATATTGTTCCACTTACATAACTTGATGTCAATAGTCATTGCAAAAATGAAGTAAATAAAGATAGTTTGCATTTTATTACACAGACTCTCCAGTTAGGTGTCTTTTAAAAAAAATATGATTGAATCCATTAATCTCAGATCAATTTTGATGCATAGAAGATTAATACTAAGCCCTGTGAAAAACCCAGCATCTCATGCCTCATGTTGCCAGGTTAGTCCATTCTCACAGGATCTCTTTCATGACTCAATACTTTCACCCTGGTGCACGCACACACACACACACACACACACACAATTTTTCACAAACTATCATTACAGTTTTACAATGTGCTTTAACAATAACAAGCACCACTTTTCCCAAGGGAAATGCAATTTCTTTATAAACATTAGAAGTTATTTCTGGCCAGATTCATTCTAGAAATTACACAATGTGTGACATAAAAATATTCCCTTTCCTATCGGTATAGTGTGATTACATGAAATTGCTAGTGGTCATCATAATAACATATCTAACTCTCTTTTCCTGAGTAGTTTTATAATTCAGCTAGCTTTTATTGCATTTCATCACAGTTTTGCATTACTACATAAATTCCTTAAGGCATTTCACACATTAATAGTTATTTCATCCCAAATTTTAATCTTGAATATCACTTTATTTGGGTTCCCGTGAAAATGGAATCCATCTGTATGTTGAGATGACTTTGACAGAAAACAAGTGGTTGCCAAACATTTTGTAGAATTACACTCAGCGCCAATTTGGTTTTGGCAAATATTAATGGAAAATAAAGCACTAATGAACCCTTTGCCTAGAATAATATTTTATGTTTATATAGTTTCTCTCATCAAAAGACATCAAACATACAACAAGTGAAGATCTCGTTAACAGTCACAAAATTTCTGTGAGAAAAATAGAGGTCATGTATTTCTACTCCAGTTTCATGCATGTTCCAATCTACCTTTCTGGGGACAGAGGTAGAGTTTTAAATAATGACACACACAAAGGTGGGAAGGAAGCTTTCTCTCATACACAGAAAATTTATTTAAACCAGATTTGCTCAAACATTGGATTCAAATTAAATATTGATAGGATTCTTTAGAGCATTTCACACATGAAGACAGATGTTAATGATTATACAAGTCTTTGAAAATGTATTGCAAATTGATTAAATCTAATATTGGTCGGGAAGTATTTTGTTACACATTTTACAGTCAAATATACTGCAGTGCCTTTACTCTATCTCAAATCATCCATTTTCACAAATAGAAATTTTATTAGTTCATTCATTCATTGTTTTCAAAATTCGTACATAAAATGTTTAGTCAAAAAGTAATCTTGGAACTTGGATTACTCTGCCCGGTTGCCTCAATAACTGGCTTCCTCTCCTGCCCCCAGTAGGTCCTCTGTATTACAGTGATTCCCAGTGTGTGGTCCACAGACCAGCACCATCAGTATTAACTGGGCACTTATTACAAAAGCCAAATGTCAGGTCCCATAGTGAATTGGAATGTCTGGGAGTTAAACTCAGCAATCAGTGTTTTGGACTGTGATTCTGATTCATGTGAATGTTTGAGAGTCATTGCTTTATTTATTTATTTATTTTTTATTGTTTGAATTATTACAAATAGTAGTACATATGTCTCCTTTTTTCCCCCCATTGACCTCCCCCCGGCCTCCCCTACCCCCAGTACATGCCCTCACCTGCACCCCCACCCCCAGTGTCTTGTATCCATTGGTTATGCTTATATGCATGTGTACAAGCCCTTCGGTTGATCTCTTACAGCCCCCCCACCAACCTACCCTGCCTTCCCACTGTAGTTTGACAGACTGTTTAATGCTTCTTTGCCTCTGTATCTATTTTTCCCCATTTCTTTCCTTTAAAAAATCTTGCCTCTGCAGACTAGAAATAAACATATAATAACAAAAAATGTTTGAGTCCCCATTTCAATGTCCAATAGTTCTGAGCCCCCGTTTCAATGTCAAACAGTTCCTTATGTGTACATGTCAGCAATGATATCTGGATGGTGGGCACATGGTGGCAATGCAGGTCCAACCCTGTCTGGTTTGGTCCTAGGCAACCTGCAGCGACGCACAGCTGCTAACTGCTAGCATGGCAAGGCGTTGTCAGTGTCTTCCATCTCTGGACTGTTTCTCCTCTTGTATTCATGGTTGGAGCATTCCTGTCAATTCCTCTCTGTTGCAGGAATCCAAATGGTCTTGGAGTCGTTTTCTGAAAATATACAAACAGATTCTCGACCAAAAGTTAATAAAGGAATCTTTTCTATATAATTGATTTGGGATCCTTTTTATTTTTGCCCAAACGATTTTCCTTTGTCTTATTTAGACACCATGTGTGTTTTCCATGGGTGTCTTGCTGTAACCTAAAGCAGTCATATTTTTGTGCAAAAAATTAAAATTTAAAGTTATCAAGACTGCATTATAAAATTTACAAAAGCCCCATTAATCAAAAAAAGGGGGGATAGTAGGGTAATATCATGTAAGAAAAAATATCCTATAAGTAAATTATATCTAGAAAATTTTTACTTTACAAAATTAATTTTCATTTGTAATGCTAACAGCAAGACACCCATGGGATAGCCATTTCTTTATATGATGTTTCTTACAAATCCATGAGAGTCATATGCTAGAAGCTTAGATTCATATTTTTCAAAATATGTATCTATACAACAATTTATCTGTTGCAGTGCTTAATGCAGATATTTTCCTTATTCCTGACATGTGTCTAGGTATTGTTTAATTGTCTAATTGACATTTTCCCAGTGATTATATAACCTGACGTGGGAACCAGCATTCAAAATAAGAAAAATTAATTATTCCTTATCTTAGAAAAAATGGACTACTTTATATATGAAACTTTCTTTTTCATAAACTTAATGATAACTACATATAAAAAAACACAAAACAAAGACACATAGATTAAAAGAAAAAGATGAAACAGAGGAAATAAGTTTGTAATACCACTAAACAAAAACAACACACATAAATGCAAAGGAAAAGAACCCATTGAGGCACAAAGCTACAATAAAATAAAAGATAAAATGGCCATAAGAAATCCTCATCTAGCAATAATTACCCTAAATGTAAATGGACTGAATTCACCTATGAAGAGGCACAGAGTAGCAGATTTGATCAAACAACAAAATGCAATCATATGCTGTCTTCAGGAGACACAGTAAACTGCAAAAAGGCAAAGTTAGACTCAAAGTGAATGGGTAGAAAATTATTCTCTAAACAGATATAATCCACAGAAAAGCAGGTGTAGCCATACTTACATCTGAAAAATTTCAAAGATAACAAAGGTAACAAGAGACAAAGATGAACATTTTGTAATAAAGGTGACACTACATCTAGAAGACACAGCACTTCTTAATATATATGCACCCAATCAGGGAGCACTAAAATACATAAAGTAACTATTAAAAAAATAAAGAAAGATACAGACAAAACACAATCATAGTTGGGGGCCTTACTATCATTGACAACTCTAGATAGATCATCCAAACATAAAATCAATAAAAAAATATTGGCCTTAAATGACACATGAGACCAAATGAAGATAATTGAGATTTGCAGACTTTTATCTCAGAAATTAAGTTTATATGTTATTTTTCAATGCATATGAACATTCTCAAGGATAGACCATATGTTAGGTCATAAAACTAGCCTCAACAAATTCAAGAAGACTGAAACCATACCAAGCATATTCTCTGACCACAATGCTTTGAAATTAGAAATCAATTGCAAAAAAATAAGTAAAGATACCCACAAATATGTGGAGACTAAACAACATACTACCAAAAAGTGACTGGATCAAAGAAGAAATAAAATGTGCAATAAAAAAATAGAGAGAGACAGGGGACTTTTGCCCCTCCCTACTTGGGAGTCCATTCTGTGGGACTCTTCCCCCTCCCTGCATGGGAGTCTGTACTTGTTCTTCAATAAATCTCCACCTTTGCTATAAAAAAATATAGAGAGACAAATAGGAATGACAATGTGACATATATCCAAACTTTAAGAACTTATATGCATATATGCATAACCCATGGACACATACAATAGTGGGGTGAAGGCCTGGGGAGGGGACAGGAGTATGGAAGTGGGGTTCAAAGAGGAAAAGAGACATCTGTAATACTTTCAACAATAAAGGTACATTAAAACATTTCTGAGATGCAAGGAAACATTAATAACAGAGAGGGTTACAGGCTTATCACAAAAAAAGAGACATCCCAAGTAAACAACCTAACATTACATATTAAAAAACTAGGAAAAGGACAAACACAATCCAAAGTCAGCAGAAGAAAGAAAATTATAAAAATTAGAGCAAAATTGAATAAATAGAGAACAAAAAGACTATACAAAAATTAATACAACAAAGAACTGATTCTTCAAAAAAAAATAAAACTGACAAACCCCTTGGTAAACTCACTAAGGTAAAAAGAGAAAAGACTCACATAAACAAAATCAGAAATGAAAAAGGAGAGGTTACCACAGACATCACGCATATACAAAGAATCATACTAGAATACTATATAAGCATATCTACCACTGAATTCAGTAACTTAGAGAAAATTAAAACAACCATCAAAAACCTTACAAAAAATAAAATTCCAGGACCAGATGACTTCACTAGTGAATTCTACCAAACATTCAAAGATTTTATGCCTATTTTTCTCAAACTCTTCAAATAAAATGAAGAAGAGGCAATATTTCCTAACATGTAGTATGAGGCTAACATAATCCAGATACCAAAACCTGATAAGGATAACACATGAAAAAAAAACTAAAACCTAACATATCTTATGAATACAGATGTAAAAATCCTAAAGAACATACAAGCTAATTAGATACAATACATTAAAAAATAGTACATCACAATCAAGTGAAGTTTATTACAGGGGCAGAAGAATCATTCAACATATACAAATTGATTAATGTAATTCACCACATTAAAAAAAAAAGGAAAAAAGGCATATATGCTCTTATCAATAGATGCAGAAAAAAGTTTTTGATCAGATACAACATCCATTTATGATTAAAACACTCAATACAATGGCTATAGAAGGAAAGTACCTCAACATAATAAAAGTCATATATGACAAACTTCAGCCAATGCAATACTGAATGGTGAAAAACTGAAAGATTTTCCTATAAAATCAGGAACAAAACAAGGATGCCCACTCTTATCACTCTTATTCAATTCTAGAGTCCCAGTGCACCTGGCGGGGGTGGGGTCCTTCAGTCTGGCCTGTGCCCTCTCGCAGTTCAGGAGAAGCGGACAGTCAGACATCCTTAGCGCTGCTTTGGAGGTGGGAGAGGCTCGCCAGCTGTGAGCCCAGCTTCTGTCTAAGGACACTCCCCCTGTGGAAGTGCACTGACCACCACAGGGCAGCTCCTGCACTGAGCATTTCCCCCTGGTGGTCAGTGAACATCATAGCAACCAGTTATTCTGCTGTTTGATTGATTTGCATATTAACCTTTTATTATATAGGACTAGAGCCCTGGGACCCCTCGAGAGATGTCCAACTGCCCGTTTAGGGGATCCCTCTCACAATCCAGGACTGCTGGCTCCCAACTGCTCACCTGCCTGCCTTCCTGATTGCCCCTAATCACTTCTGCCTGCCAGCCTGCTCACCCCCTAACCACTCCCCTGACAGCCTGATTGATGCCTAACTGCCCCTGCCAGCCTTTTTGCCCCTAACTGCCCTCCCATGCAGGCATGGTCGCCCCCAACTGCTCTCCCCTGCAGGCCTGGGTCTCCCCCAACTGCCCTCCCCTGCAGGCCCAGTTGCCCCCAATTTCCCTCTTCTGCCTGCCTGGTCCCTCCCAGCTGCCCTCCCCTGCTGGCCATCTTGTGTCAGCCATCTTGTGTCCACATGGGGGCAACCATCTTTGACCACATGGGGGCAGCCATCTTGTGTGTTGGAGTGATGGTCAATTTGCACATTACTCCTTTATTAGATAGGATAGAGGCCTGGTGCACGGGTGGGGGCCAGCTGGTTTGCCCTGAAGGGTGTCCCGGATCAGGGTGGGGGTTCCCTTGGGGCATGGGGTGGCCTGGGCGAGGGGCCTGTGGTGGTTTGCAAGCCAGCCACGCCCCCTGGTGACCCAAGTGGAGGCCCTGGGATCAGGGATTTATTTATCTTCTATAATTGACTTTGTAGCCTTGAGCGGACCCAAGCCTCCTGCTTGCTCTGTGGCTGCAGCCATTTTTGTTGGGATTTATTTATCTTCTATAATTGAAACTTTGTAGTGGAGGACAAGGCAGGCCAGGGATGCGGGAGCTTGGCTTCTTCCATCGCTGGGGGCAACCCAAGCCTCCTGCTCTCTCCAACTCTGTGGCTGTCACCATTTTTGTTGTGATTTATTTATCTTCTATAATTGAGACTTTATAGCCTTGAGTGGAGGCCTGGGCCCACCAGGTTGTGCAGAAAGCTTGGCTTCCTCCATTGCCAGGGAAAATCAAGCCTCCTGATCTCTCTGTGTCTGCAGCCATCTTGGTTGGGTTAATTTGCATACTTGCTCCTGATTGGCTGGTGGACGTGACTTGTGTGTAGCAGAGTGATTGTTAATTTCCATATTACTCTTTTACTAAATAGGATAGTTCTGGAAGTCCTAGCCAAAGCAGTCAGGCAAGAGAAAGAAATGGAAGGCATTCACATTGGGAAGGAAGAAGTAAAGGTGTTACTTTATGCAGATGACATGATTCTGTCTGTAGAAAACCCTAAAAACTCCACCATAAAACTATTAGAAACATTAAACATATACAGTAAAGTTGCAGGATACAAAATTAATGTCCCAAAGTACACTGTTTTCCTATACACTATCAATAAAACCTCAGGGGGAAAAAGAAAAAACTCTTTTTGCAATTGCAACCAAAAGAAAAAAAAAATACCCAGGAGTAAACTTTAAGAATGTGAAGGACCTGTATACTGAAAACTACAAAGCATTATTAAAAGAGATTGAAAAAGACAATAAAATGCAAAGATGTTCAGTGTTCATAGTTGGGAAGAATTGACATAGTTAATTGGTCATATTTCCCAAAGCAATATACAGATTTAATGCAATCATCATCAAAATTCCAATGTCATTTTTTAAGGAAACAGAACAAAAAGTCATCAGATTTGTATGGACACACAAAAGAACCCAAATAGAGTAATCCTGAGAAAAAAATAACAAAGCTGGAGGGATCACACTACTTAATTTCAAATTATACTACAGAGCTATGATAATCAAAACAGCAAGGTATTGGCAGAAAAATAGACACACAGACCAATAGAACAGAATTAAGAGTCCAGAAATAATACCATCTGTATATGGGCAAATAATTTTTGACAAAGGAGCCAAAAACACACCATAGAGTAAAGAAAGCATCTTCAATGAATAGAACTGTGAAAATTGGAAAGCTACATGCAAAAAAATGAAACTAGATTATAGTTTGTCCCCATATACAAAAATTAGTTCAAAATGGATCAAACGGATAAATATAAGATTTAAAACATTAAATTACACAGTAGAAAACGTAAGTAATAAATTTATGAACTTTGATCTTAGAGAACATTTTATTAATTTGACACCAAAGGCAATGGAAATAAATGTAAAAATAAATAAATGGGAGTATATTAAACTAAAAATCTTCTGCACAGCAAAAGAAACAGACAACAAAACCAAACTGCAACTGACTGAATGGGAGATGATATTTGCAAACAACAGCTCTGACAAATGGCTGATATCCAGAATATGTAAAGAACTCATTCAACTCCACACCAAGCAAACAATCCAATTAATAAATGGACAGAGGATCTGAACAGATACTTCTCCCAAGAAGACATATAAATGGCCAACAAATATATGAAAAAATGTTCAACTTCAAGCTGTTAGGGAAATGCAAATCAAAACTATGAGATATCACCTCATACATGTTAGAATGGCTATTATCAATAACACAGGTATTAACAAGTGTTGGAGAGATCACAAAGAAAAGAAACCCCAAACACTGCTGTTGGGAATGTAAACTGCTGCAGCCACTATGAAAAACAGTATGACAGTTCCTCAAAATATGAAGAATAGAGTTACCATGTGACCCAGCTATTCCTCTTCTGGGTATCTAATAGAACAACTCAAAAACATTTATTCACAAAGATATATGCAGCCTTACGTTCATTGCAGCATTATTCACAGTGGCCAAAACATGGAGACAATCAAAATGTCCTTTGATACAGGATTGGATAAATAAGATGTGGTACACATATACTGTGTGATTCTATTCAGCCATATAAAGATACGATACTACCATCTGTGGCAACATGGATGGACTTTGAGGATGTTATGCTAAGCTAAATAAGTCAGTCAGAAAAAGCTAAGAACCTTATGACTCACTCATATGTGGGACTTAAAACTGAAACTCAGAGTCACAGACAACAGTATGGTGGTTACCAGAGGAAAGGGGTTAGGGCAGTGATAAAGGGTAAAGGAGGCCAAATATATGGTGATGGCAGATGGTTTGACTTGGGTGATAGGCACAAAATGCAATTTACAGAACATGAATTATAGAAATGTACACTTGAAGTGTATGTGATCTTATTAACCAATGTCTCTCCATAAATTTAATTTATAAAAGAACTTTTTAATACATCCAACACATGTTTCTTAAAGTAGCTATGTTGATTAAAAAAAAGACAGACAAAAATAATTCATACATTATTACTCTATTAATGTAAAAATCTAGAAAATACAAATAAATCTCTAATAATAAGAAACAACTTAGCATTTGTCTATGGAAGAAGTTGCCATCGGGATATAAGTTGGATTAAAGATTAATACAAATAGATTTTAAAGATTTTTCATATATTTATTATCTAAATTGTGGTGATGGATTCATGAGTATATACATAGGTCAAAACTCAGTAATTTATATATTTTTAAATATGTTTAGTTTAGTTTATGTCAGATATACCTCGCTGAAATGTTTAAAATTCAACATTTAAAAGGAAAATAACAACAGCAAATTTTGAGAAAAATCTCAATTAACAGATTACAAATGCTAAAATTTCTGGACTTTGGATACAAAATCATGTAGGGAAGTACACATATTCAGTGTTTATCTCTATTCTTTATGTCATCATTACATTAAAATATTTTAGCTCTATATATAGTTTGGTAAAAAATATAAGATGCTTACCACTACTTAAAATATCTTCTAGAAAAGTTACAATATATAAGCATTTCTTTACAAATATTCACCATCGATTTTAGTCCATGTAGAAAAATTATAACATTTGTAACTTTCTGTATATTTATTTATGTAAGTTAATATTTTACCTTATTTCTTCAATTCTAGTGTAGAAATATAAGTTTTTGGAAGAGCTAAAGAATGCCTGAGGTGTGAGTTTTTATTTGAAAGAAAGCCTGAATCTAGAAGCAGATTTTAGTTGGTGGTAAAAAAAAAAATGCAACATTAAAATGAGATTTGTTTTTAGCATGATTCCTCTTGAGAAAATATTCTTTGATAAATAAAAATTCATGTATTAACTCCTGGTAAAAACAAAGATTTAGCCAAGTTACCAGGAGACATTTGTGATGCCTCATGTCAAAATTAATAAAACTATAGGCAGTCACCTTTTCCCACAGATCTCTTGGGATATTCTGTTTTATACTTTTTTTGGCTTTCAGTGGTATAACATCTGAATAAACATCCACATCAAGCTTTACAATAAGCATGCTTAGTCCATCAGTGTACCTTTAAAAGTACTAAAGGTACTTGCTCATGGAAAACAAGTTCCAATTCTGTCTCAGTAGTCAGAGTGTAGTTTGGAGCAAAACATTCTGGGAGAAATAATATGGCAGAAATAAGCATGATTTCTTATAAGAGCTAGATACTTTGCTTCTCTGGGCATTCATTATAATACTAGAGGCCTGGTGCATGAAATTTGTGCATGGGTAGGGTCCCTAGGCCTGCCGGTGATCAGGGCCGATCTGTGGGGTGACTGGCGGGGCGATCAGGGGGCCCCTGCTGGCACCCACCTTGACTGGCCTGGTGCCTGTTTGGTCAATTTGCATATTAGGCTTTTATTATATAGGATGATATCAGGAATATCCCCAATATACCTTCCCTATGATTATACCCTCATTATTGAAGAAGTCCTATTAGTGACTAAGGACCAATTCTTAAGTTTACTAATCAAGCTCTAGTGTCACCAGGTATAACACTTTGAATTGTAATGTTTCTTGCTTTCCCAACAATATTAATATTTTATTTATGTAATTTTAGAATATTTCCCTAATTATCCTTGCCCCTGACACCTGTCTAGACTTCATAGCACCAACATTTTATTTTATTCCAGAATATGAAATCTATACTAATAAAAGGGTAATATGCTAATTAGGGCGGACGTCTTCCAAACGTCCTTCTGGACAAAGCCACAGCGACTGCTCGAGGCTCAGGCAGGCCGCGGATGGTGGCTGCCGCTGGGAGGGCCTGAGCCTCAGGCAGCCACAGTGGCCTGCAGTGGCATTGCCTTCCCCTGATTGGCCGGTTGCCTCCCACAGAGGGAGGCCAGACTGAGGCTTAGGCCTGCTCCCAGAGTCGCGGGCCTAAGCCATCAGTAGGACATCCCCTGAGGGCTCCCAGACTGTGAGAGGGGGCAGGTCAGGCTGAGGGACGCCCCTCCAGTGCATGAATTTTTGTGCACTGGGCCTCTATTAGTTTTAATATTTTGATATTGTTTTAGAGCCTTTGAGTCTTTATTTTTCCTACATTATATTGCTAATGTTGTTTTCTGTTGATTTTATTAGCATTGGCAAATGTTTTTAAATGTCCATCATTAATATTCTACCATTGTTCATCTTCCATTGGGTCAACTGAAGTATAACCAGTTATAGCAAGGGTGTCTGGGTAAAAGGCATTTTCCAAAAATGCATTCTTGCTCCATATTTAGCATATTACTGTTATTGTTAAAAGTCAGGACTAATTTAAGTGAAAAAATGTAGTGCCACCTCTTCACATACAAAGTTGTAGACACTTAACTTAACGCTCCCACAGACCTTGTGCACTTTTCTCAACCTTTCACCCTCCTTAAGAAACCCTCCGTGGACTTGTAGGTGGTTGTATGTGTTAATTTTTGTTTTAGCTACTCTTCAAAACAAACTGCCATGAAATACCAGTGGGAAATGATAATGCATCTCTCACTCCCCCCATGTGAGTGTTGCCTGTAGTGACTTTGCTCCACGTGTTTTTGTTCTGAGACCAAGGATGAATTGCAGGGATGCTCAAGGCGTGGTCTCCTACGACAATGGCAAACACCTAGGACAGCAAGGGCAATAGCACAGGCACGTTTAAAGCTCTGTGTGGACTGCCTTCACTGACCCAAGCTCAAGGCAAGAAGTGAGGAAGTAAACTCTTCCCATGATGGTGTGTGGGCTGGGGGCTATGTGGTGAGTATTTGCTGAAAAATAATCTGTCGCACCAGTAGAGTACTTGCAAACTCTTTTCAACATTCTAAAGTAAAATAGTAACTAGCATAGCACTAGTGCTTCAGTGAGAAAGACATATTGATTTATTTTCCCATAAAAATGTACTTACATATGGAGATTAAAATCAATTTTTAAATTACATTTTGGGTTAAGTGAATTTGAAGACTGGCCTGAAACCAAACCACCATGAATAGAATTATTTGTGTTCCAAGACATAAAAGTTCAACCTATCAACACTTTTTTGGGGGGGGGAAATGGTAATTTGGAAATGAACTGCATATGCTGCTATACATTCCATACTTCCCACAGAAGACTTAGATTTTTATTTTTGATTGAAATGATGGAAGTTTAGAATAAAATGTGAGTTTTTCCAGAAGATCTGCATAGAAACATAGGCTAAAGCATACCATAATTTTGATATATTAATAAAAAGTTGTCTTAGGATATCCTATATACTATCTTCTGTTAGCTTGCATATTTAACATTAGCTATATGACTATCATTTAAAATTACCATTTGTTTATTTATGTTATTTGATAGAATTTAACAAAACAAACAGTGGTTAAATATGACTTTAAAAAACAAATAAAAACTCAGGTAGGATATGTAACTGAATATTGCTACAATAGCCACTATATTTAAATTCATCTATTCTCCCTCTTAGGCATTCAGGTGACCTAAAAGCATACTTTTAAAGAACAAGTAGGTGGTAATATGAGAGAAACACATGGGCACTGCACACACACACACACACCACACACACGCACACAGGATTAGCTCATACATATATGAGCTTCCACATATTTCTTAATATTTAATCAGTCTCTAGTCCAAACATGAATTACTATTCCGTTTATCTATGCTTACTATTCATTAAGAGTAAAGTTAATATAGTTTTACTCAAAAATCTTAGAAAATCTAACTAAAATAATGATTATTGCATATTTTGAGGTATAAATGACATACCACATCATATTTATTTGAGTGTACAGCATGAAATTTTATATTTGTAAATATTGTGAAATGACTGCCACAATAACTTTGGTTAGCATACATAAAGTATCTATTTCAATATATAACTAATCCTTTCAGATTCTCTAATAGAAGTAGGCAGTTTATTCTCACTATAATAAAAGCTAACATTATGCTTATTATTTATTACTTATCTATCTTTCTTCAAGTAGATTGAGCTAATTTTAATGTTGACATTCCTGGTCCAGAAAAATATTTAAAATGTCATGCCATCTTTCATCATCAGATTTTATTCTAAGTTACTAGTCACTAATAAAGTAATTACAACATAACATTTTATAAACAGTCCATGACATACATGGAGGTTGAATTCCATGGAATATGTTTTCATATTTGATTCAGGATAAGTTGATTTAAGATACGTTAGCACAAACTAAGTGTTATTGAAACATTCTGCATTACTTGGTCTGTAGCATATTTTTATCATTCCATCACATTAACACCTGTGGAATGCAATAATTATGACATAAAAATATATCAATAATGTTTTGATATCTTGTTGTGGGTACCTATGAACTATGGTATATCAGTGTATACCAATCTTTACCCCCACCTTAAGTTTCCTAGTGTCAGTATTTGGGGATCTCTGAAGACCAAGCAATTTTTTTTTTATGTAACTGTCAATCATGATAGTAATTTGCAGACGAAAAGCTATTACCTTGTAAAGAAAAACAAAAATCTATTGGCCTGTTCAAGTTTTATAAATCCTGTACTGTTTCATTGGGCTAGCTTTCAGCACATGTCAAATATGATATTTTCTTATAAATCAGCAGTTGTATAACTAAATATAGGAGGCTTGTCTTAAATTCAAGGCAAGATTGAAAATATGCATCCTTTTCCCATGTACCCAACTGTCAGCTTCTGGTATGTGAGATTCCTAGTATATCAAATATGGAATATAAAGAAGACCAATGTAGATGATTTAAATTAATCCCAGTAACAGAAGGTCGGGCAATTGATCTGCATCAAGGATCTGTTTTTATCTACCTCAGTATCCTATTCTGTGAAATCTAAATTTTCCCAATTGTTGCTGATTTCTCCTTAAGTTCAGGAGATTTCACTTTTTCTTCTTCTTTTTTTAATACAATGGTACTAACTAGGGACATGGGAGGGAGATGAGTCCACAGGGGATGATTCAAGGATTACATTGCCCTGTTGTGCCTTTGTGTAAATGTATATGTATGTACCTGCCTAAGCAGAAGCAGTGCATCCAGGCTTTTCACATCCCTCCTCACTAGAGCAGTGCCTTTACAGTCATATGATAAAATAGTTTGTCAAATACCAAGAGGGTGCACTTGTCAGACAAAACATATAAGCTCATTGTGAGACTGCCACTTGGGACACTTTTAACCAATATGATTGTACTTCTGATTACCATGTATTGAGTTGGATGGAAACAAAATGTTTATTATTAATAGACTGATATTGCTAAAATTGAGTAATCATCCCGACTTTCTCCTGAGAAGCCTGTCTGTACCTAAGATGTTGGGTAGTTTTGTGGTGATAAAGTGGCATGTATTTGTGGCCCCTTACCTCTGGCAGCATTGAACTCCACGTTTCCATTTTGTTAATGCCATCATCTTTTTTCTCTTTCTCACCGTTTCCATTTTGTTAATGCCATCATCTTTTTTCTCTTTCTCACCTTATTCACCTACGTTTCTAATTTGTAGAGAAACAAGATACCAATTATTTTATCCACAAGTTGATCTACACATGCCTTCATTAAAACACACACACACACACACACACACACACACACACACACACACACACACACAAAACAACCACACATACATACCAAAAAAAAAAAAAAAAACACTGCAAGAAATCCAGGACTTTAATTTCTTGATTCTTCTTTCTTCTACAAACATGGGATATTCACAACATGTTATTCCCTCTCTCACAATATAAAATTATATTAGATTCTGGGTGTTATTGAGATGAATGTCTTTGTTTAATTTCAGTGGGTGATAATATTTTCTCTTTTGTTTGTTTATTCAAATTTCCAGAATATTTATTAAGCACCACTATCATATATTTTCCCACCAATTTTGAATCTTTTGGAAGTAAATTGTTATCTTGCACTTTAACTGCACTTAAAGAATAGATATAACTCACAGAAACATCTTTATGGAATCATAAATACTGAATACAGGGGTGCTTCAAAGAATTAAATAGCCTACTACATAGTTGTGATTGAAGTGTTTAAGAAGATGCTAAACTTCTTTATTCTTATCACTTGTGTAAGGCATGTGAATTAAAAGATGCCCTGTCTAATATTCTTTGATAGGAATTTCTTGTGTCAAAATAATTAGATAGCATGCCCTTAGCAAGGGGAAAAATAATGCATTGTCTACACAGTAATAAAGCTTTTCAAGAGCTAGTAGGATAATTATATTTGTGTGTATCCGTGTGTGTGTGTG
This sequence comes from Ia io, assembly GCA_025583905.1. Lineage (NCBI taxonomy): Eukaryota > Metazoa > Chordata > Mammalia > Chiroptera > Vespertilionidae > Ia > Ia io. The sequence goes on from JAJQQW010000007.1 coordinate 31,170,686, forward strand.
TGTGTGTGTGTGTGTGTATATATATATATATATATATATATATATATACATATACTGTACATATATGCATTGTTTTTTATATAAAATTTGTGAATATAAGTGGAAGAAATAATAAAAGTTTATTTCTATCAATTAACTTATAGGCTTATCCATTATAAATTGAGTTGTGATATGTTGTTAAATTGTAGATTTGTTTATAATATATTATTACTAGAGGCCTGGTGCATGAAATTCATGCATGGGAGGGGGGGTCCCCCTCAACCCAGCTGCACCCTCTCCAATCTGGGACCCCTTGGGATCGGGCCTAAACTGGCAGTCAGATATCCCTCTTAAAATCCCGGACTGCTGGCTCCTAACTGCTCACCTGCCTGCATGCCTGATCACCCCAACTTCCTCCCCTGCCAGCCTGATCACCCTTAACTGCCACCCTGCTGGCCTGATTGCCCCCAACTGCCCCCCTGCTGGTCTGGTCACCCTTCACTCCCCCCTCTGCCGGCCTGGTCGCCCCTCACTGCCCCCTCTGCCGGCTTGGTTGCCCTACGCAGCCCCCTGTTCAGTTGTTTGGTCGTCCCTCACTAACCCTCCTGCCGGCCTGGTTGCCCACACAGCCTGCTGGTCAGTCATTTGGTTGTCCCTCACTAACCCCCCTGATTGCTTTGTCACCCATGCAGACTGCTGTTCAGTCGTTACTGTGAGGGAATCCTGACCAATTTGCATATTACCCTTTTATTAGTATAGATATTTATAAAAAAACACCTCAAAATCCATTATATGTGTGAGTATATACATGTGCATGTGTGTAAACAAGAGGAATTTGGTAAAAGTATGAAATAATGGACATCAAGTTTCCTAAAATTCACTAACAATTAGTGTGTTCTGAAAAAATTTTAAAAGCAGTTACTAATGAATTTCATTCTTTCTTCTTTGGTACATTGTGAGAGAAACAAATACAAATGTAACATTTTCCATTAGTATTTGATTGCTTTTTATTTTATTTGCAGAAAATTATGTAAAATAATTCAGAGGTATATTCAGAGGTATAACTGCTTAGGCTCTGGTCTATTTTGGGATTAAATATGTTTGAAACAGTTTTTTAGTTTTTCAATGTTACAAAATATTTTGTTCTATTGGGTATTTCCTTATCTTTTTCAATTTTAGTTTTCTGAACTTGGCAATATTTTTTGAGGAACATTAATTTGCATAGAATTTATGTTTTATAAAATAAGTCATCCATTAACCATAAACAATACTATGCCATGCATTTGAAATTCAATTTCAGAATTTCAGTTGTCTGTGACTGCCAAGAACATACTACAGTCAGGCTTGATTCTGAGTTAGTGATGTGGCTTATTAGTTACAACATGCAACGTGAAGACATTGATCCCCAAATACTCAGACATATTGGTCGTCCCCAAGTTTTAAATTGCTACTTTAATTGGAGCAGAAAAAAGCTTACTTTCTGCCAGCTATGTGAATATGTGCACATGAGAAACTCTATTAACTGGCTTCATATTTTAAATATATTCCAATGATGGCTTATCATGCTTCTAAACTGGTGCCAGGCATCTGCCTTGCTGGCCCACGCCTTAATGAAAGACTACCTCAACAGCAGCTGGCAGTGAGTAGATAGTTCATGGCTATGTACACACACACACACACACACACACACACACACACACACACACACACACACAACCTCCTCCAAGATGCTGCCTCTATGTAATTCAGCATTTGTAGGACATCTCAGTATCTGGTTTTGCTTTTGATTCCCCCATCTCATGCTTGAGTATGTGTGCATAAATGATCTCATTTAAAACAAATTCTCCATTAAGATCTGCATATATTACAAACAATATATGTATTAAAATAGCCTTGAGGCATTTCAATTTACTTCACATCAGTCTATTAACAGCCTATTAATCTACTAGTGGCCCGGTGCATGAAATTCGTGCACGGGGGGGGGGCAGGGCGGTGGTTGTCCCTCAGCCCGACCTGCACTCTCTCCAACCTGGGACTCTGGGGGATGTTCGACTGCTGGTTTAGGGATCGGGCCTAAACCGGCAGTGGGGTCGGGCCTAAACCGGCAGTCGAACATCCCTTTTGCAATCTAGGACCGCTGGCTCCTAACTGCTCACTTGCCTGCCTGCCTGATTGCCCCTAACCATTCTTCCTGCTGGGCTGCTCACCCTCAACTGCCCCCACACACATTGGTCTTCTTGTCCCCGACTGCCCCCCCTTGCTGGCCTGATCACCCCCAACTTTCCCCCCACCCCGCCAGACTGGTCACCCCCAACTGCCCACCCCTACTGGCCTGCTTCCCCCTAACTGCCCCCCCTGCTGGCCTGCTCACCTCCAACTGGCCCCCCTGCCGGCCTACTTGTCCCCAACTGGCCCCTCTGCTGGCCTGCTTGTCCCCAACTGCCCCCCCCCGCTAGCCTGATCACCCCCAATTGCCCTCCCCATCTGGCCTGATTGCTCCTAACTGCCTCTGCCTCAGCCCCGCCAACATGGCTTTGTCCAGAAGGATGTCTGGAAGGTCTCCCAGTCTAATTAGCATATAACCCTTTCATTACTATAGCTAACCTACCCTAATTTCAACAAGCTCCATCCCCCAGCATAATTAAGATGTAAGAATAATCATTGACAAAAAACATGATTTGATATAGGTATATATCTTATATAATAAAGAGGTAATATGCAAGTTGACCTTCACACCCTTGCATAAGATGGCCACCCCCATGTGGTCACAAGATGGCTGCTACAAGATAGCTAGCAGAGGAGCAGTTGGGGGTGACCAGGCCTGCAGGGGAGGGCAGTTGGGGGCGACCAGGCCAGCAGGGGAGGGCAGTTGGAGAAAATCAGTCCAGGAAGGGTGTGGTTGGTCATCGATCAGGCAGGCAGGCGAGCGGTTGGGAACCAGCAGTCCCAGATTGTGAGAGGGATGTCCGACTGGCAGTTTAGGCCTGATCCTAGTGGGACAGTTGGACATCCCTGGAGGGGTCCCAGATTGGAGAGGGTGCTGGCTGGGCTGAGGGACACCCCCTTCCCCCAGTGCATAAATTTTGTGCACCAGACCTCTAGTGATAATATAACCATTTTGTGTGTGTGTGGTGAGTACTTTTAAGATTTACTCTTTCACCAAGTTTCAAGTATATAAGACAGTGTTGTTAACTATAGCCACATGCTGTACATCAGATACCCAGATCTTGTAACTGGAAGTTTGTACCCTATGACCACCTTCACCCAAATGCCCGAGGGTAATCTCCTGGGTCTGTTTATCACATGTCCTGGAGGATTCATAGCTCACTGATGACCACACAGCAGGTTGGCAAGGCTGTAAGTAGAGAGCACATGAGAGTGCACTATAGGCATGCAAATATACTTGCTTAATTAATGAATTATTCTTATTATTTTAGTTTAGTTTATATTTTAATTTTTCTGTTGTTTTCTTCTCAAAGTTGTGCTTCAGATTTGATTTATCTTTTTTGTGTTCTTTAAATTATCTTAATACTTGTTTCAGAAGTCTTTGTTTTGCTGCCCAGTATGTGAACTCACTGATGGTGTGTAGGCTACAAATTATGCGGGGCAAAATCACAGACACTGTGTTTTCCGATGGTCTTAGGCTCTACATCAGCGGCTCTCTCAACCTGTGGGTCACGACGCACAGGTTGAGAACCGCGAGCAGGGTCTCCTAAGACCATCAGAAAACACAGATATTTACATTACGATTCATTAACAGTAGCAAAATTACAGTTATGAAGTGGCAACAAAAATAATTTTATGGTTGGGGGTCACCACAACATGAGGAACTGTATTAAAGGGTCGCGGCATTAGAAAGGTTGAGAACCACTGACCTTAAGGCTCAGGAACTGAAACATAACTTACTAGTAGGTCAGGATGTTACATTTAACCTGCCAGAGATTTGGATCCTGATAATTAGTCAGGTTGGAGCTATTGTCTTCTGCTGCCTCCAGGATTGCTGATTATCAGCAGGAAATTCTAGGTGTCTCAGTGGTTAGAAAGAGAGAGATGATTTCTAGAGTGAGGATTTAAAACTAAACGTAATCAAAGTTCTAAAGCCCTTCAGTTCAGTTGTCATTGAAAAGCTTGATGTTGGGCACTTGCGTTACAATAAAAATGCTAAGTGTCAGGATTTTACACTACAGGTAACTTCACAATTTTTTTGTGAAGGGAGTCCTCACTTAAATTCTTGGATAGGTTCTATGACTAGGCTAAATAATGTATAACAAAGGCTCATTGATATAAACAAGAGTTAAGTTCCTATGTCATTTCATCAACATTATAACCTATAACCAAATGAAGTTGAATGAAAGGACATTATGCAAATACCTGCTGTAAAAAGGTAATTCAGAGTGAGAATTATCCTTCACCTAGTTTGCCCTCATGATTACCTCTTACATAACCATAGTACTAAATCAAAATCAGGAATTTGCATTGGTACAAAGTGTGTGTACAGTTTTATGCCATGCTGACCCATGTGTAAATTTGTGTCATTACCAATTCAGTCATGAAACAGAACTTTTTCATTACTACAAATCTCTCCCTCATTCTTCCCTTTATAGATACACCCATCACCCCAACACAATCTCTAACCCACGGCAATCACTAAATTGTTTTCCATGTCTATACTTTTGTCATTTCAAAAATGTTATGTAATCAGACAATATGCAATATTTTTTTTAATATATATATATATATTTTTACTCTAAATAATGCCCTGGAGACATATCCAAGCTGTTTTTATCAATAGTTCAATCCATTTTATTAGTGAGCAATATTTCATGACATGGAGATACTATAGTTTATTTAACCATTCACCTATGAAGGGATATTTTAGTTATTTCCAGGTTTGGGTTATTTGCTGTGATGACTATTCATATACAGATTTTTGTGTGGATATAAGTTCTTATTTTTGGGGGATAATGTCCAGAGGTATTATTTCTGGGTCACATAGTAAATATATGTTTTTCTTGTGTTGTTTTTTTTAATAATTCTTTATTGTTGAAAGTATTACATAAATATATGTTTGGTCTTTGTTTTGTTTTTTAAAATATCACCACATTATTTTCCAGAGTGGAGTCAACATTTTATACTCACACCATCAGTATATACGTGATCCAGTTTATTTGTATCTTTTCCAGCAATTGATGCTGTCACTTAAAAAAATGTTAACTGTTCTAATAGGAATATAAAGATATCATAGACATAATTTCTATTTCCCTAGGCTAGTTATGTTGAATATCTTTTCATGTGTTTTTTGCTATCTTTTTGTCTTTTCAGTGTAATGTCTCTTCATGTCTTTTGCATACTTTCTACTTGAATTGTTTATTTTTAATTGGTGAGTTTTAAGAGTTCTTTATATATCCTAGATATGATTCCTTGATCATATATGTGGTTTGCAAATATTTCTCCCCAGTATGTACCCTGTCTTTTTATCTTCTTAACGGGGTCTTTTAATTTTGATGAAGTTCAAGTTATATACTTTTTATATTTTATGGACCATGCTCTTTGTGTCAACTCTGTCTGATGCTTGATCCTGAAAGACTTTTCCTGCTTTCTTCTATAAGTTTTAAAGTTTTATACTTAGTGTGTGATCCATTTTGAATTGACTTGTATAAAAAAGATAACATTTAGAGGGATATTTAATTTTTATGTGCCTACAGATTTCCAATTGTCCCAATACCATTTATTTAAAAGGCTATATCTTTCCTCCACTGACTTGCAATTGCATCTTCTTAAAAAACCATTTGGCCACACTTCTGTGGTGTGGGGTTATTTCTAGTTTTCTATTCTCTTCCATTAATCACTGTATACATAGTTTTGTCTACTATAGCTATATCATATGTCCTAAAGGCACATACATTACACATTATTTTTCTTTTTAAAAATGTTTATTTTTTTCTTTGCCTTTACATATAAATTTTGGAAAAATCTTGCATCTGACTACAAAAAAATCTGGCTGAGATTTTGATAGGATTTGGTGGGAGTGAAAGTCCAGACTCCTCACAGTCTCTACTTAGACTGTAGAAGGGTGGGCATCTCACTGTACAGTGGGAAAGTCCCTGCTCCCCAGTAGTTCTTCTCGGACAACACTGCATGAAGAGTGTTGAGTGATTGGGTCACCTCATTACAACCTGACAAAGTGGCTAACCAGATCTCTATTATGTCTTTACTGGCAAATTTATGGGTGAGGGCATGGTTTGTAGTGTTTGGCTGGAATAGAGCACTTGTTGTCTGAAGTTTTCTGTCTTGCTAAGCTCCTTCCCTGTTTCTTTGGCTAGATAGAACAGGGTTACAAGATTTTGTCACAGTGCATTTTATTTTTTGTCTGAGTCATTGATATATTGGGGCTGTCGACTCATTCAGCTCCAAGTCTGAGATGTTTGAGACAAAAAGATAACCCAGGATAGTCACCATTGTGTTGTTCCTTGGGTCCCCATTATCCTTCGTCCCTCCACTTTGTCAAGTCTTCTTATTGTTGCTTAACATATGATATTCCAAGGTTGTAGTTGTGCATAGCAGTATGATTAAGAAAAAGTACTAGTATATCTATTCCAACTTCCTGCAAGCCACTGTCACAAGTTTATCATTTAATATCACTTACATGCCCAATAGTGTACTATGCAAGGAACATTTAGACATCAAGGGAATTATTCTCTACTAGAGAAGGAACAAACCTAGGCAGATTATTTCTAAATGATATAAGTGGGAAAAATATATATGCTCACTTGTGCAGGATAATTCAGAGGAAGTTTGCTTAGCTAAAACTAGAAGTTCAGGGACTAATTCTTATAGAACGCGATGCCTGAAGTAAATTTTAAAATAAAAAAAAAAAATTCACCAAATGGAAAAAAAAAGAACAGGAAAAAAATCCAAGCAAAAGGATGCTTACATGAAAAACCATAACTTGGCATATATATATATATATATATATATATATATATATATATATATATATATGCTATTATATTTTAAAGCTATTTTAGGCCTGGCCGTGTTGCTTAGTAGTTGAGCATGGGCCTATGAACCAGGAGGTCATGGTTCGATTCCTGGTCAATGCACATGTCCAGGTTGCAGGCTGGATCTCTAGTAGGGGTATGAAGGAGGCAGCCAATCAATGATTCTCTCTCATCACTGATGTGTCTATCTCTCTCTCCCTCTCCAAATATTTCAAAAAAGAAGGGAGAGGGAGAGAGAGATAGAAACATCAATGATGAGAAAGAATCATTTTTATCTTTTTATCTTCTAATAGTATATATATATATACACTATTTTAGGAAAAGATATAAGGATGAAGAAATAGGTAGAGATCAGTCTTACTAGTCCTAGAATAAAGATCAAATAGATGTTTTTCTGAAAGCAAATTTGAAACATTGAAATGTTTTATAAAAATTTAGGATAGGTCAAATTGCTTTTAGGTAGAAGAATTAACTAGAAATTAGGTAAAGAAAATGGCAAGGAAAAGTGAACAAGTATAAAATTATTGCATTATCTCAAGATGCAGGAAATAATAGTCTTAAATATAGAGATGGAAATAGAAATTAATTATTAAAGGAAAATAAAAAATATCCCATAGATAACATTATCGGTATTAATTATTGCTTCATCTCCATTCACTGCTATAAAAAAGTGTGATGTAAAATGTGAAGCTCAGAAAAGAGGTCAAGATTTTGAAGGCCCTAATAATTTCAAAATATTATTATATTGAAACACACATTTTAAAGAGAAAATACAAACAAACCAAGAACTATAGTGAAGGAGAGTAAGTTAGGACAGAGAACTATGGGAGAAAAATCATCTCTGTACTTGTGGATATAGAATTATTCACAATTTAGTCAGTTTCTGTTATAGTTATGAAAGTAGAAGTCCAGTAAGAAACCATAAAAAATATGCTTTCTTAGTTTGGCACAAAGTAGTAGTATTGGTGTTCCTTATAGGAACTATTTCTCTGGTGTATATGTGTGTCTGTGTGCTACAGTGGGAATTACTTTATTTTGAGAAGTATTAGGCATTAGTAGACAATTATTTTGAATTTATGAAAATTAACTAATAAGAGACAAAAAGTCTAAAAGTTTAGGGACAACATGATTAAAATTTACTTTATTTTAAAGCATGGACAATAAATAGGCTATTTACAGGCTGATATGAATCAATATCCCCCAAAAAAGAGAGGAATACTTGGAACTCCCATTTGACCCAGTGACCCCACTTGTAGGACTACTAGTATATCCCAAGAAAATAGAAACACCAATCAGAAAGGATATATGCACCCTATCTTCATAGCAGCACAATTTACAATAGCTAAGATTTGGAAACAGCCTAAGTGCCCATCAGCAGGTGAGTGGATTAGAAAACTGTGGTACATCTACACAATGGAATACTATATTTCTGTAGAAAAGAATAAATTCTTACCATTTGCAACAGCATGGATGGACCTGGAGAGCATTATGCTAAGTGAAATAAGATAGTCAGAGAAAGATAAATATCACATGATCTCACTCATTTGTGGAATATAATGAACAACATAAACTGATGAACAAAAACAGAATCAGAGTCATAGAAGCATTGAATAGACTGTCAAACCTATGAGGGAAGTCAGGGGTTGAGTGGGTAAGAGATCAACTAAAGGACTTGTATGCATTCTTGTGAGCATAACCAATGGACACAAATTGGGGGGTGGTTGTGTGTGAGAGCATGTGCTGGGGGTTGTGGGCAGCTGGGGAGAGGTCAATGGGGGAAAAAGGAGACTTACGTAATACTTTAAACAATAAAGAACTTAAATTAAAAATAAACAAATAAAACAATTCTTAAAAAGGCAATGGAAAGAAGGCCATTAAGAATATATAGTGGGGACTAAAAACAATACAAAATATCAATTAATCTAAGAATTAGTTCTTTGAAAAGATAAATAATATTTATTAACCCTTAACCAGAATTATCAAGAAAGAAAGAGAAGGACACAAATAAATGATATTAGAAATGAAAGAAGCAATATAACAATGGACACTACAGAAATACAAAGAATGGTAAGCAAATACTATAAACAACTATATTCCAACAAACTGGACAACCTGGTTGAAAGGGGTAAATGCCTAGAAACATACAATCTTCTAAAACTCAATCAGGAAAAATCAGAAAACCTGAATTGGCAATAACAATTAATGAAACTGAAGCAGTAATCAAAAAACTCCTAGCAAACAAAAATTGAATGGATTTACAGGAGAATTTTACCAAACATTCAGAGAACTAACACCTGTCCTCCTCAAACTATTCCAAAAAAGTCAAGAGGAAGGAACAGTTCCAAGCTCCTTTTATGAAGCCAGCATTACCCTAACACCAAAGCCAAATAAAGACATTACACAGAAAGAAAATTACAGGCCAATATCCTTGATGAACATAAGTGCTAAAATCCTCAACAAAATATTGGGAAATTAGATCTAGAAATACATTAAAAAGATCATACACCATGACCATGTGTGATTTATTCCAGGATGCAAACCTGGTACAATATTCACAAATCCATTACTCTTATTCAACATAGGACTAGAAGTCCTAGCCACAGTAGACAAGAAGAAAGATAAAAGGAATCCAAATTGGAAAGGAGGAAGTAAAATTATTATTATTCACAGGTGACATGATATTGTACATAGAAAACACTAAAGACTCCACCAGGAAAATACTAGATTTAATAAATGAATTTGGCAAAGTAGCAGGATACAAAATCATGATAGATAAATCAATGGCATTTTGATATGTCAATAATGAACTCTCAGAAAGAGAAACTAAAAATACAATCCAGTTTATAACTGAAACAACAACAACAACAAAAAGATAACTAGTAATAAACAAAACCAAGGAGATAAAAGCCTTGTACTCAGACAAGGAAAAAAAAAATAGACGAAGATACAAACAAGTGGAAGCATATACAATGTTCATGGATTGGAGGAATTAACGTAATTAAAATATCCATACTACCTAGAGCAATCTATAGGTGCAATGCAATTTGATCCTCAGTCTGGGCATATATAGAAGGCAATGGATCGATGTTTCTCTTTCTCTTTCTCCCTCCCTTCCTCTCTCTAAGCATGTCCTCTGGTGAGGATTAAAAAAAAAAAATATATGGTAGAACACTTATAATGCTTGGCACAGAGCAAGCACTTTTTAATTTCTTGTTCACTAATGGGAAGAAGTTCAAGCCTATGACACTATAGGATAGCAACTATTTAAATAAAGTTCCAGATAAATATGTAAGGGTAAGTGGTATGGCCAGGAAGGTAAGGTTGTTCTTAGATAGTAGCCTCAATTTCTAAGATTACAGTAGAAATCTTAGTCATCTGTTAAAAGTAAGAAGCTTGGTCTAGATGGTAGTCTTAAAGAAAGGGACTACATTTTATAAAAATTGAAAGAAGAGTAAGTGAACAAATCACTAAAAAACAGAGAAAAATAAATAAACTAAAAACACAGTGGTGTACTACAATTTACAGAATCAGTTGAAATTGACAGTGTCCGTTTGTAAGTAAAGCATTCCACAATATAGATTTGTCCTTCCTTTATTCTTGAATTTTAACCAAAACAAAAATTTTAGTCAATTATATCCCTGGATACACTGTGTATTTTTAAATCTAAAACCTTAATTATTATTTTTTTAATTCCAAATATTCTCCTTCATTAAGATGTATTTTATTACAAATTTACTAACACCTATCAACTATCAAATTATATTAATTATAGCTACTTAGTATTTGTTTAACAAATGAATCATTGAATGAATGGGCTTTTGACATTGTGAAATGGACACAGATATCTGTCTGTTACCAAAATGCAGGCTTTTTATCATGTTAATAGTTTCAAAAACAGTGTAAGCTTCTATTTCATCTCTGTCATCTCTTCCTACAATTTATCATTTCCAATGTTCAATTATTTTCTTCAGGATGGCAACTTGCTACTGTAATATTAAATTTATCAGAAGAATCAAATGTAAGAAGTCATGTCATCCATCAAACTGTCTTCTGAGTTGATTACATATTAAATAATTCTATTTATAAACACGTGCAAAAGAGATTCTACAACTTCTGACAATAATTTGAATATTTAATCTTCTTTTCAAAAGGGAGCCACCTTTCTTTTACTCTCTGATGACTTTAAAAGACCAGATCACAATTGTTACATAAAAATATTGAGCAAACAAGAGCAATCAAGTCAGGGTAATCTTGACTAATGCATAACCAAATGAACACATTTCAAGGACATGTTTTTATTTATTGACTTTTAATTTTTATTAACAGAGTTTATATTTTAAAATAGTTTTAGATTTATAGAAAATTTGAGCAGATACTACAGAAAGTTTCCTGTATATCTCCTGTGCCCAGTTCCTCTATTACTGATATCTCATATTATTATGACACATTTATTACATTAATGAACTGATTTCAGCCATTATTATTAAACTAAAGTTCATATTTTTTCAATTTTACTTAGCTTTTATCAAATTACCTTTTTCTGTTCTAAGATCCCAACCAAAATACCATATCATGTCTTGTTAAGCATCTCTTGACTATGACATGATCTCAAATTTTCCTTATTTTTGATCATCTTGATAATATAGGGAAGTACTGGTCTTATATATTGTAGAGTCCCTCTATTTAAATTTGTCTGACGTTTATCTCAGGATTAGATTGAGATTATGTGTTTTGGGAAGGACAATCACAGTTACAGTGACATTTTTATCACATGATATCAAGGGTACATACTCTCAATATAATTTATGACTGTTGATGTTTATATAGGACATAGACAAACTGTAAGAGAATGACTCTCTTTAGCCCTGATAATTTCCTTTGTTCTGAAGTTGGCTTTATCTGAAATTAATGTTGCTGTTCTCTCTTCTTTCTGATTGGTGTTAGCATAGTATGTGTTTCTCCTCTTTACTTGTAATCTATCTGTGTCTGTTTAAATTTGGTTTCTTGTAAACAAGATTAATGCTCAGCTAATCTCTGTCTTTTAATTGGTCTTTTTACATACAATCATTGGCTTCTGTTACTAGTCAGTTTTGCCTTACCTCAATAATACAATATCAGAGCAAATTCAGATGTTTACTGTGGCCAATTATAACCCAAAGAATCACCTGTATATATCCGGGCATTTTGCTTTTTAACCTCTCAAATCCAAGGAAAGGGCACAAAAGTTAAAACCATTATTTTTCTGCAGAAAAAGTTTTGTACTCTGAGAATGAAGATCACCTTTTCGTTGAAAATGCAAAAGCCTGTTTATTCTCTTGGACATTGCATTTGGATGACACTTGGAGAAACCAAGAGCATGAACAATTCTATTCCAACTCAGGCAGGAGCATTTTCTAGAGCCTTTTAAATAAAGCACTGAGGGGAAAAAAAAATCTTCAAATTGCCTATATAGGGTTTCTGCCATCGTGGCATTGCATATGATTAAACAACCAGCTATTCTGGGGCCTGCTGAAGATAACTTCAGTGATGTGATTCTCCACCTCACATTATCCTATGCTTGTTTCACAAACTACTTTGCAAAAATATGAAATTTAGAACTTTCCCCACCTGGGCAGAAATATAGAAATCCCCTGCAACTGTGCATGACCTAACCTTATTATTTATTTATTTATTTATTTATTTATTTATTTATTTATTTATTTACTAGTGGCCCAGTGCACAAAATTCGTGCATGGGGTGGGGGCTGTCCCTCAGCCCAGCCTGCACCTCCTTCAATCTGGGACCTCTCGGGGGATGTCCGACTGCCGTATGTGTCCCTGTAGGATTAGGCCTAAACTGGCAGTCGGACATCCCTCTTACAATCCAGGACCGCTGGCTCCTAACCACTCTCCTGCCTGCCTGATTGCCCCTAACCACCTCTACCTGCCTGTCTGATTGCCCCTAACTGCCTCTGCCTGCCTGCCTGATCACACCCTAACCATTCCCCTGCTAGCCTGATCACCACCTAACTGCTCCCCTGCCAGCCTGATCACCCCGAACTGCCCTCCCCTGCCAGCCTGATCACCTCCTAACTGCCCTCCCCTGCTGGCCTAATCTCCCCCTAACTGCTTGCTCCCCCATGCCAGCCTGAGCTTGCCCCTAACTGCTTGCTCCCCTGCCAGCCTGATCGCCCCTAACCACCTCTGCCTCAGCCTCCACCATGGCTTTGTCTGGAAGGAAGTCGGACATCTGGAAGATGTCCAGTAGATCTGGTCTAATTAGCATATTACCCTTTTATTAGTATAGAATTTATTTCAGAGAGGAAGAGAGAGGGAGAGAGAGATAGAAACATCAATGATGAGAGCGAATCATTGATCGGCTGCCTCCTGCACAGCCCCTGCTGGGAATCGAGCCAGCAACCCGGGCATGTGCCCTTGACCAGAATTGAACCTGGTCACAGGCTGACGCTCTATCTACTGAGCCAAACCAGCTAGGGCACCTTATTTTCTTAAGTAAATGGTTTAATTTCTTGCTTTCTATTAATGAGTTGAACCTAACTACCATACTTAGCTTCTCAGCCAATCTCACCATAGAACATGTGCAAAGTGTAATTTGGCAATAAGTGTAAACTTTCACTTAATTTATATGTAGTTCAATATTATCTGATGAGCCAAGCAGAGTATTTATATAGTTATATAACTCTTCTATGACCTTTATGAAACAAAACAAAACAAAATGTGCCTAGCTTATCTATCTATACTAATAAAAGGGTAATATGCTAATTAGACTGGATATCTTTTGGACGTCCTTCCAGACAAAGCCATGGTGGTGGGGGCCAAGGCAGAGGTGGTTAGGGGCAATCAGGTCAGCAGGGGAGGGCAGTTAGGGGTGTACAACCCAGCAGGGGAGGGCAGTTAGGGGACAATCAGGCCAGCAGGGGAGCAGTTAGGGGGTGATCAGGCCAGCAGGGGAGCAGTTAGGGGACAATCAGGCCAGCGGGGGAGCAGTTAGGGGGTGATCAGGTCAGCAGGGGAGCAGTTAGGGGGTGATCAGGCCAGCAGGCAGAGGCGGTTAGGGGTGATCAGGCTGGCAGGGGAGCAGTTAGGGGCATCAGGCTGGCAGGCAGAGGCGGTTAGAGGCTATCAGGCAAGCAACCAGGCAAGTGGTTAGGAGCCAGTGGTCCCAGATTGCAAGAGGGGTGTCCGACTGCTGGTTTAGGCCTGATCTCAACCCTGGATTGGAGAGGGTGCAAGCTGGGCTGAGGGACTTTCCTGCCCTGTGCACGAATTTTGTGTACCAGGCCTCTAGTACTATCTAATAAAAGGCCAGTAACATGCAAATTAACCATCACTTGCGACAAAATTGGCGGCACCCATAGCCACAAGATGGCGGCGCCCAGTCCTCTCAGCCCCGCTGGAGTCCCCCAGTCTCAAGGAGGGCTACCACTGAGAGCCGGCAGAGTAATCGGCCTGGTGGAATGCTGCCCAGAGGCCCTCCTGACCCTTTATAAAAAACAAAAACAAATTCACTCCCCACTGCACGATCCCCTCCCAGCAGTGGCAGCTTGGGGTCTCCACCTGGGAGGGGCACGCACCCCCATGATGCGATCCCCCTCTCAGTGGTGGCAGCCTGGGCTGGGGTCTCAGCCTGGGAGGGGCGCGCACCCCCATGGCGCAATACCCCTCCCAGCGGCGGCAGCCTGGGGTCTCAACCACTGAGTCACACCAGCCAGGCAGATATGGAGGAATCCTAAATTTTTTTTTTAAAATATTTTATTGATTTTTTTACAGAGAGGAAGGGAAAGGGACAGAGAGCTAGAAACATCTATGAGAGATAAACATCCATCAGCTGCCTCCTCCACACTCCCCACTGGGTATGTGCCCCCAACCAAGGTACATGCCCTTGACTGGAATTGAACCTGGGACCTTTGAGTCTGCAGGCTGATGCTCCATCCACTGAGCCAAACCAGTTAGGGCTGTCCAATATATTAAAGAAAAAACCCTATCTAAATAAAGAGGGAATATGCAGGGGAGGGCATTTGGGGGTGAACGGGCTGTCAGGAGAGGGCATTTGGGGATGATCAGGCAAGCAGGGGAGCAGTTAGGCATCAATCAAGCTGACAGGGGAGTGGTTAGGGTGTGATCAGGCTGGCAGGCAGAAGCGGTTAGGGACAATCAGGCAGGCAGGTGAGCAGTTAGGAGCCAGCAGTCCCAGATTGTGAAAGGGATGTCCCAGATTGGAGAGGGTGCAGGTTGGGCTGAGGGACACCCCCTCCAGTGCACGAATTTCATGCACCGGGCCTCTAGTATATATATAAAAGGCTAATATGCTAAGTGTCCGACCGGTCACTATGATACGCATTGACCACCAAGGGGCAGACACTCAATGCAGGAGCTGCTGAGCTGCAGTGACTTGGCAGCAGCAATTCTTGGGTGACGATGCACTCTGAAACCAGAGCAGAGGGAGCCCAATTCCTCACGGGACTGTGCAATTCCACCTTCGGCCCTGGGTTATGTTGGTGCTGGGGCACTGTTGGCCCTGAATCTGGTTTACTGCACACACTTGCATTTGCATTCCATACCCTGTATGACAGCAACTTTTCAGAGTGCCCTCTCACACTCCAGGACCCCTCATGAGATATCAGAGAGCTGGTTTTGGCCCTATCCCCAGAGGCAAGGCCGAGGGACCCCACCTGCCAGAGAGACCTCACTCAGTTCACAGACACCAGGGAGGGACCATAGGAGGTTGGCTCCAGGGCATGTCCAGCCCATCTCACCCAGTCCTGCCCTGCTGGCCACCTTCTAATTAATTTTCTTTCAATGTGCACAAATCCATGCACCGGGTCACTAGTAGAAAAATAAAAAGCATGCTATCCTTGACCATGGAGTGTTCTGCTATAAAATGAGAAGGAAAGAATCAGAAAAAAAAAAGTATATATTTTTAAAGCAAAACAGGTACCTAATTGTAGAAATGTCAAGTATGTAAATACTGAAGAATGCTCTTGGATTTATCAACAAAGAAGTCTAGAAAACGTAGATTCAATGTAGAAATAGAGTGAGGGCAGATTATAGTAGATAGAGGAATGAATATTCAATGAAGCAATGAAGAGTTTGAATTTAGGATTACATTCTCCCTAGATGTTTAAGTTTATAAAGAGCTTTTAAGTAGGATGCAAATACTTAGAAATAGCTTCTCTCTATTTGTTCACATTTTCGTTTACTGTAGACCCTCTCATCTGCAGTTTTGCTTTCCAAGGTTCCAGTTAACTGTGGTTAACCATGATCTGAACATATCAAATGGGAAATAGCAGAAATAAACATTCTTATTTTTTTCATGCCACTCTGAGTAGCACAATGAAATCTCGTGTCCTCCTGTTTCATTCCACACAGGATGTGAGTCATCCCTTTGTCCAGATATCCACACTGTATATGCCACCTACCAGTTAGTAGCCATCTTGGTTATCAGACTGTCATTGTATTACAGGGCTTGTGTTCAAGTAACCCTTATCGTAGCCTAAGACTGTGTCACAATGCCTAAGTCATTCACTTCACTTGATCCCATCACATAGGCATTGTATCATCTCACATCATCCTGGGAAAGTTGAATACAGCACAATCAAACATTTTGAGAAAGAGAAATTACATTTACATAATTTTATTGCAATATATTGTTATAATTTTTCTATTTTAAGTTGTTGTTAATCTCTTACTGTGCCTAATTATAAATTGAACTTTATCACAGAAATATATGCATGGGAAAAAAGGATAGCCCTGGCCAGTTTTGCTCAGTGGTTATAACGTTGGGCTAAGAATCATAAGCTCTCAAATTCTTTTCCACAATAAGCACAACATATGAAAAT
Organism: Ia io; assembly: GCA_025583905.1. NCBI lineage: Eukaryota > Metazoa > Chordata > Mammalia > Chiroptera > Vespertilionidae > Ia > Ia io. Next base: position 31,187,504 of record JAJQQW010000007.1, read on the forward strand.
ATAAATAAGTTGAAACTTGCCCTTTAGTGTCAGTTGTAGTCATTGTCATGCTTCTAGTATTTTATTCTTAAAGTCTCTTGTCCAATCTCTGTTTCTTTGAAACTCAGCTCATATCTAACTACATTAAGAGCATCAGAAATTCTTAATAACATCACATGTGGTAATTATGTAGTTTTATTTACATAGAGGATTTTTCTCCAGATGTTTAAATGACTTTTTTCTTTCTCTATATCTGACTGCTGACATTGGAAATATGAAACAGATCTCATTTACATTAAAACTAGAAAATAAATACACTCTCATAGGTGGCTAAATGTAGAAGCATAAGTAAGGGACTTTTATTAAAATATTTGAAACTATTCATTACTAAACTACTTTTGAGTAGTGATACATTACTCAAGTATTCATGATATAATCAATGTTTAAAAGTTTAATGGGGGAAATAGGAGGACAATTGTAATACTTTCAACAATAAAGGTTTAATTAAAAATAAATAAATAAAAGTTTAACTCATTACCAGCATGGAATCTGGAGTAATTTCCTTTAAATAGAGTCTGTCGATATGGGTTAAATTTTATATTTCAATTATTATTAAAATTGATTCACTAGCATTTTACTCAAATAGCAATTTATTCAAATTACCCTCAGTAGCATTAGAGAGAGAAAAAGAGAAGTTGAAAAGATTAAATTTCTAATTCCTACTAAGTTAAAGGTTTAAATAAATTTTATATACGTAACAGTCAGATATGTAATTTTTTCATTCAAAATTACTTAGTGCCAGTTACAAAATGTATTTAGCAGAAATAGAAATAGGAATCGGATAAACAGAAGAACTAAATGTCATCAGAGTTAAGTTATTAATTAAATGAATAACAGATTTTTAGTTCTACATGAATATTGAGGAATATAGGCAATCAAACTCTATTCCAAAATTTGCATTATTTTGAATTAAAATTCAATCCTAGAGCAATTAGCTTCTAATTTGTTTGGAGGCTGATTCTAAAGGCTATACAATAAAAGTTATCAAGTACAATTTTGCATTCTTAAGTGCATAGTTTTGCTGAAGTGCATTGTGGGGGGTTTTATATATTATCAAGGATTCATTTGTGATAATTACTCCATTTGCATGAGCATTAAGATAAGTAATTGATTCAAATATTTCAGTGAATGATATTCTTCAGTTATCTTATTATGTTTGCATTCTTTGCCAGGAGTTTTCTTTAGGCATGTATTCTTTGCCAAGTGAAGTGCTTGTTTTATAGACATGTAACTAACTATACTTGTTTTATTGCTTCCTTACACAAATTCTGCAAATGGCACAGGAGGAACTGCTTGGATATCTAAAATATAGAAATAACATCATGTACTTCAAACAGAACTTAATAGTATGCAAATAATACATATTTATTCTGCTCTTACTCTTTACTTGGCATCTTATCAAGCAAAGTAAAGGGCATAATAATCAAAATTTGCAATTTAAGAGATCATAATGAATACACATTGCTTTAATTTAGCAACAAAAGAAATACAATAGACCAAACGGAAGGATCATTTTGTAAAGTACATGATTGTCTAACCACTATGCTGTACAACTAAAACAAATATAAAATAGTAATAAATGTGGCTCAGTAATAGAGCACTGGCCTGTGCATTGAAAGGTGGCAGGTTTGATTCTAAGTGAAGAGCACTTACCTGGAATGCAGGTTCCTTTCTGCCTGGACCAGGGGGCATGTGGGAGGCAACCAATCGATGTATCTTTCTCACATTGATGTCTCTCTCTCTCTCTTTTTCACTCTCTCTCTCCCTCCCTTCTGCTCTTTCTAAATACCATTGGAAAAAATATCCTTGGGTGAGGATTAACAAAAATAAAAATTTAAAAATAGTAATAAATGTTAACTATAACTGAAAAATAAAATTTTAAAATGCATAGAAATATTTCATTAGGAGATCAAAATAAAATATTAGTATCTTATGATTATGTAGGTTAGATTTTTTAGTTGTTTTTTTCTTTATTTTATTTCAGTGATCTTTTTAAAAAAATGTTTTTATTGGTTTTTAGAGAAGGAATGAGAGGGAGAGAGAGAGACATTGATGTGAGAGAGAAACATCATTGAGTGTACTGACCTGGAATAGAGCTGGTGACCTCTTGGTTTCTGGGTGGACACTCAACTGTGGAGCCACACTGGACAGGCTTGTTTCAGTGATCTTTAGCCAAGTAAGTGTTATTTTTCTACAGTGCTCAAAATTAAAGTTTACAATTGTTTTCAGGAGTTTCCTGCCTGTATATTTTTCCATTAAAAACCTGAACTTCTTTCAGTGTTTTCTTTAGGTATGTATTCTTATCCAAGTGAAGTGCTTGTTTTGAGCCAAAGGAAATTCTGCTTTTTTATTTTCATTTTCCAAGAGTAACTAAATGATTGGCAGTGCTCACTTTCCTATTTTCTGAGAATTTCATGAAGAAAATAAAAGAAATGTCATGGGAATCATTAGTGAGGCATGGACTTAAATGTATGTATGCTCACATACAAAAATATCCATATGAACACAAACCTTCTCACAGGTGACTAAAGATCCCAAGGCAAATAAAATATAAATATTGCCATTGAGAAAATTAAAAAACACACAACAGCTTAATAGACCAGCATTTTGTGTGTGTTTTTGTTTTTAGTGGAAGTATGCTTGTTGAGAATTCTACCAATGTACTATTGTTTAACCAGGTGGTATGTTCACATTTGGTATCCTATCCAACCTGTTCCACATAGTTTTGCCTAACAACATGTCGACTTTATCCAGACATCCATGGCTACTCTTATAGGCCATGCTTGGTATTATCAATATAATTTTAAAAATATATATTTAACAAGTATGCTTGACTTTCAGAAAGGAGAGATTATTTCTAATAGGAAGAATTTAAGAAAGTATTATAAAGGACATGATATTTAATCTGAATGTTAAAGAATTTATTAAATTTTGATGAGTGGTTAGAGAAAGATATTTCCTCTTAAAGAGGAAAATGTTGGCCAAGATATTATGCCATAAAAATCTGGACCTTCACCAGGAAACAGTAGGTAGTCTAGTTTGTCTATATTCAATATGTCCAAATAAAATACCTAGAGATAAGATAGATATTAATTATCCTTAAAAATTTGGAAATAAATTTGAATTTTGTTTTCTAGGTAATCAGAAGGCATGTCTTAAAAATATAAATATACCCTAAGGCAGTAGTGTCATAAATAATATATCCTAAAGCTGGATTCTATTTTGTCATCACGAAGGAGGTATACATAAGAAATGCTAGTCTAAAAGACACTTTAACAAAATTCCATCACCAAATCTTTCCATCACTTACTTTCCTTACTACTAAGATGGTATGTCTTTGTATTTTATTCTTATAAGAATTTATCCCTGAAATCAAATTTTAAGACTTAATGATCATTCTTTTGAATATATATATATATATATATATATATATATATATATATATATATATATATATATATATATCTTATAGCTCTAGTTGTTGCTAACACAATTCCATATATAAAACAGAAAATTTCTTTCTCAATAATTAGAGGAAAGATTGCCCCTAATTTATCATAATGCATTACTCTAATTTAGAGTATGACTACTAAAAATGCTTTAAAAACAGTATATGACCAATAAGTACCTGCTAAGAAGCTAAATAAAGGAAGGCTCCAGGGTTGTATTTATTGTCCTGTATTTCTCCTGTAGATATACTAGAATTGATTGAGAGAAATCAGAAAAATAGACAAATGGATTATGTAAAGCAATCCAGATATATAAATTAAAATAAAATTGGTGGGAAATTTGAGAAAGGAAAATGTTAACTCCCTTCCTTGTAATATGTGAATTAGAAAAAAATGGTATATATTAGCTATCTAGAAACCATATTCTGGCTTATGTTATCACACACAAATTACATAGCCCCTCATCAAGAAAGATTTTCCAAATTAAATCAAGTGTTAATATTTTAGATTTTAATATAGCTACATGAATTATTCTCATTTGTGATGAAAATACATCTTTAGTTTTCTTTGATAATCTACTGTAAACACATTCAGGGTGTTTGAAATCTTCAAGAAACCAATCAAGTATCTGTTGTGAAATATTTAGCTTTTTTAAAATTCTATCCATCAGAACTACAGCAGGCACAAGAAAAATAACATGACATTAAATAAACTAAATAGGATTTTCTGCCATAGAATTATTCCCCTGTTCAGCCGCTGGAGGACAGCCAATGATATTTTATAAAGACTGGTTCCAACCATCTCACATTTCACAGGTTAGAATAATATTACAGTTTCATAGAATTTTATTATGAGCATTGTGATACGGTAATGTTTGTTAGGCCATTAATAAAAAAAACACCTACTTCTGATATTACATTTTAGTGTTTGAAAGAATTGTATAGTCAAACAGCCATTTGGTGGCCTTATGCCAAAAATTGATGCCATAAAACAGGAGGGACTCTTCAAAAGAATATTGGTGTTTTCATTATAAATATTAAATACTTGGTGACAATTATAAACAAAGGTCTTGAGGATACTCATTTAACTCCAATATATAAACTTAGGAAATACTTATGAACAGTTATTCTCTAATTCTTTCCATAGGCTAGCCTAGAGCTGACAAACTAAATCACGTTTCTCCCATATTCAAAAAAGTTAATATCTAATAAACTCATAAATGCCAGGCTGTGCATCCATTGCTTCTGCCAAATCAAATGTTTTGGCTGGGTAAGTAATAAATTGTACTAATTAAGAACCAAATAAATTACCCAGCAAAGTGATCAGTCTTACCACATTTGACAGCTAAGTCAGCTGGATTCTCTGGACTATTAAATTCTGTGTTAATTTATAAATTTGTTGAACCTGAAGGATAATTTAGTTTATGTCTATTTCCTCTACAGCATACTGAAAAATAAGAAAATATTTCTGGAGAGTGTTTTTAGCTTAAGTATTTAATGTAGTGGTAAACTCGAGTATATTCATTCAGGTAATAAAAGCTATGCTTTTTAGTCTGGTCATAAAATAATTACTGATGTTTAATAGCATTGTGGTGTATAAATGATAATTTATAAACCATTATTAAACCAGTAAATTAATAATTATTAAACCAGTAAATTAATAATTTTACAGTAAGGAATGTTGTCACATAAAGAAAACAATTTCTTTATTATTAAAGAGCATGTTAATATCAATATCACATCTTTATATAGAACAATTGTTTTCTTGGATTGGTTGCCTATAAAGTACCTGTGCATATTATTTATTGTGGTGATATATAGCAATGAATTCATGTCAGAAATGCACATTTATAAAAAAGCAGTGCTCAGTATGACTTCTTAAGAAGATATTTCTTAATCTCTGTAGTTCTACTGATGTGTGTGTGTGTGTGTGTGTGCGTGGCATTCACACATGCATTCACACAAGCTCAGAGGGTATAGTAGAAATAGGAAATTTACTATTTTTCCAGAAGGAAGGAGGGATATTATAATGTACATGTTCTAAAATGAAATATTTAGGCCTGACTGCATGGCTCAGTGGTTGAGCGTCAACTTATTAACCAGGAGGTCAGGGTTCAATTCCCATTCAGGGCATATGCCTGGGTTGCGGGCTTAATCCCCAGTGTGGAGTGTTCAGGAGGCAGCCAATCAATGCTTCTCTCTCATCATTGATGTTTCTTATTCTCTCTCCCTCTCCTTTTAGCTCTCTGAAATAAATAAAAATATATTTAAAAAAATAATAATAAATAAATAAAGTAAAATGAAGTATTTTACCATATTGAAGCTAAGTAGTTTGGTATGAAATAGGATAGTATAGTATGTCTAGTACAGCACAGTAGAGTTGAATGTGATACAGGATAAGAGGAATATAGGACAGAATAGGATAAGATAGGATGTTACAGTATAGCATAGCATAGTATAGCAGAATAAAGTGTAATTAGAGCTTACCATTAAATTTCATATCAAAATTTATGTACAAATACAAAATTCAGAATATCATAATGGTGCAATCCTGGCAGATAACTTAATTATACTGAGCTTCCATTTTCTAATCTGTAAAATGAGGATTTAAAATAGTTTCTACATCATACATTTTTGTGAGGGTATGAGGAAAAGAAATTCTTTGTCTGCCCCATATGTTGAGATATTTTTCTAGTTTGTAGTGTTTTTCTTTTCAATTTTTATTAGGACGTTTATTGCTGTACACATGTTTTTAGTTTGTACATTGTAAATTCTGCCCAAGTTTTTCTATATGTCTTCTGGGTTTTTGTCACAATTATAAAGTGTTTTCATCCAATTTTATAAAAAATACATTTCTATATTTCCCTGTAGTTTTTAATTTTTAACCTTCAATATGTAATCCATCTGAGATTCAGGAATGATGTCAGGCAGATGTATAATTTATTTTCCCAAAAGATGAGTCAATTTATCCAAGCCTCTAAAGGGTTAATTTGTACATCTCCATGGACCTAAATTGTCATCTTTGTAATACACCAAATTTGTGTAAATAATAGATTATCTTTTTGTATTTTCTATTCTGTTTGTTGACATCTTCTTCTCCACAACCTGCCCATCAAACATTCCTACCAACTGTACTTTTAAAATGTAGCTGTAATTTATCTAAGTATCTACTGCTGCCATTCTAGTCCAAATTACTATCTTTTTTTAACTTGGCTAAAAATAGTTTCCTAAATCGTGTTCCCATTCCAGTCTTGTTCCCTCTCCTCATGTCTATTTCTCACAATGCATACTGTATGGTTTTAAAGGAGAACAAGTTAGATTCTTTGCTTAACTTCCTTCAGTAGTATATCATTATAAGATAAGAAGATGCAGACTCTTTTACATGACCAGCAATAAAATCTCACCCCAGAATTACTGTTTGAATCTATCTGGGAATGTTGCTCTCTCCCACTAAACTGGCTTTTTTTAAAAAAAAAAATTAAGGCAGGCTTACAACTTTTCATATTCAGTATATGTGTCCTTAACTATGGGGCATTCTTTTCATATTCAATATATGTGTCCTTAACTATGGGGCATTCTTTCATTAGTCTTTTGTTGAACTTTTCCCTATTTATATTTCTGGTTTTATTTCAGAGGCCCTTTTCTAATTCATCCTTTCAAATCTAAAGTAGCATATTCTCTGCATGCAAATCCTATTGGCAAATGTTTTGCTTGTTTTTTAAAATGGCCAAGACATTTTGGTTAATTTTAAAGATGTAATTATTCTTTCTTTGTAACTGAATATTCTTATTTTATGAATATATTGTTTTCTTACATCTAACTGAGAATACTATTTGTGATATTTTCAAAGTACTGGCTTATTTTCTGAGTTATTTCTGCTTCAATTATTAACATTTTCTCTGATAATTTGTTCTTTCTGGAAGCTAATTTTCCTTAATTGTTAATTTCTCATAGTCAAAAATTCAGGTTTAAGTTAAGGAATAATATTAACAATATCCTCAATATTGATGTAGCTCACTTTTTAAGTTTCCCCAGTAGAAATCCCCAAGTTGACCAGAGTAGCCATGGGTTTCTGCTTTGGTAAGTTGTGGTTCTCCAATTTTTGGTTTACATGTCTCTCACTTCTCTTATGGATCTAAAAAAGATGTGTTGATTTTTCAGTTTATTCAACTTTTTACTTCTTGTTCAGGTGGAGTGCTGACTTCACCTTTTCAGACACTGGCCTCACCTTTAAATGCTGTGTTGTCATGTCATTTTATACACCTACTTCTTGATCTGTTTTTTGTCACTTTGAAACCTCTTCTCCACCAACGTATGAATCTCTTTCTCCATTTTTTGCACAAGCCCAGGTTTGGTTTATAGTTTTCTAATTGTGCTACAATCTAAGTATAGTCATTAAACATATATTCAGCTGAAGCTGGTTTGGCTCAGTGGATAGAGCGTCAGCCTGCGGACTGAAAGGTCCCAGGTTCGATTCCGGTCAAGGGCATGTACCTTGGTTGTGGGCACATACCCAGTAGGGGGTGTGCAGGAGGCAGCTGATTGATGTTTCTCTCTCATCGATGTTTCTGGCTCTCTATCCCTCCCCCTTCCTCTCTATAAAAAATCAATAAAATATATTTTAAAAAAATAAATAAAAAATAAATAAACATATATTCAAAAGTATGAAAGATGTACTATATTCATGGTCTCAGTTGAGTAAACCCACAAACAACAACCTCTTGGGGGATTAGTGCTGGGTAGGAAAACTCAAACTGTAATTGCCAAATTGCCAAATTCAACAATGACATACCACTACACATTTATTAGAATGCCCAAAATTGAGAAATACTGAAACACCAAATGATGTTGAGGATGCAAAATAGTACAGCTACTTTTGAGAACAGTTTGATGATGATTTGCTTTTATGCAATTTTGCTCCTGATAATATGCATGATTTGATGTTTCAGAGTTAGAATATCCAGCTATAGGTTTATTAATCAATTTTCTTAGTCCTTAAGAAAAGAGAAGTAGAGAAGTGTATCTCATTAAAGTATTATTTTGAGTAAATATGGCTTTAGCCTCTTCCTATTCTTTACATATGTCCAAATGACAGCTTCTTTTTTTATTAATTTACAAACCCATAGCATTATTATTTAAAAGCCATGAATCAGAAGAATTTTAATAAAGAGGAAAAGTTCAAAATATTAAAATGGAAAAATGGTTATAATAAGTATAGAAATCAGTAGGTTCAGTATGATTCCAGTTCTGTGTATATTTGTCGGTATAGATGCAATCTACATGGAAGAAGAAATTAGAATGGTTATCTCTATGAAGTAGAATTTCAGATTGTGATAATGTATTCTTTGTATGTTTCCATATGCCCCCAATTGTCTTCAATTAACACTTTTAATGGTAAAAATCTAAAAGGAATGTTATTTTTATTTATTGAAAAACTAACCTCTAAAATTTTATATTTAAAACAATGATTTTTTTCAAACATTTTTGTCCATCTCACATAATTTTGATGCAATTTATTTGTGACTTAGAAATATCAACTATAAAATGTTTCAAAATGTCAGTAATCTTTTTATTGTATGAAAGGTAGTAAAACTTTAACTGCTGATTAGTTGGAAGGCTTAAATGAGGTGAGGAATATTATTGAAGCAGTTTTGTGGTATAGTCTACCTAGTCATGTATGCATATTTATATGCACATATATAAATATATATATACATACACATATAGACATAATTAATTTATATATAATAGATTCATATTGCTATTATATATGACAAAACCATGGTTTCTGTGGAAATATAAAAATGATAAAAGTGCAAATTCTACCTACAAAAGATGTACATTTTACTTTTCTGCTTCCAGTAAAAAAAAAGCTACTCTACATTTCCACTGACATGTATGGGTGGGTCATCATGATTTCTTCATGGCCCATGTATACTGGATAAGGTTCCAGTAAAAAAGAATACACACACACACACACACACACACACACACACACACATAGGAAGAGATGGGGTTAGAATTAGAGGCAAAATCTTTTTAATACATGTTAGGACTGGGGCAAGACCACCTCTACTTTATTAGATGATGCCTGTGAATAAAGAAAGAGGAAACATACATGAGATGAGAACAGGGACTAGTGCTCTACTGATGATTAATAGAACACAGAGAAAAATATTGTCTCGTGCAGGTTTTGTGGTGACACTAAAATGCTCCCTGAATAGGGAGATGATGAGATGAGTCTCTTGACATAGGAAGCTGTAAGACAGGAGAGCAGTAGGCTTGTGAGTGGAAAGGCTCTTATCACTTCTGTGAAAGCAGTCTCAGCAATGACATGAGGATTGCAGTGGGAGACTGGCAGTGACAGGAGGAACACTGCCTCTGTGACAATGAAAGGAGACCTACGTGCAGGCAACAACATCAAGCGTGAACCATGAGGCAGACCTTGTAACAGCTGGCGAGGGCCTAGAGGCAAACATATATAGATGAACTCCATGGACTGCAGTTAATTTTAATTGCTGTCAAGGAAAAATGTAGGGTTTTTGTTTGTGTGTTTGTCTATTTTAGTTTTTTTTACAGAGGCAGAAAAATAAATTGGGATTTGAAATCTTACCAATTCCAAGTGGCATGGATTCAACATAAGATTATTAGTAATAGTATTGTCAAAATGAATATTCCTTACATCCAAAGACTTGCTTCAGAGGTTACTAAGGTGATAGGAAATGGGATATGGAGATAGGAAGGTAGTCAGGGGAAATGTTCTGATATTCAAACTATGCTGTTACTAAATTTGGTTATTTCAATACCTTGTGTTACATCATTTCTCAGTGAAATTTTTAGCATGATCCAATTTTCCTCAGCAATGTGACACATAAGAGAAGGAAGGAAAGGTTTATTTCCCTTTTTCCTTGCAAGAAGGAAAATTGAGTTTTAAATGAGAAAGAATTAGAGAGGTCCATTGTTCTAAATGGAAAGGTAAGAGGGTCTTATTCTTCCAAGACTATGCTCAGAAAAGCAAATACTTGGAATGCCCCAAGTAAACAGGACTATCTCATACGAGCCAAGGAGTCTGGATCATGAGAAATAGAGAGAAGACTTAATGTCTTAGGGAGGGAGAAGAAAACAGCAGGAATTTTCTTTTGTGGCAGAGATAAGGATGCAGCAAATTATAAGCTGACTACTTTTGGATGCCAATACAGAAAGCATCACAGACTTAACAATATCATTAAGGGCAAGGACAGATGAAGATTTTGTGGTTCCTGAAGCTTATACAAATTACAAGGGGAAACTTCACAAGAACAGAAAATTATGAGTAGACTAAAGAACGTGCTATGTAAATTAAAAAATCCACAAATTATACATTTTTAAATAGCTGATAAATGCTATGATAAATATTGAAAATATTAAAATATCATTTTATTACCTATCCTGCTAAATCTTTGTAATATATTTTTGTCTTATATATTACTAGAGGCCCGGTGCACGAAATTTGTGCACTGGGGGGGGGGAGGGTCTCCTCAGCTCAGCCTACACCCTCTCCAATCTGTGACCCCTCGGGGGATGTCTGATTTCCGGTTTAGGCCTGATCCCCCACAGTCGGATATCCCTCTCACAATCCTGGACCACTGGCTCCTAACCATTCACCTGCCTGCCTGCCTATCACCCCCAATTGCCCCCCGCTGGCCTGGTCACCCCTAACTGCCCCTTGCTGCCAGCCTGGTCACCCCTCACTGCCCCCCCACTGGCCTACTTGCCCTTAACTGCCCCTGCTGCCAGCCTGGTTGCCCCAACTGCCCCCCTGCTGGCCTGGTTGCCCCAACTGCCCCCTCCCCCACCAGCCTAGTTGTCCCCAACTTCCTCCCCCTGCCAGCCTGTTCACCCCAACTGCCCCCCCTGCCAGCCTGGTCTCCCCTCACTGATCCCCCTGCAGGCCTGGTGGCCCCATGCAGCCTGCTGTTTGGTCATTTGGTCACCCCTCACTGCCCCCGCTGCTGGCCTGGTCGCCCCACACAGCCTGCTGTTCGGTCGTTTGGTTGTCCCTCACTAACCCCCCTGCCAACCTGGTCGCCCCATGCAGCCTGCTGTTCAGTCATTTGGTCATCCCTCACTAACCCCCCTGCTGGCCTGGTCACCCCACGCAGCCTATTTGGTTGTCCATCTGGTTGTTTTGGTCGTGAGGGCCCCTGACTTTTTTATATATATATTAATTGGGGAAGATACAGTAAGCAAAAAAAAAAATACATATAATAAAATATTCTATAATTTAGGTTAGTAAAAAGTATACAAGGAAATAAAACAGGGTAATAGATAATAAAAGTAAAAGACGGTAACTTGAGAGAGTAATATGACTGAAAGTAATTTAGACACAGAACAAACCAAGAGAGTAATTTAGACAGGGTGGTTAGCTCTTGTTGGTTAAAGAGATGTTATTTGAATTACGGGATTAATAGTTAAAAGGAGCCAGCCAAACTAAAACTGGTGGTGGAGGTAGGGGTGGAAAACCTTCAAGCAGGGATTACAACAGTTGTCAAGGCCCTGGCATAGGAATTAAATTGGCCTAATTGAGTATCAGAAAGAAGATAGGTACTACTGGAACATGATATGGGGTAATAAAAATGAATTCAGAGGGATAGGCAATTACCACATTTTGTAAAAATGTGTTCAATATGATTAAAAAAAAAAGGATCAGTAGATGTCACATTACTTGTCATTCTCCAACATCATCAAAATAAAATTTCATAATTCTTTGTTGATATAGTAGCTTCCTATCTCTGAGTCCTCTATCACTTTGCAATTCAATTATGCATTTTTCTGGTTTCTACATCATGTTACTCATGCAAAGTTGTGAGTTAACAGATAATTTCCTTGTGTCTGAGGACCATATCACTTATTTTTATATCCTTGAAACATCTAATTTGGTATCTTTATCAGATATTAGTGATTATTTTTTGACATGTTAAGTATCTTGGGGGTGTATATAGTACTACATATAAAATTAATCTGAAGAGAATTTTAGTTGGATTAATTGGTATGATTTATTATTTTTTAGCAAGTAGGTATTCAACAAAGAGTTTTCTTGATGTTATTTGTGACTCTTTGTTTACTTTAAAGTATAGTTGAGTCTTATAAATGACACTGGTAAAATAGTATCTAAGGACACATTAGATTTACTGAAGTATGGGACTTTATCTCATCAAACTTTATTAGCATACTTACTTTAGACATTAAAGCAATTCTAACAAAATTAGTAAATCCAAATGTAAACCTTCTGCATGTTACAACTTCTGTAAAATTAGGTAAAGGAAACTCAGGGTAGTCAATACCACAGATGTAATATACCAGATCTGATTAGGTACAAGGGGAATGAATTATTGAATTCCAAGGACTAGCGTACATTTCAGGGATGAAGTAAATCAATGTTGTGGGAAATAAACTTTACAGCTCTTACTCCCTCTACTTCTACTGTTCAGTTTCCTTGTAAAAAATTCTATGATATAATAATCTATACATATAAAGAGGTAATATGCTAAGTTGTCCATTACAGTCACGACCAGTCTGTGGGCGGGGACAGGGGCAAAGACTTCTGCCCCTAGCACTACTATTATGCTGCCTTCATTGAGTCCCTGCCCAGCGCTGAGGTGAAGCTACCTGCCTGCATCCCCAGCTAGGGACATGACACTGCCTGCATGCATGCCGTTTAACACTGATGTGACATTCTGGTGGGGGCTGGGCTTGACGGAGGACCTCAGACCATGCCCCTCACCTGGTGGGGCTTGACAGGGGACTTCAGGCCACACCCCCCACCCTGGCACCAGGCCAGGAGAACTCAGGCCGTGCCCCCCTGCCCTGCGGGGCTTGACAGGGGACCTCAGCTGTGTCCCCCACCCCACAGGGTTTGATGGGCGACCTCAGGACACTCCCCCACCCCAGCGCCCAGCCGGAACACCTCAGGCCATGCCCCCGCCCCAGTGCCTGGCCGGGTACCTCAGGCCACACTCCCCGCCTCAGGGCTAAGCTGGGAGACATCAGATTGCGCCCTCTGCCCCAGCACCAGGCCGGGAGACCTCAGGCTGCTCCCCCAACCCCATCACCAGGCTGGGAAACCTCAGACCATGCCCCCCGCCCCAGCACCGGGCAGGGGGACGTGAGGCTGTGTCTCCCCACCCAGTGGGGCTTGATGGGGGACCTGAGACTACGCCTCCCCACCCAGGTCCAGGCCAGGGGACCTGAGGTTGCATCCCCTGCCCAGTGCCGAGCTGGGGGACCTGAGTCTGCATGCCCCCCTCCCAGAGAGGCTTGATGGGGGTGGGGCACGCCAGATCTGGGTCTCACCCAATGGGGGTGGGGCTGGCCAGGTCTGGGTCTCCTGCATTTTCAAAGTGCATGCGGGGGGTGGGTGGAGACTTGACTCTAGGTCCCGCGATGCGCTGCAGACTCTGACAGGAGGGAGATTTTATATACATTTTGCTAATTTTCTTTCATCTCTGACACTTCTATTATAGAGAAAGGGCAAATAGCAATATTAAAATATTTCTTCTAATCAATACCCTTTTAATGTGCACGAATTTCATGCACCGGGCCACTAGTATAAGAATAATACTGTATCCTTGAAAGAACACTAAATTAGGATTTCAAAGGTTCTCCTGCAAAATAAGTCAAGCTAATAGAGGTATATATGAGATATTAAGTTAAATACATTTAATAAACATCTAAAAATTTAAGAAGATAGTAAAGGTATTTTCTTCCCATCTTGTAAACATGATTGACATATACAAAAGTGTGAGTTTCAACTACTTGTGCTTCATAGTGTAGTGTTTTATTTCCTGAAGGTTCATAAAACCCTGTTCTTTGAGTCAAAGTAAATAATGTGAAATAAATCATATTTAATAAAATTAGTTATTTATTTGACCATTTTTCTTCCTTGTGTTAAACAAAAAGTTTTGTTGGTGTCTTTTCTTTGTCAAAGAGAATGTTAATGTTAGACCACCATCAGTTACCAATGAGTAGAAACAGCTTTTTCTACGAATTTGGAAAACATAGTGAAGGAGTTTTTCATGGCAAGTATACACTTATATATGTTCCTTTTGCAGTGAAGGAAATAAATATCATTCCTCTCTAAATTATAAAAACCTGCCACAATGTAGACACGTCTTTATTTCTAAATATTTACCTTTTGAAAAGCCCCATGTAGTCAAGCTGTTTCTTCCTATTTACCAGTGTAGTTATTTTTGTTAATCTGGATATATAAGCATCATTTTCCAATTATAAGATTGGAAAGATTTTTGTGGTCATTGATTGTCTGTTGTCTTTTTGTGAGGTTTTATTACTCTTTTGAGAATGTGGTGAAAGCTGTGTATTGTATCTTCTCCTCAGAATAATGCACTAAGGCTCCCATCTATAAACTTCTGTAAACAGTTTCAAAGAGTTGAGGAACTTTGATTTTGTTTACTTTCCCATGTGACATACAAAAAAAAATAGTTTTCTATCATGTTCCTAAAGCTCTTAAGAAAAGATATTTCATAACATTATTTGGTAATTTATTCAAAATCTTTCTTAATCTGTACCATATCTTAGAAGAGATCAGACCTTATAAGTCAAAGGAGGCAAAAAAAAATTATCTTCCTTTTCACTGCTCTTGAGATAAATTAAACATGTGCAATGATGGAAAAGTAACTAAAAGTAAAAATCGCCAAATCCAGGTCCTTCCCTAGCCTCTGAGGAGTGAGCTGGGTCCCTCCGGCAGGTGGGGTCCCTTTGCCTGGCCTGCAGGGATCTGGCCGAAACTGGCTCAGTGATCTGATTGCCTGAATTTGAATACAAGCTGTGATAGTATTTTCTGACTTTTGCAGGTTGTTGTTTTTTTCATAATTCTCTAAA
The DNA here is from genome assembly GCA_025583905.1 of Ia io. NCBI lineage: Eukaryota > Metazoa > Chordata > Mammalia > Chiroptera > Vespertilionidae > Ia > Ia io. The sequence goes on from JAJQQW010000007.1 coordinate 31,202,868, forward strand.
GCTCAGTCTTCTCATTTATAAATTGAGAATAATAATTTCTCCTTCTGCTTGTGGAGAGGGTTAAATGTGAAAACTCATGTGCTTAGAACATGACTAACACTTGGTAAATGTTATATATAATTTTAATGATTGGAAGAAAATAGAAAAAAAACAAAATAAATTTCTATCTTCAGATGGTGGATTTTCATGTTTAGGAGACTGGACACTGTGGTCATTTTCTATGAGTTCAGTTTCTGCACCCTAGACCAGTTACTTATTCTCCGTGTGTAAATAATAGCACGTACCCAACAGATATTTTTTGTGAAAATTGAATAAGATAAAACTTAGAATAGTACTTGCACACATTTAGAGCTGAAACATTTTTGTTAATGTTCACAAAATTATTTAATACTAGAGGCCCAATGCACAAAATTCATGCAAGGGGCTCGGCCCTCGCAGCCATGGCTTTGTCCGGAAGGTCATCATCTGGAAGGATGTCCAGAAGGTCGTTCAGGTGTCTGGTCTCATTAGCATATTACACTTTTATTATTATAGATTATTGTAAAATGCTCAATTTATGCAGGATTTTGATTTTTTTTACTTGAAATATAGACTGCTCTTGAAACACAAATTCAATATAGAAAAATGTCCAGTAAAAACAAGATTGACATGGGCTATCTTGACCTGCAAAAATAGACCATTTATTTTTCCCAATTTCATTCATCAACCCCTCCAAAATAGCATATTTTCATTGTACTGTATAATATTGTGATGTGAACCCTAGGTAGTTTTGCTCAGTGGACAGAAGGACTGAAGGATCCCAGGTTTGATTCTGGTCAAAAGAACATACCACAGTTGCAGGCTCGATCCCCAGTCCCAGTCAGGGGTGCATGCGGGAGGCAACCAATCGATGATGTGTCTCTCTCACATTGATGTTTCTTTCTCTGTCTCTTCCTCTCTATTCTACTCTCTCTAAAAAACAATGGGGAAATATTATCAGGTGAGGATTAACAAAAATAAAAATAAATAAATAAAAACTGTGATGTGATATTTAAGCTTATTTTCTGTAGGTATTAAATATATGTGAATGTTTCCTCTTCAACTTGGGAGATAACAGACCATTTCTTTTCATATTCTTGACATTTTGTGATTTATATTTTGACTTCAATATTTATGAGTTCTATGATAGTAAGTAAACATACACAACCTTAAAAATGAGAATACTCAAGAAAAAACACAATATAGGAGGTATATAATCCTAAGGTCAAGCAATAGAAACTCCTCATAACTTCCACACTTGAATAAAAAGAAATGAGAAAAGAGAAATGTCAAGGATAATTTCAGGCTTATTCACAACTACATATAATCAACTAGATTCTTCAGAAACTGAAGAGTTAAGAGGAAAATAATGCAAACTGCAAATATTTCTGTGAATGCACAAAATCGCTCATAAAATTGTGTTGTTACCATCATTTGTTTATTTTTAAACAAAAATAAGGCACCGTACTGATGTACCTTGTATCGCACATATTTATGCTTCCCTTCACAGTAATGTGAATTCAATAATTTCCTGAATTATACATAGAAATGTTATGTCAGAGGACAAGTTCCCATGTATGCCTTAGGAATTTCAGGTTAAAATTAGGCATCCGCATTGGCATTCTATTACGACTGCTAACATATTACAGCAGTTATTGTGGCAAAATTATATATTCTGTAATAACAGAATGTAATTTTAACTCGGATAGGCAGGAAACCAAGCAATAACAATTAATTGTACAGTGCTTAAGAGTATGGTCCCTAAAGCCTCAGTAGTGTCTGCAGATTTAACTCTGCCACTTACTAGTTATGTGATCTCTCTCTCTCTCTCTCTCTTCCTTCCTCTCTAAAATCAATAAACATATCCTTGGATGATGATTTTAAAAATAATTTTTATTATTATTATAATGACCTATAATAGTAATGCAACTATTGGGACTGTTACAAGTATTGAATAGATTTATGCACATGTACAATTTAGAATAGTGGCTAACCAACTGTAAGCACACAATTAGTATTACATACACACACACACACACACACACACACGTGTGTGTGTTTACAGGCCTTAAAGCCTGTATATATTTTTTATGTTATTTTATTTTTTATTGATTTCAGAGAGAGGAAAGGAGATGGATAGAGAGATAGAAACATCAATGGTGAGAGAGAATCATCTACAGGTTGCCTCTCACATGCCCCTTACTGGGGATTGAGCCTGCAACCTGGACATGTGCCCTAAATGGGAATCTGAACTGTGACCTCCTGGTTTCTGGGTCAAGGCACAACCACTGAGCCATACTGGCTGGGCAAAACCTGTAAATTTTTACAGGTAATTTTTTCAATGTTGAAACAATAAAACTCTCTTAATAAAATTTTCCCTTCACATTTTAAATTAGGATATTTCTGGATTGCCGCAATTAATTTATTTTTTAGCAGAGGTATTCTAGCAGATTGTGGGAAAGTTTTGAAACATGTCAAAAATTAAAATTTTCCTTTAATTGATCATATCAGTAAATTTATAATATTTTTGATGGAAAGAAGATTATGTCACTTGATGTCTTTAAATAATGTGGTAGGAAATAAGACAACAGGAATATTTTACATGAGCAATAGAATACAGAAAACTGTTACAGTCTTAGTTACCATCCTATCTAATAAAAGAGTAATATGCCAATTGATTGATCGTCACTCCAAGACACAAGATGGCCACCCCATGTGGTCAAATATGGCTGCCCCCATGTGGACACAAGATGGCTGCCACAAGATGGCCTGTAGGGGAGAGCACTTGTAGGCAGTTAGGGGTGACCAGACCGGCAGAGGAGAGCAGTTGGGGAGGACCAGGCCAGCAAGGGAGGGCAGTTGGGGGGGACCAGGCCTGCAGGGGAAGGCAGTTGGGAGGGACAAGGCAAACAGGGGAGAGCAGTTGGGGGGGGCAGGACTGCAGGGGAGGGCAGTTGGGGGTGACCAGGCCAGCAGAGAGGGAAGTTAGGGGCAACCAGGCCTGCAGGGGATTACAGTTAGGGGTGACCAGGACAGCAGGGGAGGGCAGTTAGGGGCAATCGGGCCAGCCAGGGAGCAGTTAGTTGTCGATCCGGCTGACAGGGGAGTGGTTAGGGGGTGATCAGGCTGGCAGGCGAGCAGTTGGGAACCAATGGTCCTGGATTGTGAGAGATATGTCTGACTGCCCGTTTAGGCCTGATCCTACAGGGATCGGGCCTAAATGGGCAGTCGGACTTTCCTCAAGGGGTCCCAGATTGGAGAGGGTGCAGGCTGGACTGAGGGACACCCCCGCCCCTGTGCACGAATTTCGTGCACCAGGCCTCTAGTTTTTAAATAACTTTCTTCCTGGGAGAACTTTCTTCTTTCTCCACTATTAGTTGTTATCAGTTTTTGTTTGTTTGTTTGTTTTCTATGTTTTGTTATTTATTTATTTATTTTTTTTAAAGTATTACATATAGTATTACATACATCTCCTTTTTCCCCATTGGCCTCACACGTCCAACCCCACTGCCCCAGCACATTCCCCTCACCCCACCAGTATCTGTGTCTATTGGTTATGCTTATATGCATGCATACAAGTCCTTTGGTTGATTTCTTACCCCCCTTCCCACTCCCCACCACACACACACACCTTCCCACTGAACTTTGACAGTCTATTTGATGCTTCTCTGTCTCTGGATCTATTTTTATTCATCAGTTTATGTTATTCATTATATTCCACACATGAGTACTATCATGTGATATTTATCTTTCTCTGACTGGCTTATTTCACTTAGCATAATGCTCTCCAGTTCCATCTATGCTGTTGCAAATGGTAAGAATTCCTTATTTTTTACAGCAGCATAGTATCCCATTGTGTAGATGTACCACAGTTTTCTAATCCACTCATCTGCTGATCGGCACTTAAGCTGTTTCCATATTTTAGCTATGGTAAATTGTGCTGCTATGAACATAGGGGTGCATACTAGTATATCCTTTCTGATTGGTGTTTTTGTTTTCTTGGGATATTTTCCTACAAGTGGGAATACTGAATCAAATGGGAGTTCCATTTTTAACTTTTTGATAAAACTTCATACTGTCTTCCACAGTGGCTGCACCAGTCTGCATTCCCACCAGCAGTGCAAGAGGATCCTTTTCTTCAGCATCGTCACCAGCACTTGTTGTTTGCTAATTTGTTGATGATAGCCATTCTGACAGGTGTGAGATGGTACCTCATTGTTGTTTTGATTTGCATCTCTCTAATGATTAGTGACTTTGAGCATGTTTTCATATGTCTCTTGGCCTTCTGGATGTCCTCTTTTGAAAAGTGTCTAATTAGGTCCTTTGCCCATTTTTTGATTGGATTGTTTATCATCCTTTTGTTAAGTTGTATGTGTTCCCTATACATTTTGGAGATTAAACCCTTACTGGAGATAACGTTGGCAAATATTTTCTCCCATGCATTGGGCTTTCTTGTTGTTTTGTTGATGGTTTCTTTTGCTGTGCAAAAGCTTTTTTAGTTTGATGTAGTCCCAGTTGTTTATTTTCTCTTTAGTTTCCATTGCCATAGGAGATGTATCGGTAAAGATACTGCTATGACATATATCTGCTATTTTGCTGCCTATGGCTTCTAAAATGTTTATGGTTTCCCATCTTACGTTTAAGTCCTTTATCCATTTTGAGTTTATTTTTGTGTATGGTATAAGTTGGTGGTCTAGTTTCATTTTTTTTTTTTTGCATGTATCTGTTCAATTCCCAACACCATTTATTGAAGAGACTGTCTTGACTCCATAATGTGCTCTTGCCTCCTTTGTCAAATATTAATTGAGCATAATAGCTTAGGTCAATTTTGGGGTTCTCTGTTCTGTTCCACTGGTCTATATATCTGTTCTTGTGCCAGTAACAGGCAGTTTTGAGAACTGTGGCTTTGTAATACAGCTTGATATCTGGTATTTTGATCCCTCCATCATTGTTCTTCTTTCTCAAGTTTGCTGAAGCTATTTGGGAACTTTTTTTATTCCAGATGAATTTTTGGAGACTTTGCTCTAGGTCTTTGAAATATGCCATTGGTATTTTAATGGGGATTGCATTGAATCTATAGATTGCTTTGGGTAGTATGGACATTTTAATGATGTTTATTCTACCAATCCATGCACATGCTATGTTTTTCCTTTTGTTTATGTATTCCTCTCTTTTTTTACTTTCCTGTAATTTTCTGAGTACAGGTCCTTTACCTACTTGGTTAAATTTATTCCTAGGTATCTTAATTTTTTGGTTGCAATGGTAAATGGGATTGTTTTTTAGTTTCTCTTTCTGTGAGTTCATTATTGATGTATAAAAAAAGCCATAGATTTCTGGGTGTTAATTTTGTATCCTGCTGCATTGCTGAATTCATTTATTAAGTCTAGTAGTTTTTTGATACAGTCTACTGGGTTTTCAAAGTACAATATCATGTCATCTGTGAATAATGACAATTTTACTTCTTCTTTTAGAATTTGGATGCCTTTTATTTCTTCTTCTTGTCTCATCGTTATGGCAAGCACTTCCAGTACTATGTCCAGCAGGAGTGGTGAGAGTGAGCATCCCTGTCTTGTTCCTGTTCTTAGTAGAAATAGATTTAGTTTTTGCCCATTGAGTATGATGTTTGCTGTAGGTTTGTCATATACACTTTTATTATGTTGAGGTGTGATCCCTCTATTCCTACTTTCCTGAGAGCTTTTATCAGGAAGGGATGTTGGATTTGTCAAATGCCTTTCTGCATCAATTGATATGATTATGTGATTTTTGTTTCTCAATTTGTTTATGTGATGTATCACATTTACTGAGTTACAGATATTGTACCAGCCTTGCATCCCTGGAATAAATACCAATTGGTCATGGTGTATGATCTTTCTAATGTAACTAGGGGTCCAGTCTATGAAAATTCCTGCACTTGGATGTGTTCCTCAGCCCGGCCTGTACCCTATTGCAGTCCGAGATCCCTTGGGGGATGTCCACCTGCCAGCTTAGGCCTGCTTCCCAGGGGATCGGGCCTAAGCTGTCAGTCATACATCCCTCTGGCAGCCCAGGAGCCCTTGGGGAATGTTGCAGTCGGACATCCTTAGTGTTGTCAGAATGTATATTCTGTAGCTTTTTTTTTTTTATTGATAGCCTTGCTGAGTATAGTATTCTTGGTTTCAGTCTCTTACTTTGCATCACTTTGTATATTTCATTCCATTCCTTTCTGGCTTGATGTGTTTCTGTTGGGAAATAAGTTGATATTCTAATGAGAGATTCCTTGTAGGTAACTTTCTGTCTCTCTCTGGCAGTCTTTAGGATTCCTACTTTGTCATTGATATTTGCCAATTTAATTATGATGTGTCTTGGTGTTCATCTTTTTTGGATGCATCGTGTTTGGAACTCTATGTGCTTTTTTGCTTGTGTGGCTTTTTTCTTTCCAACATCAGGAAAGTTTTGTCATTATTTCTTCAAACAGGTTTTCTATACCTTGCTCTGCTTCCTCTCCTTCTGGCACCCCTATTATGCAAAAGTTGTTTCCTTTCATTTTTTCCCAAATCTCCCTTAGGCTCTCCTCCTACTTTTTAAGTTCTTTCCAATTGCTGCTGTGTTTTTGTGTTTTCTATCTTGTCTTCTAACTCGCTGATGCAGTCCTCAGCTTCTTCTAGTCTGCTTTTGAAGCCTTTCCATTGTGTTCTTTATTGCAGCTATGTCATTTTTCATTTCATCTTGATTACTTTTCATGTTGGTGACATTATCATTCAGCTCCTTATAATTTTCACTGAATTGTGTGTATTTGCCATTCAGATGTTTGAACATCCTTATAACCATTACTCTGAATTCTTTGACAAGTTACTTGCCTCCATCTCATTTAATTCCTTTTCTAGTGATTTCTCTTTTTCTTTCCTTTGGGGATTTTTTGTTCGTTTGTTTTTTAATCTCTCCATTTTTTGCTGTAACGTTTTAATTGTTTCTATGTCTTAGATCCAACTCCTTTGCTACCCAGGTTCTTCTGTGGGTGGTGCTATGTAGTTGGTGCTTTTGGGACCCAGTGTTGAAGTCTCTCAAATCCCCTGGGCTTGGTGACCTAATGGAGCCCCCTACTTGAGCTATTTGGGTTCTTCTGATATAGTTAGGTCTTGAATGTCATTTTCTCATTCATGGATGAAGTCTTGCCATGATTGTCAATGTGACTCACCCTCGGCTTCATTGTGCAAGCTGTTGTGAATGTGATCATGGTTCCAGTTCTTGTGGAAAGAGTTGCCTGAGTTCTCACTGGTATGTGCTCACTTTGAGTTCCTGGAGTCCATGGCCTGAGAGGAAGTGGTCTTGGTGCCTGAGGCTCAGGTACTGTGACTTTGGTCAGTGTTATGTGACTCTTTCTGGAGTAGCATCACTCTACAACTCACTACATGGGTCCCAGAGCCCGTGATGGTGGGGGCCAGTGCTCCCATAGTCTGCGGTTGAGGCAGTGGGACTCTGGCCAAGGTAATTTCCCTCTGCAAGTCATGAGGGGGTCCAGGAGCCAGAATCTGGGGTCTGTGTGGTCTGTGACTGAAACAATGTGACCTTGTATGGGGAGGAGAGTCCTCAGTAACTCACCACTGTGTCCAGAAGCAGGTAGCCAGGTGGGGGAAGTTGTGGATCTTGCTGAGGGAGATGTGCAACCTTGGTTGGAGAAGCACATGCCCAGTGGCAGCTCACAGAGAAGCCCTGTAGCAGTCTGCTGGGGCTGTGTGCTTGTGGGGCCCACATGCTGGAGCAGCACGACCACAGAGTCTATGGGCCGGCAGCTGGGAAAGGGGAATTCTGAGTTTCTGTTGCAGGGACTGTGTGCCCAGTGGTGGCTCACAGAGACACCCAGGAGCTGCCTGCCAGGTAGATGGGCTCAGGGGGCCTGCACATTGGTTCAGTGCAACTGCCGTTTCTGGAAATTGAAAGTTGGCAACTGGGAAGGGGGAAGTCCCACTTACTGCTGAAGAGGCTGTGTGCCCTTGGTTGGATATGCAGGTACCCAGCGGCAGCTCACACAGGCGGTGGGGGTTACCTGCCTGAGTGGTGGGCTCGGGGAACCGAGCGCTGGAGCAGTGAGCCATCTATTGGTTGGCAGCCGGGGAGGGGAAGTCTGACTTCCTGCTTACAGGGCCATGCACCCTTAGTTGGATACACGGGTGTCCAGCAGCGGATCACAGAGGCACCCGGGAGCCACCTGCTGGGATGGCAGACTCAGGGGGCCCGAGTGCTGGATCGGTGTGACTGCAATGTCCAGGAGCTGGCAGCTGGGGACGGGGGAGTTGCGATTTCTGCTGCGGGAGCTGTGCGCCCTTGGAGGTGGACATCTTAGGGTCTGCATGTCTGCGTGTGAGGCACCAGGACTTTGGCTGGTGTGGCTGCAGGATCCTGGGCAGTGTTCAAGGCCACTCTGGTGTTGGGGATGTTGAGTTCCTAGAGGAGGCTGCTCTCCCCTTCAAGATGAAGTGGGCTCCGTGCCGGAGCCCCATAGCCCAGGGAGTGCCTGCAGTGATAGTAGGGACTCCCTGTCCAGAAGAGCCTGGTCTGCCAGCCTCTGATACTTCTGCAGGGTCTGACTGTCCCTCAGTCACTCATACACACACCACACACTCCCCTTTCACCACCTCACTCACTCACACCTTCTCCCTCACCTCCGTCCTGCCAACCACCACCTTCTCTCCTCTGCTTTGTTTTTTAATTTATATCTCAGTTTTTCATCCAAAAAAAATTGATAACAAATAATGTTTCCCATACTGTTGTTGTGAAAATATGTAATAACATTTTTGAAACCTTCCAGAACTGGAATATACTAGTAATATCATTCAAGTTTTGAACTTGTTATTCAGATCCAAATTTGAATATCATTTACTCTTCTCTTTTTCCCAGGACAGATCTTTTTAATCTACCTTCAAAATTTGTCTTAGCCTCCACTTTTTCACTATTTCTATTTCAACACCAACTTAGTTCAAGCTCCAACACCATTAAGCTGAACTGCCTGCAAAATCATCCTTAAATGTCTCTGGTTTCACTCCTGAACCAAACGACCCCCATTTCAGACACTTCACACACTAGTAAGCGAATGCTTTTAATGTGTGAGTTAAATTACATTACTCCACGTCTAGTCCAACAACTGTTTGCACCTTCCAGTGCTCCTAAACTGTATTTAGAATACCATGAAAAGTCTTTAACAAGATCTGACTACTCTTTCAATTTTTCATAATAATCAATTTACCTTTAGCTTCTTGTTGTCTGGAATAAGTCAAACAAATTTCCACCTCATGACTTCTAGACTTGCCACTTTTGGTTTATCCAATTATTGACTGGACATAATATACTATGCAGTATTTCAGTTCAGTTAGGCCTCTGCTGAAAATTCATTCCATCTCTATCCTCCCATATTCTCTGTCATTCTGTGTCTATGTTACTACTTAACATCTAGTTGTGAGTTTAATGAGTGTTAAGTACTCTGTTTTATTTAAACTTGTATTCCACTGTCTAGAACAGTGCCTGTTTACAGTAAGTATAAATAGTAGTTAACTAGAGTCCAGGTGCATGAAATTCATGCATTGGGGGGGTGTGTACCTCAGTCCAGCCTGCACCCTCTCCAATCTGGGACACCACTCTCACAATCCAGGACTGCAGGCTCCCATCCACTCGCCTGCCTGCCTGCCTGATTGCCCTTAACTGCTTCTGCCTGCCAGCCTGAACACCCCTTAACTACTCCCCTGCCAGCCTGGTAGCCCCTAACTGCCCTCTCCTGCCAGCCTGGTTGCTCCCAACTGCTTTCCCCTGCAGGTCTGGTCATCCACAACTGCTATCTCCTGCTTTTCCGGTCACCCCTAACTTCCCTCCCTTACCAGTCTGGTCACTCTTAATCGCCCTCCCCTGACAGCCTGCTCACCCCTAACTGCCCTCCCTTGCTGGCCTGATCACCCCCAACTGCCCTACTCTGCTGGCCCGATTGCCTCTAACTTCCCTCCCTTGCCAGCCTGGTCACCTCTAACTGCCCACCTCTGCAGGCCTGGTTGCTTCCAACTGCCCTTCCCTGCAGGTCTGGTTGCCCCCAACTGCCCTCCCCTGCAGGTCTTGTCCCTCCCAACTGCCCTCTCATGCAGGGCTGGTTCCCCTCAACTGCCTTCTCCTGCTGGCCATCTTGTGATGGCCATCTGTGTCCACATGGGGGTGGCCATCTTTGACTACATGGGGTGGCCATCTTGTGTGTTGGAGTGACAGTCAATTTGTATACTATCACTTTGTTATATAGGATTACCAGGTGTACTGGTTAATGCAGATTTTGTAATCAAAGGAAACACGATAATTTCAAGAGAAACATCAAAAGTACTTTAATCGAAGTAATGTCCATTGCTAGCTACATATTTCCCCCATATTTCAGGTAATTTGTGGATACTGTCCCAGTAGAACTTTTCTTGTTTTGAGGCAAACCATTCAGAGACCCAATTTTCCTCTTCTTTGTATATTTTGAAGTGCTGCTCAGAAAGTGCATGTGCCATCGATCAAAACAAGTGGTAATCTGAAGGAGCAAGGTCTGGTGAATACAGCAGGTGAGTTAATACTTCCCAGGCAAGATCTTTTAACGTGTCTTTAATTGATTTTGAAGTGTGTGATGGTGCGTCATCATGAAGCAAAATTACTTTGCCGTGTCTTCTGGTCCATTCTGGTCATTTTACAATCAAAGCATGGTTCAAATTGATTATTTGTTATTGGTAGCAATCAGTATTAATGGTTTCACCTGGTTTTAGAAGTGCATAATACACCACACCTTCCTGATCCCACCAAACACAGAGCATTGTCTTCTTTCTGAAGCGATTTGGCCTTACAGTCAATGTGGATGGTTGACCTATATCAACCCATGATTTTGTGCATTTGGGATTCTCAAAATAAATTCACTTTTCATCACCAGTCACAGTTGGATGCAAAAAAGGCTTTCTTTCGTGCCGTTGAAGCAACATTTTACTGATGACTTTTTGGTTTTCCATTTGTCTTTCGTTCAGTTGAAGTGGCACCCAATTTCCTTCCTCTAAGAATTTTCCCATTTCTTCTAAATGATCAGAAATTGTTTGCTGAGCAATGTTTAATCTTTCTGCAAGTTGTTTTTGAGTTTGACATGCATCTTCATCCAATAATGCTTGTAATTGTTGGTCTTCAAACTTTTTCAGTTGACCTGGATATTCTTTGTCTTTCACATCGAAATCATCACTTTTAAAGCCTTTAACAGCGTTCACAAGTATCTTGAGATGGAGCATGTTCACTATAAGCTTCCTGAAGTATGCAATAACTTTCAGCAGCACTTTTCTTCAAAATAAAGTAATGAATTAAAACTTCCCACAAATGCTCTTTTTTTTGGCACAAAATTTGACCTTTTTAAGCATAAAAATGTCAAATTTGACATATGAAGTTTTGAAGCTTGCTGTCAATACAACAAAATAGCATACATATCAAATCACATATATATCAACATATGTGTAACTCCATCTATTGAAAAAAATCCGCATTATTAACCAGTACACTTGGTAATTTAATTGCTCTTATAATTATTCTCCAAATAAGTTCCAAAATATATACATTTCTTTTTCTGTTTATAACATATGGCTGCTAATAGATTTATACACTTTACAAAATAAAGTATTTGGCAATAATTATGTCATTAAGTCACCATTTCCCACCCCTATTTTAAGAGAAAATATCATTGAATTTTTTTACATATTTCTTGTAAGAATACTTTTAATGCATTTCTGCTTTAAAGAATGGAGATGAAGAATAAGACAAGGTTGTGTTAATAAAACTGAAACCATTACAGAAATACAGGAAATTAGATGCTTATAAAATTATTGAATAATGAATACACAAAGGTAGAAAAAGTCATTGTTGGCTTCCCAGTTTGCTGCTTCGTCCCATGGTGCTAGGCAGTTGCAAGAATACAGGAAGCATCAGAGGATGATCACAGACTGTGGAGCAGTGAAGTAGCTGATCCACAGGCAGACACTCGGAGCACTGCAGAAGTCTCAAGTCTGCCAAAGCCCATGTTTGCCCACTAATGCTAGAGGAAAAATAATATGCTCCCCAGTGTTTCTCCCTCATTCTTCTCCATCTCAATAAATGCCATCTGTTTTTTCCAGGCATTAACACCACCACTTATGATATTATTAATCTCTCCCTTCTCTCCAAATTTCAGTCCTACTTAAAGAACTATTTATTCTAATTCCAAAATTATCTTAACTGTCCCCTTCTTTTATCTTTACTTTTAGCAATTTATGCCATTCCACAATTGCTACATTCTTGCTCTTCTCCAATCTATTGTCTACATGGGAGTCAAAACGTTTTCTTAAGTGTCATCTTAAATGAGAAGCACTTCCATTATACTTAGAGTCATTTTAAAATTTGATTTGTGAGACACCAGCTATAGCAACTGACTGTATAGATGAAGTGAGTCCAAGTTTTAAAGCAAGGTAAGTGTGTTTTTATGTACTTTAGAGCTAGCCTGGATAGAGATGTGAAGCAAGCATTTGGATTATGACTTGAGCATTGGTCTAAATAGGAGTTGAAAATAATAATTTCAAAAATGGGAACATAGAATCATCCCTTCTAAGAAGTCTAACCAATGCTGATCACCTTTCCAATACACTAAGTTCTTAAATAAATTAAGTGTCTTAAAGAGAAAATAAGATTCAGTGATGGATTCATAAGAGGGAGCACAGAATGACAGTGTAAAAGTGAAGGAAAAAGAGCAACAGCAGAAAGTTGTTAAAAGGAGGGACAAAAAGATCCAGCTGGTAAGTCTCTTTTTACAAATTGATTTAGGTACTAGAGAAAAATCTAAAACTTCATGCAATGACTCTAGACCTGAACAGTTCTCCATGCAAATAAATTACCACCAGTCTTCTTAGCTTCTTTAGTCTTTACCAGTGGATGTTGGAAATCTGCTGTCACAACAGTTACACAACATACATACACACACATTATCCACCAGATTCTAAAACCCTAAGACAAATTTCATTCAAAGAAAAATTCTCAATGAGAAATTTATCATAGTTCTATTTATACTTAATATATATATTTCTGTCTTCATCCTTAGATATTTGATCTGGAGTTTTAGTACTCTAATTAAATAACATGTAGTTCTTAGGAAACAGTCCATATAATAACACATAAAGAACCAAGGTGATATGAAATAATTTTTTTCCAAAAATATACTGACCTAAATGTAATTTTATTACAAAATTTTTCTTCTGTCAAACCAGTGTTTTTGGAGTTTTAAAATTCTATTTTACAGAAGCAGTCTTTTAAATTCATCTACTATTGCCTCTAAGGTCAAAATCTGTTTTTGCCCCATCAAACCTTTACTTTTAATATGTTATTTAAAGAAACCAGACATTAGCTTTAACATACCAAAGGAAGCCAACTATGACCCAGGTAGAGGTTCACCCTTTCATAGTCCCCAGTTCTCCTGTTTTATTTAACTAGGAACATTTGTCCACAGATAATAATAAAAAACTGACAAATGTTAACTGACAAGCATCTGGTACATATTAAACAGGATCTAAAATTAATCATAGATCATATACCATTTTTTTTAACAATAAGACTCAATACAAAGAAAGTAAAGCACATTTAAAATATTTAAAAGTATTTATGTAATGGAAATATAATTAAATTAAACAATGATTTTTTTTCTAAAAATATAATTTAATGATGCTCATGCTTTCCTCTCCTTCTCCTGGGAGAAATATCTTAATTTCACCAGGACCTTTGTTGCCTTTACTTCAACAGTTAGGATGATAATCTCTTCAGCAATCCATTGCAACCAACTATCACCCACCCATCCCAATCTAGTAACAAGTCAATTACCTGCTGATATAGAGGTCACCATCATTGAATGCTTAATCTTCTTTTTCTTTAAAAAGAAACAACTAAATTGAGATAAACCTTCATTTTTAAAGTCAATTTACCCAATCAGAGACTTACTCTTTCAGTAAGGTGTGAGCAGTTAAATAATAGTTTGATCTAATACATTAAGAAGTAATAAGCACTAGAAAAAAAAAGGAGCTGAGAGCAGAAGTAAAACATTTATTTGCCAATGGCATCTACACACTTATGGAACATTTGCTTTCTTGGAGTTCTGCTTTCCAAATAAAACCACAACTTCTGCTAAAAATTTTCAAATTGATTTCTATGATCAATGGTGCAACAGAAGTACTGTCAGAGGATTTTTAAATGTATGCATGAATCTGAATTGAGACAAATGTGGAGGAGAGGGCAGGAGAAGGAGAATAAATTATCTCTGTCCCAAATACTTGCAAAGGTATTCCTATATATGGTACTTCTAAAATGCTTTTTATTGAATTTATAGGGGTGACCCTGGTTAATAACATTATGTAGGTTTTAGGTATGTAATTCAATAATACATTATCCTTATATTATACTTGTATTTACACCCAAGTAAAGTCTTCTTCTACACCATTTATCCCCCCTTTATCCTCTTCTAACTCCCTCCATTCTCCCAGACCTGAATAGACACTTCTCCAAAGAGTACATACAGATGGCCAATTGACATATGAAAGGATGCTCAATGTCACTATTCATCAGAGAAATGCAAATTAAAACCACAGTGAGATATCATCTCACATCTGTCAGAATAGCTATCATTAATAAATCAATAAAAAACAAGTGTTGGTGATGATGTGGAGAAAAAGAAACCTTCATGAACTGTTGGTGGGAATGCAGATTAGTGTAGCCACCATGAAAACCAGTATGGAGTTACCTCAAAAAAAATTAAAAATGGAACTGCCTTATGACCTACCGATCCCACTTCTGGGAATATATCCAAAGAAATCTGAAACACTAATTTGAAAAAAATATATGCACCCCTATGTTCATTGCAGCATTATTTATAATAGCTAAGATTTGGAAGCAGCCCAAATGTCCATCAATAGATGAGTGGATAAAAAAGCTATTGTATATTTACATGATGGAACACTACTCAGCCACAAAAAGGAGGAAAGCTTTATGATATTTTATCTGTTGCCTTCTGTATGATGACAATTTATTCAGTTACATATCATGTTTAGAAATTGGCCAGCTAACAGTTAAGACTTCTTTATCATTACTGGTCAGTTCTAAGATTTACGTATATAAAGAAGATGATTCAAATCATCATAATATAGCTTTCTTCGAAAATAATCTATTCTCGCTCATTATTATTCAATATTAGTGAACATAATGCACACCGACCCCATGGCCTTATCTCAATGATATATTGCTTTGCTAGGGTAGTCCTGAACATACCATCTTCTGATAAATCCCAAGTAAAGTATTGTTGTAGTCAGCAGTCTGCCATGGCAAAATACCACAGACTGGGTGTCTGAACCAACAGAAATGTATTTTCTTACAATTCTGAAAACTGGGATTCAAAGATCAGGGTGCCAGTACAGTCGGTTACTTGATGAGGCCTTCTGATTTGTAGGTTGTTGACATCTCCCTGTGTGTTCACGTGGACTCTTCTTGCATAGGAGTTTAGTAAGATCTCTGGTTTCTCCTCTTATAAGGACATTAACCCTATCAAACCAGAACCTCTCCCTTAGGACCTCATTTAACCTTAATTACTTGCTTAGAAGCTCCTTCTCCAAATATAGCTCCTCTGAAGATTAGGATTTCAACCTATGAATTTGAGGCCATGCAAACATTCGGTCCACAACTATGTTGCAAGATATGAAAGAAATAATGAGAGAGAAAAAAAACAAAAATTCAGGAGATCTGTTTTAAAAATCAGTTCAAGTAGTGCACACTTTCAAATGTAAATATAATACATGCAATTATAAACACAAGAAGTGGAAAATAACATGTAAACTTTGAATATGGAAACATTTTTACTTTAATAAAACTTGTCTCCCAAATGTTATTACTAGTATAACATATGTACTAGAATGAATTTCAGCACAAATAGACACTTTTCAATTTAAACATAAGGATGCAACATTTGGACTTTTTGAATTCTATACTAGTTGTTTAAGTAACACAAGTCACCAAAATAAGTCACAACAGAACAAAAAAATGGGTTTTTATTTATACAGCAAAATCAGCAGCAGTACACAGTTCATGCCAAGGTCAGATACAGGTTATTATGAATCATGCTGGTGCAGTTTTATGAGTAAAATGACCTTTGACCTTCACATTTCCAGATGTTGCTATTTGCTGTTTAATAGTCAAAACAGAGCTTTAAACCACACTAAGAACTGGCAGGAATTCATAGTACAGTAGATCAGGCTCTTTATTTTACATATTAACAGGGTTTGGGTGTGTCCCCAGTCAGTATATACTTATAAATCACTATTGTACACATGTTTCCTAAGGATTCTTTGAATTAATGACTGTGTTTTCCCATTTTTTTTTCTCCTCCCATCTCACTGTGAGTAAATTATTTCAACTTCTTAGCAGAGAATACAACTTCATTCAGTTTATTTCAGAAAGCTTGAGAAAAACAGTTTACATTAATAATTCTGCTTTCTGTGTACTAGAAGAAAAGTTGTGCAGATGTAAAAGAATTTAGAAATGGTTCTAAGTAAATATAACATAATACATATTATTTTACTTAGAAAAATTAGTTTATGATAAATTATCATTCACCTTTTTAATGTGAGAAACACATGCCTAAGAAATAGTGTGGAGGTTATCATTGTCAAACTTTAAATTGGTTGTAAAGTCAGTTATATAGGAAGTGAAGTTGTTTAATCCTTTTGATCTATTTGTAATAGGGGATTTTTTTTTTTTTACTTTTTAAGAGCTAGCAGAATCTTCCATTTTTAATAACCTGAGATAAAAATATCAAGATATAGAAAAATAAAGGCTTGAATCACTATTACATATTAGCATGTCATATGTCCTTAATATATAAGCCAAATAAAAGATTATCATAATCATTCCCTTTTCTACATTTTATAGGGTATTTTTAACTCAGTGTATAAGGATATATTTATCTAGTATTAGTTTAGTTTTAAATAACATATCCAATGTATTTGTTAGTTGAATAAAAATGTTAAATCATTAAATTTGCTTTTATAGAAAAAACTTTTGGAATTTTTTTCATATTAGCATTTTATAGAGTGAAGAATTGGATAAGAAATATGAAAGTGTTTTTAGTATTTTTAAAGTCATATGATTATGTTTCACCTTGCAATTAAGTGTGGCACATTGAATGTATTTCCTCCTGATGCTCTACTCTTTCTCTTTTTTCTTTCATCTTCTTTAGTTTTTCTTTTTATCTTTTGCTCTTCATCCTCTTACTAGTGATGAGTTTGTACTCTTTGGCATGATATCAAACATTTTATGTGGTATCTCTAATTACACATTACCACATGTACAAACACTAACAAATCAGATGTTTTATCTTTCTGTTCCTATTGAGAAGGAAATAAATATCTAGGGAGATTAAAAAACTTGCAGCCTTTCGAATAGATAACCATTACAAATAAACTCAACTATTGTCGTTGTTGTTAATCCTCACCTGAAGATATTTTTCTATTGATTTTTAGAGAGAGTGAAAGGGAGGGAGGGAGGAGGAGAGAGAAAAACATCGATGTGAAAGAGACACATCAATCAGTTGCCTCCCACACGTACACACGCACACTGACTGGAGCGAGGTTTCTGCAATCCAGGTACATGTCCTTGACTGGGAATGGAACCCACAACCTCTTGGTCTGGGAGCTGATGCTCTAACCACTGACAAAAATTGGCTAGGGTTAAACTCAACTTTTTAGTAATATTGCCTCCTTGGCATTAACAACATTTTCTATAAAATGTTCAGAAATAGATTCTATGGGTAAAATATTCCAGTAATAGGCAGAAAAAAAGAATAATTTTTTTTCTTGCTTAATTGATTTTATAAACTCAGTTCTTCCTTTGGTAAGTTGTTTTCTTCTGCCTGGAATTTCTTTTAATGAAGACTTATTGATGGTAAATATTCTTAGTTTATAAAACAATAATAATAATAAAGTAAAATAATCACCCTCATTTTGAGTAAGAATATATTTCTCTACCTGTTTGGGGTACATTGTGCTTCTCATTCCTCATGCCATAAAATTGTGCCTCCCTTCCTCTCCCTCTCTCATCTTGTTTAAGAACTCCTATAAGAAGTATATTGGCATCATCTGTGTCTCTTAATCTATCATTTTTCCATCCCAATGTCTTTCTGTGCTACATTCTGCATAATTTGGATTCAGGATAATTCTTCCAGTTTATTACTCCCTTCATTTCCAATAAATCTGAACTTAAAACAATTAAATATATTTAATTTTAATGCCTAAAATTTTAATTTATGGGTATTAACTTTGGTTCATTTCCAAATCTGTCTAGTACTTACTGAAAAAGAATTTAATAGTTTCTATTTCTTTTTTATTTAGTAGCTTATACACATTTTTATAGTTTATTAATTTGTTTACTGCTAGCTGTGGCTGCAAACAATCTCTGTGCCACATATTCCTTGAAGATATAAATAAATCACACCAATCAGGTATTTTGGGCTGAGTGGTCTTCTATGTGCCTATTTGAGTAAACAATATCTTGTGTCCCCTTCCTCTCTAATCTATAAGGATGTGAAAATAAAGAGAGAGAGAGAGAAAGAGAGAGAGAGAGAGAGAGAGAGAGAGAGAGAGAGAGAAAGAGAGAGAGAGAATGGAGGATCACAAGTTGGAAGTTTATATTAACTAGGCCTAGAAATGATGTATATCATTTTAAAGCATATTCCATAGGCCAAAACGTGGACATATGATCCACAGCCAATCACAAGGGAAACTTGAAAATGTAATCACACATCTCTGAATCCAAGATGAACTAAGTTGAGAGAGCAACTAGCCAGTCTATGCCACATAGTCTCCAGCTAATAATTCTATTCTGTAGTTCTTGACAGGTTAATTACACTATTCGTTTCTCTCTGCTGCTGACATCATGGTAGCTTACTTCTTCTTATATTTTGTTATTAGACAAAAGTTCATATTTGGTGGGACTTTATCACAGAAACCCTGTGTTGTCTGAGTTCCTAGACATCACATGTAAAATAGTATAAATATTAATACAAAACCCATGTGGATGGAAACATGTGGTCACAAAATGTCAGGGGGGATATTTTTTCCTACCCCATCCACAACCGAAACTGAAACAGATAATATTTTATTTTATTTCCTATTGAATAGGTGATTATTTTATTTTTTGGTTCACATTTATACAGAAGACAGAGACCCTTTACAAGTCTAGGCATAATGCCAGTTCATTTCTCAAATTCCTACGTCCTACTTTGACCCTGTACCTCCATGACCATTAGCACTCAAGATCTTTGATTACCACTATCAACAAATGTCACCAAGCACAACTGAAGCATCAGTGAACACTTTCTGCCCAAGTTTTCAGCTTACCCTTTGCCTTTTGGACCATTATCAGCCAAACCTTTGCTTAGCACTGTAAAGGTATGCCGCCTAGCACAGCTGCTGTATCTGTTCACACTTTCTACTCTAGTGTTTGATTTACTCTTTGTTTCTTGAACCAAAGTGTAGCACTTACAATCCTGAGAATTTGCAATGATGTTTGTGATATTCTGTCCAACATTCTAAGTGTTTGTCATGAAAGATTTAAAAAATTTTGTTTTCTGTATTTTTGAAACAGGGTATTTTTTTCCCTTTATCTTCTTTCACTTACTTTGATTCTATTTTAGCAATATTAATAACCAAATTTGTTTAACATAGTTTAAAGTTAGTTATGATTATTCTCTTCCAAAGATATACAGTATATAATATGCTTATTATCCATTACCTCCAATTACTCCACTGCTTTGTGTCTTACACAATTTTCTTATACATAATTTTTATATCTCCAAAATTTAATGTCTTAATTGAATGTATCCATATGATGAAGATTCTTTGATCATGATGGTACCTACTGTTCTACTCCTTTAAAATAAATATGTGAAGATTTCTTTCTCCTAAATGACATTCTTAGTAAGGGTTTTTATGCATGTCTGTGAGTGGTGGGCTCTCACTCGTTTCTCTAGGAAATGTCTATCTCAGGCTCACTCTTAATGGTAGTGTGCCTGAGTTGTAATTCAACACTAGTAATCATTTTCTCTAAGAACTATGAATATGTATTATGCTTTGATGTTTTGTTGATGTCAATTTTAGTGTCAAGCTTATAGTTTTTTTGTAGTTATTCTTTTTCTCCAGGCTGCTTATAAGATATCTCAGACTCTGAGGTCTCCTTTAAATTTTTTCTAAGTATAGATTTATTGTTATTTATCCTCATTTGAGGCCTATTATACTTTTAGAATATAAAGATTTAATATGAACATATAATATCTTCAATTGTCTTCATATTATGCATTGCCTCTATCCTTTTCTCAAGGGGATTCCATTTGAATATGTTACACCATATTTATCCCGCTTCTCTTAAACCTCACTTTTTTTCACACTAACCTACAATCTCCTTAGTCATTTTTTCTAGTTAACTAATTGTCCTCAATTTTATTTTAAAATGCTATTTTACACATGCAATGCATTTTAAATTTGAATGTTTTTATTTTTTTAATTCTATATTTCAAACCTATATCCACTGCCTCATTGTATCTTATTCTTTAAGATTTTACTTTATATTGTCTCTGAATTTTTTAAATATCAATTTTACTATCTATCATAACATGTCAATTCTTGGCATTCTAAACCTACTTTTAATTGAGATTCATTTCATTCAATCATTTTAGATTGTTTCTTAGTGGGCTTTCTAATTTTATGTTTTGAGCTCATAATTTGTAACCTTTTAAGTGGATATGTCAATATCAGTTATCCAATGCCTGTCTCACCATGTATGTTGCATGTGTTTGTGAGAGGGATTTGGGCAGAGGGGGCAGGACTCTTTGCTTCACAGGTCGTTATATCAAGAGTAACTGCATCTAAAGTTCATCTGACCTAGATCTGATTTAGATGATGAGATCCTGGATCCTTGATTCTGAGCCTAATGTTGTAATGAAATAAAAGTTTTGAGGGATCTTGGGAAAGGGTAGTTTTTGCAAGTGGGAGGAATATAGAACTTTTATAGCCAAAATGCAGAATGTGGTGGTTTTAAAATATGTCCACAAATTCTTTAATACTCTTATCATTGAAGTGTTTTCTTTATCCTCTTCTTTTGACTCTTTGTTGATGTAAATAACTCAGATTGGACAAATAGAATGTATGGAAGCAATGTGTGCACGATTTCTGAAGCCATGTCATAAAACCAGTGTTAATTCTGGGACATTTTACTTTGGAATCGTGGCACTTCTACTCAGTGGAGAATCCCAAATTACATGAGAGACCACAAGTTAGTGCTTCTCTCTGAGTTGCTACACAGCAACCAAAGTCAACTCGCAGGCATGTGAAGACTCCTCTGGTTGATTTCAGCCACCAGCCCTGGCATCATCCCTATTTGTGAATTCTTCACAAGCATATGCCCAAGACATCCTGCAACAAATAAAACACTTGCACTACTCTCTTTCTGAATTTTAAACCTATACAACCCAAGAATATAAGGTTGTTTAAAGCTGGTAGTTTGTGAAATTTGTTATACAGCAATAGTAATCTTAATATGCTTTGTAAATTTAGAGCTAAAAATTGTCTTGCCATACAAATGTAATTAGTTTAGGATGTAATCTTATATTTATTTGTCAACTAAAACCCAGTTCTCTAAGTTTTGAAAAACGTCCCCATTCATCTTCACATACCCATCAACTTTGGAAAGCAATAATAGCAACCTCACTGTCAGAGGCTTATTGAGGTTGTTTTAAACTCTTTCTTAAGTGTAGAAAATGAGAAACTGTGCTTTCCTCTATATGATGTCAATTATGCATATACAAGAATGTTTTACAAAATTTGTCCTACATATCCAAATGTTTATAGTAGAGCTTTCAGATTATCTACATATGTATATTGCTATTCCATATTTTATATTTCTATGAACAAAAAAATAGTACCATTTAGAATGTGTAGCTAAGCATATGAAAAAAGATACAGATTTAAATAATAAGAATCCATATATTATATTTTAGATTGATCTATAGCATTTTAACTTTTTTATTATATGTATATGCTCAAATAATTATATTTTTTTCACCAAAATGAAGTCATACCAGACATAATGTCTTGTGACTTATTTTACTTACAAATATTTCATGGAGGGTGCAAGTCACCAGTGGTGACCAAATCCATCCAATCCAGACAAGAAAGGCAGATTCTACAGATGTTTTCTGGTAGTGAGCATATTTTTATTATCCCAAATGTCACAAAGAAAAACCAGTGGTCTCCCTGGGACAATCTCCAACAACCTGAAGACATTTACTAAAGGAGCTATGTTAAATTTTCATAACAGCAGCTATGGAGTAAAAGTGCAGAGTGGCTTTCTACTTAATCAAAAAACAGTTAAGAAATAAATACTAATAAATATTAATGGGATCATAAGACTTGGTCTCAATGTCATTCTGGGATCTGCAGGTAGAGCCAAATCTTTGTTGTTAGGTATTTTAGCTGAAAGAAAAAATCCACAGGGATTATCTGGAGATGTTTTAATAAATGAGCATCTCAACCTGCCAATTTCAAATGTAACTCAGGTTATGAGGTACAAGATGATGTTGTGATGGAAACTCTGGACAGTGAGATTAATTTACAGTTTTCAGTAGTTCTTTTGCTTCTGACAACTATGATGAATCATGAAAACACACACACACACACACACACACACACACACACACACACACACGAACAAAAGAACACATAAACATGGTTATCCAAGAGTTACGTCTATCTAAACTAGCAGATTTCAAGGTTGGAACTTACTTTATCTGTAGTGTGTCTGGAATGGAAAGATAAAGGACTAGTATTGAAATGGAGCTTGTTATGATCTAACAATTTTGTTCTTGGATAAGCCCACAATTGGTTTAGACTCAAGCTCATCAACTATTGTTCTTTTAATCCTGAAAAGAATGTGTAAACAGTGACAATCCATCATCTCCATTCATCAGCCTCGTTATTCCATCTTCAAGTTGCGTGATAACCTCACCTTATTGGCCTCAAAAAGCCTAATGTTCTAGGGGCCTGCTCAGCTGATTGCCACTGTGAGCCCTATAATGGCCCTGTAGACTTCTTCCTGGATGTCATTAATGGAGACTCCTCTTCTGTGGTATTAAAACAGAGAGGATGAAGATGGTGAAGCTAAGGAGACTGAAGAGCCTTCCAAGAGAGATAAACCACTCATAGAAACATTAGCTGTGTTTTATGTCAACTCCACCTTCTTCAGAGAATCAAAAGTTGAGTTAGATAAACTCTCAAGGGTCCAGGAAAAAAAAAAGTGAAGCCTTAAAGAAGATCACCTATGTCACCTCCTTCTGTCATCAAATTAAATGGATTTCTAAGCATTTCTTCAAAAATGTCCACAGGCATCTATAGCTGAGATAAATGTAACAATCATCCTGGGACTAGGTACTATTTTCTATGATCTGAAAAGTACCCTACAGGAATCCAGAATAGAGCTGGGTTGCTCTTCTTCCTCACAAACAACCAATGTTTTAGAAATATAACATCCCTAGAACTATTTGTGGCTGAGAAGGAGCTCTTTATACATGAATATATCAGTGTGTACTACAGAGTATCATCTTATTTACTTGGGAAACCATTATCTCATTTACTTGCCATGAGAATGCTAGCAAGTATTCTTTTTACTTGTATGACATTCTTCTTATTAGATTTGAAACCAGTGGTAAAGTCCTTCTTCATCATGATATTTACTGTTATGATGATGATGGCTTATTTGTCCAGTCTTATGGCACTGGCCATAGCAGCAGGTCAGAGTGTGATATCCATAGCAATACATCTCATAGATATCTCCTTTGTTTAAGATGTTTTTTCAGGGCAAACTTCACTCTCATGGCTTCAGTACTTCTGTGTTCCTCAACATGATTATGATGAGTATGTGGCTTTACAACATAATACATTTTGGGGACAAAACTTTTCCTCATGATTCAATATAATAGCAAAAAATATCTGTATCTTTGCAATATGAATTGGCAAAGAAGTCTTATAAAAACAGGGGCATTGATCTCTTACCTTGAGGTCTATGGAAGAATTACTAGTATATAGTGTTGACATTCATGACTGATATCTTCCTTACAATTGTGTACCTAAAATTATTTCTTTTAAAATTTTCTTCAGTTTCTCTCTAATTTACATGATTTATCTGCACATTAAAAAGAGAGCATCTTGATACAAGTATTAAAAATATTTTATAGATGTATTTTGTATTATTAAATATAATATATAGTATATACCTATTTTTAAAAAATATGTTTTTATTTATTTCATAGAGAAAAAAGGAGAGGGATAAAGAGATAGAACCATCAATTATGAGAGAGAATCATTGATCGGCTGCCTCCTACACACCACCCCCCCAGGCATGTGCCCTGACTGGAGAATTGAACTGTGACCTCCCGGTTCATGGGTCAATGCTCAACTACTGACCCACACCAGCTGGCTATATATCTATTTTTATTGCTTCTATAAGGCTCTACTGTTGGATTGTATTACAATTTCTATTAGTCTTCTAAAGTTTGATTGCTATGTTTCAAAATTAAAAGCAGATTTGTAATAATTATCTAAATATTTGCTTATATGTAGTCTATATTTAGGCTTGACATTCATGCTTGATTTATTTTCAAGTAGAGGTGGTTATGCATCTTATGTAGGTATGAATCTTTGTTATGTGCCTCAAATTATATAAAGCTATTTTAATTTAACGCCTAGTTTGAGAGTGAAGTTAGAAGTGCTGCTTTAATCAGCCTGAAATAGAAGAGCAACATACCAGGTCCTCTAATACAGAAGGACTGTCTAATACAGAAGTTACTAGCCACAGTTGCTATTGAGTACTTGAAATGAGCTAGCCTGAATTGAGATATACTCTAAAAAATTGATTTTAAAAACAGTACAAAAAATATAAACTATTTTATTAATAGATATACACTAACTGTATATGGAAATGACAATACTTTGGAATCTTGGGCTAAGTAAAATATATCTTTAAAATTAATTTCACCTCTTTATTTTTATTTTTTATTTTATTATTATTTGTTTAATCTTTATTGTTGAAAGTATTACATAGGTCCTCCTTTTTCCCCTATTAACCCCTTCCAGCTTGCTCCTGTTCTCTCCCCAACCCCCAGGCCCTCACCACCTCATTGTCTGTGTCCACAGGTTATGCATATATGCATACATGTCCATTGATTGATTTCTTCCCACCCACCCTCCCTTGCTTCCCTCTGAAGTTCAACAGTCTGTTGGATGCTTCTATGGCTCTGGATCTATTTTTGTTCATCAGTTTATTTGGCTCATTAGATTCCACATATGAGTGAATTCATGTGATACTTATCTTTCACTGACTGGCTTATTATGCTCAGCATAATACTTTCCAGGTCCACCCATGCTGTTGCAAATGGTAAGAGTTCTTTCTTTTTTATTGCTATGTAGTATTCCATTGTGTAGATGTACCACAGTTTTTTAATCCACTCATGTGCTGATGGGCATTTAAGCTGTTTCCAAGTCTTAGCTATCGTTAATTGTGCTGCTATAAACATAGGGATGCATGTATTTTTTCTGATGAGTGTTTCAGGTTTCTTAGAATATTTTCATAGAAGTGGGATGACTGGGTCAAATGGGAGTTCCATTTTTAATTTTTTGAGGAAACTCTATACTGTTTCCACAGTGGCTGCACCAAGTCTGCATTCCCACCAGCAGTGCACTGGGGTTCCCTTTTCTCCACAACCTGGACAATACTTGCTGTTTGTTGATTTGTTGATGATAGTCATTCTGACAGGTGTCAGGTGTTGTTTGGCATTATATAATAGTATTTTATGCAGGAATGTACTCATTCTTGGAAAAATTAAAAGACCACTGAAGGGCCAAATGGTGAAAGGAAAGTTATTTTTGATAGTAAAAGTGAATAACTTTTTTATCAAGGGAAAACAAAAAAAGGGGACAGCTTAAGTCTGATCATGTTTATCTCTCCACCTGATACTGGGAATGGTTCAGCAGCATTGATATGATGGCTTGACTCATATTTTAGCAATTTGAGCTCCTTTTAAAATAAATGCATATCCAGTCAATAAAATAGTCCATTTTTATTCTTATGGATATATCTGGTAGATAAATTTAATAATAAAGTGGTGCATTTATTATGCATTTATGTAGAAATTCAAAATACATATTTTTAAAAATTTACTAAAATCCATTTAGAGCATTTTTTAAAAAATTTTGAAAGTTCCAAAAATACGTTATTTTTTTCAGATTCAAAAATGGAAATACATTTGCCTTAAATATAATGAAAATATTCATATAACTTCATTAAATAATTCACAATCATATAATTTTACAATTAAAGCATTAACTTTGTCTTTTCCACTATCTAATATTTTTTCACAGAACAAAGTGTATAATTATTATCTACCATAAGTCTATTCTATTGCCTTAGTAAAATAAATGTTAATAGAAGTAGCAAAGATAAACAGTCCTAGATAATAAAAGCCTAATATGCAAATCGACCAAATGGCAGAACTACCGGTTGCTATGATGCACACTGCCCACCAGGGGGCAGACACTCAATGCAGGAGCTGCCCATTGGTGATCAGTGTGCTCCCACAGAAGGATCGCTGCTCAGCCAGAAGCCAGGCTCATGGCTGGCAAGTGCAGTGGCAGTGGCAGGAGCCTCTCCCACCTCTGCTGCAGGTGGGCGGTAAGGAGCAAGGGGTCCCGGACTGCAAGAGCCCCAGACTGTGAGAGGGATATCTGACTGCCAGCTTAGGCCCCATCCCCAGGGGACAGACATCAGGCAGACATCACCCGAGGGGTCCTGGACTGCGAGAGGACACAGGCCGGGATGAGGGACACCCCTCCCCCAGTGCACAAATCTCGTGCACCCGGCCTCTAGCAAAAATTATAAAAGAGATACTGCTTAATAGCATGTTGTTAAGCCCTCTGTCATATACCTTATGGGTGTATTAGTTCTTTTATGTTCTCAAAGGAAGATTTTTAGATTTACAGATTTTCTATAAATATTTACTTCTAGTTTTCTCATTTAGTGCTATTCAGCTGCAATACTTGTTTTCATAATATTTCCCAGAATGCCCAGGTGCAGTTTTTGAAATATTCATCACAAACTTTTATTATGATATTTTTTAAAGTAGTGTACCTTTTTAAAGGTATTTTAATTATTTTGTATTTGTAAGAATAGGTAAGCCTCATTGTCCTTGGAAGGGGGTGACATGATGTAATTGTAGACAATATAAAAGTCTGCAAGGAGTGCTCATGAGAAAATGTTGGCTTCCTTATAAAAAGGACTGTTATAGCTTAACTCACTCTTCCCTCCTCTTTCTGCTCTTTAAGTCTATTTTTATTGGAGTCAGGGTAGTCATCTTAGGATCTTAGGGACGGGCCATGAGAATTGCACATACAAAAGACTGCATTATTGAACTATTATAGCTATTATCACTACCACTTCTTATATGTGATTAAAATAAGAAAAATACCTACTAGTTTGTTTAAGCCATTGATAAACATTGTTTCCCTGATAATGATCACTATAATAAATAAGATGACCAAGTTAATAATAATATAATAAAATATTTGAAAACCAGGTTGTGGAAATTGCTCGAATGTAGGGACTGCACCAATCCATCATTACATCATATTGCCTCTTTTTCTCAATCCTGTGGCCTCAACTTCCCTCTAAGGACAAACCAAAACAAATAACTATAAGACCTCTATAGTCACAAGTCTTGGTTACTTTTATACATTGAGCAATGTAATAAGTTTCAATACCCTTATATATAAACTAGAGGTCCAGTGCATGGATTTGTGCACTGGTAGGGAGTGTGGCCTGCAGGGATTGGCCCGCTGTGGGAGTGCCACTTATCCTGGTCAGCCAAGCAGCTGTGGACCCACCCTCTGAGTGGCTGCTCACACTGTGAGAGCGCACTTAATGCTACTGCATTAAGTGTCTGCCCCTTGGTGGTCAGTGTGCATCATAGCGACTGGTCAACCAGTCATTCTGGTCGTTCTGCTGTTCAGTCGCTGGGCTTTTATATATATACTAGAGGCCCCTTGCAGGAAGATAATCTGCAATAGGGCTTCCTATGGCAGTCTCCGCCGCCCTGCCTGCTTCCCTCCCTTCTCTGCCACCCTGCCTGCTTCCCTCCCTTCTCCGCTGCCCTGCTTGCTTGCTTCTCCATAGCTTCCCTCCCTTCTGCAGCACTTAGCTTCCTTCTATGCTGTCTTTAGTCCTCGCTCTGCTCCTGGATATGCAAATTAACAGCCATCTTGTTTGGGTTAATTTGCATACTCGCTCCTGATTGGCTGGTGGGCATAGCTGGTGGGCGTGGCCAGTGGGCATAGCAGAGGTATGGTCAATTTGCATGTTTCTCTTTTATAAGATAGGACTAGAGGCCCGGTGCATGAAATTCATGCATGGGGCCCCTTCAGCCCAGCCTGCACCCTCTCCAATCCAAGACCCCTTGGGGGATTTCTGACTGCTGGTTTAGGGGATTGGGACTAAACCAGCAGTCAGACATCTTCTCATAATCCTAGACCACTGGCTCCTAACTACTCACCTGCCTGCCTGCCTGATCACCCCAACTGCCCCCCTGCCAGCCTGATCACTCATAACCGCCTCTGCGTTCCATCCTGATCTTCTTTAACTGCCACCCCTGCTGGCCTGGTCGCCCCCAACTGCCTCCCTGCCGACCTGGTCCCCTTAACTGCCCCCCCTGCTGGGCTGGTCACTCCTTACTGCTCCCCCTACCAGCCTTGTTGCCCCCAAATGCCCCCCTTTGCTGGCCTGGTCGCCCCTAACTGCCACTCCACTGGTCTGGTTGCCCCTTACTGCCCCCTTGCTGGCCTGGTTGCCCCCAACTGCCCCCCCCCACTCCCCGCCGACCTGGTTGCCCCATGAAGCCCTCTGTTCCTGCTGTTCAGTCGTTTGGTTGTCCCTCACTAACCCCCCTGCCTGCCTGGTTGCCCGACACAGCCTGCTGTTCAGTCATTTGGTCATCTCTCACTAAACCCCTGCCGGCCTTGTTGCCCCACACAGCCCGCTGTTCGGTCTTTACTGTTACTGTGACAGCACATCCCGGACAATTGATATATATTGGGACTAAACCAGCAGTCAGTCATATATATATATGACTGCTTATGTATTATAAAGTGTTTTCTCTAAGCATCCAAATATAGTTAGCTCTCTTTCATACCTATCTTGTCATATATATATATATATGACAAGATAGGTATGAAAGAGAGCTAACTATATTTGGATGCTTAGAGAAAACACTTTAATATAATGTTAGCATATATTCCAATCCACTTAACTCATATTCTTCAGATGGTGTGATTTTTACTTTTTGGAATGGTAAGATAAATTTAATCCCATGATTCAATGTTTTTATCACTCATTTTTTGTCTCTATCAGAAAATAAAAGCAATAAGATAAAAAATAAGAGTAATGTTCATAATTTAAATAATGATTATATTTTAATTTTGTCAAGGTCTTTCTCATGTGTTTCTATCTAAGGTGTGACAGTGTAGGTATTGTTTGAGATATATTTCAAATATTTAAAATATAACTTGTGGACACTGACATTTTTCTTTCTATGTGTAGCTGCCAGATGAGGGGTTCCCTCCCCCCAAAAAATTGATTTCCCAGACCTCCTGTCTGCTTATGTATTATAAAGTGGTTTCCTTCAGGTATTTTAGTTGATTTAGGAAACGATTTTGCCACCGTTAGCTTCACCACGTGGGTCAGAGGCGCTTCATAAACCTTTGCATGGTCATTTTAATTTTATGTTTTTTTATTGAGAAAAAGTCATAAAGTAGTCTAAACCATAAAAAGAATGAAAGACTAACATACCTGTGCTTTACAAAGACATATTTTCCATTATTTGAATATGTCAAGGTCTGAACAAATTTATTGAATATGTCATAACCCCTTTTAAATGCTAGAATCATGAAGACAAGGCAAGAACAATGAAAAATGCCCACTAAAACCACATAGGAAATTGCCTGAGGAAATCAAGTTGAGAAATATTAAATAATCTTAATATTAAATATTGAAATATAGTTCTTTTATTTTATATTAAAAGAGTAGTTGTAGAATATGTTTATATAAAATATCCCAATAAAAATGTGACTTATGTTTCATCCAGGAAGAAGTTTGTGT
The DNA here is from genome assembly GCA_025583905.1 of Ia io. NCBI lineage: Eukaryota > Metazoa > Chordata > Mammalia > Chiroptera > Vespertilionidae > Ia > Ia io. The sequence goes on from JAJQQW010000007.1 coordinate 31,233,147, forward strand.
TTCATTAATTAAATTTTCTTGTTTGCAGTAAAGAGAAGTTGTATGATAGAATAGTCATAGGTAAAATGTTTAAGACACAAGTTGTTTTCTGCAATGAAAATAATCACAACTATACTAACAGTTACATTTTCTTATATCTCCAAGCTAGATACCTAATTAGGAAAGTATACTGTAACTATCATGTATTCTTAACTGACAGTAAACTATATCTATATAGTTAGATAGACTCACTTAGTAAATTTGCTATTATTGTCTAAGAAAATTATCTCTTAAAATCTATATTATGGAATATTTTATATATAAAACAAAATAAGTATAACTATAATATAAAAATACTATAAAACTTGTGACTTTATCAAATAGCAAAATAATAGAAATTAACATTTGAATTCCATTATCTTCATTGTTTTCCTTGTCATTGTCTAAAATTTATTGTTTATAATTTTATTTCTTATCTTAATAATTTAAGTAAATAATAAATTATTAATTTTCCCAGTGTTGATTTCTATCTTTTTAAATCACATAATTTACATACTTTTGTAGTGCTTGTTTGCTTTTCATATTATAGTCACTGTTATATTTGTAGTTAGCTTCTCTTTTAATTCTAAACATTTCCTGCATTCCTTTTCTGGGTTTTATTTTTTTTTTCCTGACAACTATTATGGGAGTTTGCTAAGTTTTGTCCAACTTTGCAAACATGAAACTTTCACTATGTTGATTCTCTTTATTTATTTGTGTTTTTTAATCCATTATTTCCTATTATCTTTATCATTTTATTTTTTACATACTTTATTTTATTTTTCTTGTAATACCTAGTAAATCAGAATCCAGCATTATTGCTTTAGTGTTTTTTTTTCTCCTTTTAAATATATGCATTAAGTACTATAAGAGTTCCTATGAAGACTTTTTTTTGCCTTAACATATAAAAGTTGATATTATATGTATAATGTCATATATAGACTCACTGTGTATATATTATAGGTGTAATTTTTTAAAAAATATATTTTATTGATTTTTTACAGAGAGGAAGAGAGAGGGAGAGAGAGAGTTAGAAACATCGATGATAGAGAAACATCGATCAGCTGCCTCTTGCACAACCCCTACTGGGGATGCGCCCACAACCAAGGTACATGCCCTTGACCAGAATCGAACCTGGGACCTTTCAGTCTGCAGGCCAACTCTCTATCCACTGAGCCAAACCGGTTTCAGCAATAGGTGTAATTTTTTATTTAGCACTCAAAAGATACTATTTTTCTTTCCTCTGCCATCTAAGTTGTTGTTGAAAAGACAACTATGAGTATAACTAATGGTCTTAGGTAAGCAATACTGATTTTTTCTTATACGCAATTAAAAAATTTTATGCAATAATGTTTCTATAGTATTGGTTTTGCTCAGCATGTATTGAACTTCATGAACCTAAGAAAACATGAGAATACCATGACATCTTGTTTGAGGTCATATTCATACAGAAAGCTGTGTATTATTTTGGCCAACTATCTCGGCAGCTTAATAGCTGGACTCATCTGAAGGCTCATTCACTCACCTGACTATACCTGCATGAGAAGACTTGAATAGAGAGGGATTGAAACAGGTGGGGACCCTCAGCTCTCTATTTATGTATGTGTTGTCTGCAGGCTAAAAGTCAAGGTATTCATGTTTCTTATATAGCAGCATAAAGATCTGAAGGCAGTTAGTTATCTGAAGCAAGAGAGAGCTAGGTATTACCTTTTCTGACCTCCCCTCAAAAGTTACATAGTGTCATTTCTGTCATGTCTATGACATGAAGCTTAAGAGATATGCCCAGATTTAAGAGGAGGAGGTTTGTTAGAAGGAAATGTGAGAGAAAATACATAGGGGATGGCAAAAAATAGGTTTACATTTATGAGTTTATTCTTGTATTATTATTTATTAACTAGAGGCCCGGTGCACTTGGGGGGTCCCTCAGCCTGGCCTGAGCCCTCTCGCAATCTGGAAGCCCTCAGAGAATGTCCAACTGACAGCTTAGTGGGGGGCGGGCCTAAGCTGGCAGTCAGACATCCTTAACACTGCCACAGAGGTGGGAGAGGCTCCCTCCAGCATCGCTGCATTTGCCAGCCATGAGCCTGGCTCAGGGCTTCTGGATGAGAGGTGCTCCCCCTGTAGGAATGCACTGACCACCAGGGGGGCAGCTCCTGCATTGAGTGTCTTACCCTGGTGGTCATTGCTCATCATAGTGACCGGTCATTCTGCCATTCAGTTGATTTGCATATTGGCCTTTTATTATATAGGATTATTATATTATTTTCCATACAAACAAATGTAATCCAACTTTTACTCACTCCTGTTTATTATAGGCCATATTTGGAAATTAAAATTTTGCTATATGCTACAACCCACCAGACAACTCTTAAGAAAATATTTTTGACTATAGTTTACTCAAAAATTCAGGCTACGTACTTATGAGCTCTGAACCCTCATTAGGGATACTTGTCATTTCGAATTTTCAACGAAGTCTCATTCCCAATTTAAGAGAAAGACACATAAATTTCCTTGGTGGATTGGACTTGGTTGTGCTGATGATGGTGGTGAAGTTTATCACATAATTGAGCTGAAGTCGTTTGGTGAGATCACCTATTTCATCCCCCATCCTGCACTAATCAAATTGTGTACCCAAGACCTTCTTTTTCATCCTTCCATGCCTTTTAAAACCTAAACCTGTTAGATTTTACCCTTGGCGAGGTATGGAATAGGCACAAGAAAAGAACAATAAAGGAGCTTCTGGGGTTTTATGAATGTTCTGTTTTTTTGTTATGGGTTCTGATTAAACAGCTGAGCTCACTTTATGAAGGTTGATGAGTATATATGTAGTTTGTACACTTATGTCTTATGCTATACTTCAATAGAATGTAAAACAAACAATAAGAATGAACAAAAATCTATGGATAATAAAAACGTTGCAAAAGACCTCTTACAGCTGTCTTCTGTTTTAGCACTTTAATCCTTTGTGGTTTTAATATTTTCATTTTACAATGTTAACCATACAAGAATGGAAGTAAAGAATTCCTTACACTAAATTATTTTTAAATACACCATTGTTTTTCATGTAACCAAATCTGCCACCATTTAAACTAGAGTACCATGTCTGTAAGAAGGAATTACAAAATTCATAAAAATTTTGTAAGCTACCAAAGATTAAGCCGAACAACATTTGGTTTGAACTATAAAAAAATGTTTGTATCAATGATATAAGCAGGGTTGTCATCACATTATAGACAAACAGTGGATCTCTTATTTACAAAAAGAAAAGGAGAAATTCAGTCTCCCAAAAATATCACATAAAAAGGGTAACATTCTTGTTGATATAATTTACAAAATAATCATTGATTGGTTGCTTCCTGCATGTCCCCTACTGGGAATCAAGCCCGCAACCCAGGTAATCTGCCCCGGCCAGGAATGGAACCACGATCTCCTTGTTCATGGGTCGTTGCTCAACCTCTAAGCCACACCAGCTGGGCATCTCCACTGTTGATTCCCTTTAATGTATTCTTTATTTAACTTAATGTATTTTTAATTTCTGACTGGTTCTTTTCATGTTTTCTTGTTCTATTTTTTTTCTATCTCTTTGTTGAAGTTCTCACTAAGTTCATCTAGTCTTCTGAGAGTTCATTGAACATCCTTATAACCAGTATTTTGAACTCTGCATCTGGTAGATTGTCTGTCTCCATTTTGTTTAGTTCTTTTTCTGGAGTTTTGTTCTGTTCTTTTATTTGTGATATGTTTCTTTGTTTTCTCATTTTGGGTGCCTTGCAATGTTTGTTTTCTATGTATTAGGTAGGGCTGCTATGTCTCCCAAGCTTGGTAGATTGGCCTTATGTAGTAGGTGTCCTGTAGATTCCAGGGGCATAGCCTCCCTGATCACATGAGCTGGGTTCTGCTGGTGCACTCCTTGTGTGGGCTGTGTACACTCTCCTGTTATAGCTGAACTTTGATTGTTGTTGGCACATCAGTGGAAGGGATTTACCCCCAGGCTGACCAACTGTAAAGACTGGCTGCAACCACCATAAAGGATGAGCTATGTAGGGGGCTCACATAATGGACAATGACTTATTTCAGTGGAGCTCTGGTGCCTGCTGAGTCCACTCTTAAATATGTGGTTTGTGGAGATAATTGGATGGTGCCATGACATGGTCTAAAGCTGTCCACCCAGGTGAGCTGGCTCTTGGGCCTCCCTGAAGTTAGAGGTCAAGATCAACCACCATTTGTGCCTGGCCTGGGGCCACCTGGCATGAGCTACAAAGTGATCTGCAGATGGCTGCTACTTGTGCTGCTCTTGGAGATGCCTGAGAGAGGCCAACCTCTGAACCAAAGCCAGCTGTTGCTAGTGCCAGGCCTGGGGTTACTTAGCAAGAGATATGGAGCACACTGAGGCTAGATGCTGCTTATTTGAGAGACTTTAGGGAAATCCAAAGCATGATCCTAGAGAGGCCATTTGTATGGAAAAGCTACTGTAAATGGTTTAGGTGGGCCTGCAAGTTGGGTGGGGCAGGGTCTCAGGGCATCACCAGGGCTGGGTGAATATATTATCCAGGTTGATGGAGAAACAGATATGGATTCTGCCTGCCAGCTCTATTGGAGGCGGGCTTGGAAAAGGAACAAGTCCAGCACTTATATCTGGAAAAAAAGCTGCCCCTCCAGCCCTCACCTGATGCCAAACAATTCAGTTATTCCCTGTATGTCTCTGTTGCCTTTAAAGCTGCTGCCCCAGTGCTCAGCGCTTGAGCTCAAAAGAAGTGAGTTGAAGTAAGTCTGTATATGGGCCCTTTAAGAGGAATGCCTGGAACTCCAGAAGCCCTCCAGCTCACTCAGTCACAACCCCCACTGTTTTTTATAGCCAGAAGTTTTGGAAGCTTTTCCTCCTGGCTCTGGAACCCTTGGCTGGGGGCCTGGTGTGGGGCTGGGACCTCTCACTCCTTAGGAGGGACTTCCTAAACCAAGATATCCTCCCAATTATTATCCACCACATGTGGGTGTGAGATGAGTCAGTTCTGCATCTCTGCCCCTTCTACTAATCCTTATGTAGCTTCTTCTATATATCATTATCTGTAAGACTTCTGGCCAGCTATATTTCAGGCAGTTCTAAGTGATGGTTGTTCTGTAATTTAGTTGTAATTTTTATTTGGTTATAGGAGGATTCCACTACCACATTTACCTATGTCACCATTTTGACTAGAACCCTTTTGATATAAATCTTATCACAGTTACTCTTTTGGCCATATGGTTTCTACTAGGTCTAGGTAAACACCCTACATTCTCATCATGCTTATCCCCAGAATATTATTTTTGCTGTTGTTAATTTCAAACCAAACACATAAATATAACTTATATGTGAATATCTGAACTCATCGTCAATTTAACAGCAAAGTTGCAATCGCTGTACTTAGCTGCACTGTACTGAAGGAAAAGGTTTGGCTCTCCTCAGAGTGAGGCCACTAACCCTGCTCTTTTTTTTTTTTTAATATATTTTATTGATTTTTTACAGAGAGGAAGAGAGAGGGATAGAGAGTTAGAAACATCGATGAGAGAGAAACATCGATCAGCTGCCTCTTGCACACCCTACTGGGGATGTGCCCGCAACCAAGGTACATGCCCTTGACCGGAATCAAACCTGGGACCCTTGAGTCCGCAGGCCGACGCTCTATCCACTGAGCCAAACTGTTTCGGCTAGCCCCCATCTTAAACATTAGTACCTGATGGTCTTCCCACAGGTATAGGGAATGATGCTTAGGTTCTAGAGTTTTTAATGCTCCTTTGGAAATTTACACTGTAGGTAGATACTAGCTTGCTCAACTGGTCAAAAACTTTCTGAATTCCTCTCATGTGTCAGGTTTTACTCTAGGTTACAAATGTACAAAGATTGCTAAGGCATAACTTTTGCCTTCAAAAAACTCATAGGACTGTTGTTTTTTAAATTCAGTAAGACTAAGAAAAAGAAATCTAATTAGTATTTAGTTAAAAGACATATCCCCCATGATACTCCTTTAATCTTTTTTCATTTATCACAAAACAGTTTTAAAAAGTGTATGTTTGATATCGCATGCTTTAATCTTTCCAGAATTTCAAATTACTACTCTTCCTGCTATGCAGTGTAGCATGGTATTTGTGGGCTTTCTCAGTGAGGGCATATGTTTCAACACAAGTGAGGATGTGGAAAACTCAACCTCTATTTAGATCAGCCTGCAATTCTAACTAAAAGCAAAATACAGTACACATTCCAATCCCTCAAGAGAACTTGCCATATACCCTGTGTAAGGACCAGCATCAACAATAACCAGTTCCTTACCCATGACACCAAGCCCTGGTTCCTCCACTTTTGTACATGAGACAAGCCACTTGGATCTCATTGGAAACTGTGTTCTTTGGAAATGTGTCTATCAGGGAGATTCACTGTCAGACAAAGAGATTGCACTTGGTAGTAAGTAGTTAAATTTAAGTGTGAATTTTATACAATTTCAAATATATTTTGTAAATTCTACCAAATCTGTTTATGCAATTGACAAGTTAACCTCATATACATTGCTGATAGAGTCGTTGAAGAGAAATATCTGAAATTTAAGGGGAAAAGAAACAGTTTATCAAGGTGTTCACCTCATTAAGCACATAATCTGGAAATGCGTTTTTCATAGATGCAGACTGCTCTTTGGATTCTCTACACTAGACTGTACAATATATCTGTAAAATATATGTGTAAGAAGTACATTTTTTATAGTCCTCTTTTTCTGGAAGACAGACAGTATGGTATATGATGCTATTCAAAATTGGTATAAACAAGTTGCACCCTACACTTCAGACACTACGTATGTTTCCTGAATGTGGCTCCAGCTTATGCTAGACCTTTGCCTGGGATCATATTCCCTCCACTCCCTCACATTACACATACATTGCATGATTTTTCTGCCTTGTAAACAGTGATTCCTCTTTCATCATTGAAGCTTTTTATAGTATGTTGGTTTGTTAATTTTTAAACTCTTTGCTCAGCAAAGAACCTACTAAACAGTAGATGCTCAATGAAGTGATAAAAGAGGAGAGGAGCCCAGCCGGAGTGGCTCAGTGGTTGACCTATGAACCAGAAGGTCATGGTTTGATTCCTAGCTCAGGGCACATGCCCAGATAGCAGGCTCTATTCCCAGTGTGGGGCGTGCAGGGGGCAGCCAATCAATGATTCTCTCTCATCATTGATGTTTCTATTTTTCTCCCTTCCTCTCTTAAATCAATAAAAATATTAAAAAAAAAAGGAGGAAAAGAAATACAGAAGTAAGCAGTACATGGAATATATTCAGTAAAACAATGTGATATAAAGATTCACAATATTTGGTTTCTTTAAATGACCAATTTGGGGATTTCAGTGCATATAAAGTCAAACTAATAAGTGAGCAAACATGTGTTCCATTATCACCAATTCATGAGGAATTGGAATATTGAAAATAATTCTAAGTTAGAAATAAAAGTAATGTGTAAAATCATCATATTAAGGCAAAAATTGCACCTGATATTTTCTGTTGGGGAAACTTATAGACTGTGTATGTTCTGTATGAGAGGAAGAAATAAGTAAAGCCAAAGATATTACGGCAAAAGGCATATAAACTTTCCACAAATAAGGAGTTTACAACAATGATGCGATATATAAAGAGTTTATTGGCATGATGAAAGGACACTTATGATTTTAGAAGTCACAGCAGGAAAAACTATTAGGAGTTTAAATGAACATATAAAGCCAAGCTGAGCATTTCAAGGCATGTGCAAATGCAGCTTAAAAAAGTTTTTAAGAATTATAACTTAAAGAAAAATTGCCTTGTAATCTTACAGCCAAAGAAGAAAAATAAAGAACCATTGAGTTTAAGAATTTTTTTCCTGTCATATCTAAACTTAATAATTGTGAAAAACATATTTTTTATTTAAAAAATTATATTATTTTGGAAAAGTTACAGTGCCTTATTGACAAATGTGAGTTATGCATATGTTGTTTTTATACATAAATTTTTACTATTGTTTAAACACCAGAATTTTATTTCTCTTGTTTGTAATTTATTTATTCATTTCAGCATAAATGTATCTCATAAATTTTATGAATGAATTTTGAAGAGTACTACATACTTTACCACAGTTGTTTTTATTTCATTTTGTTTTGTTTTTTATTTTTCATTCTGAATCAATTGGTGTTTCAAAGACTCTCATCTAATAAGATCTCATCACTCTCTGATTTCCCTTAATGTTGCCATATGCAGAGATCTCCTGGGCCATGTAAATTACATCAGAAACACATATAGAAATGTTTCTATTGTTAATGGGTACTTGGTGCTTCTAGATCCTACCTAAATCTATGTAATTTATATCTATTATTTGCCTGTGTGTAAAATCATGTTTTTCTCCTCCTAAAAGAAAATTACAATTGGCCTTAAATGTGACCTTAGTTGAATGGCTCTAGAGATTCCATGTTCCATAGTGAAACCTAGAAAAATATAAGCTTACTATTCCCTAGTGGATATCATAGGCATAACATTTTAAGATAAAATATTTCCTGGAATAAAATATTTGGGAAAGATTCTGAAATATTTCAGTGAAGAAAAATTATTCAAATTAATTATGTAATGGTGATTTGTTTCTATGCAGCTTCCTATTTTATATTTCTCTGTTTTTTAAAAAAGTGATACAATTTACTAGGATTTAAGGAAAAGTAAAATATTTTATTTGAATGCATATATTTCCTTTTGTACTTAAACCAAAACAAAAAAAAAGCATCACAAAAATATGTAAATGAAAGTAAAAGTAAAACACTAACATATTATGATATCATACCAAAGCTGGAAATTTGCATGTAACTCTGTATTGCATTATGATATCCTACTTGAGAAATCATTTGGTAATGAAGAAAGCAGGGTAGCAGAGGCGTTGAGATGAAACTTCCAGAGTCAACCTACTGTGCTAAAAACATCCAAAGTTCATGGGACTTGGTGTCTTTAAATACTGGCTTGGACTCTCTTATAGCCAAGTGCCACAATCAGGAAACAGATAAAGAATTATCTATTTATCTTAGTAAAACATCAATTTATATACTGACTAGAGGCCCGGTGCATGAAATTCGTGCATGGAGGGGGGTTGTCCCTCAGCCCAGCCTGTACCCTCTCCAATCTGGGACCCCTTGAGGGATGTCAGACTGCCCATTTAGGCCCGATACCTGGGATTGGACCTAAACGGGTAGTCGGACATCCCTCTCACAATCCAGGACTGCTGGCTCCCAACTGCTTGCCTGCCTGCCTTCCTGATGGCCCCTAACCGCTTCTGCCTGCCAGCCTGATCACCCCCTAACCACTCCACTGCCAGCCTGTTTGCCCCCAACTTCCCTCCTCTGCCGGCCTGGTCACCCCTAACTGCCCTCTCCTGCAGGGTTGATCACCTCCAACTGCCCTCCCTTGCAGGCTTGGTCCCTCTCAACTGCCCTCCCTTGCAGGCTGGGTGCCTCCCAACTGCCCTCTTCTGCTGGCCATCTTGTGGTGGCCATCTTGTGACCACATGGGGGCAGGATCTTTGACCACATGGGGGCAGCTATATTGTGTGTTGCAGTGATGATCAATCTGCATATTACTCTTTTATTAGATAGGATAGAGGCCTGGTACAGGGGTGGGCGCCAGCTGGTTTGCCCTGAAGGGCGTCCCGGATCAGGTGGGGGTTCCCTTGGGGTGTGGGGCAGCCTGAGCGAGGGGCCTGTGGTAGTTTGCAGGCCATCCACTCCCCCTGGCAACCCAAACAGAGGCCCTAGTATCTGGAATTTATTTTCCTTCTACAATTGAAACTTTGTAGGCTGGAGCGGAGCCAAGCCTAGGGCTCCCTCCATGGCCGGCAGCCATTTCTGTTGGGGTTATAATTGAAACTTTGTTGCCTTAAGCGGGTGGGTCCGGCCAGGTGTGTGGAAAGCTCTGCTTCCCCTGTTGCCGGCAGCAACCCTGGCCTGCTCTCTCAAGCTCCATTCTGCCGCCATTTGTTTGAATTTGTTTACTTTCTGTAATTGAAACTTTGTAGCTTGAGTGGAGGCTTAGGCCTGGCAAGGGCAGGCAGAAACCTTGGCTTCCTCTGTTACCTAGGAAACCTTGCCCTCTGTGGCTGTAGCCATCTTGGTTTGGGCTAATTTGCATACTCACTCTGATTGGCTGGTGGGCGTGGCTTGTGGGTATGTCGGAGGTATGGTCAATTTGCATATTTGTCTATTATTAGATAGGATACCCATTGTTTGTCTACAATGAGGTTTAACACATAAAAACCTTTACTTAGGCAATGTGCCTACTACAGAAAGAACACAGGTTCATCTCATCACCCAGCAGACTCCATTTTTTCTTGATAGTTTGGCAGATACTTCGCAACACTTTTTAAATATATTTGTATTAATTTCGGAGAGGAAGGGTGAGGGAGAGATAGAAACATCAGTGATGAGATAGAATCATCGATTGGCTGCCTCCTGCATGTCCCCTAATGGGGATGGAGCCCGCAACCCGGGCATGTGCCCTTGACTGGAATTGAACAAGGGACTCTTCAATCCATAGGCTGACATGCTATCCACTGAGCCAAACTGGTTAGGGCTGGAAACATTTTTTTAATATAATAGACTAGTGACCTGGTGCATGGATTCATGCACATTGAAAGGAAATTAATTAGAAGGTGACCAGCAGGCTGGACTGGGCAAGATGGGCCAGACATGCCCTGGAACCAACCTCCCATGATCCCTTCCCAGCCAGCCACACCTGGGGAAGTGCTGAGACTCCAAGGGCATCTGTGAAATAAGTGGGGTCACTCCAGCAGGTGGCGTCCCTTGGCCTGGCCTGTGGGGATTGGGCCAAAACTGGCAATTCGACATCCCAGAGGGGTCCCTGAGTGCGAGAGGACACTCTGCAAAGTTGCTGTCATACAGGGTGTAGAACACAAACACAAGTGTGCAGTAAACCAGATTCAGGGCTAACAGTGCCCCAGCAACAACATAACCCATGCGGAAGGTGGAATCACATGGTCCCGTGAGGAATCAGGCTCCCTCCTCTTTGGTTTCAGGGTGTGTCACCCAAGAACCACTGCTACCAAGTCACTGCAGCTTGGAAGCTCCTGTGTTGAGCATCTGTCTCCTGGTGGTCAGTGCATGTCAGAGAAACTGGTCAAATGGGCAGAGGAACACTTATCATATTAACCTTTTATAAATATAGACTAAAGACTGACCTATTGCACAAAATTTGTGTACTAGGGGAGGGTGTCCCCTCAGCCCAGCCTGCACCCTCTCCAATCCGGGACCCCTCAGGGGATGTCCGACTACCAGTTTCGGCCCAATCCCAGGGATCAGGCCAAAACTGGTATTTGGACATCTCTCTCACAATCTGGGACCACTAGCTCCTAACTGCTCACCTGCCTGCCAGCCTGGTCACCCGTAACTGCCCGCCTCTGCCAGCCTGATCACCCCTAACCACCTGTTCCTGCCAGCCTGGTCGCCCCCAACTGCCCCCCTGCAGACCTGGTTGCCCTTTAGTGCCTCCCCTGCCAGCCTGGTTGCCCCCAACTTCCTCCCTTTGCCAGCCTGGTCACCCTCAACTTCCCCCCTGCTGGCCTGGTTGCCACACACTGCCCCCCTCTGCCGGCATGATTGCCCTTCACTGTCCCCTCTACCAGCCTGGTCACCCCCAACTGGCCCCCTGCCGGCCTGGTTGCCCCTCACTGCCCCCCCCGCAGCTGCCGGACTGGTCACCCCATGCATCCTGCTGGTGAGTCCTTTGGTCATCCCTCGTTAAACCCCTGCCAGCCTTGTAGCCCCATGCAGCCTGCTGTTTGGTTGTTACTGTGAGGGCATCATGACCAATTTGCATATTACCCTTTTTATTACTATAGATGAGTTAATCTGTAAATATTCACATTGTAAAAGCAATTAATATCTCCATTCCTCAAATGTATTGTTTTGTAATATATTTTTTTTACTATTAGTCATTTGTTGGTGAAAATTTTTTGTATTTTTTACTTTATTTTTCTTTCTCCTCTTTCTAGAGAGTTAGAAAAGAAAAATAAAAAAATATAGAAAAATATTTGTGATAACCACACACTGAATGTATGATTAATATTTTAATATATTTTAGCATGTATTTTCCTAGGTACAAATATTACAATACAGGATTAAAATAATAGGAAAAAAGAAAACCTTTGTATTCTGCTTTTGGTGGTGGAGGAGCAATAGGGAAATACGTTGGTAGAGCATGTGAAGCTTAGGGTCTCCACAGCCTGGAGTTAAGACATGGCTGCATTATAGGAGCTCTGAAGACTTATTATACAAGTTACTTAACCTTGCACAGACGCTATCTTCTTGCTTGTAAAACTGTGAGGATAAAATGTATTATAGATGTTCCTCAACTTATGATGGGGTTATGTCTCAATAAACCCACTGAAATTTGAAATTTTAAAGTATTTTAAGTTGATAATGCACTTAATATACCTAATCTACCTACCTTGGATGGTGTGCTCATTGGTTGGAGTGTTGATTCAATGGTTTGATTCCCAGTTAAGGGTACCTTGTTTGTGGGTTTGCTCCCCGCCCTTGGTTGGGGTGCACATGGGAGGCAACCAATCAATGTGTCTTTCTCACATCAATATTTCCCTCTCTCTCCTCAGCCCTCCCTCCCTTCCACTCTTTCTCTGCAAAGCAATGGAAAAAAATATCATTGGGTAAGTATTAACCAAAATAATAATAACAATAATTGTCTATACATATAAAAGGCTAATATGCAAAGTGTCCCCTCAGGAGTTCGACCAGGAGACTGGGAGTTTGGTAGCTTGCTATAATGTGCGCTGACCACCAGGGGGCAGCACAAAATGGAGGAAGGCCCCGGCTGGCAACCAGCAGCCGGGGAAGAAGGCCCTGGCCAGCAGCTGGCAGCCAGGGAAGGAAGTCCCCAGCTAGCAGCTGGAAGGCCCCAATTGGCCCTGATTGCCAGCCAGGCCTAGGGACCCTATCCATGCATGAATTTAGTGCACCAGGCCTCTAGTAATTAATAAATAACCTACTTAACATCATAGCTTAGCCTAGCCTAGCTTAAACATGCTCAGAACACTTATATTAGCTTACATTTGGCAAAATCATCTCGCTGCCACTACACAGCATTAGAAGAGAATATCTGACTACATATCACTAGCCCAGGAAAACCTCAAAATTCAAAATTCAAAGTGTGGTTTCTACTGAATGCATATCAGTTCACGCCACTGTAAAGTTAAAAGAAATGTAAGCTAAACCATGGTAACTCACTGACTAATAAGTCTATGAGACTGACTATATACACACATATATCTAGATACAGATAAACTAGTTATCACAATAAATACTCTAAATATAAAAATATGGTAGTGATTACTATTGTTTTTCTCCAACATTACATTTTAATACATTATATCATTAAGTGCATTTTGAAAACATTCATATTTGCAGATTAATTTATTAAGTGATTGAGGATATTTATTAAACTCTGACATACCCTTATGTAGGCTGCATTACCTTTATTTTAAAAAAATTTAACATTAATAGGCCTGCTTTCATTTTTAGTTATCACAACAGGAAAAATTGCTGAGTTGTATCTGTTCAATTATCATCTATTCTGTTCCAATTTTTTTTTATTGCTCAGCTTTGGATTCAGAGCTACATCCTTTACTTACTATAGCTTTGTAAATGTTTTAGAAACATGCTTATCAAATCAGAGTTCCTACTTGTTTAAAATGTACTTTTATTCATTTCTAGAGAGAAAGAGAGAGGGAGAGAGAGCTAGCAACATTAATGATAAGAGAGAATCATTGATCAATTGCCTCCTCCATGCACGACACCGTGGATTGAGTCCACAAACTGGGCATGTGCCCTGACTTGGAATAGAACCATGACCTCCTGGTTCATAGGTCGACGTTCAACTGAGCTCCACCTGCCAGGCCAGATTTTCTATCTTTACTCTTATATTCCAAATGTTTCTTGGCAAACTCCCTGTGACATTTTCCTAATATGTCCTTATAATTATTTTATGACCTTTGTATATACTCATCCTGATTTCTAATTGACTTTGTTTTCTCACTTCATATTTTAAAATTTATTTTAAGACTCAATTTGTTAACACTTAGTAACAGCTTTTTTGTCCAGCACAACTGATTTTTCTAGAGTATTTGCTTATTTTGATTGGCCAATTTAAATTAGTCTGAAAACTTGACTACTATTTTACTGTCAAATTTAATACTCTAACAACCATCTTGTTTTACCCTGTAATTATTAGTGGAGAGGATTATTTGCCTTCTTGAGTAGGCCCTGAGCATTCCTGGTGCTAGGCTGGGTTTAGATATCATAGACCCCAGTTCCCTGGGTCATGGGTGTAAGACATCTCCATCAAGTCTTGTTGCAGTGAGAGGGCATCTGCTGTCGGCCAAGTCTCTGTAACATATAATGAACCTAAAGCAGTCACATTTTAGTGCAAAAAAGTAAAATTTAAAAGCTATCAAGATTACAGCATAAAATTTCCAAAAGCCTCCCAATATTTAAACCAAAAAAGGGGGGATAGTAGAAGAATATCATGTAAGGAAAAATATCCTGCAAATAAATTACATCTAGAAAATTTTTACTTTAGAAAATTAACTTTCATTTGTAATGCTAACAGCAAGTCACCCAGATAAAACATACATGGTGTCAAAACAAGCCAAAGGAAAATCGTTTGGGCGAAAAAATGAAAAAGGATCACAAGTCAAATTTATAGAAAATATTCCTTTATTAACTTTTGGTCGAGAATATGTTTGTATATTTTCAGAAAACAACTCTGAGACATGTGGATTCCTGCAACAGAGAGGAATTGACAGGAGTGCTTCAGCCATGAAGTCAGAAGAGAAACAGTCCAGAGATGGAAGACGCTGACGATGCCTTGCCATACTAGCAGTCAGCAGATATGCGTCACTGCAGATTGCCCAGGACCAAACCAGAGAGGGTCGGACCTGCATTACCACCATTTGTCCACCATCCAGAACTGAAATATCATTGCTGTTATGAACACATAAAGAACTGTTGGACATAGAAACCGGGACTCAAAAGAACTGTTGGCCCAGAAAGAAACTCACTATAGACTGATTCATTTGCCTCTCAGCATAACCATTATTGCTTATCTCATTTTCGGTTCCTATAAGTGTATTCCTAGCATCACATGAGCTCACTCATCTAGGGGAAAAGATGAACATCATAGACTGAAGAACAAGAACAGCATTGATCAGACTGTCAGACCTAAGAGGGAAGGTAGGGGAGGGTGGGGACAAGGGAGATAGATCAACCAAAGGACTTGTGTGCTTGCATATGAGCCTAACCAGTGATCACGGACAACAGGGGGAGGGGGCCATGCGTGTGGGGGGGTTTGGGAAGGGAACGGGGGGGGGTTGATGACAAATATGTGATACCTTAATCAATAAAGTAATTAAAAAAAAAAGACTCAATTTGTTGAAAACATATTCACTGATTATTAGGAAGCAATATACTACACACATTATATACGTTTTTGATAGTTTTATGTTTTACAGACATTTTATTAGATTATAGTTATGGTTAGGAAATTTATTAATGATTTTGATTTTATTGTGACTCATTATGACTTTAATTTCAAATAATGAGAAATAAAAACTGAGAATATTCCTGCAAAATGACAGATTTTTAGGCTGAAAAGAAGATACCTTACATATATCATCCAGCCACATGTTCAAAGCACTCTCAACCCTGCCCTGGAGTAACACTAGAGCGTCCTGCTTCCAGTCTTGCCCCTCTAGCTTATTTTCTTCAAGCAGCCATAGTGATTGCTTTAAAATATAAAATAAATTAACTTACTCCTTTGCTCAAACATTAGTGTCACTCCCTATTTCACTCAAAGTAAAATCCAAAATTATTGCTTGAATCATCTGGCCCTCAGTAGCTTCTCTGATCTCATAACTTATTATTCTCAATTTTCTCCCTTTGATGAAACATTATTATTTGTCAAACAGGCAATTTCCTTGGAATTTTGTATTAGTTTTTCCCAGTGTCTGAGGTGTGATTCTCTCATACACGCACATACATACTTCCTCACAATCATCAAACTGACTCTCAAATGATAATCTAAAGCTAGATTTCCCTGACCACCCAGCATAAAATAATACCATTTTTATCAGCACTCCATATAACTCTTACTTGTCTTTATTTTCATTCATAACATTTATTGCCATCTGAGTACATTTATTTCTATTTTAAAACAAATTAAATATTCATTTTTTTATTTCTACAAAATTATAAACAAAACTAATGGTTTTCATGAGAAAAATAGTCTTAGGAGGAGTTACTCAAACTCTATGCAACTTTTTAACTAGAGCCTTAACAAAAAATATCAATAGCAAAATACCAGAAGTGTTTTAAATGATATTTAAAATTTTAAAAAATAAAATGATTATTAAGAAAACATTTTGCCATAAAAGGTGAAGACAACTTGATGGCAAGGAGCATAAAGGAGACCCAGAGTTCCAAGTTATGAACACAAAAAATGCACAAATATTCTGAAGAAATGAAAAATAACAGTATATGTGGCCAAACTAAAGCAAAAGAAAGAAAATGGGCAATTGGGTATTTGTAGCATACTGAATTTACCTGTGCTAGTATATTTTTCAACTTGTCACTATAATTTAGTTGAGCAGTTTATAAAGTTGTTTCCTTTTTTTAAATTTTTTAAAAATTATATATTTTATTGATTTTTTACAGATGAGAGAGAAACATCAATCAGCTGCCTCCTGCACACTCCCTACTGGGGATGTGCCTGCAACCAAGGTACATGCCCTTGACAGGAATCAAACTCTGGATCCTTCAGTCTGCAGGTGGCTGTTCTATCCACTGAGCCAAACCGGTTAGGGGAAGTTATTGTTTCTTGATGCTATTTCCATCCTTCCATAATCAGCTCAGCAATACAGGCGCTGGGCCTCTGACAACTGCAGTTCTCCTTTGCCACCTGGCTTCCCAATAAGTTGACAGAATAGGGAGCAATAAAAGAAGGCCTGAAGGTAGGAAGGGAAGGAGTACTTGCTCCTTCCTCTTTGCTTGCTGATTCTACCAACATCAATCTCGCTGGGGCAGTTTACTGTGGCAAAGGCAGTTGGTTCCAGCTCCCAGCTTTTTGTGGCGCTCACAGAACCAACTGACTGAACCGCTTGTGAGATACCAGCACCTTTGTCCATATCACCTCCGTAGTGAGTTTCATGGTGCCTATTCCCTGAGCTCTTGAGATACTAGCAATAAGTAGCAGAATATATTTAATAAATATCTACTTATTTACTTATTTTTTACCTCCTCCTACAAGAATATAAGCTCCATGAGGAAGATATTTTTTCTATTGTTTTTCACTCTTAAAACCTAGAACTTAGAAGAGAGACTACAGTCAAGCCCCAAAGAAAATAAATGTGCAAATAAGAAACAGCTGACTGATTATCATCAAAAAAGCTTCCTTCAGTCCCTCACACACACACACACACACACATGCATATAAAAGCATATACTCAGTGCTCACTTATGCACAATTAGTTACTATCGTCTTAAGGAACACAAAACTCCTACATTTAAAAAATTCAAGGGAAATCAGAAAATATTCCAAGATGTAAAAATATATTGATATTTGTAGAATACTGTTAAAACAGTATGTAGAGGAAAATTTATAGCTTTAAGTGCTTATATTAGAATAAAAAGGATTAAAATAAATTATCTAAATTTCTACTTTAGAAGCTAATAATAGGAGTAATTTAATTACTGAATAACCTATATATATAAAAGCCTAAGCAACTGTCCGATTGTTTGACCATCTGACAGATAGCTATGATGTGCCCTGACCACCAAAGGGCAGATGATCAATGCAGGAGCTGCCGAGCAACAGCAACTTTGTCCTCTCGCACTCCCAAACCCTCCTGGGAGTTTTGGCCAAATCCCCACAGACCAGGCTGAGGGACCCCACCTGCTGGAGGGACCCCATTCACTTCACAGATGCCCTTCCAGCCCCAGTGCCACCCCAGGTGTGGCCAACTGGGGCGGTACAGCGGGACGTTGGCTCCAGGGTGTATCTGGCCCATCTTGCCCAGTCCCACCCTGCTGGCCACCTTCTAATTAATTACTTTCAATGTGCATGAATCCGTGCACAGGGCCTCTAGTATCAAATACAAAACAAAACAAAACAACAACAAAAAAAACAAAGATGGGAAAAATACTTGTACTTTAAAGTCCATTCAGTTCAAAATACTTCCGAGTATTTATTTTTCTATTTCACTTATGGGCTATTTAAAAGCGTATATTAACTTTTCAGAGTTCTGTATAGGATAGATTTATCTTTCAGCTTTGACTAGAATAGAACCATGGTTTTCCATGGGGACATCTGAGAGTCTGGTACTGACTTTTGCTCAAGATAAGGCTGAGATGGGTTCCAAGTAACTTATAATATGCTTTTTAACTTTAAAATTATCCTGGTGATACCCATGCAAATTTGTATGCATGATTTTTAAAAAGCATGTCAATTGTTGGCTTAAGACTTGTTTTAATTGGTTTGCTGATTGGCTTGGCTACTTGACTAGTAGAAAGAGTTGTCAGACAAATAAGAAGATAACTATAAATTATTTGGTACTAACTTACATTTAAAAACAGTTGTCTTTCAGAAATTCAAATTTAATTGGGACCCTGTATTTTATGTGCTAACTTAGGCAACACTATCAGTAGGGCATCAAGGACTCAACTTAAAATATTTGTCTATATCCTCTAACAAAGATTTCTCACACATATCATTTTTTAAATCTTTTTTTCAAATTTTCAATTACAGCTTATATTCAATATTATTCTTTATTAGTTTCAGTGTACAGGCATAGTGGTTAGATAATCATGTAGTTTACAAAGTGGTCCTCCTGGTATTTTAAGAACCCACCTGGGACCATATATTGTTATTACAATATTATTGACTATACTTTATATGCTGTATTTATTGACAATCAAGACAAAACATTATTTTTTTGTGACTAATTAATGACTCCAGGGAGATACTAATAAAAGTATCTTGGGACCCTGATACTTGTCTTTATCATATTATCTATATTTTACATTTATTAAAGCCTTGTATAAATATGCTCTGTGTAGTCCTGTTAAGCCTTTCAATTATTTTAAACTGATTTTTTTGAATACTCTGGATAAATTATCCATATCTGTATTTATCTTTCAAGAGAGAAAGAGAGAGAATATTGAGTCAACTAGAAGGGGCTCTCACTGGCCAAAGATACAAAAATGAACGCATTGAAGAAATTGGAAAGCACTTTCTTAGAATCATCAATTAATAAATATAGAAGGATTGATATGGTTAGATAATCACTATTAGATGCTAAAAGTAATTGATGAAAGTTTGATGAGAAACAAGATATTTATATAGTATTAAAATATAGTCCTATAAATTACTTATCAATTCCTAAGAAACACATAGTATCTCCTCAGGGGAGAAATTTGGTAGCCCACATTTAAAAGAGAAGGTAAAGTCAATCATTCTCCACAATGGGACAAACACGCATCACATGACTCCTGATATGCTGCCGAGATAGATACATTACTTTAGTGCTACTTCTGACAAAGAAACCTAAGTCTAGGACTTCTACAAAATAAGGGACCTGTACTCCTTAGAAATATCAAATGTAAGAAAGACAAAAAAAACAACAACGGCACTAAACTGTCCCAAATTAAAGAAGACTAAAGGATCATAAAACTAAATAAAATGCATGATCCTGAATTTCATACAAAACCTGGTGAAAAAATTATTATTGGACATTTGACAGAATTTGAGTGTGGACTGTAGGTTATAAATATTGTACTGATGTTAATCTTCTAGGTAAAATGGTTAAATATGTTTAAAATATTTATATAAGAGAAATTTATTGTTTTGTAAATAATTTCTGAAGTATCTAGGGGCAAAGGGGCATTACAGTTCCAACTTTTAAGTATTTCAGAAAATATTTCACCTATCTTTATATATATATAGATGTATATAGATAGATGATAAACAGATGATAGGTACTAGATTGATAATAGATAGATATCTAATATCTACATGGATAGATATATAAAGAGAAAATAATCTATCTATCTACTTATCTATCTATATGTATGTATCTGGAGAGAGAGCTAGAAAGAGAAAGAGAGGGAGAGAAAAGGGAAAGAGCCAAATTTAAATAAGTGGTTTTTTTTTAAATTGAATAAATCTTTATTGTTCAGAATATTACAATTGTTTCTCCTTTATCCCCATAGCTCCCCTCCACCCGGTTCCCTCCCCACCCTCTGCCCTTACCCCCATCCCCCCCGCTGTCCTCATCCATAGGTGTATGCTTTTTGTCCAGTCTCTTCCCGCACCCCCCACACCCCTTTCCCCCTGAGAATTGTCAGTTCACTCCCTTTCTATGCCACTGATTCTATTATATTCACCAGTTTATTCTGTTCATCAAATTTTTTATTCACTTGATTTTTAGATTCACTTGTTGATAGACATGTATTTGTTGTTCATAATTTTTATCTTTACTTTTTCTTCTTCTTCCTCTTCTTAAAGAATACCTTTCAGCATTTCATATAATACTGGTTTGGTGGTGATGAACTCCTTTAGCTTTTTCTTGTCTGTGAAGCTCTTTATCTGACCTTCCATTCTGAATGATAGCTTTGCTGGGTAGAGTAATCTTGGTTGTAGGTTCTTGCTATTCATCACTTTGAATATTTCTTGCCGCTCCCATCTGGTCTGCATAGTTTCTGTTGAGAAATCAGCTGACATTCGTATGGGTGCTCCCTTGTAGGTAATTAACTGTTTTTCTCTCTCTGCTTTTAAGATTCTCTCTTTGTCTTTTGCCCTTGGCATTTTAATTATGATGTGTCTTGGTGTGGTCCTCTTTGGTTTCCTTTTGTTTGGGGTTCTGTGTGCTTCCTGGACTTGTAAGTCTATTTCTTTCACCAGGTGGGGGAAGTTTTCTGACATTATTTCTTCAAATAGGTTTTCAGTCTCTTGCTCTCTCTCTTCTGGCACCCCCATTATTCTGATGTTGGTACGCTTGAAGTTGTCCCAGAGGCTTCTTACACTATCTTCAAATTTTTGGATTCTTCTTTCTTTTTGCTTTTCTGGTTGAGTGTTTATTGCTTCTTTGTATTTCAAATCTTTGACTTGATTCTTGCATTCCTCTAGTCTGCTGTTGGGTCTCTGTATAATATTTTTTATTTCAGTCAGTGTATGTTTAATTTCTAGTTGGTCCTTTTTCACATCCTCGAGGGTCTCGCTAAATTTATCGGCCTTTTCTAGGAATTCTTGAAAAACTTTATAACCGTGGTTTTGAACTCTATATTCAGTCATTTGTTTTCCTCCATTTCTTTCATTTGTGATCTGTTTCTTTGTTTCCGCATTTTCGCTGCTTCCCTGAGTTGGTAGGGTAGCTTTGTGTGCTAGGTGCCCTTATGGTCCAGTGGCTTGGCCTCCCCAGTTACCTGAGGCAGACACTCTTGGTGCACCCCTTTGTGGACTGTGTGCTCAGCCTTGTTGTAGTTAAGTCTTGATTGTTGTTGGTGTCACTGGGAGGAATTGACCTCCAGGCCAACTGGCTGTGATGATCAACTGTGTCTATGATGGGAGAACTTCTGTGCTGGAGACACCCTTATGGGACAAGATGTGCAAAATTGCAAAAGCCTCTGTGCTCAGCTTGGATGGGGCGGAGTTTCAGAGCATAGCAGACAGCCTTGGTTTCCCATCAGCCCTGCCCTATGAGGCCCCTGGGTCTCAGTGTCCCTTGGTAATCGCTGCAAGCACCTCTGAGAGAAAGCCACCTTCGGGTTTCGCCTGCTGCCAGACAATCCAGTTTCTCCCCAAATAAGTCTGGGTTCCCAGAAACTCACCCGGAACTGGAGTTTAGCACAGTCGAGAGCTTCTGTCTCCCTCCCACTTTAGAAAGCCAGCCACACACTCAGCCACCCGTGCATTCAGCAGTCAGTCCTCTCTGCACGTGCGCGCCTCCGGACCTCTGCCCTCCGCAGCTCCCAAGTCTCAGTGTGCTTTCTCTTTTCCTGACAGTCCAGATTCCCCCAAAATGAGTCTGGTTTCCCCAGAGTCTCTCCCAGGACTGGAGTTCAGTGCAGTCGGGAGTTTCCGTCTCCATCCCGCTTTAGAAAGCCAGAGCAGCGCACTCAGCCACCCGTGCATTCAGCTGCCCGTCCTCTCCGCGTGTGTGTCTCTGTACCTCTGCCTCCTGCAGCTCCTCTGAGTCTCAATGTGCTTTCCTCTTTCCTTCTAGTTGTAAAATTTTCACTCAGCCAGCTATCCTGTGGTTCTGGATGGTATCCGTTTTGTCTTTTAGTTGTAGTTTTGATATTGTTGTGCGAGGCAGCAGTTTAGATGTTTACTTATGCTGCCATCTTGGTTTCTCCCTAAATGAGTGGTTTTGGATAAAGAGTATATTTATCATTTTTTTGCACCTGTGGTCTTATATTCAACAAAGTAAAAAAAAAAGACAAAACAAAAAAACAAAAACAAAACAACAACAACACTAGTGATTATCTACAATTATATATTTTTTAAAAGTACTAATATCAAGAAGGGATTGTTATATCAGTTTTGTTTCTTATTTCTTTATTGAAATCAGAAATAATACAATTTCAATTAGATCAGACTTTGTGTTAACATGAATTTAGTTACAGTGAAGTTGATCACCTAAAAAAAACACACTTTGATTTAATATTGTTCTAATTTTATTATCTACCACAAATAATTCATTTCCTAAAATGAGCTATCATGCCACTTAATAAAGGAAACAAACAAACAAAAGAATTCAGTAAATGCTAATTTAGGCAAGTTAGGAATGTCAATTGAGTTTAAAACAATAGTAATTATTCAGCTTCTAAATTGTTATAATTCATGGAGTTTTCTTCCTGGGGTTTCATATTCAATGATAATTCTATATACTGTGCAAAAGAGACATGAATCTAAGGAAATTGTTTTTCTAATTAATCATAAATTATACTAGCTATTCTAAAGGCAGTGATCTGTAAAAATTTCATTAAGAAATGAATAGTGCCAAGTTTCAGTCCTGATTTAATGCCTCTTTGATTCATTTGTTCTATTGTATTTATTTAAATATATGTCTTGTTGATAAAATGGAGAAATATCATTGCGACTGCCTCAAAGTTTTAACTCTTTTATTCAACTCAGAATTACCTAATAAGAATTCAGTAATTTCATGCGATTATCAAATTTGCACATAACTAAATCAGGCTTTCAAACTTTTCAATATGGAAAATAGGCTATCATATTACTACACTAGTGTTTTGAAATCTAGGACTATGTCTCATACTTAGGTTAGTGACGATAAACTTAGCACAAAGCCCAACTCATAGCAAGTTTTGATAAATTCTTAATAAATTAATGGACTATGAGTACAAAGTCAATATACTGATCTTCATAAAATGATTATTTGAGCATCTACTATATAATACACATAAGCACTCATGTTGGGGATATGATGAGGAAAAGTATCTTGGATAAACTCAGAGATTAATGTAGATAAAGACTTGCCTTTCTCCTTGACTGATAAAGTGACATCTATGCTGAGATATAAAGTCTGAGTCTAGTTTTATCTATCTATATATCATCTATCTATCTATCTATCTATCTATATATCTATCTATCTATATCTATCTCTCTGTCTATCATCTATCTATCTATTTATTTTTATTTTGGAGAGAGGGAGGGAGAGAGAAAAAGAAACATCTACATGAGAGAGAAATACCTATCAGTTGACTCTCATACAAACCTTGAACCTGGGTCTGTGCCCTGACCAGAATCAAACCCACCACCTTAGACAGTATATAGGACCGTGCTCCAACCGACTGAGTCACACAGGCTAGAGTGACTCTAGTTTTAAATTACATCACATAGGAAGAAGAAGCGGACAGCATTAGAACGCTCAAGACAGAGGAAATAGAAGATACCAAAAAAAAAGAGAGTAATGGTATGTTCTAAAAATTGAGAAACATTCAAGAGTGCTGAAACATAGGGGTACTAAGCGATAAGACAGAAGAATTAAATTGAGGCAACAGTTTCAAAATGTGGTGTATTTTGCACTTTAGCTAAAGAGCAAGGAGAAGTGATTAGTTATTAAGCAGGGAACAACATGAACAAATTCTGATTTGCATTTTCAAAGCAATAATCCTTATGAATAAAATTGAGGATAGTGAGACTAGGATAAGAGACCAGTCAAAAGGCAATTGTATTAATCCAAGCAGAAAGATTAATCCAACCTGAAGTAAGGCAGTATTAGTACAGAAAAGAGAAGAAAGAAATTCAATGAAAGAAGTTGGGGAGAAGGAAGATTTGACAGTATCCTATTGTTTTATTAAAAAAAAAATCAAACAATTAGATAAGAGAATTATTGCTCATTTCCACCTAATTTGGCAAGGTATTTGAGGTAGTTTACAAAAATACATACATGCAAATGCTAACATAAATACAGCATTTAAGAGAGAGAATTTCATAATATAGGACATGATATAGCTTTACTAAATAGATAATGTGTATTTTTTCAATTTAAAAGTCAATTATTAAATTTATATATTTATTTATTTATTAGTCAGCTATGGTTAGCTGGATAGTGATAATTCACAATGATTCTTGTTCACAAGTAAATTAAGATTACTGCTCAGACTGAAATGATTGATTCCATCAAACATACTCCCAGTCCCTTACCATTAGACTGATTTTAAAAGCAAATAGTATAAACATTTTCTTTTTAATTCTGGGGATTGATGAGTTACCATTATATCTAATTAATTATATATCTGAAAATTAAAATATTCGAAAAACCTTAACAAAAAATATATATTTTTAAAATTTACCTTAGCCTGGGCAATTCTAGAACTAGACTCTGAGACAAGATTTGAACCTAAGTAGTTTATTTTGGAAGCAGAGGAAACACATTTTGAGCAGTTGGAGGTAAGTCAGGGGAGAGAAGGCAATAAACTACTATAAAAACAAAAATGGTGCATCGTTAAACCAGTTACCATGGCATTAAATGTTTAAAAAAATAACACTTGAAAAAAATTAGAAATATATATATGTCGTACCTAGGATTTTGGAAGGCAATTTTAATTAAGACTAAAATTCTAGAAGCTATATGTATAAACAAAAAGGCTGCCCTGGTCAGTGTGGTTTAGTTGGTTGGGCTTTATCCCAAGCACCAGAAGGTTGCTGGTCAGTTCGATACCTGGTCATGGTTGGCCCTGGTTTTGGGTTTGGAGCTCCATTCCCGTTAGGCGCATTCGGGAGATAGCTGATGGATGTTCTCTCTCACATCAATCTCTCTCTCTCTCCCTCCCTTCCTCTCTCTTCCTCTTTGTTTAAAAATCAGTAAACCATTTTTAAAAAAGGCATTCTTATTTGAATATATATGTAT
The DNA here is from genome assembly GCA_025583905.1 of Ia io. Taxonomy (NCBI): domain Eukaryota; kingdom Metazoa; phylum Chordata; class Mammalia; order Chiroptera; family Vespertilionidae; genus Ia; species Ia io. The sequence continues at coordinate 31,258,641 of JAJQQW010000007.1, forward strand.
ATATATTATAAAATTATGTAGTAAAAATAGTAAGTAATAAATCAAAATAAAATATGAAAAGTTTGCACTACAAGTGGCAGATAATGTATTAATATCTATGTAATTCAAAGGCATCTGTAATATTGAAAATTATAAATATCCCAATAGAAAAATATACAAATTAACAATTCAAAATAAGAGCTATTTTCAATAGCCTATAAGTATACTATATGATGTTTAATCTCACTATATGTAAAGAATAAACCTCATTTAAGACAAAATTAAAGTAGTAATAAAAGGTCACTTATTACATATACAAAAGAAATGTCAGTAGATATTAACACAGTGACTTCCAGTGATAAGTGGAAAGGTGAACTTTCATATATTACTCAGAGAAATTGCAATCATTACTTCAAATAAAATAATTTAGTAGTATTATCATCAAGTATAGCTAAAATATGTAAACTTTTCCTTTATTTCAATAGATCCATTTGTGAACATCTATCGCAAAAAGAGAAAACATGAATATGCACAGAAATGTAAAATATATTTTGTTGTATAATTGCTTCTTGAACACAAAAATTAAAAACAAAATGAATGACTATCAATAGGCAAAGGGCTAAAAAAAACACATTATTGAGTAGCATGAAGTATTTTTTCTATAAAATAATTATATCTATGCCATTTACTTGAGATTTCCATGAGGTTTATTTGTTCATTTATTTTTTTAACAATTAAAAAATAATTTATTGAGGTGAATTCCACATGACATAAAATTTACCATTTTAAAGTGATTAATTAGTGGTATATTTACATTGTTGTACAAAACCACCACCTCTATCTAGTTTCCAAACATTTCTATCATCCACAGTAAAACCCTCACCCATGAATACCTTCTTCTCCCCATCTTCCCTTCACTAGCTCCTGCGACCACCAATGTTTGTTTTCTGTGTCAGTAGATATATCAATCCTGGACACTTCATATAAATGGAATCATATAATATGTGACCTTTGTAACTGGCGCAATGTTTTCATTCATGTTGTAGCATGGCTTAGTATACTTTATTACTTTTTTATTAATTTAAATTCTTTATTGTTTAAAGTATTACGGAAGTCTCCTTTCCCCCCCCCCCATTGACCTCTCCCCGACTACCCCCACCCCCAGTATATGCCCCCCCGGATCTGTGAACTTCATTCCTTTTGATGACTGAATATTATTCCGTGTATGGATATACCACAATTTGTTTATCCAGTCAACCACTTAAATGTTTCACATATGTTTTATAATAAACATAAAGGAGTTATGTGATCAGTAAAAACAAGGAGGCAATAAATAGAAGTGTGTAGATGGTGCAGTAATTAAGTTGTTATTAGCCCAGTTTATAGCCCTAATACTAAGTGCTGGGGCAACGGGCGGGACAAAGTCACATATGTAATACCTTAATCGATAAAGAAAAAAAAATAGATTTCTAGTTTTGTGGATTTTTTTTCTCTCTCTCTCTTTTTTTTATTTGAATGTCCATCGGAAGAGTGTTTTTCAGAATAGCATAGAGTTAATTACAAATAAATTGCATCATGGGGGAAAAAAGAGTTCTCCCTTTTAAACCTTCTAAATCAGTGTAATAACTTTCTAAATTCATACAAAGAAAAATAGTGATCTCAAAAACACACAGTGAATTATCTTTTGCTCATAAGAGCAAGGCCATCAATCTAATACCCATGTTAATAGGGTCGATAAGAAGGCTCCATTTTCACTTGTGTTTTATAGCATAATGATGAAGGATTTTTGGAAACCACTACAAAAAAAAAAAAAAAAATCCTAAGCATTCTTTTTAAAGAAATGGACTAGTGTTAAGTGACCAACCTGGCACTCCTTCCTGATTTCAGATGAAACAAAATAAGCTGTCTTCCAATTCATTAAAAATATCTGATGCTGGCCAACTTTTCCCCCTATTAATGTGTTATAGTTCTCAATTGTACGTCAAAGCTATGTTATATAAATATTACAGTAATCAGCTGTGAAGGTCCCAGAGGCAATGTGAAAGAGAAAGGGAAGTCTTTTATCAAAGGCCAGTTCCTGCTTCCTGAACAATCATACAGTTTCTGCAGTTTTTCTCTGGGGAATTAAATTTAGTATTCATGGAATGGGAAAATGAAATTTAACAATACATGTGCATGCAGAAACACACATAAGTATGCACTCAAACTTTCCAATGACTTTAATAAGTCTTTTTTGCTTTACAGATATTTGTTTCAATGATTTATTGAGACATATGTGTTTGTATGTATATTTTAAGAAGACAATTTAATGTGCTTCAAGGAAGGAGTGCTATTGTATATCCTTTTTTCTTGAAAAAAGTGATTCTGCCTTCTGCTGTTCATCTAGAGTATAGCATGATGAAGTTAGTATAGTGACCAGATGTTATTATGCTAATTTAACCAGGCCATCTTTAGTCTGCCACTCAAATCACTACACTTCACTATATGTCTCAAACAACAAGGAAATTTACAGCACTCCTGTTGTAATATCAATTTTAGTTATTGAATATGGAAGCCTGAGGGCAGTAACTTGAAGAAATTAGATTTGTATTACCATGCTAACAAGAAAACACATACCATCACTTAGACTTATAATCTTCTCTAGCAATCTCAAATGTACTTTACTCCCTTAAATATATTTGTTTGGTTTCAGGCCTTTGTACATAACATATTTATTTCCTAAGTGTTCATTTGGCAAATATCTAATAATCTGTTGTGATGTGTTAGGGATATAAGTATATCAAACATATGGTCCCTGCCCTGGAAAATCTTATTAGTTTATGCATGTGATATAATAAGAAGAGCTTTCTTCCCCCCCCCCCCCCCCGCCCCCTTGGCTCTCTTTAGCATCAAAACAACCTTTTTGTATTACTGTGTATGCATGTACTGTATGTATGTTTGAGGGACTGGGAAGAGCTAATGCCTGTGTTAATAAGGTCAATAAGAAGTTTTTAGTATGTTTTCGAGCTTGCTTTGTGTATCTGTGGCCCATTAGGTCTGAGCTTAAGGTAAAGAAGGTTCATTATTGGTGTTCCTTCTCACAGTGAAAAGGCTCTGGAAGTTTATTTCACTCCTCTTTCCTTGCTATATATCAAAGCCCAAAGTTCACATTATGCTAGATATGTCAGTGTCCATGTGTTTAATCAAGTTCCCGAGGAAACAGACTTAGAGATAGGTTTTTCTTGGGGTATTTATAGAAGAGTGCTCTAGGGAATATTACATGTAAAGAAATTAGGAGAGCAAGACTTTGCCTGATGCCTTGGGAAGCTATGAAGTTGCAATGGCAAAATGTTGACTAGAGAACAAGCATTTGTGATCTGCCCTCGTTGATTAGTAAGAATTGCACTCAGGGAAGGTCTAACAATGGGCAAGACAGCTTTACTGGCAGCTGGGGAATGAGTGCTTTGATCCATCAATGATGATCTGGGACAGACTAACCACTAGTGCTTTATCACTTTTAAATATTTTTCACCAGTATGAGTGGTCCAAAAAAGCCTGCCTGCCATATTCTGACAGCAGAAACATATACAGTTAAACCTCTGTTCTTGAACGTCTCCCATGTCATAGGGTAACTGAGGAGAGTGAGTTGTCAATAAGTAAAAATCATTTATATTAAAGATATTCACTATATCCCTATTTATACTAGCAAAATATCTATACTAATAAAAGGGTAATATGCTCATTAGACCAGGAGACCTTCTGGACGTCTTCCGGACAAAGCCATGGTGGTGGGGCAGAGGCAGAGGTGGTTAGGGGCAATCAGACTGGCAGGGGAGGGGAGTTGGGGGCAAGCAGGCTGGCAGGGGGCCGCAGTTGGGGGCAATCAGGCCAACGAGGGGGTCAGTAGGGGGCGAGCAGGCCAGAAGAGGGGGCAGTAGGGAGCAGGCAGGCTGGCAAGGGGGGTAGTTGGGGGCAAGCAGGTTAGCGGGGGGGGCAGTTGGGGGTGAGAAGGCCAGCAGGGGGGGGCAGGGGGGGGCGAGCAGACTGGCAGGGGGGGCAAGTGGGGGAGAGCAGGCCAGCAAGAGGGGCAGTTGGGGGTAAGCAGGCCAGCGGGGGGGGTGGGGCACTTGGGGTTGATCAGGCTGACAGGCAGAGTGATTAGGGATGATCAGGCAGGCAGGCAGGTAAATGGTTAGGAGCCAGCAGTCCCCAATTGTGAGAGGGATGTCTGACTGCCGGTTTAGGCCCAATCCCTGTGGGATCGGGCCTAAACCGGCAGTCGGACATTTCTCCAAGGGGTCCCAGGTTGGAGAGGGTGCAGGCCGGGCTTCGGGACACCCCCCCTGCTGTGCACAGATTTTTGTGCACCAGGCCTCTAGTGTAAAAATAATTTGGTTAAACAAATTATGATATATCCATCTATTAGGACATTCTATCCCACACATAAATTAAAAAAAAAAAAAAAGATTAAGTAGCTAGTAATTCCACAGGAAAACATGCATTTTATAAGCCAAAAAATAATAATAACACAAAAGCAGAACATAAAATTATGTATATGTAGTTTATTGCCACTTATGTAAAGCAGCGATTTTCAAGAAGTGTGCTATGGCCTCAAGAATTTTTAAAACATGCAATACCTAACTATTTAGTCAGAAGTACTGACTTTTTCCCCTTAGATTGTCAAATTTAAAAAAATGACAACAGCCAAGACAGCAATTTCCATCCAGTGTTAATGAATCAAAATTATACCTATTTTTTGTCAGATTGGCAAAAATATATTATTTGGAATGCCACAAAATTTTAGTAATTAGTTTATATGTATAATGAGATTTTTTTTAAAAAAAAGGTTGAAAATTGCTGTGGAAAGTACGTACAGAGAAGTTGGAAGAAAATATGCTAAATGCTTACACTAATTTTCTCAGAATTTAAAAATTATCAAAATTTGGTGGTTACTTTTCTCTTTTCCATGATATTTTTATTGAAGTAGTACATTTCATTTTAACATAATAAAATTGTAGCTGTTATTTAACAAAATTATGTGGAAAAAGGAAAAATAGACTGACATATCACCAATATACAATTTAAAATGTAGAATAGAATAGAATGTTTTTATTACAATATAAAATAGTTATATATTTTAACAATATTACTTCACTAAATGGGAAGCTATGGAAATCATTTTGTTCAATTTTCATATAATACCTGCTTATATGTTGCATTTAAAAACTACACTGAATGAATTTTGATTTACCAACCTTGAACATTTTGTTCTACCTAAACTACTAATGGTTAATATCGTTAAGCAGTATTATCAACAAGTTACTGATATTAATATTTAAAAAAATGAAAACTTCTTACTTTCTAAAAATAACTTTAAATATATGACTATTATTTTTTTAATATTTTCTATTGTTTAAAATATTACATATATTAGTACATATATCTCCTTTTTTTCCCCCCTTGACCTTCCCCCGCCTCCCCTAACCCCTATCGAATGCCCTCATCTCACCCCCCCAGTGTCTTGTGTCCATTGGTGTGCTTATATGCATGCATACAAGTCCTTTGGTTGATCTAGTTCCCTCCCTCCCCAACACTCCCCAGCCTTCCCACTGTAATTTGACAGTCTGTTCGGAGCTTTACTGCCTCTGTATCTATCTTTTTATTCATCAAGTTATAATGTTCTTTATTTTCCATAAATGAGTGAGATCATGTGGTATTTTTCTTTCATTGCCTGGCTTATTTCACTTAACATAATGCTCTCCAGGTCCATCCATGCTACTGCAAATGGTAAGAGTTCCTTCTTTTTTATAGCAGTGTAGTATTCCATTGTGTAGATGTACCACAGTTTTTTAATCCACTCATCTGCTGATGGGCATTTAGCTATGGTGAATTGTGCTGCTATGAACATAGGGGTGCATATATCCTTTCTGATTGGTGTTTCTAGTTTCTTGGGATATAATCCTAGAAGTGGGATTACTCTCCAACATCTACAGGGAACTTATACAACTTAATAAAAGGAGGATAAATGATCCAATAAAAATGGGCAACGGACATAAATAGAATCTTTTCGAAAGAAGACAGAAGGAAGGCCAAGATACATATGAAAACATGCTAAAAGTCACTAATTATCCGAGAGACGCAAATCAAAACGACAATGTGGTATCATCTCACACCTGTCAGAATGGCAGCCATCAACAAATCAACAAATGACAAGTGCTGGCAAGGATGCAGGGAAAAAGGAACCCTCGTGCACTGCTGGTGGGAATGCAGACTGGTGTAGCCACTGTGGAGAACAGTATGGAGTTTCCTCAAAAACGTTAAAATGGAGCTCCCATTTGAACCAGTAAATATATGACTATTATTAATTTCACTTTCAAAATTTACTATAAATTCTGAAAAAAATGCTGTTTACCTCATAACTAAATCTGTTGGTAGAGTTTCAGCATAGTGATAAAATAAAATCATAAATCTTAAGTCATATGAATAAATAAAGAAAAAATTCTATGTACTATAAATGGGAAAAGTATTTTTAAACATTTTAATCACATACTTAGCTAATTGAAGAGAAATTAATATTATAAATGAAGAATTGGAACCAGCAAATGATCTAAAATTATTAAAAATGCCAATCCCAACATTTATCTCAGTTTATTTTAATAATGAGTAGATTTGGATGAAGGAACATTTTAAAAGACTTCATATCAGTAAGGAAAGAAGAAAGTATTTTGAATGACAAACCATAAAAATTAATTTCTTGATACAAATAACATAACGGGATTTTTATTACTGTTAATCTGGTTCACATTTTTATCAAATATTTGCAAAAATGGATTATAATTGGTAGCAGTTGAGAACATAGCAATTTGACAGTCATTTATTCCAGTGAAACCCATGAAAATTTAAATATATGCTATTCGGGTTGTTATTAAAACTTGTATTTTTCTTAAGCACAATAATTATTCATAAGTAAATTCAAGGCTTAGTAGATAAAACAGAACTTGGGAATTTTAATCCCAGTTTTACTTATGTAATATATCAACCTTTCATGGTTGGTGCTTTAGGGAATTCCTTGAGAATCTAATAAAAGACCCTATTTCTAGAAAGTGAAGAACATTTAAAATATTTAATATATGTAGCATGTTACATACATTTTAAGAGGTCTTGAACCCACTTGGAACTTGTTATTATTCTTAGGAAATTAAATGTATGTATGAAAATAAAATATGCACTATAATTATCTAAATGCATTTTTTAAATTAATAAAACTGCTTAAATTAATACTTAGAATGTCAACATTGTTTAAAAATTATTACACACAAAACATGTTGGTACAAGAAGATTTATCACTGCATTATTTATTACTTGTTTTAAAGCTAGTTATCTGGTAGGGAAAGGCATCCGTTTAAACCTAGGGGATTAAATAAGCACTTACTTGTAATCCCTCTCATAACTCCATTAATACAGCAGTAAAGAAATTCTTAAAAGGAATAACCCACATTAACAAGGTAATGGTAGACAAGAGATGGCAACAAATTGTAGAAAGATAAAATACAGATGGAATGCTGACAGTTGGCTTAGCATAGGAAGCTGGAACCAAAGTGCCTACCATAGGGCAAAGTTAGCAAGAAGAAAGTAGATTTATAACCCAAAATTCCAGGAAAGATGAATACGATGGTAACAAATCTCTGGAGGTTGGAGAGAAAATGGGACTAAAATAAAATTATATTGAAAGTTTGTATAAGGAGTTGTGAAAAAACTCAGATCTCTTCCATTAGTCCCTGCAGCAAAGAAAACTGTCCTTGTCCACCTGCATCTGCAGATGAAAAGAAGATTCATCCTGGGAGAAGTGTATCAGATGGATATAGGTCTATTTGACAAAAGAAGGTTACCAGAATGCCAATTCACCTAATAATTCACTGTGCAGCCAATCCCACAACAGTCAATTAATGGAAAACCAATTAGTTGCTTCAGATGGCCAAAGTGCTAAATAACCAATTTATGGATTTAATTGGCTAAATTAACTTGATGTTTTTAGCTATTTAGTTTAACAATATTTCATGTAAATATACACTTATACCATATATTTATAATGTAAATCATTTGTATTAAAGTATATATTTGAGAATGCATTCATAAATATATTGTTCATAATTTATTTCTAAAAATAATATATGCACAAAATATAGACTTCAGAAAATATTTATTCAATATATTCTGGAAGCATATATATTTAGACTTGCATTTCCAGGATTATAGTGAGCCAAATATTTAGACACAGCTATAAACATTAGATAATATACGTTTATAAATATAGCTATATCTTTAAAATATTGTTTTAAAATATTGCTTTTAAAAATAATTTACTTTTTAAATCAAATTTATTGGGGTTACATTGACTAATAAAATTATGTTTCAAGTATACAATTCTATAATACACAATCTGTATATTGCATAGTGTGTTTAACACCCAAAGTCAAATCTCTTTCAGTCACTATATATTTGACCCCTTTACTACCATCACCCACCAAACCTCCGTCTGGTAACCACCATACTATCATCTGTGTCTAGGAGGGTTTTTTTTTTTTTTTTTTTTTTGTGTGTGTGTGTGTGTGTCTGTTTGTTTGTTTTCTTCATTTGTTGTTTTTAGTTTTATATCCCACATATGAAAGAAATCACATCTGTTAGAATGGCTATTACAGTAAAACCTCGATATAACAGATTAATTTGGGCAAGGGTGTGGCCATTAAAAATGAAAGTCCATCTATACTAATAAAAGAGAAAGATGCAAATTGACCATACCTCCGCTATGCCCACCATCCAATCAGGAGTGAGTATGCAAATTAACCCCAAAGATGGTGGGTTAATTTGCATACACAGGCATACAGGGACCTGGGTCCTGGGAACATTCTCAGGACCCAGGCTGCTCTGAGCCTGTAGGCCCACACGCATAGGCCCTGAGCTGCCAGGGTCACAGAATGCCGCGGCCACTCCTAGCCTACCAGCCTTGGTTCAGATTGGCCAGGGGCACGGTGGCAGAAGCTTGAGCAGGGCCTGACTGGAGCCGGGGGAGCCCTGCCCAAGCTGTGGCACAGGCTTGATCAGAGCGGGGGGCCCTGCCCAAGCCATGGCGAAGGCTTGAGCGGGACCTGAGCAGAGCCAGGGGGCCCTGCTCTAGCCAGGGCAGAGGCTTGAGTGGGGCCGAGGGGGTGCCAGCCTCGGCTTGCCAGCAGTCCTGCCTCTGCATGTGAGCTGCAGAGGAAACACCTTTTCTGATCACTCATTGGCTAAGTTCCCTGTACGCCACTAGTAATGTTCTTGGTAACTTGGGTAATAAGAATCCAAAAAGGTGATTTAGGGTTTTTCCACCACACTCCTGGAGGAAAAAACGAAGGTCTGTTGCTGGAGAGCTAAGAAATGTCATATCCTGCCCTAGCAAGTTTGGCTCAGTGGATAATGCCTTGGCCTGCTGACTGCAGGGTCCGGGTTCTATTCTGATCAAGGCCATGTACCTAGGTTGCAGGCTCCTCCCTGGCCGGGGCCCAGGTCAGGGTTCATGCAGGAGGCAACCAATCAAAGTGTCCCTCTCACATTGAAGTTTTTCTCTGTCTTTCCCTCTCTCACACTCTCTAAAAATCAATGGAAACATATCCTCAGGTGAGGATAAAAAAAAAAGAAAGAAATGTCATATCCTATGAAAGACACATCTTGAAAATGCCTGAAGAAAATTGTCATTTTTCATGGTGAAGGGACTGGAGTCTGTGTTGATGAAAACACCTTGGGGGCTGGGGTGGTTGGCAGTGGCTGCAGCAATGGGGTGATGGGTCTGGTGCCTTCCCCTGATCAGCCCGGTCACCTCCTGCAGAGGCGACATCCCCTGAGGGCTCCAAGTCTTTGAGAGGGGGCAGGCTGGGCTGAGGGATCCTCTTCCCCAGTGCACGAATTTCGTGCACCCGGCCCCTAGTTATATAATAAAGTAGGTTTTCTGAATATGCATGTCAAAATTGACAAATTAGTTTGTTTACCTGTTTTTACTTATATAGACATGTTTGTGTAATTAAAATTAAGTACATATTAACCCTTTGCACTCGCTTGCTTTTTTCTCGATTCCTTTATTCTACTCAGGATTTAATTTTTTAAATACCCCAGATTTTACAAAGTGCGGCAGTAGAATAAAAAACTGGAGTTTCTTTTCATACAAACTTATTTATTTGAATTTTTTAATATTTCAAATTATTGATACATTCAAAGAGAAATTTTAATCTCTATAATTTTTCATGGTGTGATATTTTTTGAAACATTCACCCACATGAAGACCTGGTTTACATTCACATGTTTCGCAAATATTAATCATCTGTCTTCTTCCTCCTTTGATTTTTCTGTTAGAACAAACAACACAATCTTTGTGTTTTTTGTTAGGGTAAGGTGTGATTATATGGAGCTTTCCATCTAAATGTTGCTCTAAGTTAGTGGATAATAATCTACCCCTGGAAGTTAGTGTACCATCTCTGAATTCTCCAACAAGATCATGTACTAATTTCCTAATAAATTTCACATGCGTTATCGGTTTTTCATTTTTTCTTTTTTGGCATTCTTTGTACAATATATAGGAATTTACAACACTGACCTCAAGCCCCCAGAAAAACAATTTACGCCACCATTTTAGAGTCTTCCTCATAAAACAGTATGTGCCTGTGTAGTGATCAGCTATATCAACACTCCCCATAAACTTTGTATAGTTGGTCACGACCTTGGGTTTGAGAACTATTTCCTTCCCACCACCACGCACTCTCCTTTCCACAGACTCAGTCTCTGAAGTGTCCCATGTACTGAGCATTGTGACTATCCTCTTGTCTTTCCATGCAAGAAACATTACATTTTCATCCCTGAAAACCACTATCTCTCCTTTCATTAGCTTTGGATCTTTCCTATTGGGCATTATTGTCCCTGTCAAGTGTGTTTTTTCCTTGAACAATTCCTTTGCAAGAGTGACACTAGTGTAATACCTGTCAGTGAAGAAATGATAACCTTGAGAACCAGGTACTGAGTTCTTCAATCTTTCATGAAGCTCTAAAACTATTCTGCTAGTAAAAGGGAGATCAGGTCTCACCAACGTTTCAGATGTTATTCCTCCATAATAAGGGACAAATGAATGTACATAACCACATTTTGAATCTGAGAGGACATATAAACAAGTACCCCATTTTGTTGGCTTTTTAGGATTATATGTGATGAAGTGTATCTTTCACTTGAAACCAACAACAGCCTCATCAACAGCAATCTCTCTTCCAGGACAGAATCTCTCCCTAAATTTCATTTCAAGGTATGACAAGAAGCAGTTTACCTTCTCGGTCCTTGTTCTCAAATCTTTACTTGACTTTTGGTCGTTTTTCAAGTGTAACATCCACAATATTTGCAAGAACCTTTCTCTTTTGAAAACAGATCGAAAAAATGGTATATGAGACTCAAAATCCATGGACCAATAACTCTGCAAGTTGGGGTGATTCAATACACCCATATTTAGTATTACACCAAGAAAAGCCTTCATTTCCTCTGTCGTCACATCTTTACAATTATTCCAAGTGGGTCGCTGGGATAGTTCTTTCTGGCTAATTTTATGCCTAGCATACTCATTTGTCTCATCCGTTATATTTTTTATCAACGTCTCAGTAAAAAACAACTGAAAAAAGTCTATTGGTGTGGCACATCCAGAAGGAACTTGAGGTCCAACATGTAACTGACCAGTGGAGAAAGGGATTCTGTTAGGCTCTTTGTCATTCACAGATGTAGATGTCCACTTTTCTTTTTCCTGTTTTCCCCGAGAAACGTAACTTTCTCTGGGTCTTATACCTGATTTCTCAATGATATCACCTATATCTCCATCACTCTCACTCGAATAAACAATTGTGCATCTTCGTTTTGCCTTTATGAATTCAATGTCACTGTCACTGTCAGTACTTTCAGCCAGATCTTTGGGCAAAGCAAGGGACTTTTTCCTTTCTATAATTCCACTAGGACCAGCGATTTGTTCATCATCTCCACTCGCATCCTCGGAGAACTCACTTTCGTCACTATTACATTTTTCACTTTTTTCTTCGTTTTCGAAGTAAAATTCATCATCGCTGCTTTCTATGTCTTTGGAAAACGTATCCATCCTGAGGAGGGGAAATTCACTCAGAACATGCGACTGCTAGGGGGCAAACCAATCATCCAACTAAACCCTGTGTCATAACAACATCTGTGATATGCTAATAGAAACCTAAACAAACCTAGGAGACGAAAAGATAAGGAAGGTTCTTTACCAAGGGAAGATGATACAAGCTCAAAAAGACATGATGCAATGACTCATGCCTTGGACCCTCCTACTCAAGATTGCTGCCTCTGCAAAAGATAAGCTTAGGTGGTGGCATCAGTTGAGAGGGCATTTACATTTTACTTGTCCTTTCATGCTAATGAAAACAAGAAAAGATACTGGAAAAATAGACAAAAATCCCTCTTCCCCCCGTGGTGAAACTACGTGTCGAGTGTGGCTCGACATACGAGCTGCTACCGATGCTAACTGTGTCGAGTCACACTCGACATCCGAGTGCAAAAGCTTAAAAGTTTATTTTCACAGAAAAGTTTTCTATATGTATTACAGTCATTTAAAATTTATACTGAATAGGGCTAGTAAATGGGCACATTCACCAGTCACCTCGATTAAACAAATGCACACAGCTGGGGCGTGGCTTAGTGCACATCAAACATCGACCTGTACCAGTTAATACCACTGCAAAATGTCACCTCACAAGACAACAGAGCCAATTACCTCAAGCAAGGGAGTGTGATCACGTGCTATTCATTCACCAATGTTTACCAATAGAGACTTTTGGATTTAAATATATAGACTATCATTGTAGATATGTAATATTCATTTATGTCAGTGAAATTACTATAGTGTTTTTTTTAATATGGTGTATTCAGTAAAATTTGTTAAAAAGAACAATGAATTAAAAGCAAAAAATAATCTGTTAATTCAATTATAAGCAAGTCTTGGTTAAAGGCATTTTAAAATGAACAGGGTGTTAAAATTCACATATGAAATTTTGTCAGTTAACTTGAGGTACACAAAATTGAGCGTTTACTGTATCAACAAGACAAGTAATAACAAGTGTTGGAGACATTGTGGAAAAAAATGAACACTCATTCACGGCTTGTGGGAATGTAAATGGGTACAACCACTATAAAAAATAGTATGGAGGCTCCTTAAAAATTAGTTAATAGAGTTACCATATACTCCAGGAAACCCTCTTCTGGGTATCTACCTGAAATTTTTGAAAACATTTTATTTGTAAAGATACATATAGTCCTATGTTCATTGAAGCATTATTCACAGTGGCCAAAAAATGGGGAAAAACAAAAAACAAAAACAGATCATCCCTTGATACATGACTGGATAAAGAAGATTTGTTACATATATACAATGGACTACTACTCAGTCATAAGAAAAGATCAAATATTGCCATTTGAGACAGAATGTATGGATCTTGAGAATATCATCCTAAGCAAAATAAATCTTTAGTTTTAAAAGTATGGTTTTATAGTTTTAAAAGTCAACGTTTTGGTGGAGATAAACAAGGAATATTTGTTTTGAGGTAAAATATGACAAGAAAGTATAAATCCATGAGTAAGAAAACTTCACAAACTGTGATCGGCCTTTATGTGTCTGCCCAGTTCCGTAGCATTAAAATGTGCCTTTGAACCTAGTAGAGGACCAAAGCTTGGAACCAGATGGGTGGTGAGCAGGAAAGGAGAGTTTCAGACAGAATCTCTCCCAGAAAGTGAATATCTGTAGAGAAACAACTTTAGTGGGTGTATCAGAAAGAAGCCTGCTCCAGAAAGGGAGCCCATCTACCTATTAGAGCTTGGCTCTGGGCAATTGCTAAAGAAAGGACTGAGATAAGAAAAAGGAATGGTTGTCTAATAAAATAGTTACTTAAAATGTAGGTAAACTAAATAAACATTGACCCATATAAAACAATAATAATAGTACCTAACTTAGTGTGTTTAAAGTCAAGTTAGAATTGAAATAATCTTAGGTGATTATGGTATGCTTATATAACTCCTGGGTAAAAGAAATAATCAAGTTTATAATTAGAAAAAGTGGGAAAAGTTCATAATTAAATTTTAAAAAGATTTTGAAGGCACATTCTCTTCTAAAGACTAATATTTGAATTAATCAGGATGTGTTTTGAGGTCAAATAACCAAAGCAAATTGTTCATTTTGGTTGTCTGGAAATATTGGGGTTTCCATGTACTTCTGAAAACAGCCATTTCTATTTACATGCATGTGACCAAATTTTTATAAACCCATAGTAAGATATAGGATCCATATAATATATTTTCATGTGGGTCAATCTCTTCCCTCCAAGTGTTCAATGTTTCTTCTATCAGTAAGTGCTTAAAATTTCTAAAGTTCTAGGAATAATTTCTGAAAATAATTTTAGGAGTGAACCCAAACTTCTAAGTAAAATTCATGGACGGAAAAATGAATTCACACACACACACACACACACACACACACACACACACACACACACACACACACACAGGTTCAGTTCAATCTCTGTGAACCAAAGCCTTTAAGTTTTGCTTAAGTTAGTTCAGACAGGGTTCAGATAAAATCTGAGCTCATGGTCCCCAGCCAAACCAAATAAGACGAAAAAATTTTGACATTGTCAGAATACTCTTAATAATTTCAACATCTGTTGTTCCATTTTCTTATGTCTGCAAAATGTGGGAAAATAATAAGAGACTTCTTAAAAAAAACATTGCTTTTATAACTACATCCATATTTATAATTCATAAACTATATTCTAATTGCTACTTTATATAATTTTAGATGAAGTGATTCATAAAATCAAAATTAATATCTCTAATTCCACAATATTCTGGAGGAATCAATCTCAGTAATATCTGCTTGCTTCAAAATATTAAGAAAGAAGCATACAGATTCAATTACATCTTAGTCGAGATTAGTTGTTTTGTTTTTGTTAGTCTTAAAAAACCCCACTCAAAATAGATGACATTCTCACATTAAGATAGAAGAGGTTTATGGATAAAGGATTAATTACATTGGTGTAAATAGAATATTGAGACATTAAAAAAGATAGCGAGAAACACAAAGCTAGCAGCAATGGGCTGTCATTACTCCTAAGTCCAAAGGACAAGGGTAAAAAAGATGTTATTGGAAACTGGGAGAAGATCTATCCAGAACTGACATCACTGCGTGTGGCAGTGATCTCCCTGTCAGGAAGGTCAGTCCTGTTGACCTCAAGGAGCCAGGAAACAAATGCCTGACTTTTCTCCTTCCCAGATGTCACGGTGAGTGTCCCCATTGACACAACTCAAATTGAAATCTAATGGTCCAGATTATGGAGATGTAATTTACAAATATCAACATCCTGGTTAGAGTTCAGAGTGAGAAAGAGCAAAAGGTAGATTTGGAAGGGCAAATGAAGAAACTTAACACAGTTTAATATTCTAAGCTCAGCAAGATTCATTAGAGGATCAAAATAAAAATGAAATGATGATTACATTAGTAAAATTTTCTGATTCAAAACTTCACAATAACAAAAAAATCCCAACATTTCAGAAGCAATGTAAAATAACAATAAAAAAGTAAAGTACAATGTTAGTAGTACCACTTCCTTCTATGTATGTGTGTGAATATATGCATGCATATTTCATTTTTCTTTCAAAATTAATTAAATGTTTTTAAAACGCTTAAAATATTCAATATCTCCATGAAAATGTGTGAATTTTAACTCTAATCCTGTAAGCATTCTTCCGTGACAATAAAAATTCCATTGTAATGAATATTTCCATAACAAAAATAAATATATGATTTTGTCTAAATAAATTCAGATAATAATCCTCTTAGTAATTTTTTTTAGAAATTTCATAAAATTTCAAGTAATATAAAATTTGGATAATAAAGAGTTAATATTAAAACCTGGATATAAGTTTTAAAGCTTCATTTAATTTTATCTGCATGATTCTAAAGATGTATAAGGTTATAAAGCTTCATTTCCCTCCAGAGCAAATCAGGATAACTTTTAAATTATTTATATTATCTTGTAACTTTATTTTTAAAAAAATAGCCCGCCCAGTCGGCATGGTTCAGTGGTTGAACGTGGACCTATGAATCAGGTCACGGTTTGATTCCCTGTGGGGGCACATGCCCAGGTTGCGGGCTCAATCCTCAGTGTGGGTTGTGCAGGAGGCAGCTGATCAATGATTTTCTCTCATCACTGATATCTCTCTCTCTCTCTCTCTCTCTCTCTCTCTCTCTCTCTCTCTCGCTATCTCTGCCTCTTTGAAGTCAATAAAAATATATATGTTTTAAAAAGCTAATTCCTTTTTATTAAATGAAAAGCAAGATCAAAATAGAGGGATTTTGTTTCTTGATGACAAACAGATTTATGGCTGTTAAGCAAACTTCCTCTGTAATAACAAAGATTTGGGTTAAAATTCTGACTTGGACAATTATTTGTAATTAATAAACAAGGTACTTAATTGCTACACACTGAAGTTCATTATTCTTAAAATTAAAATAATAATATTAATTATAATAATAACGATAATATCTACCTACCTCATGTTTTCAAAATTGTATAACAAAGCCAATATATCTTAAGTAGTCATTACTCTTCCACCCACAACCACATCAGACATAGTATATCCAAACATCTATAAGCTCCTAACAGAGAGATTTAAGCTGGTTTTGGTATAGAAGGAAATTTCCCTAAAATCTTTACTTGAAATACTCAGAATTTCTTTGATTGAAATATGGTATCTGCTAAAGTGGCAAAGTGCTAAAAATTATTATTATTATATATATATATATATATATATATATATATATATATATATATATATATATAATATTATTCCTGTATAATATTATAATATTGTTTTTAAACTAAAATAACATACATTTCTTTAGTTAAAGTATATATGTTTAAAGTAGTTCTTAAGAGAGGTATTTATAAATTCAAGTAAGATAAAAATTCCTTATTTTAGCAAATGATTAGGTTTTTGCAAATGATTTGTGTTGCAACAAAATGAAATCCATAGTATTCTGTGTCGAGAGAGAGAGAAAGAGAGAGAGATTGATTTGATTAATTAGAAGAATAGGCTCTTGCTCTTAGAAGGCCAAGAAAACCCAGGATCTGCTAGATCAAAATTCTGCAAGCTGGAAAACCCAAAAAGCTGGTGGGCTAATTCAGTCCACAGAACTGAGAACCCGGAGCACAGATGTCTAAAGGCGGGAAAAGATGGATGGCCCTGCTTAGGCAGGGGAAATTTGCCCTTCCTACATCCTTTTGTCCTCTTCAGTCCCCTCAGCAGAGTGGATAAGGTGAGGTAGAGCCATACTTAGTCTACCAATTTTAATGTCACTCTCTCTCTCTCAGAAACAATCTCACAGACACAGCCAGAAATAATGGTTTGCCAGCTATTTGGGCATCCCCTAGCCCATTCAAACAACACATAAAATTAACCATCACAACACCTAATTCACACCTCCATCATCTTTGTCCTATTCCAAGGCAAGAAGACTGTTACTTGATAGATTATTTTCATGGTCTCCTATCAGTTTATTCTCACCATAGCATATAAAAGGATTCTGTTAAATTGTTACATCAATCATATCAATTATCTGTTGAAAACCCTCAAATTGTTTCCTATCTCAAAATAAAAGATAGTGTTTACAGTAACCCTGAAAGATCTGGGCCTCAACATGTAGACAGAAAGTATATTAAGGAATGCCTAAGGCTGTGAGATTAAGGAGAGTGTGAGGAAATAGCTAAAAGTGTATGGGATTTTTTTTTTTTTTGGGGGGGGATAAAACTTCTCTAAAATTTATTTTGATGATGGTTACACAATCATAAATATACTAAAACATTTGAACTGTCCCTTTAAGTGGGTGAATTGTAAGATTGCTCCAGCCACACCAGCCTCCTTACCGTCCTTCAAATAAGCCAGGGAAAACTAATGTTTTAAGACATTTGCATTGGCAGTGCCATCTGTCCATAACTCTTTTCATTTCTAAAATCTTAATGATCAATGGGAAACTTTAAATTAAATTTTCACTGCCATGAATTTTTAAAACATTATTAAGCCACCATTTACCAAAATAATTCTGTCAGATACTAATTCAATACTTAAACATCTTGTTTAAGAATCGTGATGGTGACTTATTTTTTCCCTTTTATTGTATTTTTTGGGTGACAATAATTAACAAAATTATACAGGTTCCAGCTGTACAATTCTACAACATATCATCTGTACACTGTATTGTGTGTTCAGTATCCAAGTCAAGTCTTAGTCCATCACCATTTATCTCCCCTACAATCTCCTCCACCTCTGCCACCCACCATTCCTGGGCAATCATTAAAAAAATAGTTTATGGTTATTTGAATTTGGAAATGCTGCATATAAATCCACCCCTTTCAAAATGTCACATCCTATATAATAAAAGCCTAATATGCAAATCAACTGAATGATGGAATGACCAGTGGAATGACCGGTTGCTATTGATGTGCACTGACTAGCAGGGGGCAGACACTCAATGCAGGAGCTGCCCCCAGCCTGCAGGCCTCTAGGCCAGCCAAGGCGGGTGCCAGTGAGGGCCCCCTGATCGTCCCACCGGTCACCTCACAGAACAGCCCTCATCGCCGGCCAGGCCTAAGGACCCTACCTGTGCATGATTTCATGCACTGGGCCTCTAGTGAAACAATAACATAAGAATATCTGAGAAAAAACTCTGTGGTACAGGAACCAATTTACTTTTGATTGCTTCTGTAGTTTCAACATGTACTTAGACCAAGGATACTTATTTCTGTATTACTTTCCATATAACATATCATATAATATCCCTTTATGGAAATGCTCTATTAGGCAATTTCATTTCCATACCCTTGAATGAAAGTTTGTAAATACAATCTTTATCAACAATGCAGCCTTAATACATTCTGACCTATTTCAACTGTCAAACTAAACTTATTTGAGGTAAACTTAGGGCACAAATTTAATAAATAAACTTTCTCCTTAAAAAATCACAAATGTTTATGTTTGCTGAAACCACATTTATTATGAAAGGGTCAAGAGAAATTGGATAATTCTATACATGAAGCAAATTAGATCACAAAAAAACTATAGATAGTATTTTGGTTCACTATGCATCATTCACAAAGCCTGCTTATTTACTAAAACAAAGGCATTTTATCTTACTTGAATTTATAAATATATTTCATGAGAATTATTTTAAACATTTAAAGTTTAACCAGAAATGTATATTATCTTTAGTCTGGAAACTATATACTAGCTTACATTAGTAAAAAAAACAACCAAAAATCAAATCACTGCATTTTAAATGCCAAAAGTTGAGGCTTATCACAGATAAAGTGGAAACCTTACTGTAAAATATAAATTCTGTTTATTGTATAGCGCAAAAGAATATATGAATATGAGTTATACATTACATAGAAGCAATCCAATTTTTTTCTCACTTAAACACCTTTAGCTTTTATTTTCCTGAATTCAAATAATCTTGCATATGTGCCACGACCTGCACAGAAGCATCACAATCATCCCGTTAAAGTATTACCTCTAGGTATTTTCTAGAACCTAAAAATCATAAGGAACTACTTGTTTTTATCACTAAGAAACTTGAGAAGTTGTGATATTCTAAATAATTTTAGATTTTTCTCCTAGGATGATTATCACAGAGGTGCTAGTTGTTTGCCACATCTATTTATTTCTTTTCCTTATGAGCCCTTACTCAGTTAGCTTGTGCTGTCTAACAATTTACCAAAAAAATTAATGGTTCAAATGAACAACCATTTTGCTGTTGTTGCTGTTTCTAATTCTGTAAGAGAGCAGTTTGGCCGCAGTTCAGCTAAGAAGCTTTTATGGTCTAGGTTTGGCTTACTAAGGCACTTGACTGATAGGTGTTGCTGGGGCCGAATGGTTAGGATGGCCTCACCTTCATGTTTGGTGGTTGCAAGCTGTTGGCCAGGTTCTCCTCCATGTGGCCTCTCCATCCACTTTAGACTTATTTCCAAGGATGGCAATAATCCAACAGGGAGAGAGCAGAAGCTGCAAGTCTTTTGAATCCTAGGCTCAAACTGTGCATAAGTCACGCATGCAATATTCTTTTGGTTAAAGCAAGTCATGTGGGTAAAACAAGATTCAAGGTGTGAAGGGAAACACCCCAGCTTTGATGGGAATGGCTGCAGAAATGCAGACATTTTTACATCTAACATCAATGCATAATTAATCTAGCTTCCCCGCCCTCTGATCCAGCTGGATATGGCTACGTGACTGAGTTCCAGACTGTGAAATATTGCATGGTTCTTTTCCAAGGCCTCGCCTTCCAGTTCACCAGATTGCAATACCTAAGGTAGCATGAAAGCAGGTAATAAACATCAAACTTTCTACAGCCTGAGTCTTTGCAATAACTGTGTAAGCAGAGAATCCCCATCAATCTGTCCCCCATCTGTTCTGCTTCCTGAGGCATTCCTAAACAGCATGTGAGTAAAATATTAACTTACTTTATACTAAGCTATTACCTGATAGAGACTAGTATTTAGTATTGCCTAACTTCCTATAATTAATACAGTGAGTTTACTTTTTTGTATATTTGTCATTATGTAATAAACTTTTAATAATACTAAAATTGCTTTTTTCCAGCAGATATTTTTGAGAGTAAGAAGTCCATTCTTGAATGGAAATATCTACATTTTTACTAAAGGAATAATATATAAGTGTAAACATGAAGTTTGTTTATAAAACTATTGCACATACGTAAAACATATGCAAAGTTCTCATATAAACTATACAATATTCTAATGTCTTTGTAGAGAGATTCTTTAAATCTAGAGATCAGTATGTATAGTTCAATCTGATCCTTAGTGGAATCTGGGGATGCTGAAATATCCTTGGTGTTATGTATAATAGTGTTTCAACTTGGAGATTCAGGAATAATTATTTCAGGGAAGAAAGAATCTTTGATTAAAATAGAATGCACTGGGTAATCAAAATTATTTTTTTCAAAGACTTTTACCAACCTTAAAATAAATCAGATTACCAAGAAGAAAACTCCCCAAAGGCAATAATATAGGCTGTCCCCCCAAAAATGTGTACACACTTTAACAGCAGATAGCTCAATTTTGAAAATGAGACACATTTTAATAAACACTGCTTTTATAATTATTTAAAGTGTTATTGGGAGAACACCAGTGGCATTGAGTTTCAGGGAAAAATTTCAAACACTCTAGTATTTTTTTATGTATAATGCTGTCATGACATAATAATATATATTACCTTCAATAAATGTATCTATAGTTTTTTTTTTCTTGTTAAAGTAATACATAAATATGTTAAAATCTACATAGTACAGGAGGTAAAATAAATATTAAAATCCTCTCCCTCCCACTCTATAACCTCAACTCTCTCAATTGTTAAATAATAGCTACTCTTCACAAGTTCTTTGATTCTTTAATAATTTTTATTAGTCTTATTTTTTTCACCTTATTCTGCATTTTGGACTGTCACTTAATAACATAGTTTATAGATATTTCTATTTTAAAATATACATATATTGCTACTTTATGACTTTCTGATTTTCGACTGTTTTGTTGGTCCCTCTATGAAATATAAGGGAATTAGCACACTTATGCACTTCTGTCATTTCTCTTTCAACATATATTTCCAGATAGTCTCCCAATATTTTTATATCGTCAAGCTTTAGGACATTTATATTTGGCTCTATACGCAAAATTTCCAGAAACGTTTATTGCTTTATATTTAAATTCCTCTCATGCTCATTGTCATTCTTTTAACCACCATTTCTTGAAAACCAAGGTATCATTAGTATTTTGTTACATGTAGAGTTGGCTGAATTTCAACCACACATTTTCTTAATCTATATTTGAAATTGATAACAATTTGACAGGAAAAAATCATTCAGTCATATCTTCTGCCTCAAACAGATATTGCAGTACTAATGAGGGAATCCTACACACACAAAAAAAAATGAAATAAGGTTAATAGTTGTTTTGTTTTTACTAATGAGTGTTATGATTTTTTATATCTAGAGAACACAGAATTTTTCTTTGTCTTTGAAATGAAAAAACACACAACACAACAGTAAGAGAATATATCATATTGTTAGCTATCCTATATCTAGGTTTCTTGGGAGTTGGTTTATCCTTTCAACCTAAAAATGCAGATTTTAGCAAATTCTGTCTCATCTATATCATTTCAAATACCTTTATTATTTTCATGCACCAATCCCAAGTGTGCTCTCACTCTTAGAGGGCTGTTCTCAGGTTACCAGACTCATTTTGCCTGCTCTTGAAAACCCAGAAGTCCTGAGAATGTATATCCCCACCTGGTCTGAAAGTAAGTGTTAAACAATGATGGCTGCATGCAGGATAAAAATACTACAATCCCCTAGCCTCTGACTGGGATAACTCTCAGCTGTGAGCCATACTGTCTCTACAGCTGCCCTGATATTTTGTGTTCATGTTTCCTTATTCTGGTATTTTACTAGGAATCATACCACTGTTTGGCTTCTTTCCATTCTTGTTCTCATTTTTTTCACTCCCCTACTGGTTTTGTTTTAGAAAAATCCATAATCTTCTGACCTCAAATCTGCTTAGTGTATTCCTCTATTTCAGGAAAGATTTCTCCTTTTATATAAGAACTAGAGGCCCAGTGCATGGATTCGTGCACCGGTGGGGTCCCTCTGCCTGGCCTGCAGGGATCGGGCCAAAATCGCCTCTCCAACATCCCCTGAGGGGTCCCACATTGCGAGAGGAAACAGGCCAGGCTGAGGAAACCCACCAGTCCATGAATCTGTGCACCGGGCCTCTAGTATACATATAAGATCTTTGGTTCATCTCTTCCCACCCTCCCCCCTCCCCTCTTCCCTCTGAGATACATCAGTCTGTTCCCTGTTTCCATGCCTATAGTTTCCACTCCTGCACTGAGCGTCTGCCCCCTGGTGGTCAGTGTGCATCATAGCTACTGGCTGGTTGGCCAGTCGGCCTGTCAGCAGGTCGCTTAAACTTTTTATATATATATATATATATATATATATATATATATATATATATATATATATATAGTGTATATATATATATATATACACTAAAGGCCTGATGCACGAAATTCATGCCAGGATAGGCCTTCGCAGCCCCGGCTGCCTCGCAGCCCCAGCCCCACCCACCGCCCGCACCTGCCTTGGCCAAGAGCTACCTGCATCCGCCACCCATGTACGCCACCCACATCTGCCGCCACACTCCCCCAGTTCCCTGGTTCCATGGAGCACCCCATCGATTGCAGAGCCCTCCCCCCCCACATGGATCGCCCCACAGAGAGTGGCCTGGGCCTCTCTCTTTGGGGCAAGCATGGAGCCCCCCAATTGATCACCCCGCTGGCCGAAGACCAAAGTCTCCCTCTGCAGGTGATTGTGGGGCGATGGCGGGCCCTCCGACCAATCGCATCACACCTGCCTTGGCTGACCTGGTACCAGTGCATGTCATAGCATGGTCATCCAGACGGTTGTTCTGCTGTTTGGCCATTCGATCGATTTGCATATTACGCTTTTATTATTATAGACTAAAGGCCTGATGCACAAAGTTTGAGCAAGAGTAGGCCTTCCTTCTCCCGGCTGCCAGCACTGGCTTCCCTCTGGCCCCCGGGACCCAGGCTTCCCTCTGGCACCTGGGACCCAGGTTTTCTCTGGCTGCTTGTAGGCACCCGGGACCTGGGCTTCCCTCTGGTTGCCAGCAGGCACCCAGAACCCGAGCTTCCCTCGCAGTTCTGGCTTCATCTGGAAGGACATCTAGAAGGACGTCTGGTCTAATTAGCATACTATGCTTTTATTATTATAGATCATCATAGATATAGATATTTTTAGTTCATTTGCCATATTCTACTTTTAAAGAATATGAATTATACTTATGGATTTCCTTTTTCCTTTTTAATTATCTACTATCATTACTTTAATCACATTCCTTCCTATTTTCTTTTCCATTTTTTTATATAATTTTGAAGCCAGTAATACATACATGTAATTTTAATGTTCCTTGTCTATTTTATATTTTATTGTTTCTAGTATAGCTTTTAATTCTAAAACAACTTTGGTATTATGTTTATTTATTTACAAATCTCTTGTTAGTTTACTTTTATACTCCTTTTTAGTTTTATCTTTTCTTTGTTATTTCTTTATTTCTTCCTCCACTTTTTTTTAACTTATCTTTTTCTCTTTCTCTCTCAATTGCTCACTATCTCTCTTCCTCCTCAACTCTTTCTAAGTCTATATTCCCTTTATTTTTTTAAAGTGGGGATTTTTTTTTTTGAAATATCTACTCTTTTTGGAACTAATTCTTTCTCTTCTATATATTATTCATAAGCTTTCTGTTTATATATTATTTTGCTCCTTTTTAGTTTTTGAAATATATTTTTATTCATTTCAGAGAGGAAGGGGGAGGGAGAGAGAGATAGAAACATCAGTGATGAGAGAGAATCATTGATCAGCTGCCTCCTGCGTGCCCCCTTGACTGGAATTGAACCAGGGACTTTTCAGTCTGCAGGCCAATGCTTTATCCACTGAGCCAAACTGGCTAGGGCAATTTCCTCCTTTTTAAACATTAATTTTAAGGAATGTTCACTTAACACATAAATTTTCAAAGTGAATAGAGTTTTTTTATTATAAAGCAATGGTATATTAAGTGCTTTTTATTCATTAGTTCATTTAATTCCCATCACAAAAATTTTTACTGTTATCCCCAATTTATTGAGTAGGAAAGTAAATGTTAGTAAGGTTATATAGACTGATGATGAAAAATGGATATGGAAAACTTTTATCTGTATTTATTATTCCTTTATATAGAGTTTATTCTATAAGCTATAAAACAAGTTTATTCTATAAAATAACTTATAGAATGTTATAACTTATATGCATCATAGTTATAACCACAGACAATTTTCTTTTTTGCTAAAAACAATAATATTATATTACAAATAAATAATTCTGGGAGGGGTCTAGTGATTGTTTTTGCTGATAGAAAATTGTTTTAAAATCACTTCATGGCAACAGTGTTTCAGAATGGTTTATTTGGACTATCTGCAAAAGGAAATGAAAAAAGAAAGTTTAGCATCATATGCCACCTAACACATTGCTGTAGACATAATAGATACCTTGCATGTGTCTAACATAATAGGGTCATATTTGAAAATATCTTGTCAAGTCAGCATGATACAGAGTCTGCTAACTATAAAATGCATTTTTTCTTTTTTTTATAATACACAAAAATTATTTATAGCATATCTGATTGCACAATTGGTAAGTCAGTAAACAGTGTTTTAAAGAAAGACTGAGAGAGGAAAAATGGGGAGGGAGAGAGAGGAGGAGATTCTTGCCTTCCATTTGGAACTTGGTGGTGTCTATAATTTACTTTGGTCATGAAATATGAATTAAAGTGACTTGCACCACTTCTTAGCCTCTTCCATTACATTTTTTAATGCAAATGACAATTTGGTTACATTTGTACTTCTTGGTTCTTTGCTTTTTTGCACTGCAAACAGTAAAGATATTGTTTTATTTTCTTATGTCAATGAAATAAGCCCAAACTCATTTTTAGTTCTATATCCTTTGGTAATGAGCTTATATTTCTAGCTGGATAGATTCAGGGATTTTTTTTTTTTTTGGCAGTAAAATTTAATAATGTCAGTATCATTAAGGTTGTCAGGAGAGAGCTAAATTTTTTGTGAGAATTGTGTGTGTTTGGTTTGTTATTAATTTAAACATTTTTGTTGAGTCCTGAGCATGTGGCTTACTCCTCCAGGCAGGAAGTTTAACCTGTTCTCTGAGTGGTGAGAAAATGTCCCTTGGCTTTGGTTTGATCTCATGCTTGGGGATGACAAGAAATTTGATGAGATATCTGGTTATGATAACAGTCCTACAGTTCATGGGCTTGTGGGAACCATGCCAGGTCCCGGGATAGTCAAGGCCAATGGGAGCACATTTGCCTTGTTATCAATGCCAGAATGGCCAAAGGCCATTCTGAACATGTGCCTAAATGGGACGTTCAAGGACTCTGAGCCTGGGAATCCTAATCAGGCCAAGATACCATGAGCGGGTGCAAGTACACACTGTACACTGTGCCCTTCAGTAGCCAATATGTTGATGTAACTATTGGCACGAAACCTTTGTCTAGATGGTATAAAAGTAGGTTACTGACCAGACAGTTGGCTGGACTAGGCTGGAATAGCCTGGAGTCGGCTGAGGATGGAGTGAGAAGTCTACTAGAGAGAGCATCTGGGCAGGAGAGACAGGAGAAGCGTCTGAGCCGGAGAGCTCAGGTTCTGCTACGATGTGAAGTGATACGTCTTGGAGGCAGCGTACGGCTGCTCAGATAATAGCTGTGGGTACAGAGACTGATGCTGCTTTATGGGAAAGATATATGTCCACCAGTCAGTGTCCGGCTGCCTGCCTGTTTGGACTTTGCTGTGAGGACTGTTCTTGTCTGATGGCTATATGGCTACTGGCTTCTGCAATAAAGATTCATTCTTATACACCTACAACTTCTCCATCTCCTTCTCTGTCTACCAAGACCCTCTGCCATGCTCTGCCCAGACTCAGAACAACTCAGAACACCAGAGCTCATGCAGGAATCTTGCTGTGTGCTCTGACAAGGCTGTACTATATGTATTTTAGTACATCATTTTAATTGCACAGGTACCTCTTTTCTATAGCTGAAAAACAAAATTATGTGCATAATTAATTTCTCCCAGTCAGGAAACCCATTTAGGAGAAGAAAAGAAAACATACTTATGGAGAAGTTTCTTTTCCAGGTTGCTTTTCCTGTCAACCGCAGTAGGATAATAATTAACCCCAAAAGAGGTTATTCACCATCTTCTGTAGCCTATATACATCTTCAGCTGTATCCTATAAATCTTATCATCAGAGAAATCTTAAAAATGTATTTTATTTTTTTAATTTGCTATAATGCACTGTGTTTTTAAACTGGGGAGTGTGGGTTAATATGAAAATCCACTTTTGTTTACCTCCCCGATAAATATCTTGCAACTATTCTTGATGTGAGCAGTGGATGTAAACACCTGTGAAATTGTATTACTTTTTAAATTAAATTTATTTGATGAGTATTTGTAGTTTTTAGATTTTATTTTACGCTCTTTGTTTATACTATGTAATAAAAGGGCAATATGCAAATTGACCCTAATGGTGGAACGACCAGGAACGACCGGTCACTATGATGCGCACTGACCACCACAGCGCAGACACTCAACGCAGGAGCTGCCCCCTGGTGGTCAGTGCACTCCCACAGGGGGAGCTCCACTCAGCCACAAGCAGGACTGACAGCTGCAAGTGCAGCGGTGGTGGCAGGAGCCTCTCCCGCCTCCTCGGCAGCACTAAGGATGTCTGACTACAAGAGGACACAGGCCAGGCTGAGGGATCCCCGCCTAGTGCATGAATTTTTGTGCACCAGGCCTCTAGTTGTAAAATACCTGTTTAGCTTTTTTTTCCAGTAGAGACAAAAAAAAGGTATTTTGGTTAAGATTGCACAGTCTCAGACAGACTATGTCAGCTTAAATCCTGGTTCTTTGGTTTAGAGAAAATTATTAAACTCTCTGAACCTCAGTTTTGTTATCTGTAAAATGAGCATAATTGTAGTACCTCTTTCATGGTATTGTTTTTAGGGTTAAATGTGCTCATTTATACACTGAGTTTATAATTGATACATAGTAAGCATTTGATCCTTATTGACTACTAGAGGCCTGGTGCACAAATTCGTGCATGGGTGGGGTCCCTCAGCCTGGCTGGCAATCAAGGCCGATCAGGACCATCTCTCCCAGTTCTGATCAGGGCCAGCTGGCCAAGGGGAGGGACCACGGGAGGTTGGCCGGCCGGAGGGAGGGACTGCAGGAAGTTGGCCAGCTGCAGGAGGTTGGCTGTGGGAGTACACTGACCACCAGGGGGCAGCTCTTGCATTGAGTGTATTCCCACTGGTGGTCAGTTGTGTCATAGAGACCTGTTGACCAGTTGTTTGGTCATTTGGTCGCTTAGGCTTTTATATATATAGATTATTAGCTATCAACTTTTCTGGAATTGTCTGGCTCTCTTCTTTATCTACCTTATAACATCTAAACTTCCTAACAGTACTATAATTGATTATAAGCTATATTTTACACATAAAGAAACTGAGGATCATAGAATTTAATTCACTTGTCCAGATACCATAAAGTGATCAGACCAGGACTTGAAGACAAACTAAGAAACTTTTTCAAAGGGCTAAAATATGTTTTCAACACATGACAATGTTTCTTGTAATTTTCAAATGTATTGCTGAATATTTGTCCTTATAATCAACTAGAGGCCTAGTGCACGAAATTCATGTACGGGGATAGGGTTGGGGAGGGGAGTATCCCTCAGCCCAGCCTACACCCTCTCCAATCTGGGATCCCTTGAGGGATGCTCAACTGCAGTCAGACATCCCACTCATAATCCAGGATTGCTGGCTCCCAAATGCTCGCCTGCCTGCCTGCCTGATTGTCCCTAACCGCTTCTGCCTGCCAGCCTGCTGACCCCCTAACCACTCCCCTGCCAGCTTGATTGACACCTAACTGCTCCCCTGCTGGCCTGATTGTCCCTAACTGCCCTCCCCTGCCGGCCTGGTTCCCCCCAACTGCCCTCCCCTACAGGCCTGGTCTCCCCCAACTGCCCTCCCCTGCTGGCCCGGTCACACCCAACTGCCCTCCCCTGCAGGCCTGGTTCCCCCCCAACTGCCCTCCCTTGCTGGCCATCTTGTGGTGGCCATCTTGTGTGTTGGAGTGATGGTCAATTTGCATATTACTCTTTTATTAGATAAGATAATTATATGAAATTTCTCCCCATGACATATCTCATGCATATATAACATGGTGAGTATGACAAAAAAGACATAAAAGTTCTAGTAAATGTAAAAAATAGCAAGAAATATTCATTTCAAGTTTCTGAAAATGAGTTATAAATAATTTAGGTTAAAATCTAAAGGTATCACACTGACTATATTTCTACTTTAATACTACAACAATTATAAACAGCTATCTATTTAGTTCTTTTTTTTCCTAGAGACTTTGTAAACTGGTAATTACAGGAGATACTCATAAAACAGTTTGTAATGATGTTATCTGTGTATGTGAGAGAGACAGAGAGAGAAAAATCAATACACAAAGATAAAGTTAGGAGAGAAAGAGTAGGTAATTCCTTCCAAATAGAGATTCTTTATTACAATCTATCTCTCAAATTACTACATTATTCACACTCAGGCATTTTCATGTTTTATCATAACTGATTTTGTCAACCAGTGATCTGAAAAGTTGGGAATATATGCAATATTCAGTTAGTTTTCTTATATTGTTCCTCATTTCCAAAATGCATATTCTTAACATTCTTTTAGGCATTATTTTAATTTTCTTTTTTTTAAGAAATCAGACATCTTTATGATTATACTTTTTAAAATATATTTTATTGATTTTTTACAGAGAGGAAAGGAGAGGTATAGAGAGTTAGAAACATCGATGAGAGAGAAACATCGATCAGCTGCCTCCTGCACACCCCCTTGCTGGGGATGTGCCCGCAACCAAGGTACATGCCCTTGACTGGAATTGAACCTGGGACCCTTCAGTTCGCAGGCCGATGTTCTATCCACTGAGCCAAACTGGTTAGGGCTGATTATACTTTTCAGTTTAAAATATTTTTCATGAAGTTCTGAAATCCACACATTATCTTCTTAAGAAATCCTAATATATAAAAAACCAGGTGCCATCACAACCTAAACGACTGGACAAACGACCAAACAGCAGGCTAGGGAGCTGAGGGAGCAGGAGCTGTGGGCCCCCGGCTGCCCATGGCATGGCAGCAGGAGGAGAGAGCTGTGGGCCCAAACCATCAAAGGACCGGTCTGGCTCTAACAGCATGGTGGGGCAGGGCCGTGGAGGCTGAGGAGCCTCACAGGGTGGGGGCTGTGAGCATGGAGCTTTGTGGGGTGGCTGAGGCCGAGGAGCCTCACAGGGCAGGGGCTGTTATCATGGAGCTTCGCAGGGTGGCTGGGGCGGAAGAGTGTTGCAGGGGCTGTGAGTATGGAGCTTCATGGCCTGGTGAGGTGGAGGAGCATTGCAGGGGCAGCTGAGGCCGAGGAGCCTCATGGGGCAGGGGCTGTTAACATGGAGCTTCCCGTGGTGGCTGAGGCAGAGGAGTGTTACAGGGCATGGGCAGCAGAGGCTGAGGAGCCTCACAGGGCGGGGGGCTGTTAGCATGGAGCTTCGCAGGGCTGCTGAGGCGGAGGAGCATTGCGGGGTGGGAGTGGCGAGCGTGGAGCATCCCGGGGCGGTGGAGGCAGGGCGGGGGCTGTGAGCATGGAGCTTCGTGGGGCAGGGGTCACGGAGGTGGAGGAGCAATGCTGGGCAGCAGATTTGGCCCTGATTGCAGCTAGGCCTAGAGACCCTAACCGCACATGATTTAATCATGTGCTGGGCCTCTAGTGTATATATATATATATTTATTTTGGCTGTATACTACTGTGTAAAGTACTCAGAGAGAAAAGACCCTTTACTCATCTGTCAAATGGACATAACATTTGCCTATGTCAAAGGATTGTTTTAATAATTTTTAAAATAATTTACACAACTTTGCACACTGTTATGTAATAAGCACTAACAAATGCCATCTTTTAATATTATGTAGGCTATAATAACCATTCAGTTTATCTTCACTGGTACTTTATCTCCAATCTTCAAACAAAATCTAGGGTTCCCTTTATCACTGGAGTAATAATCTTGTTTAGCCTTGTCCTAAAGACCTTCAAGGTTCAATGGACTCTGAAAAGAGAACTTGCCTCAGAGTGATCCATTAAAGGTGTTACATTGTGGTTATTTTCTTGTCATAGTATTTAATTTGCCCTCCACCCTATTATGCATCACTTATTTTTTTAATGTGTTGTTATTGATTTCAGAGAGGAAAGGAGAAGGAAAGCAAGCTAGAAACATCAATGATGAGAGAGAATCATTGATTGGCTACCTCCTGCATAGCCCCTATTAGGGGTTGAATCCGCAATCTGGGTATGTGCCCTGACTGGGAATTGAACCATGACTGCCTGGTTCATAAGTCAATGCTCAACTACTGAGCCATGCTGGCTGACCCACCACTTATTCTTTATTCTTCTCATTTATACTTCTCATTTCTAATGCACTAATTAATTTTATTTATTTATTTTTTGCTTATCAATTATTACCCCTCCAACCTTATTTTATGACTCTTTCCTATGAATAGAAAATTTCTTAAAGTATATGAAATATTTAACAGTTGTGGAAATACTTAGGTGGATAAGTAGGGTTAGTCAAGAAATTGATTATTATTTTCCTTTAATACACTTCTGTACTTTTTTAGTTTCTTATGAGTTGTATTTCCATTAAATAATCTGTTTATCTATTTTAAACCAATGAAATATTATAATTATATAAGTTTTCTGCAAAGTTGGGTTTCTAAAATATCTGATTTTTGTGTATTAGCTCAATATGAGTTGATTTCAATTTTGCTCTGTACAAAAAAAATACATATATTTGAGGCATTTGCTGGCTAGAAAACTGTTAAATAGAAATGCATAAATCCATAATGTGTTTAAATTGACAACACAAACAGTAAAGCAGATGAAATGTGCCAGATCATTTTCAATAAATTTTAAAAAGACTGCTTTTTATAAGAGGACCTTAAATTGGATGCCTTGTGCCTAACTGTTTCATTAATCGCTATGATATTACCTGTGAGCTTCATTAGGGACTTTTTATACTGTTTTATCATCTTTAATGAAACATGTTTATTTCTCAAAGCAATTAATTAATAAGAAAGACAACTGTGTTTAAGACAGTAAAACGCCTACCAGATATTTGAAGCAATATATCCAATGTTATTAAAATAAATCTGTATCACCCTTAAACCACACTTAGTGATCATACCATGTTGTAGCAATTTATTTATTTAATAATCTGAATTGAACACTTATCCATTCATATTAATTTGCTGTCATTTATTAATATGGATTCAATAAAATCAACCTTAAGTCATAGTGATATGGGTTGCCATTGTTTTAGAATAAAAGATGTTTTAAAATTATTATATTCTTCTTCTCCTGATTCACATCTACTTTCATCTCCTTTACGATAGCATGTATGTTTTTCTACACTTATTTTGCTCATTTCATTGTTTAATCTTCTTGCCTCATTTTAAAAACTCTAACTTACGTGAGTATAGTAAATTTTCAAACTATCTTAAGTAAGTTTCTATGAGCCATCTGTGCAGTAAAGTACATTGCACCGTATGGTATTATATTGTGATCATATTTTATCTGAAAATTTGTTCTGCATGTTGAACATTTGTTACCATTTGCTTATAGGTTATATAGATCAGAGGTTGTTTCTTTGTTTTATATTTTTATAATCCTAGTAGGAGATAGGATAATTGAACGTTTGGGAGTTCCTTAGGGATGGGAATATATAACCACTTATTCTGCTCATTTCCCTGAGATAATGCGTTACCTCAAAATCTTAGTAATATTTATAGCAATTTGTATGTAGATTGGAAAATTGTTGAAGTGCCTTTTTGTTTTTTTTACTCATGCTTCAAAGTATATTCAAAATCAGCACTGGCCAATGTGGCTCAGTCGGTTGGGTGCCAACCTGTGCACCGATTGCAAGTTCAATTCCCAGTCAGGGCACATGCCAGAGTTGTGGGCTCAATCCCTGGTACGGGGCATGCAAGAGACAGCCATTGATGCTTCACTCTCACATAAATGTTTCTCTCTCTCCCTCTCCCTTCCTCTCTCTGAAAGTCAATAAAAATTAAAACAAAATAAATAAAATATATTGAAAACCGTAAGTATTGCCTATGCTTATTTAAATTCCATCTACATACACCTTGACAGTAGGTTTTATTAGACATAAAAATGTACCCAACCAGCCTGTCCACTTGTCCACTCCTTGCCCATATGGCTAGATATTTAATTTGGGATTTGGTAAGTTATGTTTTCTAAAATTAAGACTTAAGATAATACCTCTAAGAGCAAGTATTTTTCATTATTTTGTTTTCATTAGGTAAATTCTATCTTTATATTTTGAAGTTATTTTAGTAAATGTGGGTTTTATCTTTTTCATTCTTACATTTTATACCTTTCTTGGTAAAATGGGACATTTAGTTTTATTTTTTAGTTTGTTGGATAGCATCCACAAACTATGGAAGAACAGTGATAAACTTAAATATTGTGAACTCTTCTAGGCATACACCAACAGCTCAATAAGAACCTTAGCTCAGATATCTGAAGACTTACTCTATAAATATTTTTCAATTCATGTGAAAAATAAACATCTCTTTTTTCCTCCATAGTATCATAGTCAGGGATAATTCTCTTGCTAATTCTGTGATTTTGACCTTTTAACCTAGACAGTATTTAGGAAAAAGGGAATAATAACATTCAGATCTGTGAGAACTGAAGCCCAGAAGACACATCTGGTCATCAGAAGGGAATGTAGTGTGCCAATAGAAAACAGTCACACTTACATGATACCATCTGCTATAGCTGAATTAATGGGAGGAAGAAAATAGCTAATTTGTAGTAAATAACATATAAGTGTGTTGCTGATTCAAATAGAATGGGATGAGGAGTGTCACTCTCCCATATTCAATACAATTTAACCTTTTGCACTCGGATGTCAAGATTAAAATTACTCTTTGAATGTATCAATAACTTGAAATATAAAAAAATCCAAATAAATAAGTTTGTATGAAAAGAAACTCCAGTTTTTTATTCTACTGCTGCGCTTTGTAAAATCTGGGGTATTTAAAAAATTAAATCCCAAGTAGAATAAAGGAATCGAGGAAAAGCAAGCGAGTGCAAAGGGTTAATAATGTGGGCAGTGAAATTATATAAGTGATAAATATCTCAGGAGAAAATAAAACTTTTGGAAGAAGCAACTATCCCAATTAGTATAAGCCAAGAAACTCAAGAATTTAGAACAATGAACTTCTCTAGACTTTGAATACATCAATCATCTGGTCAAGTAATGCTTAGAAAGCAACTAGTAATTTTTTCAAAGATGATAATAATATCCATCAAAAATGCTATCCATGTTCTCCGGAAATTATGTAAAAGATCTGCAGAATTTTTTCTGACATATGCAAAATTATGGCAGCAAGGAATTTTCCCCCTGAAAGTTGTCTAAGTGTTGGCCCAGCCCATCCCAATTTTGATTCAGTCTAGCTGTTTCAATTTCTTTAAAACTGAGATAAACTATGAAAGTTCAGGTAGGTTAACAGAAGTTCCTATGTGATTTAAAAGCGAAATGAATCATTAAGTGACTTGGAAGGAAAATAAAATTTGAAGCATTGCCTTTTTGGACATTCTCTTAACAGTTCTTCCAGTGAACAAATTTATTTTGAGCTTAGAAAAATGAAAGATCAACTAAAACTATGTGTTTCTAGAACAGTAATAGTTAGGCTTCCATATTCTTAGAGCTACAAGACTCAATAAGTGTCAAAGGACTGCACAGATTTTTGTATTCAGCAAAAGAAATCGCAAGGGACTATCATTGTGACATTAGTTTTGACATTGATTTGCCATTAGCTGCAGCTTCAGACATGTATATCTATATATCTATATATCTATATCAATATCTATATCTATATCTATATATATATATATATATATATATATATATATATATATATATATATATATATATATATATATATATAAATAAACAGGGGATATGCTAATTAGCCAGGCATCACGACATCACGACCTTTCAGGAGGAGGCTGCATCACAACTGCTCAGGAGGAGCTGCGCATGCAGATCGGTGGGAGGGACTGCGTGCAGCCCCAGCGGCCTCGGGAAGGCTGGGGCTGGGGGCGGGCCGAAGTGGAGACACAACACACAGGAGCACCTGCCCCCACCCCAGCCGACACAACGTGGCCAGCGCTAAGCAGGTCAGGCGTGGGTCCCAGCCCCCCACGGGTGCCTCCTTGGACACGGGAGGTGGGGCGCCTCCTCGCGCGATTGAAATTACACACTGGACCTCTAGTAATCATATATGTTAACAACTCACAAAACATTATAGAGCTCTAGTATTAGGACTCTGACAATAAGAAGATTGGAATTACATTGATTATTTTTTTATTCCATTAGCAATTGACTGCTCACTCCTTATCTTTTTTATTTATATCATGAAATTGCCTCTGGATATCATTTAATTAATATTTAGTGAAATATGATAATCTTTGAAATTAGAGAGCCATGCTATGTGCATGTTTTATGCAATGATTCATGTACACTAGCAAAAAAGCAAGTCCCCTAACCATTTCATCTCTAAGATAGTTTAGCCTCACCTAATTTTTATGGAAGATATTGATATATAAGCAGCACTTGAACATTTTCTTAAATTATACATGATTTTTTTTGCATTTTAGTATTTTTATTTATTAAGGTGTGTTTTTTTAATCCCCACCCAAGGACTTGCTTGGAGAGATGGAGAGAGATTACAGATAGATGAGAGAGAGAGAGAGAGAGAGAGAGAGAGAGAGAGAGAGAGAAGCGAGAAACATTGATCGGCTGCCTTCCATATGTGCCCAGACTAGGGATCGAGCCCATAATCTGGGTATGGGTATGTGCCCTGACCTGGAGTTGAACCAGCTACCTTTCCCTGCACGGGATGACACACAACCAACTGAGCCACTCATATTAATAAGATTTATAATGTTATTCACAGACGTAAATATATAACATCTTTGAGACAATGGATCGCTCAGTGGATCTAAAATACTGTAAAGGCAGTTATATCTCTGTTATTTTAAGGTTTAGATTTGGTGAACTTATGTAAAAGCTCATGAAACCACTTTAATAATTTATTGGTAGATGCTAGAAAGAAGCTTACACTTACTTTAGAGGCAAGGAAGAATTTATTTGTAACATTTTTTAACTGAGAAAGTTTTTAGAGGGAGGAATCAAACTAGAATTTGTGTACATGTGATTACCAATGGCGATTTTTCTATATAGCAATGTTGTCTTTTTTACTTCTATCGGTGTGTCTGGCAACAATTTTTCCCTAGCTTTTTATAGTTTCTAAAAATATGTCTTGAGATTCTCAAAATAGATGAAAGCAAATTCCCAGCCAGCTCCTCACATGAACACATTTGCAATGGTGGTATGATTCTAAAAATAATATTTATGTTTAATGTATCCTGCTTTGAGATTTGTATAAGAGGTTTTATAGCTTTGTGAGTTGTTAGCATATATGATCATATAAATTTGAAAAGCTGAAGCCAATGTTAAATAAATGTCAGTGTGTTTGTGAGGAAAATGTAGTAATTTACATCAGCTACCAAGTCTAAACACTGTATAAATATAGGAAAACCTGATAAAGAGGTTGGATTTAGGAACTATAGATTCTGCAGAGGATAAAATAAAGAACCAAATCAACTTTCCCAGATCTTGAAGTCTGACAATCTCAAGATGTCAACTTAAAAATGTAGAAGAAGTTAATCCCAGTGAAACTTGAAAAATAATTCTAGTTTCATACATTTATCAAAGAATGAATTCCTCCCCACACTTCCCACAGATACCATCTTTTCGTGGATCAAGAACTCCCCTCCATATTGCATCATTCTGGAAAATTGTGCTACATTCAAGTCCTTCACAATTGGCCGGCTGAGGCCAGCCTGGCTTGCAGTGCAGAATTTCTTGGGGGCACATGAGGAGGTCTGGGTGGACTCAGGGTGGCAGAGATACAAAGGGTGGGATTAAATGGTGGAACTCTAGAGCAAGGGCCAATTTTCTGAATCATGTTCCACAGCACCTGTGCAGAGCCCACCCTCCACAAGACCAAGTCTTTGTCTGTTTTAGCCTGATGAACTTGGCTGGCTTCATCCTGATGGCTCCCTGAGAACCTGCCCTACCACAAAGGTTCTTGGGCCCCAGACAGGTGGCAGCTGGCCTTCGTGTACACTGAGATTTTTGCTGAGTGACTTTAGACCTAGTACTGACGCTGAGTTTAAATTTGTATTAACCACTCACCCCACTGAAAACCTACCTCACACAACTCGCATACCATCAGAAGCTCTTCAGTGACTTAGCATAATAGACATCCCAGGTGGCTGTCAGGCTGCCTTGAGCCTTTTGCTGACCTCCCCCAAGTCTGAGTGCTGGTAGAAGCTAGCCTTGGTGCAAAGCTCAGCCCATCCCATATACACCCAGGCCAGCAGAAGAAGCCACAAACTTTAGATTACTTTGTTGATCCAACCAGGTAGCCCAGGGCATTCTGACAATGCCCTGCACCAGAGTCCCTCCCAAGAAACCCAGAACTGACACACGAGGTGGCAAGCTCAAGCCATGTAAGAACATAACCCAATTGGTTCCATTCGTGGCACACTCAAAGGTAGATAGCCTCAGGCACCAGACCTCACCAGGCACATTCTACTTTATTCAGTCAGCCCACACACAGCAGCTCATACACTATGGTAGGAGTCAATCCTCATTTTCAGCCAGCATGAGGATAAGTCCCACCCATGAACAGACCAAGGCAATCAAACCTGAATTATAACAGAAGTGTTCACATAATCCACACAAGGGACATTCCTGGAGCACCTAGCTCAGGTGATCAGGGACGCTGTACCACTGAGCCACATGGAACACTTACTACATAAGGCCACCACTCCACTGGGAGACATAACAGAACTACCTCATACACAGAAACAAATTCAGACAGGCATCCAAAATGGGAAGATATGGATATATGCCCCAAAGGCAAATAAATAAAATAAAATAAAACAGAATATATATCCAGAAAAGGAATTAAATTAAATGGCAGCAACCAACCTACCAGAAACAGAGTTCAACACAAGGGTTATAAAGATGCTTAAGGAACTTAGGGAAAGAATGGATGAACTCAATGAGAACTTGTAAAGAAGTAGTAAACATAAAAAAAAAAATGGCATAGAGACCATAAAAAAGAACCAGTCCAAAATAAAGAATATAATATCTGAAATGAGAAATACACTAAAAGGAATCAAAAGCATATTAGAGGAAGCAAAAGATTGAATCAGTGATTTGGAAAAAAAGATAGCAGAAAAATCCCAACAGAGCAGCAAAAATAAAAAAGAATTTTTAAAAAATGAAGATATTTTAAAGGACCGCTGGAATAACATTAGGTGTAACAATATCAACATCAGCACCATAGGGGTACTAATAAGAGAAGAGAGAAAGCAAGGGATTGAGAATTTGTTTTAAAAAGGAATGACTAAAAATTACCCTAAATTGATTTAGGAAGAAGACATTCAGGTTCAGAAAGTGAGAGTTCCAAACAAGATGAACCTAAATAGGCCTACACCAAGACACCTCACATTTAAAATGGCAAAGGTTAGAGACAAAGAAAGATTCTTAAAAGCAGAAAAGAAGACAATTAATTATGTTCAAGGGAGCTCCTATACTGTAGTCGGATTTCTCAAAAAAAAAAAAATCAGACCAGAGGGATTAGTAAAAAATATTCGAAGTAATGAAAAACAAGGACCTACAACCAGACTACTATACCCAACAAAGCTATTGTTTAAAATTGAAGGAGAAATAAAGAACTACCAAGTAAAAAAAAGCTAAATGAGTTCATTACCACCAAACCAATAGTACAAGAAATGTTAAAGGAACTTTTTTAAGAAGGAGAAATAAAGAAAAATATGAAAATAATTATAAAAAATAAAATGACAATAAATACATACATACCAATAATCACCTTTAATCTAAATGTCTTAAATGCTGCATTAAAAGGACATTGGGTAACTAAATGGATAAGAAAGCAAGATTCATATACATGCTATCTACCAGAGACCCACCTTAGAAAAAAAGACACACAAACTGAAAGTAAAGGGTTGGAACAAGATATTTTATGCAAATAGAATGAAAAATAAAAGCTGGGATAGCAATACTTATATGAGACAAAACAGACTTTAAAACAAAGGTTACAATAAGAGACAAAGGACACTACATAATGATAAAGGGAACAATTCAACAAGAGGATATAACCCTTTTAAAATTGTATGTACCCAGCATAGGAGCACCTAAATATATAAAGAAAATCTTGTTGGACATAAAGGATTGACAGTAATAGAGTCATTGTAGGGAATTTTAACACACCGTTGACTTCAAGACAAAAATTCAAGAAGCAAAAGTGGTTTTCAATTATATACTGGCCAGATAAATTTAATTTATATTTTTAGAACATTTCACCTCAAAGCAACAGAATATACGTTTTTTCAAGTGCACATGGAACATTTTAGGCCACAAAACAAGTCTCAATAAATTTAAAAAGATTGAAATCATATCACACATCTTTTCCAACCACAATGTTATGAATCTAGAAATCAATTACAAGAAAGAAAACTAAAAACTCACAAACACTTAGAGGCTAAATAACATGTTAATTAACAACAAATTAGTTAATAATGAGGTTATTAATAATAAGAAAGAAAAAGAAAGATAACTTGAGAGAAATTAAAATATATATACAACAATACAAAATCTGTGGGACACAGCAGAAA